>OX465278.1:54002175-54614675 GCA_949987645.1 Tachina grossa
ACACAAAATGGTTCTATACTTTTAGAAGTAGCAAAAGGTAGTAGTAAAGAAAAACTCTGTGAAGCAATTAAAATATCGCTTAAAGACACAGCAGACGTATCAGATATGAAGACGAAAACAACGATCGAAATCCGAGATCTGGATGCTTTAACAGAGACAAACGAAGTATCGGCTGCGATCAGAAATCTCCTGGATGGAAAAGAAGAAGAGCTTAATGTATCATTAACAAACGCAAATAGCAGAGAGCAACGCAGAGCTTTTGTAACCCTAGATAGAGAGGCAGCAACCACTGTCGTGAGAAAACAACGAATCAAGGTGGGGTGGATCTACTGTAGAGTCAGGTGTGTCGCAGATGTACAGCGGTGCTTCAGATGCTTCGGTACTGGTCATACGCAACGAAACTGCAAGGGCCCAGACAGAAAAGGAGAAGGTTTATGTATTCGATGCGGAGTCGCAGGACACAAAATGAAAGAATGTACAGCACAACCAAGATGCTGTGTTTGTACCGCAGAAGGCAAGAGATCAGTTGATCATATACCTGGCACGTCAAGATGCGCAGCCTACACCAGAACGAACCCAAAATGATGAATATCTTACAGGCAAACCTGCACCGAAGTGTGACCGCTGACGCTCTTCTGGTGCAGGTTATGTTAGAACACAGAGCAGACTTAGCAGTAATCAGCGAACAATATGGTCCAAAATATGGAAGGTGGTACGGGGATATCTCCAATACAGCAGCGATATGGATGACAAACACTGCGAATTTCCAGGTAACAGGAGATGGTAAGGGAGACGGGTTTGTTTGGGTCAGTAGTGAGAAATATTCAGTCATAAGCTGTTATCTAACACCAAACTGCAGTATAGAGGACTTCCAAATAAAACTGGATAACATTGAAGATACGGCACGTACCATTGGAGGAAACTTGATAATAGCCGGCGATTTTAACGCAAAAGCAATCGAGTGGGGTACAACAACCACAAACGCCAGAGGCAGACGGATCCTAGACATGGCTGCAAGGCTGGGCCTAATAGTAGCAAATACAGGTACAACTGCAACCTTTCGTAGACCTGGGTGCGAGGGTTCAATACCCGATATTACACTAGTTTCAGATAGGTTTTTCGACAGGATAAGTCAATGGAAAGTATTAGAGGATTACACAGGTAGCGACCACCAATACATAGTATACTGCTTACAACCAGATAGAAGCCTGACTAACGAATATATAAGAAGAGGTACAAAAAAGTGGAATGTCGCAAAACTTAGAAGGGATATCTTGCTTGCAAAAGTTGACGAGAGGCCAATAACCTGGCAGGAATCAGTTGATGTTGAGAGTCACATCAACGAGGTTATGGCAGTTATCACCGAAGCGTGCAACTCAGCAATGCCTAAAATTGTTACAGCGGAGAGAAGAAAAGCAGCATACTGGTGGACGGAAGAAATAGGACAACTTAGGCGACTATGTCATCAATGTCGAAGGCGATACACAAGGGCCAGACGATTCGGACTAGCTGTAATCGAAGCCGAAGAATTCAAGCAGGCCAGAAAACACTTAAAGGTTGCTATTCTAAATAGCAAGAGAGCTAAATGGGAAGAGCTTAGGTCCAATCTAAACGAAGATCCTTGGGGCCTGGGGTATAAATTGGTCATTCAAAAGTTTGGAGCAAGAACGAATATGCCTAACTTAACGGCAGATAAAATGCACAACATAGTTAAGGAGCTGTTTCCAAGCCATGAAGTAAATTACTCAGGAAATGCAGACCAAAATGAGGACGAACAAATAACTCTGTTCTCGGTAGAAGAACTTGTTAAGGCAACAAGTAACATGAAGAACCAAAAAGCCCCTGGACCGGACGGAATACCTTCTGAGGTGCTAAAGACACTCGCAAGAGAACGACCCCAATTGTTATTGACAATGTACAATGCATGTCTGATAAACGGAATTTTCCCAAGGCCTTGGAAAATACAGAAGTTGGTCCTAATAAGTAAAGGGAAAGGAGACCCTGAACAACCATCTTCATACCGGCCACTGTGTATGCTGGACACTGCGGGCAAATTACTAGAGAAACTAATCAAGCCGAGACTAGCTAGAGCCATTGAAGAGGAGGGCGGTTTGTCAAATCGACAGCACGGGTTCCGCCCAGGCAGATCTACGCTTGGAGCCTTAGATGAAGTAATAGAGAGTGTGCATGCTGCCGAAACTGGAAATCACCACTCTAGGCGCATAGTTCTACTAGTTACTTTAGACGTAAAAAATGCCTTTAATAGTGCTAGATGGAAGGATATATTAAGTGCGCTGGAAATGAGATTTAAAATTCCAACTTATCTCAGAAAATTAATACGTAGCTACCTTCAAAATAGAATGTTAATATACGACACTGCTAGTGGTCCATATCAAAGAGAAATCACTGCGGGGGCAGCACAGGGCTCCGTACTTGGACCGGAACTTTGGAATGCTATGTACGACGAAATCCTGACCATTGATATGCCAAATGATACCTATCTGGTAGGGTACGCCGATGATATTGCGGGGGTGATTCTTGCTCGAGACGCTGTTGAAGCCCAAAGAAAGCTGAACCAAGTTATGATTAGGACGCAAACCTGGATGACAGATCATGGCTTAAGACTAGCTACTGAGAAAACGGAGCTACTGATGCTAACAAAAAAACACATACCAACAGAAATACCTATGGACACACAGTTTGGAACCTTCGAAACAAAGAAGATAATTAAATATTTAGGAGTCAGATTAGATTCCAAACTGAACTTCTGGTCACAAATCCAATATGCAAGCAAGAAAGCAGCTCAAACCACATTGTTTCTTTGCAGATTGATGGCAAACACAGGAGGTCCAACCGCAGACAAGAGGAAACTTCTAATGGCAACTAGTCAGTCGATTTTGCTCTATGCGTGTGAAATATGGGGCGATTCTATTCAGGCAAAACATCGTCGAAAAGCCTTGAGCTCGGTGCAGAGGACGGCAGCCTTACGCGTAGCTTCAGCTTATCGCACTGTATCCGAAGCGGCTGTTATGGTTATTAGTGGGACGATACCTATAGATCTTTTGGTGGAAGAAAGAAGAAAAAAATGGAAACAACGAAACCAGCGGGAAAATCAGCTATCGGCGCAAACAATAAGAGAACACACTTTGCAAACCTGGCAGCAAAGATGGCACAATGAGCGATACGGACGGTGGACCGCGCAATTAATACCAAACTTGCACATTTGGTATAATAGAAGTTTCGGTGACGTGAACTACTATGTCACGCAATTCCTATCCGGGCATGGGTACTTCCGCAAGTACCTCAACAAAATGGGAAAGGCAAACAGTCCTGAGTGTATCTACGGAGACTCAAATGAAGATGATGCCAAACATACTGTTTTCGAGTGTACGAAATGGCAAGAAGAAAGGGCGGAATTGGAACGGCAAACAGGCCCACTTACGGCTGAAAACATAACACAAACTATGACAGCACATGAAAACAATTGGAACCTCATATCTCGATATATAGAGCAGCTACTGAGGAAAAAGAAGAGAGACCTTGATGCAAATCAATACATTCCAGTGGAGAGGGCACTATAGAGAAAACGGGGCCTGACGAGGCATAAAATAGATGAAGGCACGATAGCCAAAAAAAAGGGGCCATCCTGAAGTAATACGATGAGCAGTCCCGGGATGGTACGAAATTTTATTTCTCCCTTAGAAGATGGGTGGTGGTTTTAGTTGGTAGGCGTTTCTTTTTATTGCGGAGTCCAACATAACTTGCTGACGAGTGACGACGTGGCAAGTATACGTAACTGCATTTCCACCTTCCCAACCCGAAAAAAAAAAAAAAAAAAAAAAAAAAATATTATTATTATTATTATTATTATTATTATTATTATTATTATTATTATTATTATTATTATTATTATTATTATTATTATTATTATTATTATTATTATTATTATTATTATTATTATTATTATTATTATTATTATTATTATTATTATTATTATTATTATTATTATTATTATTATTATTATTATTATTATTATTATTATTATTATTATTATTATTATTATTATTATTATTATTATTATTATTATTATTATTATTATTATTATTATTATTATTATTATTATTATTATTATTATTATTATTATTATTATTATTATTATTATTATTATTATTATTATTATTATTATTATTATTATTATTATTATTATTATTATTATTATTATTATTATTATTATTATTATTATTATTATTATTATTATTATTATTATTATTATTATTATTATTATTATTATTATTATTATTATTATTATTATTATTATTATTATTATTATTATTATTATTATTATTATTATTATTATTATTATTATTATTATTATTATTATTATTATTATTATTATTATTATTATTATTATTATTATTATTATTATTATTATTATTATTATTATTATTATTATTATTATTATTATTATTATTATTATTATTATTATTATTATTATTATTATTATTATTATTATTATTATTATTATTATTATTATTATTATTATTATTATTATTATTATTATTATTATTATTATTATTATTATTATTATTATTATTATTATTATTATTATTATTATTATTATTATTATTATTATTATTATTATTATTATTATTATTATTATTATTATTATTATTATTATTATTATTATTATTATTATTATTATTATTATTATTATTATTATTATTATTATTATTATTATTATTATTATTATTATTATTATTATTATTATTATTATTATTATTATTATTATTATTATTATTATTATTATTATTATTATTATTATTATTATTATTATTATTATTATTATTATTATTATTATTATTATTATTATTATTATTATTATTATTATTATTATTATTATTATTATTATTATTATTATTATTATTATTATTATTATTATTATTATTATTATTATTATTATTATTATTATTATTATTATTATTATTATTATTATTATTATTATTATTATTATTATTATTATTATTATTATTATTATTATTATTATTATTATTATTATTATTATTATTATTATTATTATTATTATTATTATTATTATTATTATTATTATTATTATTATTATTATTATTATTATTATTATTATTATTATTATTATTATTATTATTATTATTATTATTATTATTATTATTATTATTATTATTATTATTATTATTATTATTATTATTATTATTATTATTATTATTATTATTATTATTATTATTATTATTATTATTATTATTATTATTATTATTATTATTATTATTATTATTATTATTATTATTATTATTATTATTATTATTATTATTATTATTATTATTATTATTATTATTATTATTATTATTATTATTATTATTATTATTATTATTATTATTATTATTATTATTATTATTATTATTATTATTATTATTATTATTATTATTATTATTATTATTATTATTATTATTATTATTATTATTATTATTATTATTATTATTATTATTATTATTATTATTATTATTATTATTATTATTATTATTATTATTATTATTATTATTATTATTATTATTATTATTATTATTATTATTATTATTATTATTATTATTATTATTATTATTATTATTATTATTATTATTATTATTATTATTATTATTATTATTATTATTATTATTATTATTATTATTATTATTATTATTATTATTATTATTATTATTATTATTATTATTATTATTATTATTATTATTATTATTATTATTATTATTATTATTATTATTATTATTATTATTATTATTATTATTATTATTATTATTATTATTATTATTATTATTATTATTATTATTATTATTATTATTATTATTATTATTATTATTATTATTATTATTATTATTATTATTATTATTATTATTATTATTATTATTATTATTATTATTATTATTATTATTATTATTATTATTATTATTATTATTATTATTATTATTATTATTATTATTATTATTATTATTATTATTATTATTATTATTATTATTATTATTATTATTATTATTATTATTATTATTATTATTATTATTATTATTATTATTATTATTATTATTATTATTATTATTATTATTATTATTATTATTATTATTATTATTATTATTATTATTATTATTATTATTATTATTATTATTATTATTATTATTATTATTATTATTATTATTATTATTATTATTATTATTATTATTATTATTATTATTATTATTATTATTATTATTATTATTATTATTATTATTATTATTATTATTATTATTATTATTATTATTATTATTATTATTATTATTATTATTATTATTATTATTATTATTATTATTATTATTATTATTATTATTATTATTATTATTATTATTATTATTATTATTATTATTATTATTATTATTATTATTATTATTATTATTATTATTATTATTATTATTATTATTATTATTATTATTATTATTATTATTATTATTATTATTATTATTATTATTATTATTATTATTATTATTATTATTATTATTATTATTATTATTATTATTATTATTATTATTATTATTATTATTATTATTATTATTATTATTATTATTATTATTATTATTATTATTATTATTATTATTATTATTATTATTATTATTATTATTATTATTATTATTATTATTATTATTATTATTATTATTATTATTATTATTATTATTATTATTATTATTATTATTATTATTATTATTATTATTATTATTATTATTATTATTATTATTATTATTATTATTATTATTATTATTATTATTATTATTATTATTATTATTATTATTATTATTATTATTATTATTATTATTATTATTATTATTATTATTATTATTATTATTATTATTATTATTATTATTATTATTATTATTATTATTATTATTATTATTATTATTATTATTATTATTATTATTATTATTATTATTATTATTATTATTATTATTATTATTATTATTATTATTATTATTATTATTATTATTATTATTATTATTATTATTATTATTATTATTATTATTATTATTATTATTATTATTATTATTATTATTATTATTATTATTATTATTATTATTATTATTATTATTATTATTATTATTATTATTATTATTATTATTATTATTATTATTATTATTATTATTATTATTATTATTATTATTATTATTATTATTATTATTATTATTATTATTATTATTATTATTATTATTATTATTATTATTATTATTATTATTATTATTATTATTATTATTATTATTATTATTATTATTATTATTATTATTATTATTATTATTATTATTATTATTATTATTATTATTATTATTATTATTATTATTATTATTATTATTATTATTATTATTATTATTATTATTATTATTATTATTATTATTATTATTATTATTATTATTATTATTATTATTATTATTATTATTATTATTATTATTATTATTATTATTATTATTATTATTATTATTATTATTATTATTATTATTATTATTATTATTATTATTATTATTATTATTATTATTATTATTATTATTATTATTATTATTATTATTATTATTATTATTATTATTATTATTATTATTATTATTATTATTATTATTATTATTATTATTATTATTATTATTATTATTATTATTATTATTATTATTATTATTATTATTATTATTATTATTATTATTATTATTATTATTATTATTATTATTATTATTATTATTATTATTATTATTATTATTATTATTATTATTATTATTATTATTATTATTATTATTATTATTATTATTATTATTATTATTATTATTATTATTATTATTATTATTATTATTATTATTATTATTATTATTATTATTATTATTATTATTATTATTATTATTATTATTATTATTATTATTATTATTATTATTATTATTATTATTATTATTATTATTATTATTATTATTATTATTATTATTATTATTATTATTATTATTATTATTATTATTATTATTATTATTATTATTATTATTATTATTATTATTATTATTATTATTATTATTATTATTATTATTATTATTATTATTATTATTATTATTATTATTATTATTATTATTATTATTATTATTATTATTATTATTATTATTATTATTATTATTATTATTATTATTATTATTATTATTATTATTATTATTATTATTATTATTATTATTATTATTATTATTATTATTATTATTATTATTATTATTATTATTATTATTATTATTATTATTATTATTATTATTATTATTATTATTATTATTATTATTATTATTATTATTATTATTATTATTATTATTATTATTATTATTATTATTATTATTATTATTATTATTATTATTATTATTATTATTATTATTATTATTATTATTATTATTATTATTATTATTATTATTATTATTATTATTATTATTATTATTATTATTATTATTATTATTATTATTATTATTATTATTATTATTATTATTATTATTATTATTATTATTATTATTATTATTATTATTATTATTATTATTATTATTATTATTATTATTATTATTATTATTATTATTATTATTATTATTATTATTATTATTATTATTATTATTATTATTATTATTATTATTATTATTATTATTATTATTATTATTATTATTATTATTATTATTATTATTATTATTATTATTATTATTATTATTATTATTATTATTATTATTATTATTATTATTATTATTATTATTATTATTATTATTATTATTATTATTATTATTATTATTATTATTATTATTATTATTATTATTATTATTATTATTATTATTATTATTATTATTATTATTATTATTATTATTATTATTATTATTATTATTATTATTATTATTATTATTATTATTATTATTATTATTATTATTATTATTATTATTATTATTATTATTATTATTATTATTATTATTATTATTATTATTATTATTATTATTATTATTATTATTATTATTATTATTATTATTATTATTATTATTATTATTATTATTATTATTATTATTATTATTATTATTATTATTATTATTATTATTATTATTATTATTATTATTATTATTATTATTATTATTATTATTATTATTATTATTATTATTATTATTATTATTATTATTATTATTATTATTATTATTATTATTATTATTATTATTATTATTATTATTATTATTATTATTATTATTATTATTATTATTATTATTATTATTATTATTATTATTATTATTATTATTATTATTATTATTATTATTATTATTATTATTATTATTATTATTATTATTATTATTATTATTATTATTATTATTATTATTATTATTATTATTATTATTATTATTATTATTATTATTATTATTATTATTATTATTATTATTATTATTATTATTATTATTATTATTATTATTATTATTATTATTATTATTATTATTATTATTATTATTATTATTATTATTATTATTATTATTATTATTATTATTATTATTATTATTATTATTATTATTATTATTATTATTATTATTATTATTATTATTATTATTATTATTATTATTATTATTATTATTATTATTATTATTATTATTATTATTATTATTATTATTATTATTATTATTATTATTATTATTATTATTATTATTATTATTATTATTATTATTATTATTATTATTATTATTATTATTATTATTATTATTATTATTATTATTATTATTATTATTATTATTATTATTATTATTATTATTATTATTATTATTATTATTATTATTATTATTATTATTATTATTATTATTATTATTATTATTATTATTATTATTATTATTATTATTATTATTATTATTATTATTATTATTATTATTATTATTATTATTATTATTATTATTATTATTATTATTATTATTATTATTATTATTATTATTATTATTATTATTATTATTATTATTATTATTATTATTATTATTATTATTATTATTATTATTATTATTATTATTATTATTATTATTATTATTATTATTATTATTATTATTATTATTATTATTATTATTATTATTATTATTATTATTATTATTATTATTATTATTATTATTATTATTATTATTATTATTATTATTATTATTATTATTATTATTATTATTATTATTATTATTATTATTATTATTATTATTATTATTATTATTATTATTATTATTATTATTATTATTATTATTATTATTATTATTATTATTATTATTATTATTATTATTATTATTATTATTATTATTATTATTATTATTATTATTATTATTATTATTATTATTATTATTATTATTATTATTATTATTATTATTATTATTATTATTATTATTATTATTATTATTATTATTATTATTATTATTATTATTATTATTATTATTATTATTATTATTATTATTATTATTATTATTATTATTATTATTATTATTATTATTATTATTATTATTATTATTATTATTATTATTATTATTATTATTATTATTATTATTATTATTATTATTATTATTATTATTATTATTATTATTATTATTATTATTATTATTATTATTATTATTATTATTATTATTATTATTATTATTATTATTATTATTATTATTATTATTATTATTATTATTATTATTATTATTATTATTATTATTATTATTATTATTATTATTATTATTATTATTATTATTATTATTATTATTATTATTATTATTATTATTATTATTATTATTATTATTATTATTATTATTATTATTATTATTATTATTATTATTATTATTATTATTATTATTATTATTATTATTATTATTATTATTATTATTATTATTATTATTATTATTATTATTATTATTATTATTATTATTATTATTATTATTATTATTATTATTATTATTATTATTATTATTATTATTATTATTATTATTATTATTATTATTATTATTATTATTATTATTATTATTATTATTATTATTATTATTATTATTATTATTATTATTATTATTATTATTATTATTATTATTATTATTATTATTATTATTATTATTATTATTATTATTTATAATTATTAATTTTACATTTTGAAAAAATGTTGAAAACTTTTCAAGTTATCGAGGTTTGAAATCTAAGAAAAATAATTTTTCACTTTTAAGACTATCAAAGTGGTCCTTAATATAATAATTTTTCACACCAATAATTTTTATGTCGTGTGATTGGATCATTAAGAAGAGAATTGTTTAGTTGTATGAACAAAAATCACCAGAAAAAAATAATATAAAAATTTTTTCTCCATAACCTCATTTTTTTGATAAAATCTATTTCAGCAACCCCATATCCATCTTCAAAAAATCCCAAAAAATTTTCGAAATTCTTTTAAATCACAAGCTTTAATATTCCGCTTCAAGAGTTTCAAATTTTTTTTGGGAAACGCCCTACTGCTCATCTATGGTAAATGGCTTTACTTTTACTTTTTAATTTTTAATTCATGTTGTTCAGCGTTTAGTTGTTGCTGTTTTTGTTGTTGTACGCATTGCAATTAAAATAAATTCAGTAAAGTGCGACTTTGACTCGCACACGAAGGGTTCCGTACATTCGGTTTTGAGCATTTTTTTTTTGATGTGGCTTTTTTCCTTTTTTTAAGTTTTTTCAGTTTAAACGATTTTTTCAGTTTTGTCGCTTTTTTCTCGTTTTGGCGTTTTTTTCTCTTTTTGGGGGTTTTTTCATTTTCGCAATTTTTTCACTTTGGCGATTTTTTTCATTTCGGCGATTTTTTCTCATTTTGGCGATTTTTTTGTTTAGGGTTTTTTTTTTAATTTTGACGATTTTTGTTATTTTGGCGATTTTTTATCATTTTGGCGATTTTTTTGCTTTTGGGTTTTTTTTCGTTTTGGCGATTTTTTTATAATTTTTAACATTTTTTGTTGCTCGTTATGGAACGGCCTTTAATTTTTAACTCTCATGTATTTGTTGTTGTAGCGGCCAAATGTCTACACACTGTGTCAAAATTTCAGGTCCGTAGCTCTTATGACTCTCGAGAAAATACCCAGTGACAGACGGACGGACAACGTAGCGAAAACAATAGGGTTCATCTTCACCTTTGGTGTACGGACCCTACTAAAACAATTATCAAGTTAAATAAAACAAACAAAAACTAGCAAATTCCTATGTATTTACAATATTTTAAATAAGTTTGTATTGCTTCTTTCAAACACTAATACACTCATACATAGCTCACACCGATTTGATAGCGCGGTGTGCATCCTACTCAAAATTTGTGATTCTATTGTGAAAAAGATTTCACCCCCTAGCATATAGATGTTTACACATAAAAAATCTTGAATTTTTTCTTGATTTTTTGGTTAAGCACCATTTATATCCATTTCATCCCTGCTTCGGTATTTCTTATATAAAAAAATCATATTTATTAATTGATAATTAGTTTGTATGGGGGTATCAATCTCCCCCTCCCTCCTATACCACCAAGACTTTAATAAACCACTTGTTCGGTTTATTCTAAGAGTTATCCACAGCAAATTTAGTGTGTCTCACTATTGTAGTTCTGAAGATATCAGAATTAAACAAATTAAATGGAATATGTATCTGATATTTTATATGGAAGAGCCGAGGCCTTTTATAAGGCATTATTTATCAGTTAGCAGTTAGATAAGAATAGTTATTGAATCAAAAAATGCCTAAGCAGGCCTTTAATACGACTTGAAGTTAGTAGGTCTTCTGAGTTCTCCCGCTGCAAATTTTTATATACACACGCATATGTATTCTATTTTGGACAGATAATAGTCGGTAGCCTGCTGTCATGAATGTGTGTATTATGTCAGTTTTGATATTTACTTTAAATGATCAAAGAGAATAAGTCGGTAACTTGAGGAAAAATCGCTGTCAAATTAACAAAGCTCATAATAATGGTGTAGTTATACAGGTGACTGCGTAAGGATTTGTTATACAAAAATAAGGCAACCATAGCTGTTTAAAGAACCGAAGAAAGTCAAAAGCACAAAAATAATTGTACTAAAACCAAAACAAAATCGAAGTTTTTGACATTCTTCAGCTACAAAGCACATCGAACAAAAAATTATCAGCTGAAGTAGCGCTGCCACCTCGTTAGATACATCTTGCTCATAATGAAATCAACGGCAGTAAATTCAAATGCTCTCTACTTTTTGTTATATTTTCTTTTGTGCTTATTTTTCTTTGTAGTTTTGAATACAAAATGTATGAAATTTATTGAAAGTATATCCTCGTCCAGACTTGCAATTATTGTTGCTGCAATTTCTTAAAATTCTGCTTTGAAATTGCATTAGTGTACACATTATGAAATTATAATTTTGCAATTATGCATTAAACGAAATTTTATTGCACCACAAATTTCCCTTAAAAATTTACAATTCTATTTAATGTTTGCTATATTATTTTGTTTTTTCATAAAACTGAAAAAATAAAATTATAAAAAACGTCAAATACAACTAACAACTTGAATTGAATAAGTACGAATTTCAAATCAAAAGAGAATTGCCGAGCACATGAAACAGCGTAACCCTCCCCAATCTTCTCACCCCTCTCACCATTAAATTCAAGAATTGCTGCAACAAAAATTGCAAGTCTGGACAGGGACTATGGTAGCATTGTTGAGAGAATATTTATTTATATATGAAAGCATAAGAAAAAATTCTTTCAAAATAAAATAGATTCTATCTCTCGACCGCTTTCTGGGGCTAATTTTTTGTGTCAGTTTGTATGGAAAATATGTTTATGCCGCAATTCTGTTTGATCATTCTTAAGGGAATTGTTTTATAACTTGCTTTTTAAAATCATTCACGCCAAGAGACTTTCTCACCAATTCGCTATTGATGAATGGGAACGAAAATCATGCAAGCAGTTTAAAGACAAGGTCAAAAAATGTTAAGCCAAAAATAAGAACCATTAACACCACGAGCTTAGGTACAAACAGCGGAAAAATAAATCTACTTACCGGTAGCAGCGGCTGCCTCAGTGCCTTTTTCATTGACCTCAATAAAAGCTTTGTGGATAACCGAAGAAACTTCTAATCTTTCAGCGGATTTTAACATCTTACCGAATTCAGCGTTCCTTGAAAACATGCGCGTCATGCCCATCTTTAAATTAATTAAAATTTTAGTTTAGCAGAGTTAAGAAATAATCGAAAACAATTATCTACATACCTTCTGCAAAGGGTCCAACAATTCTGCTTGAAATTCGGCCTTAAATTTTGGCATATCGACAATAACTTTCGTAGAGTACATTCTGCGTGTTATGTCAGACAAGGAAACGTTTTGCAATTTGTTCTCCAAGTCAACCAAACCGGTACGTGAGTTGGGTAAAATAATCAACATAGAGAGATCCGAATCCTTATAACCCATTTCCAAAGCAGTGGCATCCAATTCAGGATATTCACCATACATGAAATTCTCTCTTATATGCATCATTTGCACTTTAGTTGTCCTAATCTCATCCAAATAGAAATCCATTGCACGAGTGCCACGGACAGGAAATTGATGTACCCAGTCGCCTTTAAAATGTATGGCATTTACGAGCACCAAAGGTGTGTTGGCATCAAAGGATTGCGGTGACACCAAATCTTTAATCAAATTGTTGGTTTTTCTTTCCACCCAGTTGTTTATGGCCCCGGCAGCTGCGCTGTTGTTGGCAAAATTTATAGCATCAACCGATGAGAAGAAATGTTTGGTTAACAATTCATTAAATTTTTCCTGAATTTCATAACCTTGCATTATAAAAATTTTGTTAGCAATTTTTAGAATCGGACTATTCTCATATAGAGCCAATATAGCGTGATATCTATTGGCCAAATCTTCGGGGTTGTGTGCGCTTAGAGCTAAGCCTTGATCCATTTCTAGAGCAGTATTACCCTCTGCTCCCATACGTGCCATGGCGATGCATGTTTGTATGGAGAAGGGGGAAAAGACGATATTTTTTTCGCGATTAGTCTTTACCAATTCAGAGAATAGGCGAATGCCAAATGTTTCCAGTCCCTTATTGAATTCCGTGTCCGGCATATTAGCGGCCGTAAGATGTGGAGCGGAAAAGAGAAATATGGCGAAAATATAAAATATCAGCGAAATTTTGGCTGTAAAGGAAAATTACAAAGGCTATTCATTTTATTTAAACATACGTAAATAAATATGTACATGAGTTAATTTACTAGTTATCACCAGATAATGTAGTGCGCCACAATTTAACTATTTTACTAACTGAGATACCACTGCATGAAGTTACTGATTTAAGGGCCTGCATATAACAGGTGGTGTCATGTGTCAATCAAAACTCACACTCTTTTTGAAGGCATTGGTTTTCGTGTATATGAGTGTTTACAAGCGATGTCGCGAAGACTTCTTGTTCGTAAGAGCCCATTTAGATGAAGGGTGGCCTCGCTGCGACAACGCTTACGTTTTCTTTTGAAATCCCTTCTTAAATCCACGCGCGTTTACATGAAGACTTTTTTGTCGCAATAGTCAGGCGACTTTTTGATATTAATTTGTTCAATGCTTTTTATTCGTTCATTCGTAGCAGTGTTGCCGTAAAGGAACTAAATGTTAGTTTGAGAAATGTAGAATTAATATGTCCACATATTTTTATTTTTTTTAATTTACCACCAAAATACAATAATTCCTTTTCTCTCCTTACTTTATTTGTTTATAATTTTTATATTATAACTGTTTCTTTGATGCATGTTATAAAAAATTGGTCTAACTGGCAACATTGTCTGTACATAGCACACAAAAAATACGAGAGAAAAAAATTTGTGAGAGAGAAGAGATAAAATTGTCGCTTCAATTCCCAGTACATGACGTGTCGCAGCGAGGCCTCCCTTCATCTAAACGGCCTCTAACAAACAATCAAAAGAAGTAGTGTTGATGCGTGTACGCTTGTTAATTTGCATATTGTACGTTTGAGTATGTGTGTGTGTGTGTAAGATGTGATGGTAAGCTATTATGTGTTTAAGGGTGGTTTTTTAAAGCAACCCACACAACTAATGTCAATGCATGTGTGTGCGTTTGTATGTGCACAGAAAAATAAAGGATCATGCACACAACGTGTGTGCGTATGTTCATACATGACGTTTGTATGTGCCCGTTACGAAGTATTTTTTTCTTTACTCCTATACATGCAATAACTGAAACAAATTTCTTGCAAACATTTTTGACATTGTGCATTAGTTGTGTTCGAAACTGTTTGATATGATAAACAAGTCTCTGGATCAAACCTTGGTTACGTTTTTTTTTTTTTTTTGGCAAATGTTTAACTAGTGTGACCGTACCTTTATACTTTGTAACGGGTGTTTTTTATTGAGGTATAGAACTTTAAGTTGGCATCACTTTTTTAACTGGCGGCCATTTTGTCAGCTGTCAAGTGATTAATATTTAGTTTGGTTTGCCATTTCATCATGAACAGGTTGACAAAAGAACAACGCTTGCAAATCGTGCAAATTTATTTCGAAAATAATGGTTCAGTTCGCGAAGTTTACCGCAAGCTCCGTCCATTTTATGGTCGACATAATCGTCCATCAGAGCAATTAATTCGGTTAACCATGGATCGTTTTCGCACTACGTTTACTCTATGTGATAATACGCATCCGCAGAGACGTCGAACAGTGCGCACCGAAGAAACAATTGCCGCTGTAGAGCAAAGTGTTGAAGAGGACCCGAATGAATCGATTCGCCACCGTGCACAGCAATTGGAGCTTTGTCCATCAACTTTATGGAAGATTTTGCGCAAAGATCTTGGCTTGCGACCTTACAAGATCCAGCTTGTGCAAGAATTAAAGCCGCGAGACCATGCAATGCGTCGTGATTTTGGTATATGGGCCGAAAATGAGATTGATCTCGATGCTGATTTTCATCGCAAAATTTTGTTCAGTGATGAGGCTCATTTTTGGTTGAATGGCTACGTCAACAAGCAAAATTGCCGCATTTGGAGTGAAGAGAATCCACATGAGACCCTTGAGACGCCATTACATCCACAAAAACTGACTGTTTGGTGTGCTCTATGGGCTGGTGGAGTCATTGGGCCATACTTCTTCCGAAATAATGCTGGAGAGTCAGTTACCGTTAATGGAGACCGGTATAGAGCCATGATAACCGACTATTTTGTTCCCGAATTGGATGGCATGAATGTGGATGAGTTGTGGTTCCAACAAGACGGCGCTACATGCCACACAGCGCACGTCACAATCGATTTATTGAAGGAAACATTCGATGAGCGCATAATTTCGCGGAATGGACCTGTCAATTGGCCACCAAGATCGTGTGATTTGACACCATTGGATTATTTTCTTTGGGGATATGTGAAGTCACTCGTCTACGCCAACAAACCAGAAACGTTAGGGGACTTGGAAGCCAACATTCGTGGCGTTATTGCCAACATACGGCCCCATATGCTCGAAAAAGTGGTTGAAAATTGGACCTGTAGAATTAGCTTTATTCGAGCCAGCCGCGGCGGCCACATGCCCAAAATCATATTTAAACATTAATGGCATAAAATTGTCCTTCCAATTAAGCCAAATTGATGGACATTAAAACGATTTTCTTGTGTTTTATTTCAATTCGAAGTTCTATACCTCTGAAAAAAACACCCTATACATGCAATAACTGAAACAAATTTCTTGCAAACATTTTTGTTTAGAAGATTTCGCTGTAGTAAAGCATTTGAAAAATACCTCATGCCTTAAAAGTTCTTGTAAGTGGTCTTGTGCAGGAGTCTAGTGTGGTTGTGGTGCACTGGGGGTCTACTGTGTAATTCGAGAAAAAGCTTTCGAATTTGTGTGTTTATAGTATTGAAATTCAAAAGCATTTTCTTTCGAATCGAATTACACAGTAGACCCCCTGCACTTTTAGTTATGGGAAAACAATTTATTATTTAACCTTGCACAAATTTCTCAAGTGACTCTTTGTTTACCCATAAATAAAAAAATTTTAAAAATCATTATTAAGGAAAAATCTATAATCTAGAACTTATAATAAGAGTACCTAGTAAACAAGACGAAGCAATTTTGTAGAACATTCATTCTTATTGTCTCGATCACTTTGATCAAACCATTGTTGTTCGGTGACTATCGTTAAGCAAACCAGTATTGCTCGGATAGCTAACAAATAGATAAATTATTAAAAATAAAACTGAACTTGTATTTATTTAAATGATCTATAATATATTGGCGTAAGAAATAGCAGTGAGAAAACACTAGAAAATAGTAACTAAATAAAAACAAGAATTTGTAGATAAATCTAACCAATTTCAATTGTCAAGTTTATGCTTAATATAAATTGTTTGTGAATTAACAAAATTCTGTTTAGTTAATGTAAACAATGAGAGCTTACATATGTATGTATTCGTTCAATCGTTCATTTTAAACACAAACCTATGATCGAACTCATTTAAATTACATAAATGGTGAACAATAAAATATAGTATTTTCTTGGTTGTTCCCAATGATATTGTTACGTTTTTCTCTCTATAAAAACGCTTTTCCGTAGATCCGAAGATTTGCAAATGAATACAAGAGCCGAGTGTAGTAATTAGGGTTAAGAATGATACAAGTTTTATTTACAAATACACTTATACTAAATTACTCAAGAGCTTAAATACACTAATACAACTTAAACTAATAAATTACACACAGATATTCACAACTGGTTACCACTACGCCTTCCTCGCTGTAGTTTACACACGTCTCTTATCAGGCTGCGCAAGTATTCACGTGACACTTCTCTGTCTGCTGCCGTCACTTACGAGACTCTCTCTGCCGTCACTCACAGTTGATACACCAATACCTCTTTGTCTGCTGCTTGTCACACACGGCACTCACTCTGCCGACACTCACAGTTGATACACCAATAAAGACTCACTGGCTTTACTTACACCCTTATACACGTCTATTCGCTGCGCTGTTCCCTTTACTCCAGTCGACACGATAGACTCCACAATAATCTCAATTCCACGACAGACTATTATTAATTCACAACTTAATTATCAACTTACTTGTTTACTTGCAAATGACTGACTTGTTCGCGATTGACTTTTTCGTAACTGACACACAACTGCAACTAACTAATAACTCATTGGATGCGTCACCTCTTTTTATATTTCACACAAATTCCACTAGAAGTTTCAAGCAATGTCTAGACGATCATTATCATCTTAAATGCTGCCTAATTAAGTTCATGTGGTAACTATGTACATACATGTGTATATGCAAGTTAAGTACAAAAATGTTTAATATGCTAAAATCCATGAGAATAAAACAAACCGGATATTGCACAAGCCAACAAATTAGTGCTTAACAGGTACACGCGCAATAAATGTTGCAATACCTGGAATAAATGGAACATTGCTGACACTGCACATTATAACCAAAATAATTCACATTATCAATAATTGTATTAAAGTTAAGTTAGTTCTAATTCAACATTGAACGAAATAAAAAGCACTTCAGACTTTTAGTCTGAAGTCAAATTTTAAAAAAAAAAACAAAAAATAAAATTTTTGTTTAACTGGCGCCCGAGCAGGGACCCGCGGTTCCGTAAAGTTCATTAAATAATAATAAGCCCTTAAAACGGAAGAACATCGGAAAAAAGAAGTCCTGCAAGTTAGCTCGTAACTTCGCCGCGTGGTCACAAAAAAAACCCAAGGACTACGGAAAAAACGTAAACCGTCCTGCACCGCAGCACGTCGTATCACCGTTCGTCTACAAAACATAAGAAAGCAGAAAAGAGGCCCCTTAGTAGCTGTACACCAACAGAGGACAGAAGAAAAGGAGTTGAAGAATTCAACAGCCGCTGCTTGAACAACCTTCTAATCAAAGGATGCAACTTGAACAACCTTCTAATCAAAGGATACAACTTGAACAACCTTCTAATCAAAGGATGCAACTAATTTTATTGTTGTAAGTAGAGTTAAATTTTAAAGAACTAAAGTGTAAAATTTTTCAAACTTTGCAAAAGCATAAAAATATTTTACAAAAATTGTGAACAAAAGAAAGTAAAATCAATTAAAATTAAAGTGTTAAAATTATTAAATTTTAGAAACAAATAAAAATATTTTTTTTATAAATTATTGTGAACAAAAGAAAGTAATAATATATATATCAAGATTTTTTTAATCAATTTCAAAAAAGAAACATTCTAATAAGAAAAATTCTCACAGAAAAATCAAAGAAATTAAATTTACACGTTTAAAAGAATATCTTAATAAGCAAAAATTCTTCTACACAGTTTACATACTAAATGATATAAAAATTTATATATTTTAAAGGTGTTATTTTAAGTTTTTAACAAGAATAAAAATCTGCGATTCCTACGGGACCCTCCAGATCAAAGGAAACAAATTTATTTTACTACTTACAAATTAAATAGTAGCACTTAACATAAAGAAAGTTAATCTAGATATCTTAAACTCGGACAATGTCAAATCCAAACAATTTAGTAAGACCGCCCGTGCTAAACGCACAACAAAATCAGGCAACACTCAACATGAGAGAACTAGAAATTGAAATTAGGAGAATAGTATCGGAAACAATGCAAGAACAGGTTAATGAAATAGTTCAAAATATTAGAAATCCCACGATTCAAAATGAACAGGACCAAATAATTGAACCACAACATAGGGCTCAGCTAAGCGAACTAGATAGGGTACCGGATGTTGTCAGGTGCTTACGAGGATTTTCCGGACAGCCAGGTGAATATAGTTCCTGGAGAAAGTCGGTAGAAAGAGTTTTGGATATATACCAACACTTGAGAGGCACTGCGAAGTACTTTGGTATTTTGAGCATTGTGAGAAACAAAATAGTAGGACACGCCGATGCAATTTTAGAATCCTACAACACTCCACTAAACTGGGAAAGTATATCCCGTTGCCTTACTCTTCATTATGCAGACAAAAGGGATGTTAGTACACTAGAGTACCAACTGACTTCCTTGATTCAGGGCACAGAGTCAATCCAAGAATTCTATCAGAGAGTGTATAACCACTTATCTCTGATATTAAATAAAATCAGTTGTATGGATATAGGACAAGAATCGTTACGTCTTTTGACCCAAACTTATAGAGACAAGGCACTAGATACCTTCATTCGAGGCCTAAAAGGGGATCTTCCTAGGCTCCTAGCAATGAGGGAACCAGTCGATTTGCCCAAGGCACTACATTTATGCCTTAAACTGGAAAACCAAAATTTTAGGACAAATTATGCGCAGAATGTAAAATCAAGACAGAATTTTGGACCTGTACCCACACGAAATAATTATGATGTTGCCTCACGTAGATTTTACCCTGAATTAGCACACATTCCACCACCACAAAGACCAAAAAAACCATTTGACCAATCCCAAAGACAGCCTCCTGTTCAAACATACAGAAATAACAATTATCAAAATCAAGGTGCTTTTCCTAAGTACACTCAATATAACAATCATCCACCTCCAAGACCTCTTGTGCAAAAACCACCTGAACCAATGGACATTGACCAAAGTATTAGGACTCACAATATTAATTACATGAATAGACCAGTAAATAACGGCCTTTATGGAAAGCGACCACCACCACAACACCCAGAAGCTCGAAAACAGAGTAGAAATTTTCACTTGCAGGCTGGAGCAAATAAGACTGTTGAAAAACAAGAGACAGATGACATTTATGAATATCTAAATCAGATACAAGTCGAACCATGATAATATTGACGAAATTCATTTTTTAGATTAAATTCGTCCACCCTTCCATATTTCGAATGTAAGATGGATAGTGGACAAATCCTAAAATTTTTAATAGATACTGGCTCAAACAAAAATTACATACGACCAGATCTCGTGAAAAACCCTATTCCAAACAAAGAAAACTTTTATGCAAACTCAATTGCAGGAAAAGTAGAAATCCTTTTTCATACTAATACCTTTCTATTTGGTCGAACGGACGTACCAATAAAATTCTTTCTATTGCCAGAATTAAAAACCTTTCATGGCATCATTGGAAACGATACACTTAGAGACCTTGATGCTATTATTTACACTAAGCATAACTTAATGAAAATAGGGAATGAAAAGAAAATTTTATTAAAGGAATTTCCAACGGACAGCATTAACATGACCTCAATTCGAACTAGTCACATGACGCAACGACAAAGAGACATACTAAAGAAGATTGTTTCAACATATGACAACCTTTTTTCAGCCCCGGACGAAAAGCTGACGTATACCACAAAAATTATAGCAGAAATACGGACAAAGACTGAAGACCCAATCTATTCTAAAACTTACCCTTATCCTATGAGCTTGAAAAACGAAATTGAATCCCAAGTGAAAACTTTATTAGAAGATGGTATTATCCGACCATCGAAATCTCCCTACAATTCACCGGTGTGGATTATTCCCAAGAAGATCGACGCAAGTGGAGAGAAAAAATTTCGAATGGTGATAGACTACCGTAAGTTAAATACAGCCACCATAGCAGACAAATACCCTTTACCAGAAATTAACGAGGTACTCGCTCAATTAGGAAAAAGCAAGTATTTTACAGTACTGGATTTAAAAAGTGGGTTTCACCAAATACCTTTGAAACCCAAAGACATAGAGAAAACAGCATTCTCTATTAACAATGGTAAATACGAGTTCACTCGTTTACCATTTGGATTAAAGAATGCACCAGCGATATTTCAACGTGCGCTGGACGAGATTTTACGTTCTCATATTGGAGTTAGATGTTATGTATATATAGATGACATAATCATTTTTAGCCCGAATGAGGATCAACATTTTAAGGATATCACTGCAATATTCCGTACTTTACACGAAGCTAACATGAAAGTTCAGCTCGATAAGTGTGAATTTTTTAAGGATGAGGTAGAGTTTTTAGGTTTTCTAATCTCTTGCCAGGGTGTAAAAACAAACCCAAAAAAAGTTGAAGCCATCGTAAATTTTCCATACCCTATTACGTTAAAGGACCTTCGATCCTTTCTTGGACTATCCGGTTATTATCGCCGCTTTGTCAAGGATTACGCTAAAATAGCAAAACCCTTGACAAACCTCTTAAGAGGGGAAGAGGGACGAGTATCCCGAAACAAGTCGAGTAAGAAAAAAATTTATTTAGATAAACCTGCAAAAATAGCATTTGAAAAACTAAAAGAAATATTATCATCAAGAGATGTGATCTTGACATACCCAGACTTTAACAAGAGTTTTGAACTGACAACGGATGCTTCAAACTATGCGATAGGAGCTGTCCTTAGTCAGGAAAATAGGCCCATCACATTTATCTCTCGATCTCTTAGTAAAACTGAAGAGAATTATGCAGCTAACGAGAGGGAAATGTTGGCTATAATTTGGTCCTTGAATTCACTCAGGAATTACCTATATGGGCGCGCTAAAGTAATCATATACACAGATCATCAACCGCTTACCTACGCTCTAAGCAACAAAAATAACAACGCTAAAATGAAACGTTGGAAGGCTATACTGGAAGAGTACAATTATGAACTCCACTATAAGCCTGGAAAAAGTAACGTCGTAGCAGATGCTCTTTCAAGACCCCCATGTAATGAAACTGTCGACATTAATGCATTAACTGCTACAGTACACAGTAACGATAGTTCAGGTGAAAATTTAATTCCATCAGTAGAATGCCCTATTAACGTTTATAAAAACCAAATTTTCATACTTATAGGAGAAACAAGGGAATATCAGTTTAAACTTCCTTTCCCAACATTTCACAGACATATTAATATAGCGCCAAATTATTCGGAAGAAGACCTTATATCAATCCTGAAGAGGTATCTCAATCCAAGTATAGTGAACGGGTTGTTTACTAACGAAAGTATAATGGGCAAGATACAATCAATATATTCAATTCATTTTTCAAATTATAAAGTAAGATATACACAGACAAAAGTAGAAGATTTGACAGACACTATAAGACAAGAGGAAGAATCACTAAAGGTACATAAAAGAGCACATAGAAACGCAAAGGAAAACAAAATGCAACTCCTAGAAAAATATTATTTTCCAAAAATGAGTGAGACATTTAATAAAATAATAGAGCAATGTAAAGTTTGTAAGGAGGGAAAATACGATCGTCATCCCAATAAATCTAACATATCACCTACCCCAATTCCTCAATATGCCGGAGAAATACTACATATAGATATTTGGTCTACGGAAAAACATTTCATACTAACCGCAATAGATAAGCTTACTAAATATGCTCAAGCAACCCCGATAAACTCCAGATCAATTGGTGACATCCGTGAACCTCTAAGAAAAATATTATTTAATTTCGGAGTTCCTAGAATTGTTGTCATAGACAATGAAAAGGCTCTAAACTCAGCTTCAATTCAGTTTATGCTTGAAGATCAATTAAACATACAAATTTTCAAAACCCCACCTTACAAAAGTACAATTAACGGCCAGGTAGAACGCTTTCATTCTACCTTAGCAGAAATTATGCGTTGCCTTAAAACAGATAAAAGACACAGGAGTTTCGATGAATTGTTAGATAGATCAGTTTATGAATACAACTACACTATTCACTCTACCACAGGCAGGAAACCAATTGAGTTGTTCTTTGGACGAAGAGTTAGCACTAGTCCGGAACAGTATGAAAATGCATCCGGAACAGTATGAAAATGCAAGAAGAGAAAATATAGAAAAACTAGTAAAAAAAACAACAGGAAGATTTAAAATTCCACAACAAGAAAAGGAAATCATTTAAGGACTATGCACCAGGACAAAAAATTTATGTAAAAATTAATAAAAGATTAGGTTCAAAGCTATCAGCTCGATACAAAGAAGAAATAGTTAGGGAAGATAGGAAAAATACAATTTTAACAGAATCAAACAGAGTAGTACATAAAGATCACATAAAAAATTAACATGACAATTTTATGCGTTTTACAGACTATTTTCGCCACTGCTAAAGGCTGAAATGCAAATACTTAACTATACTAACTCCTACGTGATAACAATAGGTAACGGATACGGAAAAATTCAGGACGGCACATTTAAATTTATTCACCCAATTAATCTTGAATCTTATGATGACTTTTTACAAAAGACGAAGATCTATGTGGACAAATACGTACCTAGGACAAATCCCTTATATCCTACAATGTATTACGAATTGAATCAGACAATCGATTTATTAGATACACTAAAAACCATCTCACCCAGGAGACGAATTAGATCAATTAACACTCTGGGAACGATTTGGAAATTAATTGCCGGATCACCAGATCATGACGATGCAGAAATTATTTATAGGACTTTAGACGAGATATCTAGCAATAATAATCAACAAGTTATTATCAATACAAATTTTGCAAATCAGTTAAATAATATCACTAAATTAATAAATGTATTTTCAAACACAATAAAAAAGGATGATACCATAATAAACGAAGATATTGAAATACTAAGGAATAAAATAAGACTAGCAAAACAAGCAATTACAAATGTAAAATACGCTATACAATGGGCGAAAATTAACGTAATCAATTCATTTTTATTAGACAAAAAAGAAATGACAATGACAATAAATAAACTGAAAGAAGAAAACATGCCATTCAATAATATAGAAGAGGCATTAGAATTAGCTAATATCAACATACTAAGTAATGATACAAACCTTTTATATGTAATTAAAATTCCTCTAACAAATTCTATCTTATATAATAATATCATTGTAAAACCTGTTATAAGAAACGATTCTATAATAAATTTGGATTTTGAACAAATGTTTATAAGTAAAAATGAAATTTATGCAATTAATAATAACTGTAAAAACTATAACAAGATAAAAATTTGTAAAAAAAATCAATTGTTAGACTTGAGAGAAGATAATTGTATTAAAAACATTATATTTGGTCAAAAATCAATTTGCACAACCAGCAATGCCCATCACGTTCCAAGAATTGAA
The DNA here is from genome assembly GCA_949987645.1 of Tachina grossa. Taxonomy (NCBI): domain Eukaryota; kingdom Metazoa; phylum Arthropoda; class Insecta; order Diptera; family Tachinidae; genus Tachina; species Tachina grossa. The sequence goes on from OX465278.1 coordinate 54,028,159, forward strand.
GAAATCTCTGATGGAATCATCCTCCTAAATAATGTAAATGAAACAATTACAACAGAAGCTATGAAATATGATTTAAGCGGTACATTCCTCATTAAGTTTGATAACACCACTATAACAATTGGCGACAAATCTTACCAAAATCTTGAAGCTCCCCAAATGACACTAACACCGGCCACATTACAAGAAAGTCCAATCGAGAAAAAAAGACTAAACATACTATCGTTGGAATCATTACAAGAATTAAATTTTATCAACACGAAGGCAATCCACAGTATCAGAAAGGAAAAATGGATTACAAATACTACCATGGCTATTGTCCTTCTGTCCATAATCAGCTTAACAATCCTAGCTATAAAAAAACAACGAAAAAGGCTTCCCAAACATTAGTTCTGAATCCTACAATAACCCAACCAACAGAAGAAGAACAAAAGGTAACACCCACAATAAGATTACATGACTTACCTTACTTTTAGACGATCGGGGACGATCGAATTTAAGGGCGGAGGAGTTAAGTACAAAAATGTTTAATATGCTAAAATCCATGAGAATAAAACAAACCGGATATTGCACAAGCCAACAAATTAGTGCTTAACAGGTACACGCGCAATAAATGTTGCAATACCTGGAATAAATGGAACATTGCTGACACTGCACATTATAACCAAAATAATTCACATTATCAATAATTGTATTAAAGTTAAGTTAGTTCTAATTCAACATTGAACGAAATAAAAAGCACTTCAGACTTTTAGTCTGAAGTCAAATTTTAAAAAAAAAACAAAAAATAAAATTTTTGTTTAACTTGCATACGTTTGTACATGGTACAATTATACTAGGTACATGCACAACTACAACAAAATTACAACACCAAAAAACACATTCATTTTGTTGGTATAAACAAACGAATAATTGTCAGAAACACATGCCTTTTGTTTTTAGAAATAACAATTACAGGGTAACTAAAGTACAATTGCAGACGCGGCATTCATGAATGATTATAGTCATTCAGTGTTGCCAATAGGTGTGTAATTACACAGAGCGTGCAATTACTCTCATTTGTAGGCCGTGTAATTACATTCATGTATAATCTGTGTGTAATTCTACTTTGGCTTGTATTTTTATTTATTTTTGTTTTCATTTTAACCTAGACAAAAGATGTGTAGTGTAATTTTCTTTAACATATAATTGGAAACACAGCCATGTGTAATTTCATTGGCAACACTGTAATCATTTTATGCACACACATACACTAAAATTTTTGCAGCTTGTAAACAAAGTTTGACAACTGTACCCTGCAGAAAGTGCGAATAGTGAAAATGTACTGAGTCGCTTTTGACTTTGTCACCAGTACTACTCTACAATTATTCCCCATACAATACTTTATGCTATAGACATTTAGCATGTGCTTGTCATTGAAAATCTACTAGTAACACTAAAACAATTGACTAGGTAGTGAATTCATAGTTCTTATGGGAACATGGAGACATATCAACCAGACATTTACTGGTACATTTCTATACCTTACGTACATACAAATTTATGTATATTGACAAGTTGTTGCAAAATCCACCAGAAATACACCACATCTGTTTTCTCTCTTTCTTTTATACTGACGAATAGAAGAGAAATTGTAGACAATGTAACTACTACTAGAATTTTAGTGTTGACATAGAGACACTTTGCCCCAGTCTGACTGCAGGGTAGGTATTGTATACATTAACAGGCTGGGTTTGTGCATGTACCTGTTATAATTGTATCATGCGTGTGTACATCATTAACTAAGCAATACACGGTGGTTGTTTATCTTTTGCTTTTCGTTTGAATTAGCATGTATGTATGTGTGTACATACATATGTGAATCTTCTTAATAAGCAGACGCATTTTTTTGTTGATTTTGCTTGTTTACGTTTAATGCTGCGCATACTTATTTAGTTGTTGGCTACTAATCCAGACTATTCTTTGCTTTGACCCTGTAGGAATATTTTCGCGTAGCATTTACATTAACCCTGTTGGAATATTTTTGTGTAATGCTGCTTAACATTGTTGACGGCTATTTTCGTAACAATATATATATATATATATATATATATATATATATATATATATATATATATATATATATATATATATATATATATATGTACACTAAACCGATTAAGTAAGGATGGTTAATACAACCAATTTGTGTTGTTAACTTTACTGTTATTAAAAATTATTGTTGCGATTCGGTTGAACTTGTTATTTTTGTTGCTTATTCTAAATAATAAATAACGTACACGCAAAGTTTACTTTATCAAAGTCGTTTAAAGGCTTCATTAGTCTTTATTTTCTGTTGCTGTTCTCTGCTGTGCCGTTCTGCTTCTAAATTTGAGTACTTACTTTTTCTGTGGTAACCTGTCAGCTGTTTCTGGTCAGAAGGGTCGCTGTTTTCCACTAAAGTGATGAGTTTTGCAACGTCCATTGTAATGTTTCAATATAATTTAATATTTTTCATTTAAAAATTAAATTTTTTAACTCTACAGCAAAACAACAATTTATTTCAAAATATTTTTATTCAATTTATGCTGTCACTTACAATAACTCAGCAAAAAATTACACATTACCATTAGAACTACTTGCCATATAATGACTTATTTTTTTCTTCTGATTGCCAATTTTAATTACTCGCTTACAAATCTCATTACCTAAAATGTAACAAAATTATGTACAAGTTGCTAAATGAAGAGAATGATTTTTATACCCTTTTGCCAAAAAATGGTAAAAGGGTATATATAGGTTTGTCATTCCGTTTGTAATTTCTAGAATATTAATAAGCGAGCCATAAAGTATATATATTCTGGATCCTTATGCATAGGGAAGACGAATAAGCGATGTCCGTCTGTCCGTCTGTCTGTACGTGAAATCGGTTTTCCGAAGCTCCCAGAAAAGCTAGAGACTTCTTCTTGGACTGGTGTGTCAGAAATGGTCGAAATAAGATTGGTATTGAAAATCAGCAAAATCGAGCGGGCGGTTTCAGAGCTGGGAAGCTTAAACTTCATTTTGCCATACCAAATAACTACCGAAAACTAGTTATTATTATTTTTTTATTAAATAAACTTATTTTATACTTCAGTATGAATAAAATTAATATTTCTTTTTTTTTATTTCTTAATAAAAAATAAATAAAAAAAATAAAAAAAAATAAAAAAAAATAAAAATAAATTAAAAAAATTAAATAGACGTTTCCAGGGTTGGAAAACTTTAACTTTTTTATAAAAAATTATACAAAATTAATTTACTAAAAGAAATTTTTCCTTTTTTCTATAAATTAAATATATCTTATATTCTAAGGAGAAAGAGATTGGCGTAACAAATCACAAAAATCAAAAAGGATGATTCCAGGGTTGGGAAACTTACACTTTTTGTAATATATAAAAGTAACTAGGTCTTACTATTTTTTTATTTTTTAATTAAATTAAATTATTTTATAATGCAGTACACATTAAATTGATATTAAAAATTAAAAAAAAAGTTTTATATATGAAAAAGACGTTTCCAGGGTTGGAAAACTTTAACTTTTTTCTTATACAAAAGTAACTTACTAAAACAAATTTTTTCTTTTTCTCTATATATTAAACATAGCTTATACTCTTAAAAGGAACATATTGGTGTACGAAATCTGAAAAATCAAAAAGAACGGTTCCAGGGCTTTAAAACTTACACTTTTTGTGATATATAAAATTAACTACCGAAAACTAATTTTTAATTTTTTATAAAATTAACTTATTTTATACTTCAGTACGAATGAATTTGGTATTTCAAATTAAAAAAAATTAAAACAACGTTTCCAGGGTTGGAAAACCTTATTTTTTATACAAAAGTAACTTACTAAAACAATTTTTTCCTTTTTTTACTATAAATTAAACATATCTTACATTCTTAAAAAAATATTGTTTCTAAGAATACAGAAAAATCAAAAAGGGGGATTCCAGGGTTGAGAAACTTACACTCTTTGTGATATAAAAAATTAACTACCGAAAATTAATTTTTATTTTTTTTATTAAATAAACTTATTTTATGCTTGAGTACGAATAAAATTGGTATTTAAAATAAAAAAAAACCATTAAAAAAATTAAAAAGACGATTCCAGGGTTGGAAAACTTTAACTTTTTTTGTACAAAAGTAACTTACTAAAACAAATTTTTCCTTTTTTCTATCAATTAAACATATCTTAAATTCTTAAAAGAAAGGGATTGGTGTAAGAAATCAGAAAAATCAAAAAGAATGATCTCAGGGTTGGGAAACTTACACTTTTTGTGATATATAAAAGTAACTAAGTCTAATTAATTTTTATCCTTTCCTTTATAGATTATACATATTTTACGTTTTGGAAAGAAAAGTTTGGTGTAGAAAATTATAAAAATAAAAACCACAGCTCCAGAGCTGGAAACTGAATTTTTTTTCTGGATATTAAAGTAACTAAATAAAAATTTTTTTTTAAATTTCCTTTTTTCTTTTTTTACTTAACACACTTTCTATATTTTTTTAAGAACTACTAGATCAGAAAATCAGAAAAATCTAATATAATGATTCTAGGATTTGTAAATTTATTTATTTTTTTTTTTTTGTAGATAAAAGTAACTAGGTCAAATTATTTTTTTCTTTTTGTTTATACTTTATGTATATGCTTATGTATGTATCTCTATACTACATGAAAACACTTTGGTAAAGGGTATATAAGATTCGGCACAGCCGAATATAGCACTCTTACTTGTTTTAGATTAAATCGATTACATGAACAAGTTTCCAAATAAAAAAGGTAAGTACTTCTCAAGAATTGATTATTTTAGTCTCAGCCTTGTTAAAATCATTAAGTTGGTAATCCAGTAAGGAACAGCTTCTACCAAAAAATACTTAATTCCAAACTCGATTACCTTTTTTGAAATTTTTTGCTGGGTACTTAAAAATTTTTTCATTTTCACAGGTTGAACCGAAACAGAACAGAACGAAACAGAATAACTAACGACTTGTAGATATTAGGTTTCTATAAACAAAAAAGTGCCAGCTGATTCGCAACAGAACAGAAAGTAAAAACTAATTCCGCCTTAAGTTTTCTTTTAATGTTGTGTACACAAAAAGTTTACTTTGATAAATTTTCACTATGCAACAGCAGAATGATCTGGCAAAGATACGAATTTATTAAGAAATTAATCAATATTTAAATACAAGTTTAATTACCTGGGGTCGAATCGTCACATCCGTGAACGCACAAATCGTCACGTAAAAACACAATTTTCGGATTATGACATACGTGAACGTACTGAAATCCCATTCAGCTTATACCAATGATATATCAGTTAATTTGTTTTTATACGATTGTCGATACGATAACAGATGTGAGGATTTGAGCCCTGTTTCACGATATCGAAAAAAAAACTTTTGACTGAAATTTTATATTGAAAACAACAATAAAATATGAAAATTTGTTTTTGTTTTCAATATAAATTTTCAATTGAAAATTTTCTTTCGATATCGTGAAACTTGCCATAAGTTTAGGCGTCTAGTCACTAGAGATGGTCGTGTGTCATGTTTTTTTCGTGACACGAACATGCACGACTCGTGAGAAAGAATAAATCTGGGGGCAAATCGCAGCACTCTTTATCGAACGAAATTACGAAATATTTCCATATAAACTCTATTGAAATATTTTGTAATTTCGTTCGATAACGAGTGCCGCGATTTGCCCCCTGATTTTCTACGTGTCCGTTTTGTTTCGTTTTGAGCAAAATTGAATCGAAAAATACGAAACGATTTTGGGTGTAAGATATTTATGCATTAATTTCCAATAAAGAAAAAAATTTAATATTTTGTATCGTCACACACGCAACACCACCAAATTTGTGCATAGTGTCCCATACACTCTTAAGCTTACTTTTCTGAAATTAAACAAAAATACTCGTATGTATTTATTGGAATATAAAAAATTACTTTTTTTGCTATTCAATTTGATTCCGTGCGTGTTGTGCAGTATCTTGTTGAGAAAATTTTCACAACACTTTTTTGGTTTTCTTTCTATTTTTGAAAAAAATTTGAGAATGATAAAAATTTGTGCTAAAACTAAGATGAAATTAAATTGAATATACTACATACATAATTAAAAAGTCAATGTTTAACTCAATTAAAAACAGGAAAATAAATGTTCTCTAGCTTTTTAAATTTGTACGAGTGATAGGTGATACGTTATATTGCTTAAGAAAATCATGCACTTGATGATACGTTATTTTGAATTTTTCTTATACCTTTGGTATTTTTTATATAAGACCTACAAAATTTTGTACACATATGTCTAATGATATATTGAATTGTAATCAATAAAAAAAATCAATTTTGAAATTTTTTATGATACGTGATTGTGATACGTCACTCTTTATAACTTTTTTAATTATTATTCTTTCTTTGTTTTTTCAGCATTTTGTGAAGAAGACTTGTGGAATTAATTATGAATCATTACATGATCGAACAACTTAAAAAAATAATTCAATTTTATTTTTCAAACCAGCAGTCTATTGCATTGACACATCGTGCATGTCGTGGTCATTTTAACGCGCGCATTGCATCCACAATTTTCTTTGGGTATATTTCAAAGAAAGAGTGTACGTTAACAAACCAAGAACCATACTCTAATTAAAACCAGCGTAACCGTTTGACCGACTAAAGTGGCAATTTGCCACTTTTTCGACTGCGTTTCCCCTTTTTCAACTGTCTTGCCACTTTTTGACCCCCTTTAGTTAGGGTGAGTTATATGAAAATACATTAAAAATAAAAAGTTTAGTGCAGTTTTCTCGCTTTTTTTAAATTTTGCCCCCTTTTTTTGATAAATGCCCTATTTAGTGCCACTTTTTGAAAAATGTCATCGGTCACCCTGATTAAAACCCAACATTCGAAATTAAATCATATCCATTACACTCAAAATTTTGCGAAAAGTTAAGCATTAAACAGATTCACCACAGCAAGCTACCGACTACCAAATGTCAAAGATAGAATACACATGTTTATATGAGAATAATTCTTTTGAAGACAGCAAGGCAACATGGCGGCAGGTTATTGTCTATGCTGATTTTGTCGTTGTAGTCCAATTAAACTAATTTCTATTTCTTTGGCTACAATGAGAAAATTCAGTATTGCCAGTATAATACAAAATGTTGAATGAATGATTTTGTACAATTATTTCATATTATTTAACAGAAATAATATCCAAAAATTGATGTAAAGAATAAATTGATTCGTTTATGTACTTTTACGTGAAATAAGTATATTTTAAAACACTAATTAATTTTTATAAATGCAAAATATATGAAAGTGGCAATACTGAACTATGTATTTGTACTTCAATATCAACTGCAGATGGTGCTGCTGCCGTCTCCAAAATAATTAAGTAGCCGGCTACGAGGCAACAAATGCTGCTAGCGGCATTTGAAGTCGTGTGTTCGTGTAGCCTGCTGTGGTGAATGTGTTTAATGCTTTATGGAAAATATGAGATATGTACTCTCTCTCTCTCTCTCAGTAAAAAGAGCACGTATATGCGAAGCAGAAAATGTATATCACTTATAGGATATCATTTTTCAAAGCTAATTGCAAAAAATTCCTCAATAAGATACTGTATTTAACAAAAAATATATGTATAATAATCGCATAAATAAAAAAATTATAAACCATTTAAACCATATAGGTCATTCTGCGCCACCCTGTAATTATTTGAGAAATAAAAATTTGTCATTTTAACTGATAACGTAATTGAATATACATACGATTTTTCTTATAACCTAGCGCACTTCTTTCTTTAAAGGAGAGCTCAGGAACAAGGCCTAACTAGTGCTATTCGATTATAAATCAAATTTACTATAGATAAACACTTCTCTAGAAATGTTTAAAAAGTATGGCACATACATACATATGTACATGCATACATATTAGAGACCTGCGTAAACAGTCTTTAAATGTAAATACGTCATGTTGATTTGTGTATGCTTGTTATTTTGCATACTGTACGTTTGAGTGTGTGTGTGTAAGATGTAGATGGTAAGCTATTATGCGATTAACCGCATACAACTAATGTTAATGCATGTGTGTGCGTTTCCATGTGCACAGAAAAATAAAAGATCATACACACATACATGCATGACGTTTGTATACGCGCTCATGTGTAGAAAGAAGCAAGCATCACAAATTCTTCCGTCACGAAGAATACTGAAACAAATTTCTTGCAAACAGTGTTGTTAACGTTTGTTTTATATGATTTCGCTGTAGTAAAGCATTTGAAAAATCCCTCATGTCTTAAAAGTTCTTATAAGATGTCTTGTGCAGGACACTAATACATATGCATGTACACATATCGCTCCATAACCGCCAAAATAGCTTAAGCGACATAAATTTAGAAATTCAATTTTCGACCAAAATCAATTATTTGCGATCCTAGATAGTCGATTTTCGTCAAAAAACGAAGTCCAAAAGATGTGTCGCTTAAGCTATTTTAGCGGTTATGGCTCGATATAGTGTGTCATCTGCATTAAATTCAAAAAATGATAGATAAGCCGTTTAAATTTAATTCGGCAAATTTTCTTATCAATTTTTAAACTTGATGAGTGCAACTGAAGGTTAATAAAATTAAATACATGTATAAATTATTTCTTTAAACAACTATTAAGTCAAAAAGCATTTTAATATACCCAGTCAGCATTTTATGAAATTAATATGTAATCATATTATAGTCTTTTTGGACTCCTCTGCATTCGGGAGAAAATTGTACCCCAGCCGCTAATCTTCTAGCACATTGACTGCCACGTCGCACGTTCTAGTACGACACAAAAAATTACATTGACTGCCACGTCGCACGTTTTAGTACGACTGGGGTTGTTGTATAGATTTTACTGTAAGCTGTTTTCGTACGACAGTCAGTTAATTTCTTTGTAATTTTTCGAGCAGGTAATCAATTTGCGCGCATTTCTGGAAAAAAATCATTGTCCTATGATGATTTTTGTGGGTTACACAAGGAAAACAATATGAGATTAACATTTTTTGATTTTTTTTAGTATTTTTTCAATATTTTATTCCAATTATTATTTTGGATACATAAACGTACAATTCCAATTATTTATTATTATTTTGGGTATATAATCGTACAATTTTGTCCGACAATGACTTTTACGACTGATATTTAAGGCTCAATCAGACGTGACATAACCATAGCATATAGAACAGCCGTTCGAACCAAACTAATGGGCAACACTGTATTTGATTATAGGTAACTCGCCATAATGCCATAATTCTCACCATAGAAACCAATTAAATTTTGGTTTCTATGGTGAGAGTTATGACTATAGCATTATGGCTATGTCACGTCTAGTTTAAGCTTTAAGGCCCAACTATAATATGAATAAGCTAGCTTAAGCAACTGTGCGGTTACATATAAAACGCATGTGGCAAACTATAATGTACTTAACAAACTTTTCGTCAAGTTTCGTCAAATGTCATTTGCTTAAGTAAAGTGCCAAACTGAACGCACATTCCGTAAGGAAACAACTGTTTGTGCATTTTTTAACTCAAATAAGCAGCAGCAGAAAATATTCATTGATTTTAAATATTTTTTTATTGTTTCTTATTTTAAAGTCGGAAAATAAAGCAAAACTTTTATTTTCATTGTTTGTTTTACAATACACATATACACACATGCACATGTATTTCCTTATGTATATTCACTGTTGTACTTTTTAGTAGGCGAAACAAATAAAACAAGTAATAAGGTGACGGATATATTTTTATGTGAATTTTTAATAGATTAGGATATTCTTTCAAGTTAGTTTGATTGAATTGCATTCATTTAGGAGTTATGAGAAGAAACAAAATTATTGACAATACCTAGATGTGCAGCTGTGGCTAAAGAATACTTAAGTGCATGTAAGTACATTATGGCCACCTAAAAGTCACATCTGAATTGTTTAAGCATTTGACAGACTTATCGTTCAATTCTGAAATTAGCTTAAGCCAGCTTATTCATATTATAGTTAAGTCTTTAGACGTTGACTGCCATGCCGTACAAACATATGACATACAAAAGCTGCCATAAAACCAAAAATAAACAACACAATAGATCGAGGATGCCACAGATATTATTTTTCAACACTATTACACGCATTTCTAACAAAAAAAGTTCCTGGCAGTTTGTGCATATTTTTGTCAAAACTGCTTGGCAGTCAATGTGCTAGAAGAGTCTTTTATGAATCGCTCTTATGACAGTTTATGGTAGTCGCTTTCGAAAAAATTATTCAAACAGTCACATTTCGAGCATATGTATGCGTGACCGATTTAGTGCTAATTCACACGGTGAAATTTAGGACGTCTATTTTTCTTAATTCTCTTTTGAAGTTGCTACAAAAAATTCCTTGCATTCATACGATGTTTTTTTTGGACGTCTAATTTTACTTCTCTTCAGAAATATGAAAAAAACCCTGGAAAACAGAAATCGAGTCATTTTTTCTACCCCTCTTTCTTCTCTATACCGTTCGCTAACAAACAAAAAGTGACGTCGAAAAATAGACTTCATAAAAGTCTTCGTGTGAATTAGGTGTTATGATTGCGTACATTCTGTACATTTTCTTTTTTAAATAAATCACTTTCCAAGCCTTTCTGGGGATCATATTCGAGTCTTAGTTTAAGCGCAGAACTGATTAATCAGTTTTTGACCATCTGAGGTAGTCGAAAAACTCAGTTTGGTGAAACAATCTTCCACATGCTGACTGGGTACATACGAATACATGCATGCATATGTATGTATGTTTGAAAAAAAATTTAAAAGTAAAATCAGAAACAACAAAAATTATAAATTTTAAAACCCCCGATATATCTCGAATACTAGTAGATATGACATCTTCTAAGCGGCTGTACCGATTTTCTTGAAATATAGCTAACAACTCTCTCGATCAAGTTACCTTTCAAACAGAAAAAATCGTTCCAGATATTTGGTCTGTACGTGGACTCGTACATACACACATACATATCGATGGCTTAATATAAAAAAGGCCTAACTCGAATTTTCGATATTTTACAGGAGAAGCAAAAAACTGAAGAAAAATAAAGCATTTACATGCAGAAATAGTTTTTAAAGTTGCCATAAGTCCTTGATTGTCGCCCAGAAAACATTAAAAACACGATTTCGAGAAAAATTGAGTTAGGCCCTTTTTATATTAAGCCATCGATATACACAGACACACACACAGTACAAACCTATAATAACATCCCTTATTTTTTTAGTCGGGGGTTAATAAAGTTCGCACAACAATAATAAGAATTAAACTAACAAAATATATTAATTTTAAAAACTGTAAACTTCGAAAACATTTCAATAATATTCAATATTTGATTATCAATAAATCAAAAACTCTTAAAACCGCAACAAAAATTCTTCTTTTTATATTAATGCACTTTCATACCTTTAAAAAACATTTTATTCAATTTTTTTTTTATTTGAAATTTTAGAATAATCACTTGACACACCACGTTCGCAATAAGCAGAGATTTAGGTAACACTAAATGTTTTAATTCGGAACGTATGCATGTTCATATATATGTAACTATGTAGATCTGATACAGGAGGACTCAGTTTTATTTGCTGATAACAATTAAACCTTAACGGGCCATAAAATTAAACAGTTTTCGGAGATGCAATTGGTAGCACATCTACAATTTTGGCAGCTTCTATTTGTTGGGTCTCCGCTAAAATCAATTTGAATGAATCTTTGATTTCATTTTCCGAATACGTATTTATAAAGGATTCTTATTTAATACTTTTGATTCTGCATGGAACGTTATCGTAATCCATACTTGCTCGATCAAACTTCTTTCTATATACATATGTATGTACATATACATTGATTTTTATACATATGTATATATTGATTTTTATATGTTTGAGCCAAATAAAAATAATTAATTAAAAAAATATTTAATAACACCTTCAAGAGATCATAAGAGGTGTTATATTTATGTATACATTTTAAGACAGATAAAATGGCAAAGGTATACATATTATATACCGTTGGATAGACAATTACGTCTTCTATTGTGATAACATGGAACCAATTTGAAGTAAAGAAAATGAGATGAACAATTTACGCAAAAAGAAAAAATTTAGAAAATTTAATTTTAATTTTTATTTTCATTTTTTATTGAAGGTATGAGAATAATTTTTCTTTCAGTTTTCAGAACTAAATATATACTATTGAACTAATTGAAAATAATTACCAATATATAATTTTATAAAACTTTTTTTTTTATTGGGAAAAACTGTGCTAAGCTAAGTCTAGACGATATGTTGAATCAGCAAATATATGCTTATATTCATATGCTTTAAAATAACAATAAATCCTGGGGGCAAATCGCGGCACTCGTTATCGAACGAAATTACGAAATATTTCCATATAAACTCTATTGAAATATTTCGTAATTTCGTTCGATAACGAGTGCCGCGATTTGCCCCCTGCTGTCAGCATATATATGTATATGTTAAGTGTCTACCACTGATCTGCATGATTACGATTCAAACGGCATAATTTTGCATTTTCTAAAATGAATATTTAGCTAGCACTTAACATTAACAAAATGAATGATGCTATTGCATTAGACTTGGGTCGAACTCGTTCACTAGTTCATTTTTGCCACAAACCACTGATCAAACCCATTTAAATTACATGGGTTTGATCATTGGTTTGTGGCAAAAATGAACTAGTGAACGAGTTCGACCCAAGTCTATATTGCATGATTCATATCAATGAGACTGTTGTTAATAAATGCCTGTCATTGCTTGCAATTCAGATTCATTCATATGACTCACTAAAGCAATGAATCAGTATAATTGTTTTGAATACTTCTTAAACCACTTCTGACAAATATAGTTTTATGTAATATTATAAAATAAAATAGCTAGGCCCATTCTTTTTTATAAATTATTTTAATATGAGAAATAGATTTATTAATTTTATATAGTTTTTTTACTACACGAAAAACTCAATTTTCGAAATTTTTTATTATTTCTGAATACATTCTGTTAAATTTTCTAAAAACAGTTTTTAATAGTTTCTTAACGCTATTTATTTATGTGTGGAAATATTTACTCAATGTTTTATAAACTGAAGACTTCATCTAGTCAACGTGCTTTTGTGAGTTATTTGATTACTATACAAAACAATCAAACAACAGCACGAATTTTTTTATTTATGTTTACTGACAACACTTAAAAAAAGAGAGTGAGTTAAAGACAGTCAGTTGTTAGAGAGGCAACACTGCAAGCAATATCATTAGTGCATATTGATGTTAAAAAACAAAACAAAAGCATTGTAAAAGTGAGTGGAGAGCGAAAGTGAATCAACTCATACAGTTCACTAGTGTCTACACAGTATGCTGAAAATGCCAATTTTTTTAAATCAACATACATATGTTAGTTATATGTTACTACAACATATGAGTTAGCATAAAAATTTTGTGGCTACACTATATGTTGGCAATGCTAACAAATTTTTCATCATAAATATGCTGATTCAACATATCGTCTAAACTTAGATTTAGAAAAATTTAAAATTTTTTAGAAAATCCCCTCTCCTGTGTAGGATATCAAGAGTTTCTTACAAGTTACTTAAAACAAGTTTAGTTACAATAAAAGACCAAAAAATTTATCAAAAGGAGCGTGCAACTTTTTTGCCACATCCAAAAATGAGCGTTTTTGCAAAAAAAAAAATGCTAATTTTGGAATGGAACCGCTAAATATCCTAAATGGTCATTCAAAATGAAAAATCATACACGAAACCTAAAATGATTTTAAGATGTTTTTTCGTATATACAAAATGGCGTCTTCTGGCCGCCATATTGAAATTTGACAACTGACATATCTTTAGGATTAAGATGACGTAAGATCAAAGTTGGTTCACGCGTTCTCCACTATATAGCCGCAGAGGAGCATACAAACATGGTTAGGTTAGGTTCGGTTAGTCGGCTGCTGGGTAAGGAAGGGGAAATTTAGAGTCCAGCTTACTTGGGTCCAATAAAATGATCCCTTTGTGATACCTGTGTGTTGAAGATAAGTTAGTGAGAGAGGATGATAGGGAAAGGATAGTGATAGTGAAGTATGAAGATAAAGGAAGAGAGAGGGGAAAGCTTCATTATTTTACAACTCTGCTTTTTTGCACGCTTTTTAATAATGGTGTCAAATGAGGCGTATTAAATTTTGAAGCTGTGTTCAGTAGCCATTGGTTTAGCGTCTGCTGAAGCCGGTGTAGTTTTGGCTTTATGCCTACATCACTTGAACTTTTCCCACAACAACTGATACAAAGGACACTAATGCACATCAGAAGAATGTGTGGTGTTGTTATTTTAATGACTGTCGGACACCGGGCTCGAACCCAGGACCTTAGGTTTTGCAGTCAACGTGCTAACTACTTCAGCTAACGCCACCCTCGAGCAGACATACATACATAGACTGACAAACGCAATACCCTTCTTTGCGGTGCCCAGTCGGTTAACAATGCAAAATTTAGGGGTTTTTATTGTTGCAGATTTTTTACCGATTTTTTAGCAAATTTTTCCAGATTTTTTTGTAAACTTTTTTGGCAACAATGGTCATAGAGATGTACTTCAATCAGAATTACTCATTAAATGCAGGGTTGTCAGATTTTTTTTGTTTTTCTTAATATATATTTGATGATAAATTTGTTTTTATTTAACTATTTTTCTTAATATAAATTTTTATAAAATAATCGCATAAAAATTTATCAGAAAATCGCCAAAATCAGAAATAAAATCGCCAAAAATTATTTCATGTAAATTTTTTTCATTCAAATTCAAAACGCATTAGTTACTGTGATTAATATCAGAAAAATCATCAAAATAAAATTGTTTTAATTTCTTGCAGACGCGTCTCGGTAGAACTTTTTTTGAACTACTGCTTCAACAAAGTAATTTTTAAGTTCAATTTTGTTTAAAAAATAGGCATAAAAACCGCCAAAAAAATTATTTATTGCCAGAAAAATCGCCATGCCGCCAAAAACAAAAATTTTTAACGCCAAACAAGTTAAAAAATCACCACGTTTGGCGAGAAATCGCCACATCTGACAACCCTGAATAAATGTATCTTTTACTGATAAGTATCAACAGCAGCGATGTCAATTTAGCGCCTTTTTACTATGCTTAAATGAGATTTTTTTCGTTTTGTAGCGTTTAATTGAAATCGCAATAAATTAGCGCGTCTGGTAGTAAAGTTCGTATGGCGTTGTAACCCAAAATACATGTAATAATTTATTAATGGACAAATAACACCAAACTGTTTCTTCTTGATTTTAAAACTCAGGGCCTGCCCCACAATGTCGACAACGTTCGACTTGTCGCGCATTTACATTTAAAATAAAAACTAAGGGCCTTTCCAATGATGTCACCAACGTTCGACTTGTTGCACAGTTAGACTGGAAACAACAACAAAATTTTAACATTTGTTTTTGTTTTGAATGTAAGTGTGTGACAAGTCAAACGTTATCGATATCGTGGGACAGGCACTTATTGTTTTTGGTGTATGTATGTACATATGTATGTATATATTCAATTAATTGAAATAAATCTGACAACCCTGCTCTTGTTATCTCTCAAGTAAATAAATTCCAGCTAGGCACACACATAGCATTTATGTAGATAAAAAAAGTTTTACTAGTATGAAAATATCATAGTATCTAAAAACAACTAAAAATTAAAGTTTGTGTTAAGTAATGAGGTTTAAAACAAAATATATTTTAACGAATCAATTTGTACAGAACTTGAAATCAAACAACGTAAAGAAAAATTAACGCAGTGGCTGATATTATATACAAATACATATGTACAGTGGCTCATTAAAGTCTACTACATACATTGAGTAAAATTATGATTTTTTGTACTAAAATTTCGTTTATGAATATTTATTTACGAGTGCATAGAAATATTGGTTTAAATTTCATTGAACAAGTTATATTTTTATAGCATTGTTATTTTTCTAAGAGTTCATGAATGAAAACGAAAACTTGACCAACAATTTTTTTTTATAAACAAACACAACCCGCGAAGCGATTAGCTTGTCAGCGGAAACGCCCAGGGTCTATGGCAGGCATCGAATCCACGACCTCTGGACTAGGAGGCTAGCATCGCTACCACTCAGCCACAGGGAAACCCAATTGCGCGCAAGGAAAAGTAACAGGAAAACTGCAAAAGCATTTACAAAATTTCTATTCAACAGTGCCAGTAAATTGCTCCGAATCGTCAGCTGTCACCGTTTTATATTTACATCTTCTTGGTTATAACCTGTTCTTGGCTGTAACCTGAATTTAAATTAAATAATAATCCTGGCCCCAAATTGTTACATTCCTAAACGTGCAACTCCTAACTTGGGGCCACGCGTTAAATTTTTAACTTTCAATTCCATTCAATTTGCAATACACTCACACTTTTTTCACTAACACAATCAAACTTTTAAAATTGAAAACTAGATTGATTTCAAATTCACCTATCCATTTATATGGCAATTTAATTTTCAATTTGAACAGCTAAGCACAGCACACATTGATTGAAGCTACAAATTTGAGTTGTTTCTTCGTCGATGGCATCTAAAAAATTTATTTGATTATCAGTTTGTGTCACAGCTATCAATGTCAAGGATTTTGGACACACAATATTTATGATGAAATTGAACGTGTGGCTGCATCGTAACGTAAAAATAAATTTTTTAGACTATGACATAAGTGAACTTACTATACGAAATAAAATTTTGATTATGGCCAGTGTTGGCACATTTATTTTGCAAAAATCTTCAATTGGAGCAAAAAAAAAAATTTTTTTTATTAAAAATCTTTTATTTTTATTTTTTATTGAATGCAAATAAGTTAAAATTTATTTTGTTTCCAGTGAACTATTAAACATAAAGCTAAACAACACAAAATATTTACTGTATAGAATATTACTAAGATTATTATAAAGCAAATCAAAAAATATGTGAGTAGTTTAGTAAAAAGTCCCCTCAATAATAATATAATAAAAGTATTAAAAGAAATCTTTTTGGTCGTTTTAACACGTCTAAAAACTACAAAAATAAGATAAATCTTCACATATGGTAACGCTGATTCTGGCATACGTGATCGTATAACCGAACGTAAATGATTAAACAGAATACCGGCTTCAACACATTTTCCATACAAATTGACACAAAAAAAAACAGCCGCAGAAACCGGTCGTGAGATAGAATCTATTTTATTTTGAGAGCGTTTTTTCTTATACTCTCACATATCAATGTTCATTCTCACAAAAATGTTACCATACTTTCAATAAATTTCATACATTTTGTAAACAAAACTACAAAGAAAAATAAGCACAAAAGAAAATAAAACAAAAATTAGAGAGCATTTGAAGTTACTGCCGTCGATGTTATTATGGGCTTGATTAATTTGTCAGCGATTTTCCTGAAGTTGCAGACTTTATTCTGTTTCTACATTAAGATTATTACGAACTGTCATCCGTTAGCAAAATTCAATACGAGTACATAAGAATTTTATGTGAATAAAGTAAAATTTTAATGAAAACATTATATTTTCATAGCATTATTATGTTTCTAAAACTAATTTTAACAAATTCAATATATGTAAGACATATTGGCAGAGAACAGGAATGAACACTAGAACATGTCTAAAAATGGGCTCCCTAATTATGCGCAAGCAAAAGCTACAGTCATACAGTTATGGGATCAAATTTTTTTAAATTTAGTGCATTCAGGACACAAAAAATCCTCTTCAATGAAATGAAATCGCTTTAGAAAGCCGCATTGAAGCGTTTGTGGATAAATGTTGCGAAACATATTTTAAAAATCTTGTGTTGCATTGGACAATGTCAATAGATTGCTCGGACTCATCAGCATAATTTTTCATTTTCTTCGCTATCACTCGAACTTAAATAAAATAATAATCCCGTTTCTATATTTACATTTGTAAAATGCAATTACAATTTTTAATTATGTATTTTGATGTAAAACTATCTATTATTTCATGTAGGGTTTGCCAAAAACCGTGGAAATTAGAAAACCGCGGTTTCCGGTTTTAAGCCACTAAAATATAGAAAATGGAAAGACAAATGATGATTTAAAAATAATCATCCCTATCGTGAAAAACAAATGGAATTTTTCTGAATGTGAAATTTTCATTCCCCTCGAAGAGAAAAATGCTATCTTGAATATCCTATGAAATTTTTTTTCTATCAGTCCACGTGAATGTTAAAAAGGAAGAATTTTTGTAAAGCTTAAAAATTAATTGAAAATCGGAAAAATTTAAGTTTAATAAAAAAGTCACAAAAATTTTAAGTTATAAATGAAGTTTATTATACCCTTTACCAAAAAATGGTAAAAGGGTATATATAGGTTTGTCATTCCGTTTGTAATTTCTAGAATATTAATAAGCGATCCACAAAGTATATATATTCTGGATCCTTATGCATAGGGAAGACGAATAAGCGATGTCCGTCTGTCCGTCTGTCTGTACGTGAAATCGGTTTTCCGAAGCTTCCAGAAAAGCTAGAGACTTCGTTCTTGGACTGGTGTGTCAGAAATGGTCGAAATAAGATTGGTATTGAAAATCAGCAAAATCGAGCGGGCGGTTTCAGAGCTGGGAAGCTTAAACTTCATTTTGCCATACAAAATAACTACCGAAAACTGGTTATTATTTTTTTATTAAATAAACTTATTTTATACTTCAGTATGAATAAAATTAATATTTCTTATTAAAAAAAATTAAAAAGACGTTTCCAGGGTTGGAAAACTTTAACTTTTTTATACAAAATTATACAAAATTAATTTACTAAAAGAAATTTTTCCTTTTTCTATAAATTAAATATATCTTATATTCTAAGGAGAAAGAGATTGGGTTAAAAAATCAGAAAAATCAAAAAGGATAATTCCAGGGTTGGGAAACTTTAAATTTTTGTGATATAAAAAATTAACTACCGTAAACTAATTTTTATATGTTTTTATTAAATTAACTTATTTTATACTTCAGTACAAATTAAATTGGTATTTTAAATTAAAAAAGAAAGTTAAAAAAATTGAAAAGACGTTTCCAGGGTTGGAAAACTTAAATTTTTTTCTTATACAAAAGTAGCTTACTAAAACAAATTTTTTCTTTTTCTCTATAAATTAAACATATCTTGAATTCTTAAAAGAAAGGGATTGGTGTAAGAAATCAGAAAAATCAAAAAGAATGATCTCAGGGTTGGGAAACTTACACTTTTTCTGATATATAAAAGTAACTAAGTCTAATTAATTTTTATCTTTTCCTTTATAGCTTATACATATTTTACGTTTTGGAAAGAAAAGTTTGGTGTAGAAAATTATAAAAATAAAAACCCCAGCTCCAGAGCTGGAAACTTTGAATTTTTTTCTGGATATTAAAATAACTAAATAAAACATTTTTTTTAAATTTCCTTTTTTCTTTTTTTACTTAACACACTTTCTATATTTTTTTAAGAACTACTAGATTGATATAAGAAATCAGAAAAATCTAATATAATGATTCTAGGATTTGTAAACTTATTTTTTTTGTAGATAAAAGTAACTATGTCAAATTATTTTTTTCTTTTTGTTTATACTTTATGAATATGCTTATGTATGTATCTCTATACTACATAAAAACACTTTGGTAAAGGGTATATAAGATTCGGCACAGCCGAATATAGCACTCTTACTTGTTTAAGTTAAAGTTGTACTCATGGAGGCGCTTGTGTTGATTTAGCTATTTTTTATAAAGTATACCACCGTGGTGCACTATCATACAATTTATTGTTTGTGAACCAAAGAGATTCATACTCTATGAAAAAATTGTTGTGGGGAATTATTGTTAACAATCGTAAGCATTACATACTAATATTGTCCCAAAAATGAATAGTTTTAACTTTTAATATATAATTCGAAAAAAAGTATCGAAATTGTTCGATGTAATAATTCAGTTCGCCTGCAAAAATAAAGGAAAAGTGAAAAAATTCACGTGAAAATATTTTGCCTTATCGTGGTTGGCGTATTTCAAATACGACTACGACTGTTTGGTAATAGATTAAAGAAGACAGTTTTTCAAAATACGCCAACCACGATAAGGCAGATTATTCATGATAAGGGGAACCAAAAAAGGGAAAATATTTCTGGGAAACATTTTCCGAGGGAAAAAAAATTGTTACTATAGGGGTGATAGAAACGTTAAAGCGCTCAATGTAGAGTCGTTTAAACGAAATCTTATTTTTGTGCAGAGGTTACCAGTGACATAAAACACTCTTTCGGTTTCAGTTGAAGAGGGCTTTATTGCGTTATTGCCTTGTAAAGCAATAATATGTTGGTTGCTTGTCGAAGAACGTTAAAATTTTCGCCTTCTTGCTTTACATCTGCTAGAGATTTTTTGATAATAGATTACAATTCTTCCTGCAAAGAATTTTTAAATTTTTTTAATTGTTTTTTTATTGTTACAGAATTCTTAGTAATATATAAAAGTCTTCAATGTAAAGTACATTTGCTGTATTTTTAAACAAGATAATAATGTTAAAGTAAAACTTAAAAACCGACGATTTTTTGGACGGTTTCCGTTTCGGTTAAAACCGAACGGCAATCCCTAATTTCATGTACGATTCAAAGCGCTGTGGAACTCAAAAACTATTCACCCTTATTCTATTTGGCGTCGGCAACATCGTCGTCAATTTTGAAACAACATCAATGTAACACAACATCAATACTAACTTTGTGTTTCCTAACAGTGCTATGACGACGTTGCCTGTTTATCGATAAATACAATACACATATCCAATATTTGAGTCAGCTGATTCACTTTGTTTACTGTTTTTGGTAAAAGTAGTTTTGAATAAGTAAATGCTCTGTAAATAAATTAAAATAAAATATTTTTCTTTCCTGTTAAAAACATTTAATAGTGAAAATAAGATTTCTCAGACAAAAGTCATGCATTTGCCAGTTACCCAAGGAAAAGTAAGTGATAAATTTTGTCTTGTTTTTGGAAAATAATGAGTAATGTTCATCCTTTTAATATTTTAAAGTTATTTTCGGCTGAACAAAACATCATTGGATACAATAAAGCCTAATTTTTTAAACAAAAGGGATCATATCAAAGTTTATTGGAGCTTTCTCCAAAGGGGCTTAGTGCTAATTGTTCAAGTCCCGCCAGATCTGTAAAAATAATTCTATCATACAGTATGCTTTCCCAACACACTATTTACCTTACATTTTGCCATCCACCACTAGTTCTAATTGGTGGACCGGGGGAATTTAGTGCAGTTGCAACACTTTCGCACTGTACCTTGAAATAATTAGGAACGCTACCCCTGCGGAATCCTCTAGCAAAAAAAAGGAGTTTTTTTTTTCAACTTTTCCACAAGCTTTTCAAATTGGTTGGGGTTGGTAATTTTAATTTTGTCCATATTATATTTTTCATTTTTTAAGAAATTGTTTAAATAAATATGTACATTTTTATATCTACTTTGGTATTTCTTATATTTCACTTTTTTACCAATTAAATTATTTTTCAAATTCGTTGAAGCATGCACACAACAGAACACGACATCAAAAACACTGACGGCAAAATGAACGGCAACACCGACATCAATTTTTCTTACAGAATACCAAACATATGCTGACAGTCATCGATAAATGGCAATACTATCTACGGGAATACCGATTTGCCAAAAAACATTAAAAACGACGTCGTGTTATGTTGCCGACGCCAAATATAATACGGGTGGTTGTGAATTTAAAGGAAAATAGCGATCCGTTTGCAATCGCATTTAATGATGCCACTACGTTTACACAATTGATGTAACATGTAATTATTTTTCGGACGATTGTCGATGCGATCACAGTTGTAACGATTCGAGCCCTGGTGCCATATTTACATTTGTAAATTTTAGGGCCATTATTACAACTTAAAATTAGTTAAAAGTATGATTTTATCGTACGTATAAAAAGCTTTCCATTATTGAAGATTGGATTTAACTTATCAGGTAGGATAAACTTGCCTGTAATTTATCGCTCACGTTAGGTTAAAGTAAAATTTTGCAATTGATAAAGTTTTTATACGTCCGATAGAATCCTACTTTTAACTAACTTTAAGTTGTAATAAACGTGTAAGTTAAAAACTATTATGATTTTTAAGGAAAATTGCGACGCTTATCAATCGCATTTAATGATGCCACTACGTTTATACGATTGACGTATGTATTAGGTAATTGTCTTTCATTCGATTGCCGATACGACGACGGATGCAACCATTCGAGCCCAACCCCCGTATTGTGTAACTCGCTAAAGCTTAATTCGATCGCTAAAATGCAGAACAAATAGAAAATTCAACATTTTTGGCGATGACACAAAACAATAAAATTTCGGCGGATTAAATTTTTTAGCCAATGCCTGATTTAGAAATATACGTTTGAAAATTGTATTCGTAGCCGAAAATCAATAAATGGACTTTTAGCAATAGAGATTTAGCTTTAGCGAGTTACAGATCTCATCTCAAATGTCATTCAGTATCAGTATGAACTTTTGAGTACTTTTGATTTCGTTCGTAATTTCAACTTGAAAGTATTTATTTTTTTTATTGTGTCTAACATGGGCTACTATTTATGGTCAGTTTTCTTAATTTTCTGGGATGCAAGTATTTAATTTGTCGTCAGCTTGAATGGGCGGGCTACAAATAAACAATTCACTAATTTTATTGAATTAACATAAACCTTTGAATAAAAACTCACGGGTGATGTCGTCACATTCGTGAACGTACAAATCATCACGTAAAAACACTATTTTTGGATTATGACATACTTGAACGTACTGAAATCTTATTCAGCTTATATGATTGACGTATCAAATAGAGATGTGCACGTGAGTGGTTTTTTTTACTCACGACACGCACGCTCACGCAAAAATGTACTCACGCAATTTCGCGCACGAATGATCTTGAAAATTTTCACGATCACGCACGCTCACGAACAAAATATTCTTAATCACGCACGAGTGGTTTACAACTTATCACGATCACGAATTTGTATTTTTTTTTTGGCTGAAAAACAGGTTTTTACACATACATATGTATGTACACGTGTATATGTAAAATTTACATTGCACAGTGGGGACTTTTACAAAGTAAATGGCAATAATTCTGTAACTTCTGTAACTACTGAATGCATTTATATGAAGCTCCTAACATCCGTAGGGGAGATCTTAAGATGTGTTTCCGTATCTTTCGAAAGATGGAAGTCACTACAAAAAATTTTTTTTGCCTTGACTTTTTTTAGTATTTCGCCTATTACATTTTATTTATTTATTTATTTATTTATTTATTACCAATAACCTAGCCAATGCAGGCCATAAACGGTTACAAATTTCTACTATAATAATATTATTTTAAATTAGTATGTAAAAATATAACTTATACAATATAAAAACAATAAAATATATGCAATAAAAACAAAGTTTAACAATTAGGAAAATATGTAAGAACAATAGGACCATCCCAATTGGTCAAAATGTAATATCAGTGAGAAAAAGAGAGAAAAAAAAATAAAAATTTTATAAAAAGAGAAGTGAGAAATTGCCAACAATGGCTAACTTGCAAAATAGTTACTTATACATTATCAATCAATACTACAAATTATTACTAGAGAGTTCTAGAAATAGTTTTTTCTTATACGTGAACGGTGAGACATTAAAAGTTTTTTTAGTTTATTGTTTGATTTTAAATTAAAAGACAGCATAGAGTTTTTGACAAAATTTTAAATAAAAATAGGAAAAAAAATTAATTAATAGCTCCTATCGTGAAATTGGGAAAAGGCTAAAAAATCAAAATTTTAAAATTTCCCTGAAAAAGGCATGTATATTTTTAAGTATCTTCATTAGTTTCAGTTTTGTAAAAAACTTTGTTTAACACATTCACTTTTTAATTACATAGAGCTAAATACAATGCATTTATAATGTGCTTAGGGCCAATTATTTTGTAATTTGAACATGTACCCTACATTCAGCAATGTCCGATAGATGTAAATTTTAAAAATATTTTTTGTGTTTAAGCGCTTATAAAAAGTTGTTACGGTAGATTTTGAAAATTTCAACTACCACATTTTATTATATACTTAGACAGTTTTAAACATTTTTAACTAAAATTTAAAAGTGCCTTTTCATAAATGCGTATATAAGAGCAGATTTTCTGAAAAAAGTCAAAATTTAAGGAAAATATAGTTGTGTGCGATAAAAAAATATATTGTGTACCATAAAAAGTATATTGATACCCACCTATGCAGGAATGATATCTCGTGAGAGCGTTAGAATTCGTGCGTGATTATTAAAAATAGGTCACGCACGATCACGCACGAGCAATTTTTTTTAAGTCACGCTCACGCACTCAATTGTAAATTTGATCACGATCATGCGTGAATCACACGTGATTCCCGCCTGACACGATAAAATCACGACACTTGCACATCTCTAGTATCAAATAATTTGTTTCCGTACGATTGTCGATACGATCATGAATGTGACGATTTGAGCCCAGATTTGGTAACAAAAAAATTTAAAATATGTAATGAAAAAATTAAAAACTCGCCCGCAAAAAAGGCAATTTAAAGTATAGCATTGCACAGATACATCTGTTTGCACTAGTTTTTGCGTGTTTTTGGTTCTGGTATGAACAAATATGTTATTTAGCGTTTTTTTTTTACTAGTTGTAAATGTTGATTTTTAAAGCAATTATTGTATGGTTGGGCAATGAGCAAATGAAAACAACACATTTATTTTTTTTTTGTTTTTTTAAAACAAATAAGATACATAAAACTGCTTTTACCGTAAGTGCCTTATGTTATGTTGAGAAAAAAATACATGGCTGATGATGAATGAATAAAAGCAAAATTTCACATACATATGTAAGTAGATGATACATGTACATGAAACACATGAGCTGCAAATCAGTGATGCCAACTTTTTTGGCTCTAAAAGCACATTAAAATTTAAAAAAAGCACAAAAAGCGTAATTTTGAGATCTAAAAAGCGTAAAAAGCACTAAAGCCAAAAAAAGGAGTGAAGATCCCAACGAGTGAAGTTTAATAATGTTTAATATTTTCGAAACTATTATCAGACGAAAAACTTAATTTTTACATTGAAAAAATAAATACACCAAGTTTTCATTATATTAAAGTAACTAGCTGACCCGGGCAAACGTTGTGTTGCCTTCAAATTTTATTTTCACTGTAAGTCTGCGTTATCGGGCTAATTAACGCCACTACACGCTGATTAAGGACCCAACGCCTTCAGCGAAACACAGCATAGGCTTATCGCGCTAATCTCTATCGGGCAAAACACGAAAAAAAAACTTTGGTCAAAATCGGTGCAGTAGTTCTTGAGTTACGGTGCAAAAATACAAAAAAAACTAAATATTGAGCCATCTGTGGGACGAACTTCAAAGTACACAGGAACACTACTCACGGCCCATAGAGCATGCATATAAAACTTGGTCAAAATCGGTCCAGTAGTTTCTGAGTTTAGCTATCACGAACATACACGTAATTTTTATATATCGTCACCTAAAATCCAAAAAAATCAAAATAGACTCTTTGATTGATTATGATGTGATTAACCAAAATACAGTATTAAATTTATGAAGTTTTTTGCTTCTCCTGTAAAATAGTAAAAAGTGTACTCACGGCCTTTTAGATTTTAGGTGACGATATGTAGAAATTTCAAGAACTACACAAATTTCTTAAAAGCACTACTCAGTGCTTTTTCTTAGTTTGGCACTAACGGTCAAAATTTGGCGTTTTGGGTCTTTAAAAAGCACTAAAAATAGTGCCAAAAGCATCGCTGCTGCAAATACAAAAAAATAACACACGATATGCAAGCAGTGTGCACACTTAATTTTTTTTAAATTCGATAGATTCGACAAAAAAAAATCTGTAGATTTGAATGAAATTCGGTAGAAAATTTTTTTATTCAGAGAAACATAAAAAATAACAATTCAAAGAAACATAAAAAATAACAAAATATATGTACTTATATATAAAGGGTAAGTGCAAGGAGTATCAAACTAAACAGGTTCACAAAACTTCACATGTGATTGGAAATTAAACTGCCATAAACAATGAAGCATTTCCAATAAAAAAGTGTCATCCCCAGTTATTTGCCCTTACCCTTTATAGATGTCCTATGCATACATAAAATAATATGCATAAATAACAGGTACATAGGTTTTATAAAGCTACTAAAATAACTTTTATTTGACAAACATTTGTAACTACAAAGATTTTAAGTATATAAGATCCATTTATGAATTTAAACTTTTGTGCAAAAATTATTAAATCATTGGTAGGAATAAATATTTCATCTCCAAGGCACAATTCTTTGGCAAATATTAGGTTACTTATAATTTCAGTTTTTAACCGATTTCTTTTTTCTGTTTTAATGATTTTCATGACAGAAAATGACCGCTCTGCGGCCGCAGTGCTATGTGACAAAATAGGCAATTTACACATAAATCGACTTAAATTACTAAATAACAATATTCGGTAGATTTCAGGCCTTGTTCGGTAGAATTGGTAGATTGTTAAATTCACAAACACATTCGGTAGAATCTACCGAATATCGGCAGAAGTGTGCACACTGTATGCAAGTGTAATTACTCTCAGAGCAAAATTGTCTCTCTCTATACTTGGCTGCGCCACAAAATAACATAACCAACGTCCACACATACATCTGTCCGTCACGTACAGCGTTATCAACTTGGTGCGTTTCGCACCATTTTGGGTGCTTTTTGAAATGTTTTGTGCGAAAAATTCCTTAGTTGGTGCGTGGTGCGCTTTTTTTAAAATTTCGGTGCGATTTTTTATTTTTGGTGGCACCAACGCAAATTTAACACAGCAATGGGTTAAAACCGGACAATTTTTGTTGTGAAACTTACCAACTTCCTGATAGTGTTAATTACCATATTAATACTAATAATGTTTACAAAATATCACAATTTGAAATGAAATCTGTTTTATGGCCCAATGATAACAATAATGATGAAAATATTAGCCTTATTTATTTGGAATAATTAATTGTTGGTTTCTTTTTAAAAAGTTTTAAACCGAATTTTTAAAATTAATATACAAAAATGTATCATCTTGGACAAATGAATGCAAAGATATGTTTGCATGTGCCCTTAATTATGAAAGTTGTATAAGTCTTATATTTCTTTGGTCAAGATATTTAGTAGATTAAATTGGAACGAATCCAAAAATATTTTTTTTGTTATGCAACAGTTTAATTTAGAGTTGTTCTAGTCTGATCAAAATGTACTATATCGAATCAAAAATGGTATGACCTAGACCAATTTCATATGAACACTATGTATGTAGTTTTTTGTTGTTGTTTTTTAATTGTATATATATATATATATACATATATATACAATTAAAAACCAACAAAAAAAAACTACTATATATATATATATATATGTATATTGTAAAAGGATGTATATTTTTATTGTTATATTTTTAATATGGATATATTAAACTTCTTATAAAAAAAAATTTACAAATTTTTGAATAAAATGATAAATAAAGAACTTTTATTAGTTTTGAATCCTTAATATTAATCCTTGATCTCTTTAAAAAGTTTTGTACAGAATTTATGATATTAAAAAAAATTGTTATCTTTGTAATAAAGGGTGTCCCAACAAGAACGCAAGATTTAAATTTTAAATAAGACACAGATATTTAAAAAAAATCGTGAAACTTTATTGTATCGTAAAGTAGATAAAATGAAGCAGATGGCCGCCGCGGCTTTGCTGGCACACACGCGATCTTTTAATGAAATTTTCAATGGCCGTTTTGCATAAATGCTGCGGTATTTTATTAATGCAGCGTCCAATTTCCTCATTTAAGGCTTGAGTCGTCGTCGGCTTATTCGCGTAAACCATCGACTTCAAAAAACCCCAAATAAAAAAGTCTATTGGTGTTAAATCGCGAGATCTAGGCGGCCAATTCTGGTCTCCAAAATGCGAAATAACACGACCGGGAAATGACTGATGTAGCAATTGAATTGTTTCTCTGGCTGTATGACATGTGGTGTTGTCTTGTTGAAACCACATGCCCTCCACATTCATTTCTTCAATTCTAGGCACGAAAAAACTGGTTATCATTTCACGATACCGAACACCATTGACTGTTTGCGCTTGACCTGCATTTGAGCGACATCATTACGTACAGCTGCGACATTTTCGGTCGATCGACCTGGTCGAAGGCGCGTTGTTGTCTTTACATCACTAACAGACCCAGTTTCGGCAAATTTATCCATTAATCTCTTTACAGTTGACTCTTTTGGAGCATTATTGTGACCCCAAATTGATCGCAAATTTGCGAAATGTAGCCGCAAAACTTTCACCATTTTGGTAAAACAATTTCACAATGAGAATGCGTTGTTCATTCGTGTAGCGCTCCATTTTTACTAACCTCGTACCTTCTACTAGCAAACAATAACAATTGTTCAAATGTCAAACAATGACACTTCGAAATTTAAATCTTGCGTTCTTGTTGGGACACCCTTTACAAATGAATATAAACAAATTTGCTGTTTTTTTAGGTTTTATTTTTTTAACCCTGAACTGTAAAATCCTCTTTCAGTGTTAAATTTTTAACACAAAAAAATAATGTACTTTTATGCATAATTCAATAAACATTTTAAACTAAAAAAATAAATTCTAAAATTGGTGCGTTTTTTTTGTAAATGGCGCGTTTTTTTTCTCCATTTTGGTGCGTTTTGAAATTTCAAAGTTGACAACGCTGGTCATGTACTTGTTTCAACAATGGTTTTTTTCATATAATTGTATTACAATATGTATTTTTAAGCAAAAACAGATCAAACAGTTGCTCAGCAGCAATACAATAAGCAATTGTTATTTGTTTTTAATTGTATTGCAATTTGGAAAAGCACGCACACACAATAACTCTTATACTAGTTCTGTCGCTCACACTACAATTACATGGTACATACCAAGAATGATAAACTACAAGATTACGCCAGTGCAAAAAAAAATAGTAGACGTGTGACGTCACGCACACTGAGCTTCTATTGGCTGATAATTTGGTTTATTTTTTTTTATACAACTCTTTAAAGATATTTTGACTGCAGGATTGCCAACCGCTATACAAGTACTGGTTTTACTAAGTTCGGTGAAGCAAATTGGACATATAATAATCCCACTTTTTTTACTTTTGCAGTTACTTACGAACAAGAAGACAATATTGTTTTTGTTGTAGGTATTTACCATTTTTTTAATATTATCCGTAATTATATAATTGATTTTTAACCGATATACAAAGTCTTACAATGCTTATTTTTGTAGTTTTTTTTTGCATATTTTCTCCCAAGACAACATTTAACAAAAAAGATCATCTGAAAGAGTTTTTCAAGCCGCACCCAATGGTGCATTAAACTTTACCATTTATAACACCAGCAATATGTTAAAAATTAAGATTTTTTAGGCGTTTTTATAGCAGAGCATATTCTCACAAAAGTGCAACCACTTCTTAATGCAGACTTACATATGTACATACACACATATTTTTATGAATGTATGTATACATATAAATATATATGTTATTCCTTTTGTAATTTGTATAATGTACCTGGTAGAAGGCGTGTTATGCCAACAAAATATTAGTACCATTCACACTGAATTTGTTATTTGTTTACTTGGTAAAATTATGTACAATTTTTCATGTTTTAAAATTTAAAATTTTACTTTCTAATATTTTAAACAAAAATATTATTAAAAAAATATTTAGTGCTATCATGAATAAAATTCCGCGTGAAATTTTTCACGGGGAACAATTCCAACTAATAGCAAATAATAGGGAAAACAAAAAATTCTAATTGGAAAAGGGAGAAATTTCACGCGGAATTTTGTTCATGATAGTCCTGTGCCCTATTCCACAAAACAACTTATCAACTTTTCACTTTGCACTTATCAAATTTTTCGACAATTTGCAGAACTTTTCGTTCCTCAGAACTGTAAAATTTGATGAGTGAAAAGTTGAAATTGATAATTGTAATTTGCAAATTTGCGATTCCTGTTCCACGTACGTTCTCTCTTGCAAATTGCAAAGTTAATATTGAAAAGTGTATCTTGCGAAGACTTTGCAAGAAATTATGCTTTTTCGTTGCACAATAACTGTAAATTCTATTTTTGCAAAGCTAATTTTGATAAGTTTGTTAAAAATTTGCAAGGTAAACGATCTCTTTGCAAATT
This sequence comes from Tachina grossa, assembly GCA_949987645.1. Taxonomy (NCBI): domain Eukaryota; kingdom Metazoa; phylum Arthropoda; class Insecta; order Diptera; family Tachinidae; genus Tachina; species Tachina grossa. Next base: position 54,058,497 of record OX465278.1, read on the forward strand.
AACAAAATAAAATTCGTTGATAAATCTTCGATTATTTTCAAACATAATAATCATAACAATACAATCTCACATTGGGTTCGTATGTACATAGATATGGTAAAAAAGAAAAAATTATTTAAAATTTAAATTAGATATATTATTATATTTTTATAAACTTGTTTTAAGCGTTATTATATATTCTATTAAAGATAGTAAAACCAATGTAGAATAACACATTGAAAACATTACGTTCAAAATTTGGATTGGGCTTTTTTAAAACTTTCTCAAAAGCAGCCTATTTATCTAATAATTATATTCTAATTTATTAACCTTCAAATTGAAATGTAAACTTTAATATGTTCTAACCCCCATCAGAGCTGGGTCCAACTCGTTCATTCGTTCATTTTTGCCACAAACCTATGATCAAACCCATGTAATTTAAATGAGTTTGTGGCAAAAATTAACGATTGAACGAGTTGGACCCAACTCTAACCCCAATATTCATAAAATTTAAAATAAATTTGAAATGTATTTTATTTTAAGTTTTTCATACAGTTTTCTAAAAATGGATTTCAAATAAATTTTATTTTTTAAGAATATGGATGCATACATTTACAATAATTTTATAAAAAAAAATTATTTTGTTGGTTTGAAAACTAGCAAATAAAATACATATATTTTTAATCACATGAAACTGAAATTTTTTTCATTTTCATTTTGCGGATAACTTTAACAAGTTCTATTTAGGAATGCAAAGTGAAAAGTTATAAGACAGAAATGCAAAGATGCTCACTTTGCAGGAGAACGCAAAGACTTTGCAAAGAGCGCAATTACTTTACAAAGAGTGCAAGAAATTTACAAAGAGAGCAAAGTCTTTGGAAAAATATGCTTAGTGCAAAGTGAAATTTGCAAAGAATATTGTGGAACAGAAACACTTATGACTTTGTTAAAAAAATGCAATTTGATAAGTGTAAAGTGAAAAGTTGATAAGTTTTTTGTGGAATAGGGCCCTGATTACTAAATAAACAAATAAAAAAAATCAGTGTAAGCTATATTAGAAAATAGCTATTTAAAAATATATGTATCATAGTTAGAGTCTTTACTTTTGGTATGTTTCGATTTGGTGCTATGTATTAACACAGAATATATTAAATAACTAACAAAATTCAAAATTAAGCGCTTTGTTAAAATTAATAAAACAAGTTTAATTTCAAAAATTAAATGAAACTCTCAATAACAAATAAGAAAAATTTTTGTAGAGAAAATAAAATAATTGTTTAAATTTCTTAGTTTCCCATACTTATGCTTTAAGTCTTCATTTGATTTTTCCCAGCCTTTATGGCAACTCTTACAACAGACGTGTGACGTCACGTCTAACGGTAAACTCTCTGATTGGCGTAATCTTGTAATTTATCATTCTTGGTACATACCATGGTATATTTGTTTTGGCTATACAAACGAGTATACAAATGCAACCCTTTAATTTAAAGGTAATCGAATTAGTTGCACGCACTAAAAATTAAGCTCTTAATACAAAATTTCAAAGTTGTCACTATTATTATGATGAAACTATTTAATTTTTATGGAAGTTAGTAATTCTATTTTGATTTCAATTATTTTGATATCCTGCTCGATAGGTTTTACTACTTTTTAATTTTATTAAATTTCATAAAATTTTATTCTGTATTGGTGTATGTAGAGTTTCTTAGACAACTGTATGTGCATATGGAAGTATGTATGTACATATGTAAGAAAGGTAAGAAGGTACCCAATAAACCAATTTTTAAGCAAAATATAACAGTATTGGAGAATAAGCTTATCATAAGACATTTTTAATAACCTTTTATAAACGTACTTATTATTTGCTTGAGTTAAGTTTATTTCTTTCAAGTGTAGTGTTTAAAAGAAAAAAGTGAATTAGAAAAAGTAAAAATTAAATTAAACTTTTGTAGAAATTATTTTTTATTAAAATGAATTAATAACATATGTAAATACATATGTATATAATTTAATAAATATATTCTCGACAAAAAGGATTAATAAAAATAATTTAATTTTAAAAAAATCCGATGAAGGCAAAAGCACTAGCAGCGTGTCATCTTTTGTGCAAATTGCTTACCAACTCGAACCTTGCACCTATTTGCATCAAACATGTAACACTGCTTATGACTAACTTATTATTTGGTTATATTCCTAAGCTTACAAAAATATTACCAATGCAAGCTTATTTTAAGTATGATTATTATTTTTCTGTAAGCTTGTTATATACTTAAGGTAGAGGTCCATAGCTCGCTTTTTGCACGTTATGCTTTACACGCGTTTCATCCTCTTGTTTCATTCTATACTTTGTTCGCGTTGAGTTACATGCACTGCTTTTAATGCGCCATTTTATTTTTGTTTTGATCAGCTGTTTGCGTTTGTTTATAAATACTTATAAAGAAAAAATGGAGAGTGAAATCAAGTTTTTAAAAGAATTTGTGGAGTTAGTCGAGTTTGTATATTTAATTTATTAAATTTTCTTCTATTTTATTGTTTAAAAATATGTGATGCACACAAAGTAAATAATACAGATTTAGCGGAGATGACACTCAGTACGTAAAAGTAATCGATAACTAATATGCAAAATTTGTTACTGAGAAAAGCGTGGTGAAAAGTTAATTAAAATACATTGCATTAATGAAAATATTCACATATTTTATTAAACAAGTTTTTTTTAATAAGAATTTTTTTTTATTAAAAAAAAAGAAAAAAATTATCCACGACAAAATAATATTTATCGATAACGTAAGAAATAAAGTATTATTTAACATCTTTAGCTTTCAAGAACAGCTGACTTTCTTTCATGGTGCTTGTAACGCGTACAAAGGTAGAAAGTAGACCTACTTTTTGCTTTGAACGCGCCTACGCGTTCTGCGCTTTTTTTCAATGTAACTTGTCACATACTATTACATTGATTCTACTTTTTTGACAGATGCATAGAAAGCGTAACGTGCAAAAAGTGAGCTATGGACCTCTACCTTTAGACTTCTAATGCCGAGTTTACATTGGGCATTTCAAATGTTGTCATTTTGTGGTGTCATTTTCATATGTGTGAAGTGCCGTTCCCATCAAATTATCGATGACACACAATTTTGTTGTCTTTGTGACAGAAAAGAGTCCCATCCCTTAATAATTGAAATACGGTAACGTTGTCTACATCAAGAATTAATTTTGGCATAATTACATTTAATGTCGTTTGATTTACCATTGTGAGAATTTGATTTTCGTATTATTTGTTATTAATAAATACAAATGGATAATCGCGAAATTGTTCAATTGGCTAGTACCACCGTGTGTTTATCAATAATAAGAAAAAAATTAAGAAAATCTAAAAGACGGCAAAGAAAGTGATGGAAAAGATCAGGGCTTAATATGCGTGCCACCAAAGGACTCTATTGTACTCTGCATTCCAGTTTACGGAAGCAGGATGCCAGGGGGTTACTCTCTATTGCGATGCGTAAGCCAGTTCGATACGAAAGGTAAATGCGTGAAGAGTACTAATTGGTACTCTGTATTGCTGACGCAAACGCTGTCGCAAAATAAGTTGAAAAATAAGCAACACTGGCACCACATAATTCACAATAGCGACGAATGACAACATGAAATGTCAAAACTTGTAAACAAATTAATAAAAATTAAAATATTTAAAAAAATTTCTTGTGCTGTACACGGTTTTGTTAAAAATAAAATAAATAGTGATGGATTCGGTGGCATTATGGTTTGAGGAAGAAAATGAACATACTGAACGTATTACAAGGAGAATTTTGAGAGATAGATCAGATATACTCTCCCTAAATGACTACAGGTAAGAAAATAGGAGATAGATATCATGTGCAAAATGTTTTCAAATATTCCTTTTTTATAGCTTTATACAAAACTTTCGACTCAATAAAGATGCGTTTATGTATGTACTAAACGCTATTCAAGATGACCTCATCGTTCCGAAGAGATCCACAGCAATTCCAAGTGCAATAAAAGTGGCCGCAGCTTTGAAACTGCTTGGGCAAGCTGGATATCAACACCAAATTGGTCAGGACCATATATTAGGTTTATCGCAACAATCTATGTCGCGTTACTTACAAGAAGTTTGCATTGCGATTGAACGAATACTGTGTCCCAAGCACATACAATTTGAGCTAACTGCGGAAGAGGAAAACGAAATCAAAAGAGGATTTTTCTATACATGTGGTATTCCTGGGGTGATTGGCGCATTGGATGGCACCCATGTACAAATGATTCGACCGTCCAGAAATGAGCACTTGTACTTCAACAGAAAGTTAAAGCACAGTATGAACGCTATGGTGGTATGTGAGTATGCATTTGCCATATTAAATCTTATTAATATATTAAATTTTTAGATATGTGATCACAAAATGATAATTAGGTTTGTTGATTGTCGTTACGGTGGTGCATGTCATGACTCACATGTTTGGAGTCTCTCTAATGCGAAGCAAAATCTAAAAGAACGTTTCGAAAGAGGAGAGAGGGGCTTTTGGCTGATTGGTAATTGAAGAAAAAATATTTAAATAAGTGTTTTTTTACTTATATATTATTATACTTTAGGCGATTCGGGCTATCCCCTGGAACTCTGTCTGCTAACACCATACAGAAACTCTACGGGAAACTCCGCCGAGTCATATTTTAATGACAAATTCTGTAAGGGAAGGTCAATTATTGAAAGAGTGTTTGGTGTTTTAAAAGGCAGATTTCGGTGCCTGTTATCAGCTAGAGAGTTACATTACACGCCAGAAAGAGTAGTGCAAATAATGAATGTTTGCTGTGCGCTGCATAATATTTGCGTAAATTTTAACATACAACTGCCAGTAGACGAAGTTGCTGAAACAGATAATATGAATGAAATCATGTTGCCTGTTCATAACAATGAGACCAACAACGATCAAATAACTATGGCAAGACAAATAAGAGACGAAATAAAAAACAATTTGAATTTAAGATCATAGATTTTAATTAGAAAAATATGGACTTTTATTGTTATTCTTGTAAAATTAAATTTTAATCTTGAAAATAATAATATCACTTTATTGACACAGTAAAATATACATATATTTCTTTTAATAAACTTGTTATACACTAAACATTCTGTTTAAAGTTATATCTATAGTTTCAAACTAAAAAGTCATTTCATTATATAATAATCAGACATGTGATGGAGAAATACCGATCGGAATTAATCACACCTTTTCAAAACGATCAGTTTGAAATCGTTTTAAAAAGATGTGATGAATTCCGATCGATTTTGAGAATAGTTTTTAAGCCAATGTCAAACTATTGCATTTTAAAAGCATGGAACAGGCAGTTAATCAGTTCATGTCAATTATAATAAATAACTATAAAATAAAATAATTTCAAAATATCACATTGCGTAAAAATATCACATTGTTGTTTTTTCTATCTCTACTTCTAAAATTCTCTTTTTTAATTCTAATTTTTCTAATTGCAACTTTTGTTTTGAAGCTTGTACTCTTTTTCAAATTTGAGTTTTTCTTTACGAAGTGCAAGTTCTTTTTCTTTGACTGCGAAGGTTTTTCGATGATATCTTACTAAGTCCTTTAAATCATAGTGATTTTTTAAATCAGACCAAACCTACATATATACAAATATACATGTGTAATTATATTATACTATTAGTGTCACATTTCATTATAGATATTACTTTTTTCCAACCAGCTATATGCCTTACAGGAGGTCCATTAGAATTTAGGTCGTCTGTCAATTTTGTCCACAAATTATTTGCGGCTTGTTTGCCATTTGCTGACTGCAACTGTCCCTTGGCCAAGTCGCCATGTTGCACCATGAAATCCACTAAAATTTCAAACTGCCGTTGTTTTGTCTGTAATTTTTTAGCTTTTCCCCTAAAAATTACGATTTAGATATTAAATATAAATATTTTTTTCAACGTACTTACATGTTTTTCTCACTTTGCGTTTGGTATTTAGCTATCGCAAGATATTTGCGCTTATTGCGCCATTTTGACAGTCGCTTTCGCATTACAGAGCACGGTGATACCAGACTTGCGAAAGGGAAAATAAAAGATGCGAAAGGTAAATGCGCAAACGCATTAGAGAGTACCAATCGTTCAATTTCGTACAATTTTTCTTTCGCATCATAATAGAGAGTAACCCCCCAGTTGGTTTAAAAATTTCATGTGCATGAAGACCCTAACTCCACCGAAATTTCTGCCCTTTTTTGCATTTCTATCCCTATAAGTGCTACATATACATACATATGTATGTTTCCATACAGCCTCACCAACCTCCACAAGGTGAATTAACTGTGTCGTCTTGTCATGCGTCCAGGGCGGTTGAATTTCTCTCACACTCCCCTATGCTTTTCCACTTTCTTTTTCGTTTTTCATACTTTTAAATTTTTATACCCGCACACATTTAAAATTCTTTCCGTATTTTCTTAATGTGAAAATGTCAACACGCTGACATTTTCTTTTTGTGTTTGCAATGCAGCCAACTTATTCTCACAACTGTTTACATCAGATACGTAAACAGTTTGTTTGGTAATGCCACACAACGAAAAATATCGGAAATGACAAACGGTGCCACTAGTTCCCACTGTTATTTTTGCTATATTTGTCACGAAATGCCACAGTGTGTACTCGGCATAAGCTTTTTGTAAGCACTGAGTAGTAATATTATCACCAGGGATCAGTTTTCTTAATTAAATAATTATTAACAAGCCTTTCACAATACTTTTCACAATAAATTTCTAAGCTTAAGGCTTTTAGTTATATACTTGTTACAAGCTATTTCTATATAGTTTTGGTTTATTGGGTATATATATATATATATATATATATATATATATATATATATGTATATATATGCAGGTAAATACATAAATGTTTTTCAATGTTTGTCACCATCCTTATCTTTTAATGGAATGACACTTATGAAACCCCAGGGCATTTATGTGTGTACATTCAACGGACCGCTCGATACTAAAAGCAGCAATGAAAATGTTCGTATTAATATTTATTTCATTATAATAAAAACACTTTTTCGTGCTGTTTGTGGATTTTCTAGAGTTATATGTATATAGTAATCACTACAAAAATACTTCGTGCTTTTCATATGTTTAGCTTTTCTTATTGTCTCGCTTGCTGGGACTACGAGTTTTCTTACCAAAATGTTACACTACTCTGATGTTTATGTAAACATTAAAAGCGTGACGAACGAACGCTTTGTAGAAACATCATCTTCAGTCATTGTTGGTTTTGTAAAAAATGCCAGAAATTTTTGAGTTTTTTCTGTACAATTTGCTTTATAAAGGCGATTTTTTCATTACCAAACACATTGTGTGCTGCAAAGTAGTGAATAAAAGGCACAGTAATTTTGTATAAAAATAATAAACATTATTAGAAAAGGAAAATTAAATTTTAAATATGGCTTCAGGGATAACTATCACAGGTGATTTTTATTTATTTTTATAATTATTATACGAATACTTATCTTATTACTATAAGAAAAACTAAAGTAAATAATACATGGATTTGTTTATAAAGTTAAGGTGAAGTTTATCTGTTAAAAATAAATTAACGCAAATTAATGCGTTACTAGTTGCCAAAATGGTATTATGGATAGCAATTGGCAGCTAACAGCTGTTAATTTCAGTTACCATATACATAAGAAATCGCAAATTTTTAGTGATAAATTAAGAAAAAAATATACAATCAAAATTAAATTAAATCAACTGCCTTTATTTAGGAAGGCAAAAATGTGCTTTAAAGCAACAACGTCCCAGTCGTAATTTAACTCTGGGTGGGAGAACACCTTTTCGCGTCGTCGTAGTTATTTTTTAAATGCGGTCAGGCATTTTGTTGTTGTCTTGCTTTCGAGAATTTTGCGGCTGTCGCATTGTTTAATGTTTTTTTCCACGATTAACTGTAATTAATTGCGGTTCTGTCTGGAATTCTTCATTGGCATATGCAATCGTTTTGTTTGTTAAGTACATACTCATATGTATAACTGTTCGTGGTTTGTGACATTTTGATGACCTGGGGCCTAATTCCTGCACTCGTGATCGGAATTGCATTCGAAAAGAAATTAATTTCGATGGCTAGCAATTTTCGGATGATGTCACTCGTTACCAAGCGAATCGAGTTTTTGTTTCAGTGTTGGAAAAAGGCAAATATATTTATATATAAATTCATTTCACAACACTGAATAAATTGTAAGCAAAAGCATATGTTTGTATATAAGTATGTGTGTGCAAAGCATATGTATGTACATACATAACAATTAATTAATTAAATAATAACTTAATAATAATAAATTAGCGTAAAGTTAGAGAATAGAGCACTAGCTACATTTTCAATTCTTTTATTGGTTGACCAGAAGCAGTTAATTTGTTATTTAGATGCTCCCAGAGTTGGTTGATTTTTATTATATTTTATTTTATTATTTGCCAAGTCAGTGTGTTTTGTAATATTTGAAGTCAACTAGAAATTTTTTAATTTGTATTTTTATTATATGTACATTTGTGCATTCATTCATTTATAAATAAATAAGTAAAATATTGAACATACATTTTCCTTTCTCCGCTTTTTCTATGTTAAACATGATTTCGAATGCCTTTTTGCTTGCGAGTAAAAACACGAACGCTTGCATTCGAATGTATGCACGTTATCGAATGCTGTCATTAGAAATTTCGATATGTGTTATTCGAAACCGAATGCGAAAATCCCAGAAGTTAAAAAACTCGAACATTCGAGTAATAACTCGCTCGCAATCGAATGCAAGAATTAGGCCCCTGTTCAACCGCTTATATTGTAACTAGCATAACTACACTTTATGGATTGTATGACACGTGAAGGATTTCGATGAAACATATAAATACTAGATACTGACTTTTTAAAATTTTGGAACAATAAACTGGTGGAGACCACATTGAATACTCTATGAACTGGATAAATAAACTGATTTGGAACACGTAATACTAATCTGACAATAGCATTTTGTTGAAGAACCTGGTGGAGACCAAATATAATACTCGGATGGTGAATAGTGTTTGTGTTGGGCATAATTTTCAATTTGTTGTAGAACTTGGTGGAGAACCATATATAACTCGAATTTGAAGAGAATTTTGACTAATGGAGACCATTTAAACTCTAGGAGTGGACTCTAGGATTCTCTACTTCCCATGTGAAGACGTGGGTCGAATGATGCCTTGAGAAAACTTCTATTTGTTGCAAAACCTGGCACTTTGCTCCTGGTAGCTAGCCATAAACTACGAAACCCCCCCCCCCCCCCCCAAAAAAAAAGCAACAACGTCCAAACCAGGGAAGCCCAAAAATGTTTTGCAGCTGTATTGGCGAAAGAATTTGAATTACAGTGAAACGAAAAAGTGTGCACAAAGATTTTAATTAAAATTTAATCACAAGAATTTTTTGGTTGTAAAAAAGGTAAAAGGGTATAGTTCATACTGAATTTTCTATTTTCTGATTTGGTAAAATGAAAAACTTTTCAACACATTTTTCTGTATTGAAATGTATTGAACATTTTCTGACTTCATCAAGTAAACAAATAGTAAATTCTTTAATAAAAAACTCCATGGGTAAACGTCTATCTTACATAACAATATATAAGGTCACTACGCTTGAAAGTTATTTTCGTTAATTAAAATATAACTTGTTTTCATTAGTTTCTTCCCCTGCAAACATTTCCTAATTTTTCCTCATCATTATATGTAACCGTATTGATAAGAAAAGTCTAATAATGTCTCTAAATAACATTTTATAATGCCTCTTATATGTTTGATAACATAAAAGACATTGAGCATTATCAAAGGCATTGTATATCGAAAAGTATTTTCTTAATTCCATCATTTATATTATCCACGTTACTGTCTCATGTCTCTTGTGTAGTTCACGATGAACGATTCAGTACTTTGAACTAAGTTAACTAGTTCAATTGTTTTACGCTCACTAGTTCAATTCTTGAACTACATAGTTCATTTTTTGAACTAAGAACTGCCGAATATTCGGCCATTTCGAATATTAGCGGCCATTTTCGAATTTTGGGTAGTTTTTATTAACTTTAAAGTACGCCAACAGGAGTATGAAGTTCTTTTTCATAACAGTTTTTTAATATTTAATATTGCAGGCGTAAATAGAGCCCTAATTTAATATCTATAAATTTCATATATAATATTCGTAATCGTATTCGGGAATATCGTTTCAAATATTCGTATTAGAATTCGTATTCGCGAATATCAAAAATTGACATTCGTTACATCACTAGCATGTACATATGTATGTATAGCTTAAATTAGACGTGACATAGCCATAATGCCATAGCCATAACCAAACCAAAAATCATCAGCTATCAGAGAGAACTTATCTTTCCGTAATTTATCTAACAACTTTTCATAAGAAACTTTTCCAGTAACATTTATAACTATAGCATTTGCTTTTGTTCTGCCCAAGCTGATTTGCTGTGCCACTTTCGAATCTGGACATATTGACTGTACAAGACTCTTGAGATCATCTGAAAAATGATATCAAGTTATCGAATCCTCACAAATTTAACATAATAAATAATGATAATACCAGAGGCCTAATTCCCGCATTCGATTGCGAGCGAGTTATTACTCGAATGTGCGAGTTTTTTAACTTTTGGAATTTTCGCATTCAGTTTCGAGTAACACATATTGAAATTTCTAATGACAGCATTCGATAACGTGCATACATTCGAATGCAAGCGTTCGTGTTTTTACTCGCAAGCAAAAAGGCATTCGAAATCATTTTTAACATAGAAAAAACGAAGAAATAGAAAATGTACATACATATGTTCAATATTTTACTTATTTATTTAAAAATGAATGAATGCACAAATGTACGTATAAAAAAATACAAATTAAAAAATTTCTAGTTGACTTTAAATATAACAAAACACACTGGCTTGGCAAATACATAATGTTTTGCCCAAGAGTTGTCGTTGAAAATAAAAAAAAAATCAACCAACTCTGGGAGCACCTAAATAACAAATTAAATGCTTCTGGTCAAGCAATAAAAGAATCGAACATGTGGCTAGTGCTCTATTCTCTAACTTTACACTAATTTATTATTATTAAGTTATTAATAAAATTAAAATGAAAATAACATTTATGTATTTGTTTCTTTTTTCTGCATATACGTGTGTATGTACGTACATACATATGTTTTTGCATACATACATATATACAAACATATGATTTTGCTTACAATTTATTCAGTGTTGTGAAATGAATTTATATATAAATATATTTGCCTCTTTCCAACACTAAAACCAAAACTCGATTCGCTTGGTAGTGAGTGACATCATCAGAAAATTTCTTGCCATCGGAATTAATTTCTATTCGAATGCAATTCCGATCACGAGTGCAGGAATTAGTCCCCAGCTATGTTGAATGGTAGGTTATTTTTCGCTAAGAAACACGCAAAATGTATTTCTCCTGCCTTTAATTAATTAATAAATAAATTTGCTTTATAAAAAATCTCATAAATCTAAAATATTTTTTGTGAATAGGGTAGGTAGTATAAGTGTTTGCTTGTGTTTTCTTATTTATTGCATTTTTGGTAGTAGCCATCGATGAACAAGAACTAAATATAAGGCTCAATCAGACGTGACATAACCATAGCCACAGAGAACAGCCGTTAGAACCAAACTAATGGGCAACACTGTATTCGATTATACGTGACTCACCATAACGCCATAGCTCTCACCATGGAAACCGATTGAATTTTGGTTTGGTTATGGCGAACATCGATCAACTACTAAACACATGGCCCCCCTCATCGCAAAATTTGCAGTGGATTTCAAAGTTGAAGATAACTTTTTGTGTCTGTTGCCTGTAGAAGACTGCAGTGCCGTTCCTTTGCATCAGAGTCTGAACACAATGTAACGATTATTTATTGCGGTGCGGGTTTTCATACGATTTTGAAGTAAAAAACCGCAGTGCGGAAAGGCATAAAATTAAAATCTATTTTATTTTAATTGCGGACTTTCTCATGCTCAATTTTTGACACTCTTTCTCTTTCTGATGTTGCCTTAGTTTTTGAAATAATTGGCGGTGTTCACAACATTATAGTAAATAAAAAACATGATTTTGAAGCTCAAAAATTTTTGTCATAAAATATAAGTTTAAAAATTATATAAAATATATCTGCGAATGTATAAAATGTTAATCATTTTTGTTTTTAGTTACTGCCATTACAAAATATTTAACACAAAGGGTAAATTTTTTTATGAAAATGTGTGCACAAAAAAATTAATAAAAATTAAAAAAAAAATTACAAGTATTGCCGTCGCCGTCTTCCGTTGTAAAGGGTGTTTTTTATTGAGATATAGAACTTTAAGTTGGCATCACTTTTTTAACTGGCGGCCATTTTGTCAGCTGTCAAGTGATTAATATTTAGTTTGGTTTGCCATTTTATCATGAACAGGTTGACAAAGGAACAACGCTTGCAAATCGTGCAAATTTATTTCGAAAATAATGGTTCAGTTCGCGAAGTTTACCGCAAGCTCCGTCCATTTTATGGTCGACATAATCGTCCATCAGAGCAATTAATTCGGTTAACCATGGATCGTTTTCGCACTACGTTTACTCTATGTGATAATACGCATCCGCAGAGACGTCGAACAGTGCGCACCGAAGAAACAATTGCCGCTGTAGAGCAAAGTGTTGAAGAGGACCCGAATGAATCGATTCGTTAATGGAGACCGGTATAGAGCCATGATAACCGACTATTTTGTTCCCGAATTGGATGGCATGAATGTGGATGAGTTGTGGTTCCAACAAGACGGCGCTACATGCCACACAGTGCACGTCACAATCGATTTATTGAAGGAAACATTCGATGAGCGCATAATTTCGCGGAATGGACCTGTCAATTGGCCACCAAGATCGTGTGATTTGACACCATTGGATTATTTTCTTTGGGGATATGTGAAGTCGCTCGTCTACGCCAACAAACCAGAAACGTTAGGGGACTTGGAAGCCAACATTCGTGGCGTTATTGCCAACATACGGCCCCATATGCTCGAAAAAGTGGTTGAAAATTGGACCTGTAGAATTGGCTTTATTGGAGCCAGCCGCGGCGGCCACATGCCCGAAATCATATTTAGCATTAATGGCATAAAATTATCCTTTGAATAAAGCCAAATTAATGGACATTAAAACGATTTTCTTGTGTTTTATTTCAATTCGAAGTTCTATACCTTTAAAAAAAACACCCTATAGCTATTTAAAGAACAGTCCTAAACGACTTGACTACTATAAAGATTTTCATTTATTATTTAAATATTAAGCTCCATAAAATCCTACATCCGTCACAGACAAGATGGCTTTCTTTGATTCCAGTTGTTGAAAGACTTCTGGAACAACTACCTGCACTAACACTATATTTTCAAGGTGTTGTTTTGGTTGATAGATTGCTTGCCGGAAACTCAATTTTATAAAAGTGCATCGCTCCTGAAACAAAATTGTATCTACAATTTTTAAAATTTGTGTTGCCGTATTTTCATGATCTCAATAAGGAAATGCAATCAGAAAGTCCAAAGGTTTTTATTTTGTATGAAAAAATTTTTGCAACCTATAAAACGATTTTTAGAATGTTTTATAAAACCAGAATGTATTGAGTTAACGGAAGAAGAAAGAGCCGGAAATAAAAATCATTCAGAAACTTTGGAAACTAAAATCTTAAATTTGGATTATGAGCTATCAACAAATCAGCTGCTGATTGAAGAAGTATATTAGAGAACGCTTCCCTTTTCAAGATTTACATAGACAACGATTGAAGAGTCTATCTTTTCTTAATCCCAAGTACTTAATTGAGCGAAAAGCCGTAAATTCTATTATCCATTTAAAGAAATTCTTCATTATATTAATGTTATTGTAGAAACTAAACAGCAACGCTTCCTTAATTTCCCTTCTAGATCTATGTCCTTCAAACCTTACAGAGTTTGACCGAGAATGGGGACTTTTGAGAAACACAAGTCTTAATTTTTCAAATGAAGAAAATGTCAAGGTGAACTCTTCTGGCACCATATTTCTAAAATTAAAATAGGCGATAATACGCAAATGTTTCCTTTACTGAACCATTTTGTCAGATAACTACTCGTGCTTCCTCACAATAGTGCGAATGTTGAAAGAGTCTTTTCAGCAGTAAATTTATTAAAAACTTCAAGTAGAAACAAACTTTCTACTGATACTCTGCAAGGAGTGTTAAGGTAGAATTAGTAAAATCGTATCGTGATGTTGCGTGTCAGCTGACAAAAACCGTACCATATACAATGCATGTTACTTGTTATAAAATATGTGGTGGTAGCACTGCTGACGTAGGAATCTGCAGAAAACAGATTTTCTGTAGCGAATGTCAAAAACGCCGTATTTAATGCCAAACAAAAAAAAATGTTCTGTGTAAACTGTTACATTTTCTATAACTTGTGCACAAAGTTGAACGATACGGCAAGCTGTAAAGTAGAATGATACGATTTTACTAATTCTACCTTTACACACCAAACGATTTATCTGCGCGAGCGCTGAGAAACCTACTCCTGCAGAGGAGCATTATAAATTATTTAATAAACATATGTATTGTTTTAAAAATTAGAATAATAAAAGGTTATACTTAATGTGTACATATGTATGTATGTGTTTCTTCTATTAATACTTTTCATTGAACATTTAAGACTAATTGAATGAGGATTTGTTTTTCTATTATTATTTTGATTATTAGATACATACAAATGTATTTTTATGTAATTAAGATTTATCATAGGACACCATAAAAAAATTTTATCAAAAAAAAAAAAAAAAAAAAAAAAAAAAAAAAAAAAATCGCATAGTTCAAATTTATGCAATAACGGTGGGGTAATTGAATTCTTACACTTTTTTGTTGTTTTTTATATTGAAATTATGGGTATTAACGATCCGCAATTAAGATTTTTTATAAGCTTTTTTTATAAAATAATAAAATATTTCTTATCGAAACGAAAGGTTAATTAACTGAAAAAAAATTTAAGGTGTTTAAAATACCCTAAAAGTAAAAGTGGTAAATCTACCTCTTTTCAAACTAAGATTTGTTGGAAACTACCTCTTTTTCACATCGAATCTACCTCTAAGAAAGATTTTGGGTTGGCATCACTGGTGATATGGCTTGCGGGTTACTGATTTAATGGGAAAGTTTTTAATAAAAATTTTCATTCCCTTGTTCGAGAGGCACAAAAAGATCCGAAAGAGCAAGAGGTTTAAAATGTTCTACAAAGGTTTCGCATACAAGCGCTGAGCAAATCCTAACCTAGAATACAACAGTTCCAAGGGTTCACCATATTATTGCTCAAAATTTAAGACACGGAAGGGGAGGAACTTAAAGCAACATTTTATTTATAACAGTTTCATATATTAATTGTCTCTTCTTGCCGAAAAGTTTTCAAGTTTTTTTAACCCCGACCAAAAAAAGGGATGTTATAGGTTTGTGGTGTGTATATGTGTGTATGTACGAGTCCACGTACAGACCAAACGGCTGAACCGATTTTAATTTAGTTTTTTTCTGTTTGAGTTGATCGAGAGTGTTCTTAGCTATGTTTGAAGATATCACATCTTTTTCAGATGTTTTCTGGTGAATATATACATATGTCTATGACGCCCTAGACCCTAAGTGGATAGTCCGATTTTAATTTTATATATTCTCGCTTATACTTGAAGAAAATCGGTCTAGCCGTTTAGTATCAATGCCGAGGGGTTCTTAAAATTTTTAATTTTTATTATTTATTGCACAGTATTCTAAAAGTACCCCTTTTAGACACGGAAAGTTTACCTTACAAAGTCTTAATTCAGCTGGGAGAAAGACAGAAAGAGATAGTATTCCTCCATCTGTCTTTCCTCCAGCTAATTTAAGACTTTGCAAAGTAAACTTTCCGTGTGTAAAAGGGTAAAGGTTTATTATTTGGTCTTTGTTTTCAGTTGCATTTTTACTGCACATCTTTTTGGTACAACAACACAACTCTGTAATGGCTGAATCCAGTGTAAGTTCAGAGTTAATTAGTCAAACTTCATTTGCCGCTGAGTTACATTCATTGATTGTGGAAAAGAAATCAAAACAAAATGTCTGCTATTCGCCCGCTTCCATACACAATTGTTTGGCCTTATTATATTTGGGCGCCGCCGATCATACGTCCGACGAAATACGTAAAGTCCTAAAACTGGAGCGCGATGACAAAACAAAATTTTTTCCGAAATATGGACAATTTTTGAAAACTATATTCCATAAGATCCATCCTAATAATGACGGACCACAAATGAAGATGATTACTCGTATTTATGTCAACAGTAAAATTAAGATTTCAGAGCGCTTCAGCAAGCTGGCTCTAGATCACTTCAATTGTGAAGCGGAAAATGTTGACTTCAGCCAGAGTTCAACAGCTGTAGAGAAAATAAATAAATGGGTGGAGGAGCAAACGGAAAGTAAAATCAAAAACCTTCTGGTACACGATACATTTAAAGCAGATGACAGTTGCGTCTTAGTGAATGCCATTTATTTCAAGGCCAAATGGTTGCATCCCTTCAGCGTCTCGTCCACGAGTAAAAGTCATTTCCACAAAAGTTGCAATCAGAAAGTGGAAGTGGATATCATGTACACAGAAGATCACTTTGGATATGCTGAACTGCCTGATTTAAAAGCCAAAGCCTTAGAATTGCCCTATGAGAATTCAGACATTTCAATGCTGATAATATTGCCGAATGCCGTTGGAGGTTTGGAAAGCTTGCAAACGAGACTCAAATTGTTAGACGTAAATAATATTATTGCCAAGTTGGAGAAGCAAAGCGTTGATGTATTTTTGCCCAAATTTCGTCTGGGATTTGATATTGATTTAAAAGAAACCTTAGTGAAGATGGGCTGCTCTTCCATGTTTTCGCACAATGCCAGTTTAACCGGTCTTTTTGAAGGTACTGTGCCCCAAAGAATCACAGATGTGAAACATAAAGCATTTCTAGAATGCAACGAAGCCGGCTCAGAGGCAGCTGCTGCCACTTGTAAGTTTACATTAATTTGTAATAGCGAAATAAATAATTTAGTTTATTTTTACTTTCCTTTTATCTGTAGTTGCAAAAGCTGTACCCATGAGCTTAAATTTGCATAGGAAAGTTTTCCGTGCCAACCATCCATTTGTCTTTCTCATACGCAGCAAAGATGTTATATATTTCGCCGGACATGTAGCAAGCTTGTGATTTAAATTTTATAAAAGTTACAAGATGCGAAAAAGTTTCAGGTTATTTCACCCATAACGCATAGGGAGTGTCAATTTCGAGATTGAAATAAATACCATAATGACACACTTTAGACATTACAAATTTATGGTTGTAGTCTGCTAAAAGCAATTCGCATAAACTTTATTATATACATACATTTAAGTATACATAATATACTACTATAATTATGTACATATATGTACATACGTATCGTTACCTTGATAGAGAAAGGCCCTAACTCATAATATTTTTGACATCGACTTTTTTTGTATATTTCGATACAAGAACATCTAATGTATCGAAAAACTGAAAAATCTTTGATTTAAAAAAAAAAGAAATAATGAGTTAGGCTCTTTTTATATTAAGGTAAAGATGTACATATCGAGCCATAACCGCACAAAAAGCTTAAGTAGCAAAAACAAAACTTTACAGGAGAAGGTTTTTTTAAATTATCTTCGCGTTATTTCAGATAATTCATTGAATTTTAGTATTTAAGTGTTATTATGCTAAATATAAGTAACGCAACGAATTTTAACTAAATATTAGCATAATAACGGTATTTTTTGTCCCTTAAGCTTTTTTTGCTGTCTCCCAAATAACCTTCTGTGTATATTTTTGTGTTGCTTAAGCTAAAAAAAATTTTTAAGAAAAGTAAATATCAGTTATTTTTACCTAAACTTGTCTCCAAATTGCTAAATTATTCACCCTTATTCTATTTGGCGTCGGCAACATCGTCATCAATTTTGAAACAACATCAATATAACACAACATCAATGCTAACTTTGTATTCCCTAACAGTGTTATGACGACGTTGCCTATTTATCGATAAATACAATACACATATCTAATATTTGAGTCAGCTGGTTCATTTTGTTTACTATTTTTGGTAAAAGTATTTTTGTATAAGTAAAAGCTTTGTAAATAAATTAAAATAAAATGTTTTTCTTTCCTATTGAGACGATGAAAAAAAAAATAATAATAGTGAAAATAAGATTTCTCAGACAAAAGTCATGCATTTGCCAGTTACCCACGGAAAAGTAAGTGATAAGTTCTCTCATGTTTTTGGAAAATAATGGGTAATGTTCATCCTTTTAATATTTTACTAATATTTTAGGATGAACAAAACATCATTTAGGAATGTATTGGATACAATAGAGCCTAACTTTTGAAACAAAAGGGATCAGATCAACGTTTATTGGAGCTTGGAGCTTCCTCCAAAGGTACTCAGTGCTAATTGTTTCTATACCCTGCCTTCAGTTGCTTTGCTGTTGTTGTTTGCAACCTTTTTTTAATTTAAACCTCAAGTCGCGCCAGGCCTGTGAAAAAATTTTATCATACAGTATACTTTCCCAACACACTATTTAAATTACATTTTGCCATCCACCACTAGTTCTAATTGGTGGACCGAGGGAATTTAGTGCAGTCTCACTTTCCCACTGCAGCTTGAAACTATTAGGAATACTGCCCCTGCGGAATCCTCTAGCAAAAGAAGGACTTTTCCAACTCATCCACAAGCTATTCAAATTGGTTGGGTTTGGTAATTTTAATTTTGTCCATATTATATGTTTCACTTTTTTTTAAGAACTTTTTTCAAATAAATATGTACATTTTTATATCTATATATATTTCACTTTTTTACCATTTAAATTATTTTTCAAATTCGTTGAGGCATACACACAACAGAACACGACATCAAAAACACTGACGACAAAATGAACGGCAACATCAACATCAATGTTTCTTTCAGAATACCAAACATATGCTGACAGTCATCGATAAATGGCAATACTATCTACGGGAATACCGATTTGCTAAACAACATTAAAAACGACGTCGTGTTATGTTGCCGACGCCAAATAGAATAAGGGTGATTGTCTTCTTGATCGGCACCATGTAGTAAATCTCCTACAGTTTTATTAATTTTCAAATTAACGCGTTCGCTATTAAATTTGTTGTGTATAGTTTTACTGACGGAAAGCATTTACAAGCCCATATACTTTTGTGAAGAAATTTTTAATAAATTTCTACATACCGGAACTTAACTGGCGACTATGTCAGTTTTTGGCCTGGATCGCGTAATTAAATTAAAATCATAATAAATTGTTGCAGAATTATCCAAATAACCATATTTAAGACTTATTTATGATTTTTTTTTTGGAACATAAACAATGGTAGCACAATGGTAACTCACTTCAATACAATCATATTTTTTGGACTAGGTGTAGAATTGGCTAGGCTTTATCGTGATTCGCGTATTTCGGCTTGGACTACAAAAGTTTGGTTCTAGATTAAAAACACTGTATTTATTTATTTTTATTTTTTTTGTTGGGAGAGTTCTAATGATTTGTTCGTGAAGTTACATATTATATACAAGCATGTACGCAGATTTTTTATGCGAAAATATGTTTTCGTCTATCGTATATATTTGTGTGTAGTTTGGTTGAAATATATTCAGTCGATCACGTGCTGTAGGATAATTTCCAAATACATAACAAAGCTTATAATATATATAATACCTGGCTTGTGATGTTTTTATCCTTATATTATTAGATGATGCATATTGGATCCAAATGTAATGAGGCTATATAGGAAACAGATCTTACCTTATTAAAAAATGAAAACGATTTATAATTATCGCTCCGTTTTTTAGCGAGAGCCGTTGCAAAAAACATTTCCAAAAAAAAACATAGTTTCATCCCATGATAGGCCATATTTAGGAGAAAATTATATAGAAGAAGATATTGTGGTATTTATTCTAGACAAAAATGGTTACAAATTTTTTTTCGAAAAACGCCGCATTTAAAAGTTATGGTGATAAAAGTGTTTCTATCCAAGATAGGTTATTTTTTAAGTGAAAAGTGCAATGCGCATGACCGGTATCCACGCTATAGTGCAACCTTTACACACATGTGATTTTTTGTGGCCGATCTATCAGAAACTCCCTGTGGAGCGAATAAAATAAATATTTTCCGCAATTTGGTTGGTCGAATGTGTATTCAAGGTTTTTATATGTGGATGAATGAATTTCTATCAGAATTCTAGTTATTTATTTTAAAAATAGATCATGTATATATAGGGTGTTTTTTTAAGAGGTATAAAACTTTGAATTGAAATAAAACACAAGAAAATCGTTTTAATGTCCATCAATTTGGCTTTATTGGAAGGATAATTTTATGCCATTAATGTTTAAATATGATTTCGGGCATGTGGCCGCCGCGGCTGGCTCGAATACAGCCAATTCTACAGGTCCAATTTTCAACCACTTTTTCGAGCATATGGGGCCGTATGTTGGCAATAACGCCACGAATGTTGGCTTCCAAGTCCCCTAACGTTTCTGGTTTTTTGGCGTAGACGAGCGACTTCACATATCCCCAAAGAAAATAATCCAATGGTGTCAAATCACACGATCTTGGTGGCCAATTGACAGGTCCATTCCGCGAAATTATGCGCTCATCGAATGTTTCCTTCAATAAATCGATTGTGACGTGCGCTGTGTGGCATGTAGCGCCGTCTTGTTGGAACCAGAACTCATCCACATTCATGCCATCCAATTCGGGAACAAAATAGTCGGTTAGTCGGCTCCAATTGCTGTGCACGGTGGCGAATCGATTCATTCGGGTCCTCTTCAACACTTTGCTCTACAGCGGCAATTGTTTCTTCGGTGCGCACTGTTCGACGTCTCTGCGGATGCGTATTATCACATAGAGTAAACGTAGTGCGAAAACGATCCATGGTTAACCGAATTAATTGCTCTGATGGACGATTATGTCGACCATAAAATGGACGGAGCTTGCGGTAAACTTCGCGAACTAAACCATTATTTTCGAAATAAATTTGCACGATTTGCAAGCGTTGTTCTTTTGTCAACCTGTTCATGATGAAATGGCAAACCAAACTAAATATTAATCACTTGACAGCTGACAAAATGGCCGCCATTTAAAAAAGTGATGCCAACTTAAAGTTCTATACCTCAATAAAAAACACCCTTTACTTCATATGACGTCGGTGAAGGGTATATAATTTACGGCTAATCCGAATATTATATCTTACTTGCTTTATTTTCAAAAGGATATTTTAGCTTAAGTAACATGTTGCTGTTACAAAAACTGTAAACAAAAAATAATGTGTACTTCAGCTTAAATTGTTTTTGCTATAAAATTTAAACGGTATATCCTATGATTGTAAAATTTTGATAGATAATGGCAATGATAACGAGTTAATGATTTTTATAAAAAAACGCATTTCGAAAATCATGTTGGTTAAGCTTATTTGGCGGTAATGGCTCGATATGTATGTATAGAAAAAATATTATAAATTAACCAAATAGTTTATAAGCACTTATACTATGTTCACACTTATGTTTTTAAACAAGTTTAAGACGAGTTTTATAAAAACTAAACACAACCGTCCACATTATATTTGAGATGTTTAAGGTTGACGTGTTGTCAAAAAACTATTGTTTTTGTAAGAGATTTCGAACAATTCCTCAATTATGATGGTGGTCTATGTCATATATTCCTTTGGTCGAGATATTTAGTAGATTTCATTTGAACAAATTAAAAAGTATTTTTATTGTATGCAACATTTTAATTTAGAGTTGTACTAGTCTCGATTTATATACATATGTAGATTTATTTGATATTTATTTACGGTCTAATTCATAAAAAATATTTTAGGTTTATTTGACAAATTTCCCATAGAAATATGTCAAATAAGCGCTTTATAAACCCGAAATATTTTTTATGAATAAGGCAGTTAATATTTATTGAAGTATTTTAAAAATTTATTACATATTTCGAAGCAAAAATGCACATGACTTATACCACTTTCATAATTAAAGGCATAATTATGTTTTTTATTTGCTTTATTTTTTTTTAAACAATAAGTGTTTTTTTTTAAATAATGTAATATTTTTTAAGCAATTATTGTGCACCAAAAATTATTTCACGTGCCGCCATTTAATAACAACACGGAGTTATCAAAAACACACTGAACATACTCCGCTTATGTGTTTATCGCAGTGTATATGTAAAACATCTTATTTGAGATGTTTATCAAAACAAGTCAATGTATTGTAATACCATGTTCACACTTAAGGTAGAGGTCCACAGCTCGCTTTTTGCGCGTTACGCTTTCTATGCATCTGGCAAAAAAGTAGAATCAATGTAATAGTATGTGACAAGTTACATTGCAAAAAGCGCAGAACGCGTAGGCGCGTTCAAAGCAAAAAGTAGGTCTACTTTCTACCTTTGTACGCGTTACAAGCACCATGAAAGAAAGTCAGATGTTCTTGAAAGCTAAAGATGTTAAATAATACGTTATTTCTTACGTTATCGATAAATATTATTTTGCCGTGGATAATTTTTTTCTTTTTTTTTTTCAATAAAAAAATTTCTTAGTAAAAAAAACTTGTTTAATAAAATATGTGAATATTTTCATTAATGCGATGTGTTTTAATTAACTTTTCACTACACTTTTCTACTAGTAGATGGTTTATTAACAAAAAAATTTTTGTCATTACGAAAATATGAGATTTTTTTGGATTAGAAAAATCCACATTTTTGCTGCAGAAAATGCATTTGCTGCGGAACTTTTTTTTTAAAATATCAAAAAAGTAAAAACGATGTTTGTCTTAGAATTTTTTCCTGCATATGCCTAGTGAACATAGTATAAAACATTTTAAAATCGTCGTGTTTAAGCTCTCAAACACGAATGAGATGCTAAACACATACAAAAGTGTGAACATATTATTAGATTGCTCGCTATTAAAAATATCGTACACTAAATCGTAAACATTCACAAATCAAAATTATCAATTGTTTTTTTTTTCATAAATCAATCTCTAGGCGACCACAAAAATTTCTTTTGCAACATAATCTTCTTGAACAATATAAGATACCGTTATACCTGTTTTTATGTTGCATACTACTTGCTTTTTCCCACTCCTGAACATCTGTAATTTTTTTAGTTGTGACTACGTATGATTCAGTGTGCGATATGTAAATATATATGTGATTTTAAAATAAATTTAAGAAGTTTGAATAAAATATTTGAAAAAGGATATACTCGTATAAAAAAAAGAGATGTGTTAAAATCCCAGAGCTTATGGGAAATTGATAATGACATACATATGGATATTTCGGCATATTAGTCTTTGTCATTATGTTCCGATATAGAAAGGACAATTACACTTGAAAATTTAGAGAATTTAATATTAATTAAACTTTATTGGTGAAATTTATATCACTTCAGATATTGTTGATTCGACAAATACACATATTTCTAAACCAAAGTCACTTCTTTTTTAAGAAAAGATTTTCATCGTTTAATATGGCTTTGCAAAAGCACTATGAAGTTTTGAACTTCATAGTGAACCCGAAGTTTTTTTAGAGAATGTTATTCGAAGATTTGTTTCCAGTTTTACAAAAAGTAATAGATTTTATTTTTATTTTCTCATTTTCAAAGGCCTCAGTTGTAAGAATATTTAACAACCTTAACATTTGTAGAGCCATTACAGTAATTTTATATACCAAAAAAGTATTCAACGGAATTGCAATCAAAACCTTCCCAAGATATACATTTGCAAACAAATTTGTGAGTAGGGCTCATTATATTAAGTTTTCTGATTTTATTGTCTGTTAATTTATTTTAAATTTTTATGCTATTTTTGTTCTTTATCAAATGAACTTTATTTATTTTTAATTTTTTGTAAAAGCTTTTCATAAAATAAAACGCTAATTTGTTATCAGGGGAATGTTAAATAATTTCAGTTAAATCAGGTAATTTTCTTTCATATCAAGTGTAATTTTGAATTTTGCTGGTGGCAGCACTGCCATTATGTGTATGTATGACATACGTTGTATGTTTGAATGTGTATGCACTCAGGTAGGTAGCCGGTAGGAGGCATGGGATTAAATGTGGCAAAGTCATAACTTTTATCGATTATTTTGGTAACTTTTTGAGCGACATTTATGACGGTTGTCTACATATTATTATTTGCTTTTGATAAGTAGAAAACAATTGGCGGATGCACACTCTCGGTGGCATGATCATTTTTCGAACATCGCGTTTTGATGTCGTGAGAGTCGATACTATTTTCGCTATGTCACTATGTATGTATGTATGTGTGCATGTACGTATGTAACCATCTCATAACTTAATAACAGGTTAAGAGATCGGGTGAAATGTGCCGCATTCGAAAAAAAGTTAATTGATTCAGCTCGGTAGATTTCAAAAATTTTCGCAAATAAAATTTTTACAAAACAGTTTTTCTTGAAAAATTTTTTAAGTACTGAGCCAGTAGAGTTGATAATGTAATCAGCACTAATGCATTAAACACATTCACCACAGCAAGCTACCGACTACAAAATGTCAAGGATATATGAGAATGATTCTTGTGAAGACAGCAAGGCAACAGGGCGACAGGTTGTTGTCTTTGGCTACAACGAGAAAATTCAGTGTTGCCAGTATAATTCAAATGTAGAATGGGCATTTGAAGTCGTGTCTTACTGCCTGTCCCACGATGTCACTCGCAAACGTTCGATCGACAACTTGTATTGCAAACAACAACAACATTAGAAAATTTGTTAAATTTTTCCATATAAGTTGTCATTCGAACATTTGCGAGTGACATCATGGGACAGGCAGTTAGTGTAGCCTGCTATGGTGAATGTGTTTAATACATTAGTCTAAATATGCCACGGCAATTGCTGCTAACTTTACTTTAATTTTATTTATGTAATAGATTAAAAAAGGGGTCAACGGATCGGATGAAAATTTGTCTCATTTGAAAGATGATGAGCTCACTTAGACGTCGTAAGATTATGAATCGATTCGGTAAAATAAATTTCAAATATGATCGAAAATAAAATTTTCCCGAAACGAGTTTTTTCTAATTTTAAACTGTAAGCCGGTCAACTTCAAAAACCAATCAGGTCTTAACCACAAAAAGACACGTCGATTGCGGCTAATTTGAATAAAATCAGGAGGATCCTTCGAAAGATATCGTTGAACAAAAATTTCGAAAAAATCGTTTTTATCTAATATCTAAAAAGACTTCATCAAATTTACTTAAGATATTCACTAATTTTTATAAACTTAAAAGCGTATCAGATGCCGCAAATTTGACAAAAGTCTTGTAAAATAGTTCGAGAGATATCGTTTTCTTAAATTTGCGGAAAAACTAAATCTGATAGCTGAAGGTTTCTCTGCTAACTAATATTATATATGAACATTTTACTTATTTTTACTGACGTTCCAACAGCGGGAACGAAATGCATATAGACAATTTCTTACCCATAAAAACAAGTAAAATTTTCAAATTAAATAATTAAAGACTTTATGTCAAATAAATATACTTCGGTATTTCATGTATAATATTATACATGCGAAAGTGAATTTATTGTTTGTTTGTTGCGCTTTGTCTAAAAGGAGACATAGGTTATATGCTTTTTAAAAAATAGGACCACGAGGGGAGGTAGAGAAACTACCTAAACAATTTTAATTAAATTCAAAACATGAATAGATCTGAGTCCAAAAGAGGATATAGGCTATACATTTTTTCAAAAATTCTTTGAAACTATCTATCTGTTTTTTTATGAAATTCAAAACATGGATAGATCTGATATATTTTATCTACATATATATTTTTATCAAATATAAGCCCACTATGGAGTAAGGGGCTATTTTTAAGGTAAGTAAAACGTTAAGGCTCGATCAGACGTGACATAACCATAGCCATAGAAAACAGGAGTTCGAACCAAACAAATGGGCAACACTGTATTTGATTGTAGGTGGCTCACCATAACGCCATAACTCTCACCATAGAAAACAATTGAATCTATGGCATTATGGCTATGTCACGTCTAATTTAAGCTTAAGGAACTACGTTCCAATCTGGTGTTTCATGAAACTGTGCTTTCGTTTTTTTCATCACACCATGGTGTGATGAAGCCGAAGTTTTGAAAAGTGGCCCGAGTATAAGAAACCGAGTAAATTTCGATATGTGAGTATACAAATCTTTACTGTTTTATACTTTAGTACTTATTGCAAAATAAAGATTTATAACTATATTTCAGATTGAGAAAGACTTTGGCGTTGCTTTTGGTAAACGTGAAGGAGTTTTCTTTAACTTTAATAAGGCAGTAATAATTTAGTAGACTAAGATACTATCATAACCAAATTTTTTTATGTAAATACATACATTTTATGTAAAGGGTGTTTTTTATTGAGGTATAGAACTTTAAGTTGGCATCACTTTTTTAACTGGCGGCCATTTTGTCAGCTGTCAAGTGATTAATATTTAGTTTGGTTTGCCATTTCATCGTGAACAGGTTGACAAAAGAACAACGCTTGCAAATCGTGCAAATTTATTTCGAAAATAATGGTTCAGTTCGCGAAGTTTACCGCAAGCTCCGTCCATTTTATGGTCGACATAATCGTCCATCAGAGCAATTAATTCGGTTAACCATGGATCGTTTTCGCACTACGTTTACTCTATGTGATAATACGCATCCGCAGAGACGTCGAACAGTGCGCACCGAAGAAACAATTGCCGCTGTAGAGCAAAGTTTTGAAGAGGACCCGAATGAATCGATTCGCCACCGTGCACATCAATTGGAGCTTTGTCCATCAACTCTATGGAAGATTTTGCGCAAAGATCTTGGCTTGCGACCTTACAAGATCCAGCTTGTGCAAGAATTAAAGCCGCGAGACCATGCAATGCGTCGTGATTTTGGTGTATGGGCCGAAAATGAGATTGATCTCGATGCTGATTTTCATCGCAAAATTTTGTTCAGTGATGAGGCTCATTTTTGGTTGAATGGCTACGTCAACAAGCAAAATTGCCGCATTTGGAGTGAAGAGAATCCACATGAGACCCTTGAGACGCCATTACATCCACAAAAACTGACTGTTTGGTGTGCTCTATGGGCTGGTGGAGTCATTGGGCCATACTTCTTCCGAAATAATGCTGGAGAGTCAGTTACCGTTAATGGAGACCGGTATAGAGCCATGATAACCGACTATTTTGTTCCCAAATTGGATGGCATGAATGTGGATGAGTTGTGGTTCCAACAAGATGGCGCTACATGCCACACAGCGCACGTCACAATCGATTTATTGAAGGAAACATTCGATGAGCGCATAATTTCGCGGAATGGACCTGTCAATTGGCCACCAAGATCGTGTGATTTGACACCATTGGATTATTTTCTTTGGGGATATGTGAAGTCGCTCGTCTACGCCAACAAACCAGAAATGTTAGGGGACTTGGAAGCCCGTGGCGTTATTGCCAACATACGGCCCCCATATGCTCGAAAAGTGGTTGAAAATTGGACCTGTAGAATTGGCTTTATTCGAGCCGAAATCATATTTAAACATTAATGGCATAAAATTATCCTTCCAATAAAGCCAAATTGATGGACATTAAAACGATTTTCTTGTGTTTTATTTCAATTCGAAGTTCTATACCTCTAAAAAAAAAAAATTATTTCTTATTATATGAATTTTTAAATAAAATACTCAATTTAAATGAACTTGTCTATTATTATATTTATTAAAGTGAAATTTTGAATGTATAGGTACATTGGTTCAAGGAATAAATTCATAAAAATCAATGAATGTGTTCATTGGGTCAAGGAATAGGATCCTTAAATTCAAGGAACTATTTCATTAAATTCAAATTATAAATATATAGGTTTAATGAATTAACGTAAGGTTTCAACGTATGGATTCTTAACTTCAACGAACTGGTACGTTGAATTCAAAGAGCCAATGATTGGCATACGTTGAATTCAATGAAAATGTTCCTTAGGTGAAAAATAAGGAATAAATTCGTTGAATCAACGATTTTTTTTCGTTGAATTTATGTTAAATTAAACATTGACAGCATTACTATTATTGAACGTGTTAAAGCTTTTACGTAAACAACCAAAATCAACTGTAACCATCAGCTACTTAATCCGTACAGCTAAACCAAACAAGCTATAAAACAACATGTCTACAAATTATATTTTGTACTAAAAGTGCATTGAAATAATAAAAAAAAATTTAATACTTAAGGCCAAACTCAAGATCTCACCAACGTTCGACTTGTCGCACACTTACATTTGAAACAAAATCTTAAAATTTGTTTTTGTTATGAATGTAATTGTGCGACAAGTCGAACGTTGTCAATATCGTGGGTCAGGCCATTAGTTTTATATGTACACATCTTTTAATACCTTTGCTTTGATTTTACTTAAGTATCCCTGTATACATTATAAAGGATGTCCCACCAAGAACGCAAGATTTAAATCTTAAATAAAACACAGATATTTAAAAAAAAATCGTGAAACTTTATTATATCGTAAAGTAGACAAAATGAGGTTATGTGTGGAACAACAAATCGGGCAGATGGCCGCCGCGGCTTTGCTGGCACACGCGCGATCTTTTAATGAAATTTTCAATGGCCGTTTTGCATAAATGCTGCGGTATTTCATTAATGCAGCGTCCAATTTCCTCTTTTAAGGCTTGAGTCGTTGTCGGCTTATTCGCGTAAACCATCGACTTCAAAAAACCCCAAAGAAAAAAGTCTAATTGTGTTAAATCGCACGATCTAGGCGGGCAATTCTGGTCTCCAAAATGCGAAATAACACGACCGGGAAATGACTGATGTAGCAATTGAATTGTTTCTCTGGCTGTATGACATGTGGCGCCGTCTTGTTGAAACCACATGCCCTCCACATTTTTTTTTTCAATTCTAGGACGAAAAAACTGGTTATCATTTCAAGATACCGAACACTATTGACTGTTTGCGCTTGACCTGCGTTTGAGCGACATCATCACGTACAGCTGCGACATTTACGGTCGATCGACCTGGTCGAAGGCGCGTTGTTGTCTTTACATCACTAACAGACCCAGTTTTGGTAAATTTATCCATTAATCTCTTTACAGTTGACTCTTTTGGAGTATTATTGTGACCCCAAATTGATCGCAAATTTGCGAACTGTAGCCGCAAAACTTTCACCATTTTGGTAAAACAATTTCACAATGAGAATGCGTTGTTCATTCGTGTAGCGCTCCATTTTTACTAACCTCGTACCTTCTACTATCAAACAATAACAATTGTTCAAATGTCAAACAATGACACTTCGAATGGCGCCAAATTTAAATCTTGCGTTCTTGTTGGGACACCCTTTATATATATGTATGTACCTACAACAGACTGTGGTTATCTTTCTTTTTTTTCAATGTCTACTTACCTTTCGCTCATTTACTCAAAGAACGTCATAACTCAAAAAATGAAGTTTTTGAGTTAAAGATGCAGAATTAATCCTTACTCAAACTGTTCTTCATATTGTGTAAAAATTTCATACAAATATGTGTCTTGTTTACTCAGCTCTTGAGAGAAAAGTATTTTTTTTAACTTCACTTGTTTCTGGCAGAAAAGCAGAAAGCATTGTTTGAAGTAGTGCTGTACCTGGATTCTGTAACTTTTTGCGAACCGAAAATCCTAATATTTATCGACATATTTATTCGTTTGTGGTAACGATAATGTGATTCCGTAATTTCTTTTTTACGATAGTCTCCAATATTATCTTAATCGCCATTTAATTCAATATTATTTGGTATCTCTGTAGAGAAAATGTAAAAATATGTGAAAAGCATAAAGAATGATAAAGAAAAACTCAATGAATTTGAGCTTGTGAATTTATTTTATTTTCCTCCAACCGACAGCGAATATCGTTAAAATATGTTACTGAATAGCAAAGTCGAAAAAATTTTCGTTATATTTATTATAGCGATACGATTAACTTAATAAAAGTTAGTGAATCCAGGTACTGGTGTCAGTACTTTTTTACTATTGTCACTTCCTACAAGGTATATAGATACATAAGTATGTACGCATATGTACATATGTATATCAATGATATCATTTTATGAAATCATAAATATTCACAAGAAGTTATGTATAAACAAAAATGTTTTTCTAAGAATATAAAACCTATTAATTTATTGAATTACTTACCAATTTTATTAGTTATAATTTGCAATAATTAAAACTTGTCGTTTATTAAAATATTTGACCGCTGTTTTTAGTCCGATATTTAACTTTCCTACTACACACTGTTAGAGACGAGCAATTAAAATGGAATTCAAACAATGTACCCTCTTATTTGTACGATAAACAGCGTTGTCAACTTTGGAATTTCAAAACGCACCAAAATGGAGAAAAAATCGCGCCATTTACAAAAAAACGCACCAAGATTTCTTTAGTTTAAAATGTTTATTG
Organism: Tachina grossa; assembly: GCA_949987645.1. Taxonomy (NCBI): domain Eukaryota; kingdom Metazoa; phylum Arthropoda; class Insecta; order Diptera; family Tachinidae; genus Tachina; species Tachina grossa. Next base: position 54,089,050 of record OX465278.1, read on the forward strand.
AATTGATTTTGCATAAAAAGTATAATATTATATTTTTTATATTAAAAATTTTACACTAAAACAGGTTTTTACAGTTCAAAGTTAAAAGGGTAAAACCTAAAAAACTAAACAAATTTGTTTAATAATATTTTTTTTTAATTTCATAAATTCTGTACAAAAATTTTTAAAGAGATCAATGATTAATAAATAGTAAGCATTCAAAACTAATAAAAGTTCAGTACATATCATTTTATTCAAATATTTTTAAATTTTTTTTCTCAGAAGTTTAATGTATCCATATAAAAAATATAACAATTAAAAGAAATAGCCTTCTACAATATACATAAGTATATACTAAACAAATTCGTACATACATGGTATACATGTGCCCTTAATTATGAAAGTGGTCTAAGTCATACGCATTTTTGATTCGATATAGTAAAATAAAGATATACTAGTAACTCTAAATTAAACTGTTGCATAAATTATAAAAATATTTTTGGATTTGTTCAAATGTAATGTACTAAATATCTCGACCAAAGAAATATATGACTCATACAACATTCATAATTAAGGGCACATAAATATGTTTAGATTCACTTGTACAAGATGATAGATTTTTGTACATTAACTTTATAAATTCTGTTTAAAAGTTTTTAAAAAGAGAACATAAATTAATTATTCCAAATATATAAAGCCAATATTTTCATCATTATTGTTATTATCGGACCATAAAACAGATTTTATTTCAAATTGTGATATTTTGTAAACATCATTAGTATTAATATGGTAATTAACATTATCAGCAAGTTGATAAGTTTCACAACAAGAATTTTCCGGTTTTAACCCATTGTTGTGTTAAATTTGCGTTGGTGCCACCAAAAATTAAAAAACGCACCGAAATTAAAAAAAAGCGCACCACGCACCAACTAAGGAATTTTTCGCACAAAAAATTTCAAAAAGCACCCAAGATGGTGCGAAACGCACCAAGTTGACAACGCTGACGATAAATAAACATGTGGCGCTAGCAGACTTTCTGTGAAGAATGAATATTTTATGTGTAAACTTGAGTATTTCATTAATTTGGATAATTATATTGCGAATGATAAAGGGTGTTTTTTATTGAGGTATAGAACCTTAAGTTGGCATCACTTTTTTAACTGGCGGCCATTTTGTCAGCTGTCAAGTGATTAATATTTAGTTTGGTTTGCCATTTCATCATGAACAGGTTGACAAAAGAACAACGCTTGCAAATCGTGCAAATTTATTTCGAAAATAATGGTTCAGTTCGCGAAGTTTACCGCAAGCTCCGTCCATTTTATGGTCGACATAATCGTCCATCAGAGCAATTAATTCGGTTAACCATGGATCGTTTTCGCACTACGTTTACTCTATGTGATAATACGCATCCGCAGAGACGTCGAACAGTGCGCACCGAAGAAACAATTGCCGCTGTAGAGCAAAGTGTTGAAGAGGACCCGAATGAATCGATTCGCCACCGTGCACAGCAATTGGAGCCGACTAACCGACTATTTTGTTCCCGAATTGGATGGCATGAATGTGGATGAGTTGTGGTTCCAACAAGACGGCGCTACATGCCACACAGCGCACGTCACAATCGATTTATTGAAGGAAACATTCGATGAGCGCATAATTTCGGGGAATGGACCTGTCAATTGGCCACCAAGATCGTGTGATTTGACACCATTGGATTATTTTCTTTGGGGATATGTGAAGTCGCTCGTCTACGCCAACAAATCAGAAACGTTAGGGGACTTGGAAGCCAACATTCGTGGCGTTATTGCCAACATACGGCCCCATATGCTCGAAAAAGTGGTTGAAAATTGGACCTGTAGAATTGGCTTTATTCGAGCCAGCCGCGGCGGCATAAATTATCCTTCCAGTAAAGCCAAATTGATGGACATTAAAACGATTTTCTTGTGTTTTATTTCAATTCGAAGTTCTATACCCCTGAAAAAAACACCCTATATTTACATATATTTGAAATTCGTAAAGTTATGTAACACGATTCTTACTCGTATAATCGGAAATTTTTTTTAGCAAACAGAAACTTCCAAGCTAATTGGGCTTGTCTGCACAAGCACATGGAGCGTCTGGCAGGAATCGAACCTGCGACCCTCCGACTACTAGAATAGTATACTGCATATTGGCTAAGAGGGCACTCCAAAATAGGTTATATCAGCCTATATGTATATGCTAGAGGGCTGCTTGAACAGCCTTGAAATGTAAACACATCTTGTTTTTTAAATGTATTGTCGCAGCATGTATTATACTAAAGAAATAATAAATGATGTCGTTTAATAACGCTGTCGGAAATTACGTTAACTTTAAGATAACTATTTCGCAACTTGTACTGACTGACGGATTACATTTAATATAATCAACTGAATATTTTAACATTTCAATGTCCTAGGCGGTAGTCAATTGTCGATTTTTTTTAATCACCTGGTAGTCAGTAAATTAAAAAAACTTTTTTGGGGTTCGAACATGTATCATCACACTTTGCATAGCCAACGTGCTACCACTCAGCTAAGGTACCATTTAATATAATAATAACAGCAAAATGTTAATATAAAACTGAAATGAGTTTTAAAGGGGTTGAGAATAAATTTGTTGGCTCTCATCAAATTCGATTACGAACTCAACTTAAGAATAAATTTTGGGTTTGTTGTGGATGACATTGCAGTTAGCTTTTAGTCAGTCTAAGAAAAGTTAACTATAAATTAACTAATTTTGTAGTCAACCACACAATCTCCGACAGGGAAGCGAAGCACTATGGGAATTGAATTTTTAAATGAATTTTGAATTCCCATGCCGTTCGCAAGACACGGAACGATTTGTTAAGCTAGAAAGCCAATCATGTTTTTTTTTTTTGTTATCGAAAGTAATCGACCAGGTCATATTGCAAACATTTTGAAATAAATATATCTCACACCATTCTAGATTTAAAAACAGATCTTTGCTTATCACCAGATTATTATAATTGAAAAATTAAAAAATTTGATACCCATATTGCCTATATTATGTGAATAATTACAAAAAAAAAATTAATTAACATTATTTTAAAACAGATTTAATTTGAAAAGCAAAACATTATTTCCAAATACGTAGAATTTGTATGAAAACCCGAAACGAAAATATGTATTTAGTTAAATATCTTCAGTAGTAGGTCGCAAATGGTCAAGTTTTATATACCATTGGATGCTGTTTCAAAAAGTCTTTTCGATGATACCAAATTTTATTTATGTCGTCTTCGAACAAAGTACAAAAAAAAAATCAAAAAACTTAAAAAATACCTTTTCTAAAAATGGTCCAGCTCACGGATGGTCAATGCTAGAACCAAAATATTTTGGGAATCATCAAACATTTTGAATAGTCACAAACCTCTTATCTTATGCACAGACTTTCGAGAACTATTTGAGAATTTTGAAAATCACAAAAAAAATAAGCGTAGTAGGCTTAGAAACTAATATAAAAAACCCAGCAAATAATTTATATTCCATGCAAATCTTATTTTATTTTTCTACACCTTTATACAATTAGAAATCCATCGGATAACAATACAGGGTGCGCCAAAAGAAACCAAGGGGTGTAAAAGTTTAATAACTTTTTTGTTTATTAATTTTTTTTTATTTTTTCTTTCAGATTATATAGACAACACTTGGAGAATTTATAATGGAGAGGTTCACAACTGAACAGAGAACCAGAACAATAGAATTTTATTATTTAAACCAGAGATCAATTATTTTAACGGCTTTTTTTTTTAATGGCTTTGTTAATAAGCAGAACTGTAGGTTCTGGGGTTCTCAAAATCCAAGAGCCATTCATCAACGCCAATTGCACCCCATCAGGTGTACAGTATGGTGTGGGATCACATCTGAAAATGTCATTGGGCCCTACTTCTTCGAGAATGAAGATGGAAGTGCTGTAACCGTAAATGGAGAGCGGTATCGGTTTATGATAGAAAATTTTTTACGTCCTGCTCTTGAAAACAGACCTGGTATGTGGTTTCAGCAGGACGGAGCCACTGCCCATTCTGCCCGAGACACAATGGCACTTTTAAGTCAAATTTTTGGAGAGCGAATAATTTCTCGAAATTCGGAAATTATTTGGCCAGCGCGATCGCCAGATTTGACAGCACCCGACTATTCTCTTTGGGGTTTTTTGAAGGAGCGAGTGTATGTGAACAAGCCAGAGACAATCCTTGAACTCAAGGCAAACATTGTTGCAGAAATTCGAACGCTACAGTCACAAGTTTTGAAAGATGTTATGGAAAATGCTCTAAAAAGAGCCCATCAGTGCGAAGCTGAAAACGGTGGTCATTTAAGAGACATCATTTTTCATACTTAGTGTAAAAAAATTTCCATTTTGTATATTATATAATCTGAAAGAAAAAATAAAAAAAAGTTAATAAACAAAAAAGTTATTAAACTTTTACACCACTTGGTTTCTTTTGGCCCACCCTGTAAAAGTAATTATAAGGCAAAATGAAAAATAAAATCTAAAATTTAACATTTAAGAAATTTATTATTCGACATATTGTCAGAAGTTTATTTTAATTTGAAATTTATTTGCTGGTGGTTCAGCTTTGTCTATATATTTCATTGTTGTGTGGTTGAAGTCTACTGATGATTTGTTACAGCAACAATGAAATATATAGATAATGCTGAACCACTAGCAAATAAATTTCAAATTAAAATAAACTTCTGACAATATGTCGAATAATAAATTTCTTAAATATATATATATATATATATATATATTAATTTTTGGGAAGCAATGAAAATGTGGTTCCTTTAGAACGACTTTAAATTTTTTTACTGGGGAACAAATAAACACCAACACTCAAGACTATAATTTTGCGTGTTCATAAGTGTGCATGTATACGTCTATAGAGTTCTAATCTTCTGTTTTATGTACTTCGGCTAAGCAGACTTTAATAGTTTCATATACTCAGAAGAGTAGGCTAGGTCACGCCCACTAAAATTTATGTTATAACTTAAATATTTCTATCCAGACAACTCTTACAAAATTTCGTACATATTTGGGGCTCTTATAATTACACGAGCCTACACCCATCACGCTCTAACTCATTTTTTTATGTAGCCCTGCCTTGTGAACTGGCGCGGTAATCATGAAAGAAAATATAAAAGACTGGAAATTTTAGGCTTAACAAGTTTTATTAAAGATAGTTTCTCAAAAAGCAGTCATATACTCACAAAAGAATTCATTCAGGAAAGTGTTCGGGCCCACAACCTCTCAAATTTAATATGAAGCTTTACGCACGCAGAGTCACTTAATAGATTGTTATGAGATGTTATATAAATTTTGAACACTTATAATGGCACGATATCCCGTTTACCAAAGTGGGTAGAGTCACGCCCATTAAGATTTAATTTTATACGTATCTCGTATACTCACACCCATCCGAGTTCAGCAAAACTTTGCACGCAGCGTGAGCTCTGCTCATGATCTCCCGTTTATAAAAGTGGGCAATCAATATTTAAAATTATATTTCATTTACCAATGTCCACATATCCAACCGATTTCCGAGAAAAGTTGCACAAACATTAGTTTCTTTCTATAAAAAATGGCAATGTGTGATCTCAGAAATCCCATCAGTGTAGGCTATTATAACAAGTTAACTTAAAATAATTTTTGATACGCTAGGGGGTAAAATTCTTTTTCACAATACAATCATAAATTTTGCTGAGATTCACACCGCGTTGTCAAATCGGTGTGAGCTACATATGTATGAGTGTATTAGTGTTTGAAAGAAGCAATACAAACTTATTTAAAATATTTTAAATACATAGGAATTTGCTGGTTTTTGTTTGTTTTATTTAACTTGATAATTGCTTTATTAGGGTTCCGAACACCAAAGGTGAAAATGAACCGTAAGAGCTACGGACCTGAAATTTGGACACAGTGAGTAGACATTTGGCCACTAAAACAACAAATACATGAGATTTAAAAATTAAAGGGTGTTCCAAAACGAGCAACGAAATATGTTAAAATCCCATGTAATATACATACAATTGTATGTACATATGTACACTTGAAATTTTAAAAGTTAGTGTATTTTTATACAGACTACAACAATTAACAGTAAATTTAAAAAATTTAAATCAATGGGTGTTCCATCAGTTAATGCAATTTTCACTTTGTAATTTTGACAACTTGCTGTATCATGGAAACCGTAAGAGCAAAACTCTTGAAATTTTCAAAAACGGTAAAACTAAAAAATCAAAAAAATATAAAATCGCCAAATCTAAAAATATCGTCAAAAAACCAAAAAAAATCGCCAAAACGAAAAAAAAACCAAATTAAAAAAAATTCTAAGACTAAAATAAATCGCGAAAACCCGGAAAAATCGCTAAAATGAAAAAAACCTTAAACAAAAAAATCGCCAAAATGAGAAAATCGCTAAAATGGAAAAAATAACGCAAAAATTAAAAAAACCCCAAAAACAGAAAAAAATCGCCAAATTAGAAAAATTGCGAAAATTAAAAAAACCCAAAAAGAGAAAAAATAACGCCAAAACGAGAAAAAGCGATAAAACTGAAAAAATCGTTTAAACTGAAAAAACTTAAAAAAGGAAGAAAGCTAAGTCCCGGTCCAGACTTGAAATTTTTATTGCAGCAATTCTTGAATATGTGTGAGAGTGTTGAAATAGGAATATATACTTTTTGTATCCCTCTCTCGCTCTTTTGCATTAAAAAATAAAAAGTTGCTGCAATAAAAATTGCAAGTCTGGACCGGCACTAAATCAAAAAAATGCTCAAAACCGAATGTGCGTGAGTCAAAGTCGCACTTTACTGAATGTATTTTAATTGCAATGCGTACACAACAACAAGAACAGCAACAACTAAACGATGAACAACAGGAATTAAAAATTAAAAAGTAAAAGTAAAGGCATTTACCATAGATGAGCACTGCAGTACCACTAAAGTTTCAGAAAAAATAATAAAAAATTTTTAACAAGTAAATTTTTACTGATTACTAAAATTTTTTGTTACAATTTTTATAAATTGCTTAAATGATTTGTTATATGATGAGGTGCATTGCATTTTCAGTAATCAGTAATGCCCGTATTCATAATGAAATTCTACCAAGTGGCTAAATGTTTTTCATAAAAAAGTTTCAAAATTTGAATGAAAAAACTTTGCCACTTGCTACAATTTTATTATGAATACGGCCCTACGATTTTACTGGTAACGCAAATTAAATTTCATTAGCAGTAAAAATTTACTGAATTTTTTTGTAATCAGTAAATTTACTGCTTAATGCAATTTTTAAGCAGTTCATATACATACATATTAGAGACCTGCGTAAACAGGCTTTAAATGTAAATACGTCATGATTTTTAAATGTATTCACGTCGCATGATTTATACTAAACCAATAATAAATGCTGTCGTACAATAAGCGAAGCACGATGGATGTATTGGTGTACGTGTATATCAGTGTTAACAAGCGATGTCGCAAGACAGCTTGTTTGTAACGAACACTCAAAAGAAGTACTGTTGATTAGTGTATGCTTGTTATTTTTCATATTGTACTTTTGAGTGTGTGTGTAATATGTAGATGGTAAGCTATTATGTGATTAACCGCATACAACTAATGTTAATGCATGTGTGTGCCTTTGCATGTGCGCAGAAAAATAAAAGATCATACACACATACATGCAGGACGTTTGTACACGCGCTTATGCGTAGAAAGAAGCTAGTATCACAAATTCTTCCGCCACGAAGTATTTTCTTCTTTACTCCTATACCTACAATACTGAAACAAATTTCTTGCAAACGGTGTTGTTAACGTTTGTTTTATAAGATTTCGCTGTAGTAAAGCATTTGAAAAATCCCTCATGTCTTAAAAGTTCTGATAAGATATCTTGTGCAGGAGACTAATACATATACTGCAGTGTGCCCATTTACTAACCAAATAAGTTTAATAAAACAAACAAAAACCAACAAATTCCTATGTATTTACCATATTGAAAGTTTTGATACTTTTAATTAATTAATTTAAAAAAATATACTAAAAGCATAAGTACTTCCAACTTTAAAAAAATTTTTCATTACTAGATGTTTACACATCTCCTCTGTGATCGGGCTCACATTGCTTTTTTTATAAAATACTTATGCCGACTTGAAAGAAAGCAACTAGACTATTTAAGAACCGCAATAGGATTATGTTCTGATAATAAAAAGATTACTTTCATATAGGCTATTCTGAAAAAAAATATAATAAATATCTATGATCGATTATTTTCAAGTAAATTTAATTTTTTTTAAGCTGGAAATTTTGTATTGTCCATAAAGCGAACGTAAGTATGAAAGTCTAAGGCTGGTTTTTTTTCTATTAATACAAAGCGATATATTTTTTAATATTTTATCTATCATCAATTTTACAATCTATTAACTAAAATTAATTAAACAATCACTGCTTTTCCGGGCACTTCCAATGTGGACAACATTTTGGATATGGTTTCGTTAGATCCGCTGGCACAAAACTGCAATCTCTGGCTCCATAAGCATTCGGACAGCTAAAAATAATTTTCAATTTCCTTCAATGTTTTCCTAATGTTCATCATATACTCTGTATTTAATTACCCCTCTATATCATATTCATCATAGCGATTGCCTTGACACACAACTTGACTACATTTTCCGGGCACTGTTTTCGCTTCACCTTTCTTCAGTACTAAACCATAAACTTCACAATCTATAAGAAGTCATCACAATGCAAAATATAAAGAAAATATTAAGCGCTTAAATAAGTTTTAATTGGATACAAGTCTTCCCAAATTTTAATTACCGCAGTAACAAGTTGTTAACAATGTTAAACAGATTAATAAAATTAAGCAAATTTTCATATTTACTCGTGACTACTTTTTTCAATCGCAAGATTTTACCCGTTTCGAGAGATGACGATGAACTGATTCCAAACATGATTGCATAGAGCTTATTAAACTTGGACAGGTACTTGACTTAGAAGATGATGATGATTTTAATTATTGCTTGTTTAAATATACGAGGGTGTGGCTAGAATTTCCAGCAAATTCTAATAAAATTAGAACATTTCTCAATATTGGTATTGTGTTTATCAGTATATGTATGTATGTGTGTTCATTTGCGGCACTATATAGACCGAACGCGTGGATGGATTCGATGATTCTTACATCAATCGATTTGTCTTAATCCTGGGAGTGTTACAATACAGTACAAATTCCATATGGCGTCCAACAAATGCTATTTTGTAATTACAAAAAAAAAATTTAAAAAATTCGGCGAACTACATATACAGGGTCCACCAGATAACTTTTTTTTTTGGAAAATGCTATAAAAAAACTACTGAAGCTTCGGCTGTGTGGCACGTAGCACCGTCCTGTTGAAACCAAATGTTGCCAATATCCTCCTCTTCAATTTTTGTGAACAAAAATTCGTTCAACGTGGCCCGATAACGATCGCCATTGACTGTAACGGCCACACCTTGCTCAATGGCTCAATTATGCCTCTGGACCAAAATCCGCACCAAACAGTGACTCGTTTTGGGTGCGTCGGCTTTTCAATGTATGCGTGCGGGTTTTCTGTGCCCCAAATGCGACAATTTTGCTTGTTTACATACCCGCCAAGATCAAAATGAGCTTCATCTGAAAAGATGATTTTTTTTGGCAAAATCGACATCTTCTGTAAGTCCATCGCAGGCCCACTTAGCGAAGCGAAAACGCATTGGATGGTCAGTTGGCTCGTTCAATGGAAGGATAAAACTAATTATCTGTCAAATCAGACATGAGCTAAGTGTTACCATTCACGAAATAAGCACTAGTTGAAAAAAAACGTTAGATGGCGGACCCTTTATATATTAAAATGGATATCATTCGAAAGGTATTTTAAAGTCATCTTTAGGTTTCTGTTATGATTTTTGATTTTCAAGGACCATTTAGGATATTTAACGGTTCAAAGTTGGTCGCAGTCGCGTTTTTTTTCAATTACTGTTTCGAAAAATCTAGTTCGAAATAACTTAAGTTGTGTGATTGGCCACGTTGTCCGATGTTTTCTTGTAGTTGATATTTTTTTCCTCTAAAAATTCAAGAATAATTATTATTTTCGGTCCCTGAACCAAAGTCAAAGGGACACTGAGAACTTAATACACTAAGGGCAATTTTCACAACTTGTCATTAGTTAAAAGTAGGATTTTATTGGATAAACACTTTTTCATTATTATAACTTCACTTTAACCAAAAGTGAGCGAGTTGTTAAGGGCAAGTTCACCCTACCTGTAACTTTTATCGTAAGGTTTATGCTAGGAACACAACTGGGACGAACGACGAATTTTTCGGTGCGAACTTTCGTCATAAAAAATAAAACACATTTGTTCATATGAAAATGAACACGACACCGCCGTAGAACGAAATTCGTCGCGCGTGACGAACTCTGAGATAGATTTATTTCTATTTTGTACGCTGACGAACGACGAAAAAACAATTTTCTCTCACTCTCTTTACATACACAATAAGCAGTGTGACCAGATTTTAAAATAAAATTAAGCTAAATCACGTATGTCTTTAATATATTTTTTGGGAATACACAATTTGGATTAAAAAAGGCTAAATCCGTTTTTAAAAAAGGTAAAAAAAAGCTAAGAGCTTAATAAAATTTTAAAGCTAAATCCAGAAGAAATAAGCTAAATTTAGCCCAAAATTAGCTAATATGGTCACACTGACAATAACCAACTTTATAAAATACTAGAGAGGAATTCTCTGAGTAAATTCGTCGTTATTGTGCTTCACACCAGTGATGCCAACTTTTTTGGCCCTAAAAGCACATTAATTTTTAAAAAAAGCACAAAAAGCGTAATTTTGATGTCTAAAAAGCGTAAAAATCACTAACGTAAAAAAGAAGTGAAGATCCACACGAGTGAAGTTTAATAATGTTTTATATTTTCGAAGCTATTCTCTGTTTAATGAAATATATCAGACGAAAAAGTTATTCTTTACACTGAAAAAAATTTTTTTTTAATTTTTATTAAAGTAATTTTAAAAAATGCACAAATTTCTTAAAAGCACTACTTAGTGCTTTTTCTTACACCCCTTTTCCATATGGAAAGTTTAGTTTGCAAATTATTAATTCAGCTGGGAGAAAGACAGAAAGAGACTGTACTACTACTACCTCTGTCTTTTACACAGCTGAATTAAGACTTTGAAAAGTAAACTTTGCGTGTGGAAAAGGGGTATTAGTTTGGCACTAACGCTCAAAATTTGGCGCTTTGAGTCTTCAAAAAGCACTACAAATAGTGCCAAAAGCACCAAGTTGGCATCACTGCTTCACACGACGAATTTACGCAGCGAATTGTTATCGACGAATTCGTCGACTGCGACGAAATTCGTCGTTCGTCCCAATTGTGTTCCCAGCATTAGTCATTTGAAGTTGCCACGTTTTCATACATTGCCACACTTTCTACCAAGGTGTATATAATTACACCACGCTTTCTCATTAATGTATTGCAGGCAAATTATATTTGAACAAAATATGACACAAAACAAAAACAACATAATACAAACATATAATAATACAAAAAAAAAAAAAACAATACACTCAGGGAAAAGCTACAACATAAAAATAAGAACGCGTCACATTAATTCAATAATTTTCAATATAATAGAAAATGTATGTTGAGATACTTAAAAATAAATAAATTTAATAAATTGATACTGTAAATTAATATTTTTCTGTATTGAAAAAAGAAAATTCAACACGACTAGACTTTCGTTAATGTTTTATATTAAATCAATATGGTTTTTATTGATTTTAAGCTGTTTTTTTCTCTGGGTGTAGAATGGACAAAATGGTTTCCTTACATAGGGTTCACACCTGATGAATTTATATCATGATGAATGTCAAATTGATATCATGATGAAAATTCACACGTATAGACTCAATTTTTTGATATTATGGCAGCACAACAATTATTTGTGACCAAAAAATTTAACAACACGCAAGTTAGATATTTTAAACAAGTACTTTACAAATATTTGTTTAATTCATCATGATATAAAATCATCAATGTCTACCCCTTTGTGTTGATATTAATGAAAAAATGACATTTGCTCTGCCAGCGTCATATTACGAGTTATGATATAAAATCATCAGGTGTGGACACTATGTTATGTTTCTAATTTGGCATATAACATAGCGTTTATACCTGATATTAAATCTGATATAATATGAGAGATAACGTCGGCAGAATGAGAAAACGTGAAGGGGGGGGGGGGGGGGGGGGAAACGTACACTTGTAAATATCATAATATTTCATAATTATCAGGCAGCCGTGCAGTGAACATCTTTGTTTATTTGAATAGTAATGTGTATTTCATAAAAATTTTGCGATTTCCTTAATACATCGTGTATAATTAAAGCATTTCATCACTTTTTTATCAAAAAATATTCATTTTCATTTAAATTCACAAAATTCTCTTCTCGTATCTATGTATGTGTGCGTTTTTTGACACTTGATATCATAATATTGTTTTCTAACTGCCTTATTCATAAAAAATATTTCAGGTTTATTGAGCGCTTATTTGACATATTTCTATGGGAAATTTGTCAAATAAACCTGTAATAAACCTAAAATATTTTTTATGAATTAGACCGTTAATATATATTACGAAAACAATATTATAATATCTGATATAATATTAATATAATACTAATAATATTGCAGTCCATACGTAATATAATTCGCTCTGCTATGAAATTTGACGTTTGCTGTTAGAAATATATTTGATATTATATCAGGTATAGACAATGTAAAATTCGCTTGCGCATAGAAAGAAGCTGATGAAACAATTGCTGCGGCGGCGGTTTTGCTTCGCCTGACTACAAGCCGCCGGCTACCAACAAATTTTTAAGAGGACATTTTTATATAAAACAATATTCTTGTAGAAATAAATTATATAATATTATATATATGATGTAACATTTTTCGCAAACTAAAATAAACAATGATTTTTCACAATCTAATTAAGCTTAAAAGACGTAAAAATCTTTGTATTGGACGACGGCTCGAAGCGACGGCGGTGGATTTAAATTTTATGATACCATGCTTTTTATTGCAGCATATCAAAAATGTACCTGTTGTGTCAAAATTTCTACTAGCCCCCAGGGCTAGTGCAATTTTATTCACCTCAGAAGTGCCAAAAATTTACTTAGACTAGTACTTTGCTACCGTTCGGCACAGGCCCTAAATAAAAAAAGTTGGCACTCAGTTTTTTTAACAAATTAATATCCACAATATTCACATAAATGTTGCCACCAAACAAAAATTTTATTTTTTATTTTATCGGACAGTTTTCCACGTAATAATGAAAAAATTTAAAGGTCACTTTATATGTAGTTCAGTTTTACTAAAGTTAGGATTAACTATAAGGAACTTTATCATCAAGTCTCTTGAAAAATATTTTAAATAATATAATTCCATTTGCAAAAAAAGTTTCGTATATAAAACAGAAATCTACATCAACTGACACCACACACAGTGGACCAAAACACAAAAGAACGCTGATGATGAAGGATTAGTGGCCTTCGAAAACGGCTAGCTGTTCCCTTCAAGTATTTGTTGTCAGAATATTTACAACTAACTTTGGTGTTATTTGTTCATTAATAACTATCACATGTAATTTGCCTTAAAAGACGATACGAACTTTAGCCTGTTCAAATCATAAATATAGAAACAAATGAAGTTCGAAAAATAATAATTAAATTAAATATTTTAAATAATAGTTTTCGGTTTTTATCGCTAAATTTTCGATTTTTTTGGCAGACTTTTAAGATTATATTTTTTCAGTTGTGTGTGTAAAGCTTGGTAGAAATATGTTGAGCTGGGAACATATCGTTGGTCTCAAGTAGAAAGGCCCTAACTCAAATAATTGTATCTTTACAGGAGAAGGTAAAAACATAATAGAAGCTGTACAACTGCCCCTTTTCCCGGAGAGTCACATACATATATGTATGTATTAAAACTTATAATTAATTTCAGGGCAAGATCAATAAATAGTGTCCACTATTAATAACAATAATTCCTTGGAACACCTTTTTTCATTGAACATGAATCTCTTTGGTTCACATGTCGTAAATTTTATGTCTGTGGTATGCTAAAAAAATTTTGAACGGCGCCTAAAACAATTAAAAACACAACTTTACACTCTATAACATTTCATTTCAAACCCGAAATATGTGTATTTCTTATTATTAAACTTAATTTGTTTGATTTTCAATTAATTTTGAAGCTTTACAAGTCTTCTTCCCGTTTTTTACATTCACTACGCATTGAAGGCGGGAACAAACGTTCCCATAAAATTCACGATTGCTAATTTCCCTTCATGGGGAATGAAAATTTCATGGGGACAATTAATTATTTATTTGCCAAAAAAAAGCGTAACCACTAAATGCTAATGACAAATATTTCAATTCAGACAAAAGTTTGTCAAGTTAATGGTAGACAATAATGTTGGATTCTATGACATTGTCTATTAGTTGTGTTCGGAACTGTTTAATTTGATAAAGAAGTGTCTGGATCAAAACATTTTTCATTAGTGTTTGTTGGTTAAGCTTTTTTGGTCAAATGTTTGACAAGTGTGACCGTAGCTTAAGACAATTGTAACTCTTTTGTCTACATTTTCTTATCATATTCACTCCTATCGTGAATATTTATTCCGCCGCCTCGCCTCGCAATGCCGATTTTCATTCCAGTGAGTTTTTCGCCAAAAAAATACGTGTATTTTTTCACAAACATTTTATTTGGCAATCAAAAAAAACGAAGCACAATGTAAGTAGTTTTCTTGTTATTTTTTAAACTTGTTTGATTTTATTTTTAAAAGGAGTGAAAATGCATGAATTTATTTATATTATTCAACAATTCTTCATGTTTTTCACTTATGTACTTATGTAGATTACTTCCAATAAACACAGTGGATTTGATGCATCTATCAAATTTCTTCTTTTTATTTTTTTTTTCCAATAAAAATAACATAAATCGGAGCAAAATGCAGTTCATTTTGCTGAATAATAACAATTTATTAAGAAAATTCTAAAAATATGTACACCTAAAGAGTAAAACATACAATTGCATCAATTCACAATAGCATGTTCGACTCGCAACAGATGTTTATTTGACTCCCTAACAATTGGCGATGCCAATTTGTTCCAAAGAATTTATTCCCTTGAGATTCACGATAAGGCTGATTTATTGTTATTTGTTTCTAATTTTTTCTGACAAAAATCGTCTGAAGCTTAATATCAGTAACAATCAGTAATAGCAGTTCTCGCAACCTCCCTCGTATACAAATAAAATCTCCCAAATCAAATACGTTTGACATGAGCGATAACCTCTTTTTATTATATAAAAAATAAACATATGTATATATGTACATTTGTATGTGCATATATGTACATATTTGCATATACATATGTGCATATCGTTACCTGAATATAAAAAGGCTCTAACTCACTATTTTTTCGAAATCGACTTATTTTTATATTTCGGTAGAAGAACATCTAATGTATCGAAAAATGCAATCGATTTTGAAAGAAATATTGTTAGGGCCTTTCTATATTAAGGCAGCGATATGTATACATATATTATTAAATAAGTAACTACTTTTAAGTTGAGTACTGTTTACTAGATTTTGACGATGCACGTATTAGGGTAAGTTCAAATTCTGCTTTCGATCTTAAGCCGCGATAAAGCTAAACTTAGATAGAAAGTTTAGCAGAGGTAAGTAATATAAAATACATCTATGTATGTATGTAGTCGTAATAATCATAGTATTTGTCTATTGTCTGAAAATAATGATGATTCATTGACTAAAATGTTTAATTGGAATTATTTGTTTATGAATTTTGCCTAATTAATGCTACAGTCATGCGTGTGGAAGTGGCACAATATTAAATAGAGAATATTGAATTGATCTCTTAAAATTGTGTAATTTTTAAATAAATTTTTCAATAATATATTTTTTTATTGAAATAAAGTTGTACATTTTTGTACTCTAACATAGAGAAAATGAAAAGTCCGAGCATTAAATTTAAATTGGTTTCACTTCCAGCAAATTCTTCATTTTTCATTTTCTGAGGAGTCCAATCACGGAATTGAAATCAGTTTCGATATTTTTTCGTGCTTTTTCATTATTATTACTTTAAGAGAGCTGTATTCTTATCTTGAACATACATACATATGTACATCTCGAATTCTTTTAGCATTTTTTCTTTGCAAAGCAATATGGGTAATATTGTACCAATTTTTTTTAATTCTCTTCTATAGTTCCGATTTCATGAAATTAATTATAATTAATTTAATTATTAGCATCAAACTCATAACGAAAGTAAAATGTGAATAATTTTGAGCGAACCCACACACATCAAATTTGGAATTAAATGAGGGATTTGAAATGAGGAAAATGAAATGGAACACTTCCTTTAATTTATTTTATAGTTACGACTGTTATTTAGCGATAAACTTTATTTTAATATCCATTTACTAAAAAGTAATAAGAATTCGTTACAAGCTGTTAACGAAAGACCATCAATTTTAAAAATAACTGTGCAGAGAGCATAATGAGCAACATGGCAGAAATCTTACTTTATACTTAAATTAGATATCCATATACAAATTTAACAAACATAAGAACAATATTGAATAAACATCTTCCTTAAACATGAAATATGTTTAACTGAAAAAAAAAAATATTTTCTGTTATTTTTTACTAATTTTTTTTTCAATTCCTAACCCTGGAACCTGAATTTTGATTTTTCTGGTTTTTAATGTTTTTTTTTTCTAAAATATAGAATATATTATATTACCAAAGAAATAATTAGTTTTATGTATTACAAAAAGTGTAAGTTTCGCAACGCTGGAATCATCCTTTTAGATTTTTCTAATTTCTTACACCAATCTATTTCTTTTAAGGACGTAAGATACGCTTAATTTTTATAGAAAAAGGAAAAATTTGTTTTAGTAGGTTACTTTTACATAACAAAAAAAGTTAAAGGTTTCCAAACCTGGAAAGATCTTTTTACATTTTTTTATATTTTTAATGCCAATTTTATTCGTACTGAAACATAAAATAATTTAAGAAAATACAAAAAATAGTTTTGGCTAGTTACTTTTATATGGCAAAATCAAGCTTAAGTTTTTCAGTTTTGTTGGTTTTCAATGTCAATCTATTCTGGACCATTATTTCTGACACACCAGTCCAAGACCGAAGTATCTAGCTTTTCTGGAAGCTTCGGAAAACCGATTTCACCTATACCAGACGGACTGACGGACATCGCTTATTCGTCATTCAAAGTACACGAACAAAGTTCAATACTATCTGCTTCCCTTCAAACTAAACTTTTAATGTTATGGACAACTCTGCACTAAAAAGTAAACGTGCAAGTTGCAAGACAGTCGGGCATTTTCGCGAAATTTTCTTTCATAATACCTACATACATAGAGCTTGCATGCAATTACTTTCACGTCCAAATGCAGGATTACCATTTTATAAAATTTAAGGCCCAAATTCACAGTCATTAGTAAGCTAATAGCCGTAGTTTAACCAATAGTATTCAATTCACGGCTTTTTTGTTTACCATTAGTTAAACCGCAAAATGTCGTAGTTAGACAACAGCTAATTCGTTGTAAACTTTATTAGTATTGTTGTTCGGTGAAAAATTTTTGACACATTCCACACATGCAAATGTATATTTGTAGTCATCAAATCCAAATTAATCTGGATTATTTAGTTTTCCGAATTGATGAATTTGCACAAAAATGGCATCGATTTTCTAGTGCATATTTTTTCATATTTTATAATAAATACATATTTAAGATGCATATTTTTTATATAACTTGTTTTTATTTTTTATTTTTAAATATACTTAAATGAAAATTATTATATTTTGTATTTCACTTATTACCCGATTGCCAAGAAGGGTTGTATTTTTCGGGAGTTTCTTGTATATATGTATGTTTGTAAATTTCTTTATTTCCACGTATCTCTCAAACGGATGAATGAAAAAACAAAATGGCGGATTTTTCGTGCGAAATGGTACACGTAAAAAAATGTTTACCTAACCTATCTAGTGGGGCATCAAAATAGAGGAAATTAATTAAGTTAAACTTTAAAATACACAAATTGATGGCATGTTCACATTTATTGATTTTCTCGCGGCGTTTTGTCTGACTGACTGACTGTTTTTAAAGGAGAAAAATATGAGTTTCATTGTTCAACTCTGTAAATTGATACATTCAAACGTTTGAAAAAAAATGCGGGGTGCAGCTCGGGAGATTCCTAAAATGTACTAAATTAGTCATTGGTGTACTATTGTACTTTCCTATTTTGAATAGTACCAAAAAAAGTACAATTGTACCAAATTTGCCATCCCTGATATGAAGTGAGAATTGAACAGAATAATATCTTGTAGTTGCATTAGTTATGAATTCACTTATCTAACGGGTTTAAAGCAAGTATTAACAGTTAGGATTTCTGTTGATTTACTTTTAATTTTAGTGCATATTTTTAATGCATATATTAGGTTTTATTGCGCATAACTTAGTTTTTATAGTGCATGAAAATAACAGGCCTGAATATAACAAATGCAAGCAAAAGCAATATGCTATAGCAGAGCTGCCAATACTGAAACTTAATAGTCTGATAGGGTTACCATTCTTTGCACATATTAAGAACTTTAATTAAACTATACACTGTTTATATGAAGTATTAGTTAAACAATAGTTATCATTTTAGTTTACTAATAATTAACTAATGACTGTAAATTTGCCTCATTTTGCAAAACGCAACGCCAAGCGTTGAAAAATATTACGTGTTTTGTTTTTGTCATTTAATTTTATTTTTTATTTTTGTCATATAAAATTTGTCAACGCTTAGCTTTGCATTTTACAAAATTAGGATCTAAGTAAAATTATGCTGAACATGCACTGGCTTTAATTAGCAACTGTGTATATCAAATTAGTTTTTTATATTTTTTTTTATTGTGCTATTTATACTTTCATGTCTGCACATTCTCAAATTCGTAAAATTTATGCACTTGCAAACTCGTTTTATAATAATTTAATACGAAAGCTCTCTACTATATAAGCTTTTAATGTTAAAAGCTCTACCCATTACAGACTTTTAGCAAAGCAAAACAAAAATAATAAAATAAGTTTAAATAAAAACGCAAACGGCTGACAAAATCCATACAAATATGTATGTATATACTTATGTGCATACATGCATATATACAGTCGACGACAAAACTGTCCACAAAAAGGTTCGACTTACGTATTTTAAATTTTTTATTCATGCATGTATGATAATTATGCAGATGTATGTAGGAAATATTAGTGTAGTTTGGAAGAGTTGTCAATATACTAACTAAAACGATATATGTATAAACTTAAATACTGGTACCAAAAATTACTTAATTAAAATTGCTTACGCAGTGTGAACACTTTGTCCCTTCCTTGTTTGAAAAACCAAGTACTTTTGAATTCAGAACTTGATATGGCCCCACGGTATTTTTTCTCTAGCATATTAATTACGATATTTTCCAAACATTTGGACTTCCATATATTCTGCCACGCTAGAAGGTTTTACGTTTACAACGTACATAAGTCCGAAAAAAAAATTATTCTTGAATTTTTAAAGAAAAAAATCAAGTACCAGCAAACATCGGACAACGTGGCGAATCACACAATTTTAGTTGTTTGCAACTCGAATGAAATTCAAATTATTGATTTTTAGCATTTATTATGAGCAACTTTCGATTTTCAACTATAGTCGAAAATACTTACCAAACGAATTTTCATTTTGTATTATGAAGAATCTTCGACAAATAATGTCCATGTTGTGAATACCAATCAGCCAACTGTCTTCTCTATCACTATGCCTTCCCTATCATCCTCTTTCACTATCTTCTCTTCAACTCAAAGGTAGCACAAAGGGATCATTGTACTGGACCCAAGTGAGGTGGACTCTAAATTTCACCCTTCCTTACCAGCAGCCTGCTAACCTAACCTAACCTACGAAAATTTGCAAAAACTTATTAACAGCGGGATGATAACAAAGACTAATATTGTTTCTTCTAACTAACTGGCGGAAGGATTAATAGGTGAGGTTAGGTTAGGAAGGGTGGTGCTATACCGCACCTCCACTCGAACATCCAATTGCGTCCATTAAAAACTAAGGGCCTGTTCGTAAATGCATCACTGCGCTGCAAATGGAAATTGAAATGTCCTAAATTGCTTCAGTAGATAATACACAAATAAATTTTCAATAAGGGGTACAAACATGGCTACTACTGAAAACGATTATCAGCGAACTTGTATTGCGTGTTAAATAAAAGTTTGCTCGTATGATGCAGCGCAGTGATGAATTTACGAACAGGCCCTAGTATTTAACCCCCATTTGTACCCAGAAGTGGCCCTATTATCCGTCATTAAGCCACTGAATTCCCATGATGAAGGCCCTGATGTCCTCTAGTTTACACTTCCCGATATCAGTAATGCTCTCATGGAAACGACTGCTCAGCCATCTAAGCCAATTACGTTGCAGCTTCGGGGAGTGACAGATAATATGTTCAATGGTTTCTGGTTTCTCTTCACCGCCGCACTTTCTACAGAAATCTGGAGTGCCAGTTTCCCAAATGCTGGTTCTTGCTCCGACCAAGCAGTGACCAGTCAATGCGCCTATCATCACCTTCTAATTCATGTTCAGTAGCAGTTTGGATCTTCCTGAGTCAATTTTTGGCCACATATCCCTTGAGACTCTACAATCCTCCTTACTTCGCCATGAACTGTTGTTCCTGCTTTCTACCCAATTACTGAGTTTTCTATATCGACAATTTCACCGATCTGTCACACATTCCCTCATCTAACGCCGACCCTTTTCTTGTCAGCTCATCGGCAATTTCATTTTCTTCAACACTGCTGTGGCCAGGAATCCAATATACCCCCTGATCGTGGTTGGCATATTTCGACTGCGACTACGACGTTTTTGTAATAGATTAAAGAACATGGCAAATTTTTTTCTTTAATCTGGGGCAAAATGTCGAAGTCGAAATATGCCAAATATGATAAGGCCCATAGTCTGACACTATATTTATCCACAAGCAAGTTGAGGGCTCTCCTCAGTCACTAACAAGCTTCGATTTTACATTGTGTCCCTTCAAAGCACTTACGGCTGCCTGACTATCAACGTTGAAGGTCACCTTCTCACCTTCAGCTACATTCCTGAACATCAGTTCTGCGCCCCTGAAGATCGCCAAGATCTCAGCCTGAGAGATTCTGCATTCATTCGGCAATCTGAAAGAACTACGAATCCTCGTTCCCAAAATAGTCCCCAATAGTCCCTATGCTGAATTACCAGTGGGCGTGTCCTACTAAAATCGATTTCAGTGACCTTATAGTCCGTGAATTCAGAGGTTACGGATCCTTGATCAATAAAACTGTGTGACCTGTTATTCCTGTCCTCATTAAACCTGTTTCTACGAGTCTAAGGAGACTTCTAGTCGCCGTTCCCACCACAAAATCCTCTATAGGGAGTAGATGAAGAATGACATCCAAGGCAGCCTGAGGTGTGCCACGTGTGATACCCAGCAAGGCACACCTTCGATAATTAGCTAGTAATCTCTTGTGACTTTCCTTCCTCAATGCCTCCCACCATACCACACAACCATAGGAAATAACCAGCCTGACAACCGATGTGGAAATACAGTTTACTATCTTCGATTGATATTTAGAAAAACACCCAGGTATTTCGCTACCTCTGCTAGTCTCAGCTCTACCCCTTCCATTCTAAGCAGTACAAAGGATTGGTAGGCAAACCCAGACGTGAGTAGGAAATTATTAAGACAGTCCAACGGCCGATAAAAATACTTTGTCTTAGTCGACAGCAAGTGGCTACTTTTGACATTTGAGTGCGTACAACTGACTGATAAAATGCTTACGTTATTTAGTTAATTTAATTATTATTTTGCGAATTTCATTTGTTTCTATATTTATGATTTGAACAGGCTAAAGTTCGTATCGCTTTTCAAGCCAAATTACATGTCATAATTATTAATGAACAAATAACACCAAAGTTAGTTGTAAATATTCTGACAACACATAGTTGAACGGAACAGCTAGCCGTTTTCGAAGGCCACTAAACCTTCATCATCAGCGTTCTTCTGTGTTTGGTCCACTGTGTGTGGTGTCAGTTGATGTAGATTTCTGCTCTATATACGATACTTTTTTGCAAATGGAATATGTGAATTGTTTTGATTCATCGTATTTCAATTTGCTGAAAGATGTTTTGTAATGAAAGCCCACTTTACCATCCCTAAATTTACAACAGTCTTACCATTGTCGTTTGTTCTTTACTAATTATACACATGTTAGTTAATTTGCTTATTTTTGTTCTACTTAAGAAAAGCTTTTTAGGTTTGTTACTATTAAGTATATTTATTTAATTTTTGCCACAAGCCAATGACTATTAATTAAGTTAATTTAATTATTATTTTTCAAAGTTCATTTGTTTCTATATTTATGATTTGATACGTTATTGTTTGCACTAATTTTCTTTCGACTTGTCGTGCTAAAGGCTTTTAGTGGGACGCCAAACAGCTTTTAATTTCTTTTAGTAAGATCAAATTTAAAATTCATATGTAAATCAAATTTAAAAATCTATTAGCGGATATGTACATAATTTTATCATGTGTCTTTTTTAGTTTTTTTCAAACAGTCTTTTAAGAGTTCCGTTCATTCAAAATTGGGTAGATTTATAATAAGTAAAATTTTCAGCAATTTACATTAAAAAAAATGTTTATAGATCAAATATATTAGTGAACAGTTTTGTCGTCCACTGTACATACATACATACTTAAGACCAGTTGTATAACAAGTATTTTGAAAGACATCAAATTTTTATTTAAGCTTCAGATTTGCGCTTTCAACTAATAAATACATAAGTATTTTAACAAACATTTAAAAATTTATTAGTTATTCAAAAACAATCAAACCGTAAACACAACACAACAACATGAACACAATTGTAAGTCCAAGAGATACCCGTACTATTTTAGTTCCGCAAAGATTTTTTTAAATATGTATGTGCATATTTTAAATTCATTGATTTAAAGGTATTTTTATCATTTTGCTTGGCTTTGGCTGCAGCAGATGTTTCCCACCTTACGGGGCATCATGGTACGACTACAACGCCCAAGTCGGGTCCTGCCAATCCATATGTATTCAGTTATCAGGCTGGACGTGCCCCCGGTCATGTCGATCGTCAACATACCGAAGTATCCGATGGCACTGGTGTTATACGTGGCGCCTTTTCTTATGTTGATCCGAAAAATGAAGTGCGCACTGTACAGTATGTTGCTGATGAGCACGGCTTTCATCCACAACTCAGCCATGAACTCGAAGACAGTGCAGCGGTTAAAGCAGCCAAACAGAAACACTTCAATTTGTACAATCGCATTGCGCAAGACCACGCTGCTGGTGCGCATCAATCAACGGTAAATATGTCATGCAAATTTAAGCTTTTTAACAATGGGGGAAAAAAACCTTCTTGCAAGTTATTCTTTTCACTCTCATTTCGCTCATTTGCAGGCGCATTTGACTGGCCCCAACCAAAGTGAAGCTGTTGCTAGAGCCACTCACAAACACTTGAATCAGTACAATCGCATTGCTGCTGAACATGCTGCAATTGGCGCTCAGCAGGAAGCTGAACGTTTGGCACTTGCCAATAATTCTGAACATGGCCATGAAGAAAATGGTCAATATCATCCTGAACATTATTGAAAATTCGCAACGAGCTGAAAATTTTGTTTTTGCCAAAAGAGTACTTACTTTAAATTATAATATTGTATGTACATGTATGTATGTATGGATATTGTGTGCATATACATATGTATGTGTGTGTGAATTTTTTTTTTTTAAACAATAAATAATATCCGTTGGAGCTGTTTCTGATAAACTCATTACTAATTACAACCATTTCTAAAAGCGCTTTTTCGTATATGCTCCGGATTTTAAATATATGTATCTTTGTTGTTTCAATTCTTCAAGGTGTGTTAGAGTTACACATAAATATTTGTATGTATGTATATACTTGTATTAAATTTCTCTGAAACGTAAATAATACGAAGAGATCTACAAATTTATACAAAAATATTGTCATTAAGAAAATTACGGAGGTGAAACTAGTTTCTTGATAATAAATTTCACAAATTTTTTGTGAATAAATTCTACGCCATACGAAATATTTTATTTGCGTATTTAAAATAATGAAAATTAAAAATTTTTAAAACCCCCGATATATCTAGAAAAGATGTGATGATATCTTCTAAGCTCCTGGACCGATTTGCTTCAAACATAACTAAGAACACTCTCAATCTCCGTCTGTCTGTACGTGAAATCTGTTTTCCGAAGCTCCCACAAAAGCTATAGATTTCGGTCTTAAGCCGATGTGTCAGACATGGTCCGAATTAGATTGGTATCAGCAAAATCGAACAGACGGTTTCAGAGCTGGAAAACTTAAATTTTATTTGCCATATAAAAGTAACTAAATAAAACTAATTTTTAAATAAACTTATTTTTAACCCCCGACTAAAAAAAGGGGTGTTATAAGTTTGTAGTGTGTGTCTGTGTATATGTGTATATGTGTATCTGTGTGTCTGTCCGTGTCCACGTACAGGCCAAACGGCTGGACCGATTTTCATTTAGTTTTTTCTGTTTGAAAGATGACTTGATCGAGAGGGTTCTTAGCTATGTTTGAAGAAAATCGGTCCAGCCATTTAAAAGATATAACATCTTTTCTAAAAAAAGTCGGGGGTTTTTAAAATTTTTAATTTTTGTTATATATTTCAGTACGAATAAAATTGACATTAAAATAAAAAAAAATAATAAAGATGTTTCCAGGGTTGGAACACTTTAAATTTCTTTGTTATTTAAAAGTCTCATACTAGAACTAATTTTTATTTTTCTCTATAAATTAAACATATATCTCATCTTCTTAAATGAAACAGGTTGGTGTAAGAAATCAGAAAAATCTAAAAGGATGATTCCAGGGTTGGGAAACTTACACCTTTTGTGATACATAAAAGTATCTAGGTCTAATTAATTAATTTTTTCATAAATTAAATATATTTTACATCTTAGAAAGAAAATTTTGGTATAGAAAGTTAGAAAAATAAAAATCCCAGCTCCAGAGCTGGAAACTTTGAACTTTTTTATATATTAAAGTAACTCAATAAAACAAATTTTTTTTTTCACTTAAAATACTTTATGTATTTTTTTAAGAACTACTAGATAGGTATAAGGAATAAGAAAAATCTAAAAGGATGATTCCAGGGTTGGATTTTTTGTTTGTTTATAAAAGTAACTAAGTCAAATTAATTTTTTCTTTTTGTTTACAAATTGTACAGTAAGCAAAGAAAAAACTTTTACAACAGACGCTTCGCTCTTCTAATGAAAGTACCTCTATTGCTTTGTAAGATTTTAAGTTAAAACCAAAAGCAATTTCAATAGGTACACACTATGGAAATCTTTAATTTTGTTAACAAATTTATTTTAATACTAAAAACAATAACCTAATAGCCCGTCCAGCGTTTCACGACAGCGACCAAAATCAAGTTGAAATTAAATAATTTCCCATACATTTTGACATTTCCCAAATTAACTCGTTTTACTTAATTTCAACGAGATTAATATGAAATCACGAGAAGCAACAAAAAATTGAATTTGGCTATAAATTGTTTTTTTTTTTTTTTTTTAATTCAATATAAAATAAAAATGTAAGTAGAAACTATTATATATAAAAATATTGTAGTATGAAAAGCTCATTTAAATGTTAAAAATCCTTTATGCAGCTGAAAATAATGCTCCCATGAACACTTCTAGGGTTGCCAGATACCAAAGATCAAATAACTGGACACTGGAAAAAATTCATCTAGATTTTGAACAAATAACTGGAAAATTTTAAAAAATTTCAAAATTATTTTTTCTCAAAATTACCTGGACATTTATCTAATGGCAGGCCTTCAGAAAATAGAAAATGGGCATCATGATTTGATAGTTAAAGATCATGATTTGATAGTTAAAGAAAGTGCTTAAGGCTATGTGCTATTAGTTGGAATTATTCCCCGTGAAAAATTTCACGCGGAATTTTATTCATGATAGCCCTGATTATTTACACAATCGCACGATCTACGAAAAAATACAACCCTGATCTGATGAATTGTTGTTGTGTTTTGAAAATTTTCACAGACTCCATCACACCAGTTGCATTTTCTCAAATATCGCACGATCGTGTAGGATAGTATATCACGGCCTTTACAACTATCTAATTTAAATCTTAATAAACTCCATAGGTGGAGAAACCCCAAATATACAGGGTGGGCCAAAAGAAACCAAGGGGTGTAAAAGTTTAATAACTTTTTTGTTTATTAATTTTTTTTTATTTTTTCTTTCAGATTATATAGACAACACTTGGAGAATTTATAATGGAGAGGTTCACAACTGAACAGAGAACCAGAACAATAGAATTTTATTATTTAAACCAGAGATCAATTATTTTAACGCAAAGAGCATATCGTCGACATTTTAACGTCAGAATTTCGCCCTCTGAAGCGATGATTCGTTGCTTAGTTAATCGTCATCACCAACATGGCAGCGTAAGAGATTTGCCTCGAACCGGTAGACCACGTTTAAGTCGCACTGCGGAAAATATTGAACGAGTACAGCAAAGTGTTAACGAAGCACAAGAAACATCTGGCAGAAGGCGTTCTGCTCAGCTAGAAATGTCTCGTACGTCACTATGGCGCATTTTAAAAAAAGATTTACAGTTATACCCATATAAGGTGCAATTGGTCCAAGAATTAAAACCCGCAGATCATCGGCAACGTCTAAATTTTGCAGTTAAATTTCAAGAGTTGGCCAGAAATGAAATCAACTTTATTGAAAATTTGATTATGAGTGATGAAGCTCATTTTCATTTGAATGGCTTTGTTAATAAGCAGAACTGTAGGTTCTGGGGTTCTCAAAATCCAAGAGCCATTCATCAACGCCAATTGCACCCCATCAGGTGTACAGTATGGTGTGGGATTACATCTGAAAATGTCATTGGGCCCTACTTCTTCGAGAATGAAGATGGAAGTGCTGTAACCGTAAATGGAGAGCGGTATCGGTTTATGATAGAAAATTTTTTACGTCCTGCTCTTGAAAACAGACCTGGTATGTGGTTTCAGCAGGACGGAGCCACTGCCCATACTGCCCGAGACACAATGGCACTTTTAAGTAAAATTTTTGGAGAGCGAATAATTTCTCGAAATTCGGAAATTATTTGGCCAGCGTGATCGCCAGATTTGACAGCACCCGACTATTTTCTTTGGGGTTTTTTGAAGGAGCGAGTGTATGTGAACAAGCCAGAGACAATCCTTGAACTCAAGGCAAACATTGTTGCAGAAATTCGAACGCTACAGCCACAAGTTTTGAAAGATGTTATGGAAAATGCTCTAAAAAGAGCCCATCAGTGCGAAGCTGAAAACGGTGGTCATTTAAGAGACATCATTTTTCATACTTAGTGTAAAAAAATTTCCATTTTGTATATTATATAATCTGAAAGAAAAAATAAAAAAAAGTTAATAAACAAAAAAGTTATTAAACTTTTACACCCCTTGGTTTCTTTTGGCCCACCCTGTAGCTGTGTAATATTTGTATAACAAGAATTAATAATTTTATTATTTATT
Source organism: Tachina grossa (assembly GCA_949987645.1). Classification (NCBI taxonomy): domain Eukaryota; kingdom Metazoa; phylum Arthropoda; class Insecta; order Diptera; family Tachinidae; genus Tachina; species Tachina grossa. The sequence continues at coordinate 54,116,828 of OX465278.1, forward strand.
AATTTCGAATGCACAAGTAGTCAGTTTAAATAATGTAATAAAATATAACTACAATGTAAAGTTTTAAGTTACCTACTGTATACAAAGCAAACAGGTGATATGTATGAATTCTATGAACATGTAACAGGAATTTAAATACAATATGCTATCAATCCCCACCTTACTATAATGACTTAAAAGAGTACAACCACACTCTTCCAAACCCTATTGAAGTTGTTTCAGTTCTTCCACTTAAACGACAATGCCCACATAGGCACCAGATACCGACAGCAACACAATTCAGCACTTGAAGAAATGTAGATGCAAGTGTACATACATACACAGGTTTATGGGGAAGTTCAAAGCCAGGTACACCAAAGCGAATATTCCAGACACTAGTAGAATGACTTCTGATAGTACGATGTTGTTGTTGTTGTTATCTGCTTAATGCTATAAAGTGTTGCCAGGCTGGGTTTTATATACGTATGTATGTATATGCCTAAAAGTATACGTTATAACAAATGAGCAATAAAAGGCCTTTGCAATTTACATCTACAGAAAGTAGTGATAAAAACGAAAGCAAAAAATTTTTAAGCGGTATAAATATGCAACCAATAAATGAAAGCAACTCCCAAGATGTTTTCTCATGGGACAAATTATGTAATTTGTTGGATGCAAAATTGAAGGATGTCACAAGGAAAGCAGGGTTCAAATCGTTACATACGTGATCGTATCGGCAATCGTACGAAAACAAATTAAGTCATACGTCAATCGTATAAACTGAATGGGATTTCAATATGTCATAATCCGAAAATGGTGTTTTTACGTGACGAGTTGTACGTTCACGGATGTGACGATTTGCCCCCAGATCTAGTCGCTCTCACAAATGATATTAACGAGCTAAAAGAAGAAAATTTAACATTAAAAAAGTTATCATCTAGAATTGAGCTTATGGATCGCAAATGTCGTTCGCCAAATATCGTTGTATGTGGCTTAAGTGAAAGAAATATAAATGATGTTAAAACTGAATTCAAACAGGGAAATCTGTTTGCAAGAGGGAAATCTGATTGTTTTTCATTAGAGACAAGTTGGCAAGCTTACAATGTATCTGTGGCAAAAAATAAATTAGCAGGACGGAACGTGTTCATACACATAGATTATACCATAGAAGAACAACATGTAAGATATAATCTGCGTCAGCTAAGCAGAAACATTTCAAGACATAATAAATCGGTCAAAGTAAGACTAGGAGAATTTTGCATCTATATAGACAACATTAAGTTCACATGGTCCAATGGCAAAATTATGGCTAATTCAAGCAGCAATGCTGAATTTCTTAGCAAGTTAACAGCATAATGTAATTATCATGTGGAAATTTCTGTTAAAAGCATAAGCAGTAATTTACCCTTGCAAATTCCACTACAGCAATAGCAATTTAATATGTGTCGATTACTATCGTATAATGTAGCCAATTTGGCAAATTCAATAAAATTTGGTAATTTTATAACTTACGTTAACACCTTTGATTTATTTTTTCTATTTGAAACGCATGTTATATCTGAAAGTCAACATATCTTCGCATCTTATTTCCAAAATTACTCGTTGCATTGGATACCTGCAAAGAAAATCCATAGAGTTGGTCGTGCGAGTGGTGGATGTCTATTTGGTTTTAAAAAAGAGCTCCAAAAACAATACGCTTTTAGATATCAAAGTATTAGTAATGATATAATATTAACTGCTAAATTTGCAAATCATTTATTTTATTTAATACCAAGATATTTAAATTGCACAAACTGGTACTCGGAGCTAGAAACACTTGAAAAGCTCATGGACAATCTCAACCCGATTAATTTTTGTATCTTTGGTGATCTAAATGCGAGAATTTCGGAGGAACAAAGCCTGGATCAAAATTTGCTACAACACTACCCAAATATTCGGGAATACAGAATATCTAAAGACAAAATTTTAAATTCACAAGGTAAAAAACTTATGGACTTCGTAGAAAATGTGCGAGCTATTATTCTCAATGGCAGGACGAAAGACGATGATGAAGGTGAATACAGCTTTTGCGGTGTGATGGGAAACTCTGTCATAGACTACTTTATATATTCATATAGCTTTCTTGAATTCGTTGATGAATTGTCAGTGGCAACTAAACCGTACTCTGATCACATGCCGTTATGCTTGAAGATAAATTCTTCAAATGCTTTATTACATACCGTCAAACAGACCTGGAATAAATTACGCTGGAATAGCAAACATGCTGCCAAGTATAGGGATAATATATATTCTCTAGCTACAAATGTTGATCAACGTATAAACGCTCATATAGATGAAATTGTATCTTCATTTACAACAAAAATCAAAGAGTCTGCCGTTATAAAATCAAATAAAAAGGTTTTTGATCCCAGACAAAAATGGTTTGACTGGAAGTGCTTTCGTGCTCGCAAAAATACTATGAACTTGCTTAAACAATACAGAAAAATCATACAAATGCCAACAGAACTAAGTAGTTTTCGGCTAGAATCAATTTCATTAAATTATGTGACAACAAAAAACGAGAATATTATAACAAAAATTTAAGTTTACTAAATACCGTAAAATGCAGCAGTGATTGGTGGAACTTGTCTAACTCGCTGAAAACGTACAAGCCCAATATTAGAGGAATTTTAAAGGCAGGCGATTTTCTTAATCATTTCAGCTCAACGTTACAAAGTCTAGCAAATGAAAACGCAATCATGTGGTCAATGCCATATAACATTAACGCATTTTTGGACTCTCCCATTGAACGTTGCGAAATGCCATCTGTTATAAAAAATTTAAAGCTGAATAAATCTCCCGGGGAAGACGATATTCCATATGAATATTATAAATTTGCTCCTAACTGCGTCATTAATGAATTACTAAATTTATATAACAAAATATTTCTACATGAACCTATACCGACAAGTTTTCGTACATCAATTTTAATTCCACTATTTAAAAAAGGTGATCCGAATGTTCCAGCTAACTATTGTCTATCTCTAATCAGCACAATAAGTAAAATTTTTAGCTCCATTCTTTTAAATAGGATAACTGATTGGGTAGATATGAATAATATACTTAACGAATATTAGGCTGGTTTTAGAAAGGAATATTCTATTGTAGATAACATATTTAATCTAGTAAACATCGTTAGTCTAAACAAAAATATTGGAAAAAACACATGCCTTTTTTGTTGATTTTTCATGCGCATTTGACACAATACCTCGAAACAGCCTGTTTTTCAAGCTTTCCTGTGCCGGCTTATCATCTAAAATAATAAGAATATTACAAAGTTCATATGAAAACACAACATGTCGTATATGGGACGGTATATCCTTTTCCGACCAATTCGTTTTTGATATGGGAGTAAAACAAGGTTGTATTTTGAGTCCAATTTTATTCTCGATGTATGTAAACGATTTGGCAGATGAACTTCCATGTGGTGTAAACGTTGCTAATACTACGATTAAAGTCCTTTTGTATGCAGACAGTGTTACCATATGTGAAGATTTATCTTATTTTTGAAGTTTTTAGACATGTTAAAACGACAAAAAAGATTTTTTTATCTTAAAATAAGATTTTTAAAAATTTTACTTTTGGTACTTTTAATATATTATTGAGGCATTTTTTGACCAAACTACTTAAAAATTTTCTGATTTGCTTCATAATGATCTTACACATACTCTATATATTAAATATTTTGTGTTATTTGGCTTTATTTTTAATAGTTCACGGGAAACAAAATAAATTTTAACTCATTTTCATTCAATAAAATAACAAAAAAGATTTTTGGTCACAAAAAGTTTTTTTTTTGCTCGACTTGAAGATTTTTGAACAAATAAATATGGCAACACTGTATGCAGATGATATTGTAGTGTTATCCGACTCTGCTACAGATTTACAAAAAATTATAGATGCTCTACATAAATATTGCCAAGTATGGAACTTAAGTGCTAATTTAAATAAATCAAGATAATGGTTTTCCGTTCTGGCACACGTTTACCAAGAACATTAAATTGGTATTATGGTACTGAAAATATTGAGATTGTGAACAGCTATAGTTATCTAGGTGTCCTCATCACCTATAATCTGTCCTTTAATAACCATCTAAAGTATAAACTCTCCGTTTCCAAATTGGCAATTAATTCGACATGGACAAAATACATTAATCACCCTCAAATCTCAAGAGATAATAAACTCAAGATATTTCATGCTGCTGCCCGGTCCATAATATTTTATGCTGCTCAGGTCTGGGGATATGTTAAATACGATTTTGTTGAAAAACTGTTCAAATTTTTTATCAAAAAAATGCTAAATTTACCACCTACCACGCCAAACTACATGTTATATCTCGAAACTGGCCTAGAATCGCTATATATCTCAACTCTGAAACTCCACTTTAGTTACATAGATAAAATTTCAAATATGAATTCTCTAAGACTGCCACATATTCTAGCTAAAGCTGTCATAGCTCAAAACATTTACTGGTCCATGGACTGGACCAATATTTGCCATAGCTTGCAATTCACACCTCATGACAATCACCCTTTAGCGTGGTTGGCGTTTTCGTGGCGAAAGTTAGGCGTTTTTATGAAATGGTATCGTGGTTGGCAAAAACGCCAGTAAATGCAACACTTTTATGAAATCTATTACAAACAAGTCGATTAAACAGTACCGTGTTTGGCGTTTTTGCCTGTCAAAAGTGGCGAAAACAGTCGTTAAGTTTTTTGTTACCGCCATTATAGAACAAATAAACAAAATCAAAATGGATCGAAATAAATTGTAAGTATTAATTAAATTAAACAATTTCATTTGCATATTTTGTTAATTTTGTCGTTCATAATAAAAATTTTAGGATAAAAATAACTACGCCAGCACAATTTGCAAAAATGGTCGAAATAATGGAGAAAAAACCATACTTAGCAAAGGGATATCAAAAAAGTTTAAGTAAAATAAACGTCAAACAAGAATGAAACGAATTGCTGACGATTTAAATAGCATTGGACCTCCATTCCGGAATGGTGAAGCTTGGATGAAAGTATGGGGAGATTTTAAATTCAAATTAAAAAAGAAACTGTCACACAATAAGGCAGAGAGTCATGCAACGGATGGAGGCTACTTTAAGCAGTTTACTTTGTCACCAATTAAAGAGGCGGTTGTCAATCTTTTAGATATGCGCTCTGTCGTGTGTCATAAGGAACCATTTGGACTTAAGCGACCAAAAAAACAAAAAATATGCCTCTTACAAGAACAAGTACAGCTCCAAATTGAATTATGTACAGACTTAAAGAAAAACTTGACTTAAATTGAGAGGTACACTCGAAAAATATTCAAAATTAAAGAAGAAAAGCTAAAACTATACAAAGCCGAATTAAAAAGAAAAGACGATAACAGAAAATCACTTTTAGAGATTAGAAAAGCTGAACTTGAAATTAAACAAAAGAATATCGAACTCGAACTACTAAAAATTAACTTATAATACACATTATTTTATATTGCTTTTATTGTAATGGATAAAATATATTTTGTTTTTTAACTGTTGTGAATTCAGTTTGTTTTACTTTATAATTTTAATAATAATTAAATTAATTAATTTGTTAATTGTTGCATTAATGCAACTCTAATGTTTGATGCAGTTAAATTACTATTATCACCATAGTCAGGTACATTTATTTCTTCTTCTATCGACTGTGTGTCAGGCCAGTCGATATTGTAGTGGATACATATGTTATGTAAAGCGGCGCAAACTGAAGTAATTTTTCCAGCAAACTCAGGTGTATAATGAAGCTGTCGTGCTCCCAACAGACAGCGAAATCTATTCTTTAAAACGCCAATGGTTCTTTCAATTGCGTTCCTGGTTTTGGAATGAATTTCATTGAATTTACTCTCTGGAGAACCTTCTTGTGCTGTCCGAAAAGTGTTATTAGAAATGGATCCAAAGGATAACCTGCATCTCCTGTAAATATAGATTTGAATATAAGAAAATTAAATTTATCAAAAAATATCAAAGCTCATATGTATATTTACCTAACAGCCAAGTATTCCTCTCTCCATTCTCATATTTTTGTTTTAAATGGTGTTTTAAGTCACTAACATTCCAGATCAGAGTCGTGACAGGATCCAGCAGAATGAGACTGAATGTATCTTATACGAAGCTCATGATCGCACACCTACAAAATTAAAAAAAGCAATTAAAAGGTATAAATTGTTTTGAGTTTTAATACTTACCAACATTGCATTTAGGCTATGAAAACCTTTTCTATTTAGGTATTTAAATCTTACATTGACAGGTGTTGGTATGATCGCAATGTGGGTTCCGTCAATGCAGCCTGAAATCCTGTTTTTTTATAAAAATGTTTTTTGATAGAATTCTTTTCTTCATCATCCATTTCAAATGAAATCCATCTCGGACAAAGCTCGCTATACATGGCCTCAATACATTCGTGAAACGCATCACTCACCGATGACTGACAAATATTTACAAAAATGTCATTTCCAGCGCCTTTTTGGTAACTGCCCTCAGCAAGTATCCTCATTGTTGCTGTTAGTTTCAATAATTTTGATAGACCAGTTTTTCTTTGGGGGTTTTTTAATTTGGGTGATATTTTATTTAATATATAATTGAAACCATTCTTATTTAATCTAAAATAAGTAATGAATCTGGGAAAAATATTTATGTAATAAATTTTTCTTTTTTTTAAGAAAAAAAAAACAAATGTGAACTTACTTTCTGTTTGATAGCGAAAATATATTGGATTGCACCCTTAATTGTTTTCTTAAACGATTAATTTCTTTGAAACACACATTTCTTCGTCTTCAGAAGACGAATAAAAACACACACTTAACATTATTATTATAAAAACGAACTATTTTCAAAAATTAACAAATAATTTATTTATTTATTGTTTTGAACCTTATACGACAGGGGAACTTTTTGACAGTTGTCACAACAGGATGTTTCATAATATAATAAAATGTAGCCATCTATTACAATATGGCTCTTTTACAAAATAGCTTTAGGCGAAAATTTTACACGATACCACTATAATAAAAAATCGACTACAAATACGCCAATCGTCGAAATACGCCTACGCCAACCACGATAAGGGTGAATAATCTACCTCTTTGCGCTAATTGGAAAGCTATAGTAAACTTACTGAGGTCAAAAGAACATGAAGAATATCTAAAGAGTGCTGCCGATTCCCATCATGATATATATTCTGTCCTTAATTTCAGGGTTACTCCAAGTCTTACTAAAGATCTTACATCACGTAGCACTGGTCTAATAATAAAAGCGAGAGGTGGTCTACTTTGCTTAAATGCCAGAATTCACAGTAACAACACGTCCAGTATGTGTACACTTTCAATTCAATTCAATTTATTTATTCAATGGATGTTATACATATAGCCTTAAGGCCAATAAAAAAAATATATTACAAGTATAAAATAAAATACTATGAGTATAATTAATTAACAATCAATAGAGAAATAACAAATAATACAATATTCCTAAAGAACCTAACATTCAACAACTCCCACAAAACTAAGAAAGATATAATTAGTAAAACTTATTGAAGACCCAAAAATTAGCTGCTCAATTAGATATATTCATAGAAAAATCAAGTAGTCTCCTTTTGAAAGTAGTCAGAGGCAAAGCAAAAGTACGCAAATCACGTGGCAATATGTTCCAAAAACGAGCAGCTCGCACTACCAGTGAGTGCTCGTAGACAGAATTACCAATGCGATTGATTAATATTTGTTGATTTCTAAGCGATCTGGTGAAAGAAATCATCTGAACAATATGTAACGGACTTTGTGACTTGATAATTTTATAAAGATAAATGAGAAAGCGAAACTTCAAATAATCATCAAAAGTAAGATTTAAAAAAGTTTGCAGATGGTTAGAAACATGAGCCCTTAATCTGAGACCATAAACAAATCTAATGATTCTGTTCACAATGAATTTGATTTTCTTTCTGTTCCCCATGTTGCAGCCTGAGTAAACTTCAATGCAATAATTAACAGGTGACATTAACAGTGCATGCGCCACAGACTTCCTAACATGCAACGGCAAATATAGGTTCAAGTGATACAATCTGCGCAAAGTCAGGCAGACCTTGGAACAAATATTATCAATATGGGCATCGAAACTCAATCGGTCATCCCAGATACTTCAAACTACTGACAATCTCAACCAAAGAGCTACCCATTCTCAACTGTACATCAACACAATTATTTCTATTGGACCTAAAAACAAGAGCTTTTGTATTGTCCGGATTTACTTTAAGGTAGTTAATTTCCATCCAATTAAACAACTTAGCTAAATCATAATTTATTGTAGCTTGTAAGGCATCACAAAATTGGTGGTCCCCAGACCAAAACAACTGTATATCATCCGCAAAAGCAAATGGTTTACAAAATCCTAGGTGACAAAAAAGGTAATTAATAAACAAAGTGAACAATACAGGTCCAATAACCGAACCTTGTGGAACGCCAGATGTAACTCCCAAGACATCCGAGGCCAAGCCATTGTAGGAAACAAATTGTTTTCGTTCGCACAAGTAGGACCAGATTAGACGACAAGCAGATAATGAAAATGCATACTCACGGTTAAGTTTGTTAACCAACAAAGAATGATTAACTTGATCGAATGCTTTAGTTAAATCAATGGACACTAATACGCCTTCTTTACCCATATTATGATTTTTCCTAATGGTTTCCGTGAGTTCTGTCAAAAGAAGGCCCGTATTGCGGCCTCGACGAAAACCAAACTGACACTCATTAATTAGACCTCTGTCATAGATCCAATTCGAAATTTGATCCTTCATCACATTTTCAACAACTTTGGATAGAGTCGGTAAAATACTAATTGGCCTCATGTTATTGATGGAAAAAAGACTGCCACTTTTAGGAATAGGTATAATCCGTGAAGTCTTCCAATTACTAGGAAATTTAGAAAAGGTTAGAATATTGCTAATAAAATGTAATAGGTGTCTACTAATGTAGGGAAAGGCAATTTTTATTAATTTGTTGGGAATACCATCGACTCCAACCGCTGTAGAACTAACGGAAAACAAGGCTATGTATAAGTCAGCTATCGTGATGTTAGAAAAAGAAAAATTAGTAGTTAAGTTACTAAAGTTAGAGAAATCAGGTTCAACACAGTTCGCATCAGATTGACTACACACAAAGTGTTCATTTATTTCATTGACATTAAAGTCTACGTCGACCAACCGTTTATCAGAAACACCAGCATTGCCTAAGCTATACCACATACCTTTCGTATCTGTTGTATTAAATATGCGACGACTGTAATTTCTTTTGTACAATCTTATTTTTGATTTAGTTAGATTACGGAGTTTTTTATATATTACCCAGTTTCTATCACACCTATCAGAGTAGAAGGCTTTTAGGGCTAAATTAGTTAAGGATCTAAAATAGTTAATCTCATTAGAAAATCTAGGCTTACTATGGGCAACAGGGCGCGATAATTGCTTGACAGGAATATAACTCAATAGGTAATAGGGATGCCAAATGGGAAATCCCGAACCCGGAAATCCCGGGATTTGGCAAATCCCGAATTCAATCCCGGGATTTCATTTTCGGGATTTCTTAGCAATTTTTATATAAATATAAACTTTATCCCTCATATTTATAAAAAAAATAAAATTAATTTGAAATTCATTTTAGGAAAATTTTGTATAGAAAATTTGAAATAAAATACATTTCAAATTCGATTCAAATTTTATGAATATGGGGGTATAAATTAAAATTTTCGTTAATTTTAAGGTATTTTTTATAATATTTAAAAGTCCTAACAATTTAATGACTATTCGTGACATATTTCTTATAAATTAACAACAAGAGCAAAATAAATAAACTACTTTCCTACGGTTATTTTCATCAAAGGTGCTACAATATATGTACATTTTAGAATTATTTTGAAAACAAAAGAAACATATTACCTTTGGAAGGGAAATAACATTTGAAAAATTCATAAGTTTGACAAATTTATTCCGTCTTATTCTATATTATGAGGGTAATTATAATTCAAATTCCACGAAAAATTTTTCCCGGGGAATAATTTCAAACAGTAGCAAATAATAGGAAAAAAAAGTCTTTTTATAATATTTAAAAGTCCTAACAATTTAATGACTATTCGTGACATATTTCTTATAAATTAACAACAAGAGCAAAATAAATAAACTACTTTCCTACAGTTATTTTCATCAAAGGTGCTACAATATATGTACATTTTAGAATTATTTTGAAAACAAAAGAAACATATTACCTTTGGAAGGGAAATAACATTTGAAAAATTCATAAGTTTGACAAATTTATTCCGTCTTATTCTATATTATGAGGGTAATTATAATTCAAATTCCACGAAAAATTTTTCCCGGGGAATAATTTCAAACAGTAGCAAATAATAGGAAAAAAAAGTCTAATTGGAAAAGGGAGAAATTTCTTGTGGAAATTTATTCATAATTGCAGTATATAACTATCTGTATGTCGAATCATCAACGCTAAAAAAAATTATCTAATTGTCGGTAACAATTGAGTACTATTGACACCTCCCTACAATTGGAGTAGAATACAATACAAGGCAAGTGAAAACTTTTTGTTGTCGGGTTGGCGTAAAAGCGAGAAATATTTACAGAATAATGCCGAGTATTTTGTCTAAAAAACTACTCGAGTGTGTATGTATGTTTTTTACATCAAAATTCAAAATTATTTTGTTTTTTATTTAAACCGTTTAGGTCGTTGATACAAACCTAAGATCAAACCCATTTAAACTACATTGACACTAATAAACCATACTCCTCTTAGCGAACGTATGAATACATACATATGTATGTATCTGTTGAACTTGTAGAAAAAAACTTAAGTATGAATTAAAAATTTTTCAGTAGAGCAAAAGTACTGTTCAAGTGCTCAGGCAAACTTTTAATGTATGTATGTGCCTATAAAAATGTGATATTTAGACGTAGTTAATCGAATTTGATTAGGATAGTGTATACATTTCTTTTAATTTTTTGATATTGATAAAAAAATTAGATAATGCTTGGTATACATACATATGTAACAACCCTTATACTTGTTGTTGATCAATCGCAATTAAAAAAAACGTTAGTAGATATATTTTAAACAAAACAATATTCTTTTTGCAACTTATTTGTATGAAAGTGAATCTAAAAATTTTCGTAAGTCAACTTAAGCGGTAGTGCTAAAAGTCAACCGATATGTATATTCGTTTTGGTTTAGATAATAGAAAAACATTTATATTGAAAATAAAAACAAGTTTTCATATTTAGTTATTGTTTTCACTATAAATTCTCTAACATCAAATGTCGTTAATAGACTTAAAAATAGATGAGAAAAATTCTTTTGATTTTTATTTCATACTCGTATTAGAAAATTGTTCACTTTAAAGACAATTGTGCAATGATAAATTATGAACATAAAACCTTTTAAAATGCATTAAATTGTTATTAAAGTAATATTTATTTAAAAAAATAGTTTATTTTAGGAAAATATTTAGATCCCGAAATCTCGAAAATCCCGTGATCCCGAAAAATCCCGGGATGCAGAAAATCCCGAGGTCCCGAAAATGCCGGGATTACAAAATCCCGAATCCCGGGATTTCCAAAAATCGATCCCGATTGGCATCCCTAATAGGTAATCAAATAGGGTGCAAAAAAAAGAAAGTTGCTCATCGGAATCATTTGTAGTGTAAAGTGGTGTAAAATTCATTGAAAGTATGTAAGTATCTCTCAATACCCATAAAATCTGCTCTACTAAAATCCCTGAAAAACTTATGGCTATGCGGACGGCTCACTGGAATTTGAAATGCTGCACATATTAAGGAATGACGAGAAATGAAGGGCATCTGAAATTGAGCAGTGGAGCGCACTGTAATAGTATGGCTGGTAAGAAAAAAAATCAATTAGGGAGGTAGATTGACGAAACAAGTCAAAGTGAGTGGGTAAAGAATCATGCCAGCACAATAAACCATTGCGTTTGCAAAGTAGACGAAGATCAACAGATTTAGTAGTATTGAATAGGTCATTATTAAAGTCGCCCCACAACAAGGATGTTACTATAACGTACAAATATATCACTAAATACATCCTCAAATAAACATAAATTACCTCTAGGCAGGTATGAGACACCGATAATCAAATAACTGTTACCACAATCAATTTCAATAAAGAGACCCTCACAAGAAAAATATTCACTACTCCTATACATACACTTATATTTGATTCCCTCAGCAATATAAATAGCTACACCACCGCCTCTGCACCCAGTCGGTCGGTCACTCCTACATAACTTATATCCCGGAATCTTGACTGCTTGGTCATAAATCGTTGGATCCAGCAAGGTTTCAGATACACATATAGCATCTAATGAGGCGTTTTTAACTAGGGATATGAGTTCATCTATTTTATGAGAAACACAGAAGAACGCTGATGATGAAGGTTTAGTGGCCTTCGAAAACGGCTAGCTGTTCCGTTCAACTTAAGATATTAAATTAACTTTGCTTTATTTTAATTTACATTGTAAATTTTACAAAAACACGAGCATACATATATACATAGATATGTATATATGTATATGTAAGAACCTATTTTTCAACCCAGAAAACATGAAAATTATATTATACATATACTTTTTCGTGAGTATGAGTGTAAACCACTCGTGCGTGATTAAAAATATTTTATTCGTGAGCGTGCGTGATCGTGAAAATATTCAAAATCATTCGTGCGTGAAAGTGCGTGAATAAAATATTTTTCTGCGTGAGCGGGCGTGTCGTGAGTCTGAAAACACTCACGTGCACATCTGTAATATATACAAACATATGCTTTTGCTTACAATTTATTCAGTGTTGTGAAATGAATTTATATATAAATATAATTGCCTTTTTCCAACAATGAAACAAAAACTCGATTCGCTTGGTAGCGAGTGACATCATCCGAAAATTTCTTGCCATCGAAATTAATATCTATTCGAATGCAATTCCGATCACGACTGCAGGAATTAGGCCCAGGCCATTTCAAGTTGTCTGGCAACCCTAAACACTTCTAATATCGTTCGTAATTTCATCTTGAAATTACTTGATTTCGTGACACGCTGAACGGGCTATAACATAATATAAGAATATTTTCAAGAGCAAAAAAAAAACTTGTACACTAACTTTTCCTTCAGGAAGGAGCTATGAAATAGGGAACACACTAAAAATTAGTACTAACTGTGGCCACGTCTAGCATCTAATAGATTATTCTCATAGAATGAACTGGGTTTTTGGTAATTTTGGGAGGTATATGCTCCCATATGCCCCATGGAGCACTTTTGAGTTAAATTTTTTGCCACTAATATACAGCTCATGCAATTTTTTCTCCAATATACCCACAGAATTTCATTAGTAGTAAGGCCAAGGCTCTAGGGAGGATGTGCCTTCAATTTTTTTTATTGGATGGAAGCCATTCTCTTATTATTGAGGACAAATGTTTCGGGTATTTAATTTTAACTAAACAATCCAATCATCTCCAGTTATATTTAATTTGGTAGCTTACTATTCTAAATTATCTTGTAGTATTTTTAGATAACCGATTTTAATAGTTGTAGGTTCTATAAAAACCGGATTTTATACACCACTCGATCCCATTGTGTTCCATACCATCATATTGCTTCACCGTATTATTCAGGTTTTTATCATTGATGCTTGAATTCCTCTTCGCCACACAAATCTACAACAATAACATCCAAATAAATTAAATTTGGATGCAATTTGGATTAAATTAAAAGAAAAATTTTTTCCGTTTCATTGCCATGTTTTTGCTTCAAAAATTTCTGTGTACTGAAGTATGCCGTCAGCGTTCCACAGTGTAATCGCAAAGCCCAAAGTATGCCGTCTTACATGTCTGCAGACAAGTATGCGTGTCTAACAACCCTTTTAAAATTTTTTGATTTTCAAAGGTTGGACCGAAACAGAACAGAACGAAACAGAAAAACTAAAGACTTTAATTAGATTTCTATAAACAAAAAAAAGAGTCATTTTATTCGTAACAGAACAGAAAGTAAAAACTAATTCTGCCTTAATATTTTGTATTGTGTGAACGCCAAAGATAGTCCAAAGAAGAAGAATTAAGAATTTTACCCACAAGACTCGTATTGTGACAAAAAGCCGAAACTCCACTATCGGCGCAATGTACCGATTTTTGTCGGCTCACTGCAATAAAGACATAATAAAAAATAATGACACTATTGCACTACACTGCAATGCTATATAGAATTATTATTTATATATTATAAATTTTTTACATTAAACCGACGAAAATCCGCACATTGCGCCGATAGTGTGATCTCGGCTTAACATTTTATTGAACAAATTCAAGTTGGGGAAAAGCGTTAAACTAAAATATAATACATACATACTTATTAAAAAGCAAGCAGCTTATGAAATGAACGAATATTATTACATTATTTAAAAACTTTCTTTGGAATATTTGTTATTTTTAGTTTTTAACCTCCAGTCACCTTTCCATTGCTGTTACCTGCTCTTTGAGGTAATCTAAATGATTTACACTATCATTCATGGCATCATAGTGATAACTGACATGTTGTAATATCAAGGACATTTTATTTAAATTCTGAGCACTATAGTCAGACACAATGTCAACTTGAGTAAAATTGCGTGTAGACTGATTTAAAATCTGTAATAAAAAATAATATTAAGGAACATTTTTGCATATATTTATATGTATGTATGTAAATATGTATCACCTCATTCGATTTCGAACTTCGTACAACTTGACGTGCCACGGATCCCATATTATTCACATTGATTGCCACTCTGCCACATAAACGTTTTTTGCTGAAACAAATGTTGAAAAAACTTTCATTTTAGTTTCAAGTAGAAAGGCCCTGACTCGTATTTTTTACGCAGTTGTATAAGCAGTTTTACTGATTTTATTATAGGAGCATTTTTATCTTCTCCTGTAAAGTTACAATTATTCGAATTAGGGGCTTTCTACTTGAGACCAACGGTATGTACATTTGTACATGTGCAGATTAGACTATAAAAAAATCAATATGATCTTTACCTGCAAGGATAGGACCCCAAATCCTTGTTTCAAAATACACAATTAATATTTAACCAATCACTTAGAATTTGTTCAGGAGATTTCGGAACCACACCCATGTATAATATACTACATGAAGAAAAAATTTAAATCTTCGAAGTAGAGATGGGCGCGTGTCGAATTTGTCGAACACGACACGGCACGAACACGAATACCAAGAAGCTCAATACATACGAAACACGCACGCGAAAAATTTCGTCAACACGTACGAAATATTATCGGTATGGTATTGAAGATAAGAAAATTTAATTGATTTTTCAAGAGTCGCTTTTCAAAATATCTGCCATCACAGCTAATACTATCGGTTTGCCTAAAGAATTTTAAACTTCAGAGGCCCATAAAATATCAACAAATATGCTGGTGTTGTGTGTTTGACGATACAAAATATTAAATTTTTTCTCTACTGGAAATTCATTCATACATATTTTACATCTAAAATCGATTCCTCTTTTTCGTGTCAATTTTGCTCAACACGAAACGACCCGAACACTCACGAAATCAGATTTTTTGTCACGAACACTTCGTGTTGAGTCGTACGTGTTCGTGTCAAGAAAAAAACACGACACGCGCCCATCTCTACCTCGAAGTAACTCTCAAACTTCTACGTAATAGCATCGACAGTGCTAATTCACATATACATTCTTACTTTCTTCCTAATATTTTAAATGTGAGTGAGCTTATTTATTTGCTACGCTTTCACGCCCAAACCGCTAAACCTATTTTAAGAATTATATCACGAATAGAAAGCTACATTAACAGCGTTAAATAGTTATAGTACATTTTTATCCGGTTCGGATTGTAAGGATTTTTTTTTTTCAGAAAAATACAGTTTCGGGCTGGTTAGGTTAATTTTCGTTTCGGGTTTGATTGTTTAACCAGTTTTAAAAAACCCAATATAAAATTTTAAAAGTTTTTTTTTCGATATCTAAATCATATTTTGGAAAGAAAATATTCTTTCCATATATACTGAGGAGCGTGGAATAGAAAGAGTTCCTTGAACAATACTGTATAAATTTATTTCTATTTAAATGTTTGAGATTTTTAAATTTAGGAACTTGCGATGCTGCCCTAACTATATTCATTATTTATTTATTATGTTTCCTTTCAAAAAAGTTTAATAGTAAGTGGTATAATACTATTGACTTCCTCAGCTTAAAAATTATCTAGCGCAGATTTCGGAAACCAGTTTAAATAAAAATCTTCAAAAAAAAAAAAATAAATTTTTAAGACGCGGAAAACTCCATTAAAATCCATAAAATCAAGGCAAATTCATATATGATATAAAATATTGAAAACATTTATTCAAGGCGAATTAATAACAGGTGACCTTGACGGTTCAGGTGACTATTTTTTGCTTCTTGTACATTTGTATACTTGGGATGTCAAAAATTATTTACATACATACATACATATATATATATATTGCCAACAAATATTATTTTTAAATTTAAATTGAAACCATAAAATTGTGAAAAAGAAGAAACTATTTATTAATTGTGTAATTTCTGTATTTTGACTGTGCTGGATGCGCGTAAGGAATTAAAAATAATAATTGTGTTTGTGTGTGTAATAAGCTTATTTTCCCTTTCAACAGGAAACGGGTATTAAAACGAATTGTTAAGGACTCCCACAAATATTAAGGTTCTGCTTTTGTGCATCGTATTAGCGTAATGGAAGAATCTAGACATTCGCACTTAAACAACAATTTATTATTTGGTTCATCACTTGTATTTTTTATTTGTAAAAATAAAGTTTGCTTCACATTTATCTAACAAAAATTACGAAAAAATGATTTTAAGTTACACTAAAATATTTCTGTGTTACACATAAGGGAATTTTATTAAAAAATCACTTTTAAAACTATATACATGCATATGTATCTATGTATAGGTACTAGTGCCCTGCAAAAGACTATTTATAAGACCTTTCAAGACATGAGAGATTTTTTCAAATGCTTTACTACAGCGAAATATTCTAAAAGAATCGCTAAGCAACACTGTTGGCAAGTAATTTTTTTCGGTTGTTTGTCTTGCCAACAGTGTTGTTTAGCGATTCTTTTAGAATATTTCACTGTAGTAAAGCATTTGAAAAAATCTCTCATGTCTTGAAAGGTCTTATAAATAGTCTTGTGCAGGACACTAATAGGTACTATATTCAGCATCTATATGGTAATGATTTTGCATCAATTTTCTCCATAACTGAAATTGCAAAGTTTGTTTCCATTTTACAGGCCATACATTATACAACCTAAAACACTGAAAATGCATAATACATTTATTTATGTACACATATGTATCAAGATACTTTTTGCATTTGTGTACTTACTTATAGATAAACGTTCCATGCGTTTTATTTTTAAATTATTATCCATTTCTCTGTCTGGTGTACTTAAAACCACAACCATTACATAGAGGTATTTATAAAGCATCTGCTTAGCGATTTGCACCCACTTAGACCCTTATTAAAAGACATAACAAAAATTACCCCTTATTGTGAATGGCGTCGTCGACGTCACATCAAGACGACAGTAAATATTGTCACTTGTCTACTCGTCGTCTATAGCAATTGTCTACTACTAACATGCCCCATTTATTTACAAAACCTTGGAGTTTAGTAAGAGATTGTCAATAAGATCGAATTATTGCCGATAAAGAGCATACAAGTGACAATATTTACTGTCGTCTTGATGTGACGTCGACGACGCCATTCACAATAAGGGGGATTATCAAAGCTTTCAATTGTTTTAAAGCCACCAAGGATAGAACCGTTGCAGGCGGCTGTTCATACTTGGTACAAATTAACTTATTCCTCGGGCTTCTTCATGATATTTTTAATACCAATACCAACTTAATGCAATTCCGGAAAGTAACACTATGGTTTGGGGGACACGTAATATACTTTTTTTAAGTTTCTTTCAGCCTTATTCAAAAAAATATTTTACTTGAGCTTTAAAGTTCAGAGTAGCTACGAAGCACTTTAAGGCTAACATTGCTTTGTTTCTGGCTTAACATATTTTTAAATTTGTTTCAAAAGAATTGTTTTTAATTAAATATTTTTCACATTGAAAATTTTTTAACATTTTTTTTTAATTTCTCTTTCGTAAACAATTTTTGAAGTTTCGGATGAATTTGGTTTAAGGCTTCATTAGTCTTTACTTTCTGTTGCTGTTCTGTGCTGTGCCGCTCTGCTTCTAAATTTGAGTACTTACTTTTGCTGTGGAAAAATGTCAGCTGTTCCTGGTCAGAAGGGTCGCAGGTTTCCACTAAAGTGATGAGTTTTGCATCGTAAATTGTTATGTTTCGATATAATTTTATATATTTCATTTAATTCAATTTTTTAACTTTTTAAAGCAAATCAACAATTTATTTTTATTAAATTTATGCCGTCACTTACAATTACTTAAAAATTTTTTGATTTTCACAGGTTGAACCGAAACAGAACAGAACGAAACAGAAAAACCAACGACTTGTATTAAATTTCTATAGACAAAAAAGAGTCAGCTGATTCGTAGCAGAACAGAAAGTAAAAACTAATTCTGGCTTTACTTTATACATGGATGTGTCAGAAGCTAAAAGGCCTAACTCCGCAAAATAAAAATATGAGTAAATTAGTAATGTTTGGCAAATAGATTTCCAAAATTTATGAAAATTATAAAAGGTGCAAAATATTTTTATATTATTTAACAGAAAAAAAATTAGGGAATAGGGGATTCCCGCATAACAGATACATACGCTAGTTTTATAAAATTTCATAAAACATGGAAATTTCGCTTGATTAAAACAATGCGTTTAATTAAAGTGGAGTTAATTGGAGTAGCTTTTGAAAAAATTCAAATAACATTCAAAGTCGGTTTTTCATATTTTTAATGGAAAATATCTAAATAATAGAAGAACAAAATAATTTTCATAAAGTTCACAACTAATTAGACAGTAATATGTATAGCAAAATTGAGAAATTTGCGAAAAGTGAAGTTAGTTAGGCCATTCAGCGTCTGACACATCCATGTACATATTACTCTATACGTATGAATGTTATATTGATCGTCAATGTTTTATAATTTGAAGTTTGCCTTTTCTATAACTCTATAACTTCGGCTGAAAAAATTGTTCACCTTTGTTTCTACGCCATCCTTCACAAGTTGGAAAATTGCTTTTACCATTAAATTAAAAATAAAATGTCGTAAAATTGTTTGAGAAATTTAAAGCTGGGGATATATGCATTTTTTAAACAGTATTACACATAGTAAATATATGTATGTGTCTTGAGGCTTTTTAAAATCGTTTATGTTTTTTGTTAAAATAAGTTTAAAAAAACTCTTATTAATATGAATTTTTTCTGTGGTCCCTTTAATTTCAAATGGCCCAGAGGCCAAAAAAACGTACTAAATAGTTCAATACTGAGTAAATAATTAACATTATTAATATATAACATATTAATATATTCAATAAAGATTAACAGCCTTATTCAAAAAAAATATTTTACTTGAGCTTTAAAGTTCATAGTAGCTACCAAGTACTTTAAGGCTAACATGACCTTTGTTAAGAAATTGTATTCAAAAGACAACTTTCATTATTTTGCGATTTCATAATAAATTCTGGTAACACCACCATGTTCAACAACCATTTCACAGCTTATGATGTACAACATCGAATACAATTTATTCGAGTATTCAACTAATTTTATTTTATTAAATATATTTTTATTATCTTGAAGTTAAGCAATCTAATTTATAAAATATAAGCTTCGGACATGGAAGCAAAACAGATAAACATTTTTATGAAGTGAAAGTAAAAAAAATATAATGAACATAGAAAAATTATCTCAATTTATTTTATTCGAACGAAATAAGTATTTGAATATCCAGCTTTTTTCGATTCGTTTTGTTTGAATGTACATCACTAAAACATTTTTGTATAATTGTATTTATTTTAATATTTTTTTTTATGGATTTTGCTATGTATTTCGAATCAGTTGGATAATTTAGTGATATTTTCCATCACATGACAGAAATAATAAATTTAAGATAAGAGCTAGCACTTCTAGCTTCATTTTCAGATCTAACATGAATTAATATTGGCTATATTAACAAAAATATTTGAGGTACAAAATACACATTTTGGAAATATCAACTTAAAGTAGCCTTAACAAACGTAGGAGCCTGCTTTAGAATTTTGATATAATAATTTTTTTGAATACAACTTTACTTAACATTGCTTTTCAAAGCTTTGTTAATTTTTTTGAATACGACCCTAATTAAATATTTCAAATTGAATAATTAACAATATTCATAAAATTCACTTAAACTAAATAAAAAAAATTGAGATCATATATATTAATATTACCATCATTCATAATTATTTATAAATATTACAATTATTTACATTTGGTGGCTCCCCAGCCGTATTAGTAAATATATTAGAAATTTTTCAAAATTAATAAAAAAATAACAACAATTTCCGGGGTATCATTAATGACAGCAAGGCCTCATCAAAAAGAGAACAAATTAGTTATTTGAAAAAAAAAATCATTTAATTTGAGCCGAAAAACATTATTAGTGTGAAAAAACACGCAATTCATGCGGTAAATAATTCTGACAACAAATGACCTTTCATATAAAGAACAGTTTATTTTAGGTACTAGTATCTGTTTATTCCTAGATGAACGTGAGAACAAGAATTTATCACATGAAGGTTTTAGGTACGCCAATATTGAAGAATCGATAAAAAAAGATTAAATTTCTAAGTTTCAAATATTCATTGAAAGAAAACCCCAAAAAAATTTTTACAAACCCAGAAATATGTTCTCCTCTCCGAACGTTAAATACAAATCTTACAACGGTGTTTACAATACGTTTCAAGGTATCAAGATTAGTAGCAGTAGCACCAGAAACCACCTCAAGGCCATATAAGATCTGGGGCATCATAAGGGCATGGGCTAATCTATGCTTAACATTAATAGGTAAATATATATTAGTTTAATAAATCCTACGCAATGTACCTGAGACTTTGCGAAGAACAGATTGAAAATGCGGTTCAAACGATAAACGATTATCAATAATGATTCTTAAACATTTGTGCTGACTGACAATTTCTATAGGAGAATTTCGAATACACAAATTAAGGCCAGGAAAGGTATCAGGCGATAAACTAAAGAAAATAGCTTTAGATTTGGAAGGATTTATAGATAAAGAATTAAGATCTGACCAAACAGAGATTCTTTCAAGACAGTAATTAATATTAGGTTCTAATACATCAGCGAAGTCACGATCAGTACTAAACAGAAGCATGATGTCATCAGCAAACAAAAAGGTTTTACAAATACTAGAATCTGCATACTCATTGTTGGCATCACTGACCTAGTGTGGCAATCTGTCTGAATGCAACAATGTGTCTAACTACGACAATGTGTCGGAATACAACAATGTGTCTAAATAAATACAACACTGTGGTAGGCACGAACACTACACCTTTTAAAACGAACGTCAGTTTGGATCAACGACTCGCCGAAGCAACAGCAAGTAAAACGAGCCCTAGGCCAAAAACGTGTGTGTTTTATTGTATCCAACGTTATATTTAACATCAAATTTTTAATCAAATAAATACTAACATATTTTATGTCTGTAAATTTGTCGTATAATTATTGTCAACGCCTTTCATGTTAACACTGTCCGTGTTTGAACATTGTTTTTACTTGTAATCTGCGAGTAGTTGTGCCACGCCATTTTTATTGCAAACTACACGCCATTTATAGTTTGAAAGATAAGTTGTCTTTGTATTTTGCGAGTTGTATCGACACGCCAATTGTATAGTCTAAAGTTCACAAATATTTGAAAAGCCTGGAGTAAAATGCTTAGCAGGCCAAGAACAAGATCACAAGCCAGTGAGGCTGGTGAAGAGCAACAGCTTGGTGACGCAGACAACTCATCGGGGGACGAAAATTTAAATAATACGCTAATTGATACAAATCATATTCCTAATGACGGTGCCGGTGCTATGGGCACGACAGCAGAACCAACTCATATGACGACAGGGTCGCCAACGCCGGACGTCCTCTCAACATTAATGTACACGATGACGTCTTTAAAGACCGCAATAGATGATCTGCGGCAATTGTCGTGCCGTAACAATAAGGAGATCATGCAGCTTCGCTCCACCATGAGGGAAGGATCATCTATATTTCCGCTACCACACGATGCGGAAAATGCCAGGTACGTAATATCACATAAACATGGGTATCTGCCCCCATTAACGTCAAATCATTTAAATTGTGCACGGGAGTCGCAGCCAACATGTCATCAGCAGCAGTTGCAGCCGTCACCAGACCACAGACAACAACTGCAACCACCACCAGGTCAGACACAGCAGTTGCAGCCGTCACCAGACCACAGACAACAACTGCAACCACCACCAGATCAGACAGAGCAGTTGCAGTCGCCATCAGAATACATACAACAACTGCAACCACCAGCAAATCGTCTACAGCAGGGATATGTACCGTCACATCAGCAACAACAATTGCCGCCAACACAACAATTGCCGCCAACACAAAAATTGCCGCCAACACAACAATTGCCGCCAGCACAACAATTGCCACCGCCGTCAGATTATGTGCAATTCTCACCGCCAACAAATTTACATTATCCGCAAAATCTGACAACGCCGTCAACGTCAACAAACCTTTACTACACAACAGTGCCAACTACTAGCCAATGTAGTGAATTTTCAACGAAATTATATCATTTGCCACCTTTCGATGGAAAGCCTGAGGATTGGCCATTATTTTTGGCAACATATGAGGACACCAACATGGAGTTTGGATATACCAATAGGCAAAATTTGATACGACTACAGAAATCGGTACAGGGCAGGGCAAAGGACACTGTGAATTCAATGCTGATCTACCCGGAAAACGTTTCAAAGGTAATGGACGAATTAAAATTTAATTTTGGTCGCCCCGAGCTTTTAATACGGGCACAGTTGGAAAAATTAAAGGCATATCCAACAGTGTCCGAAAGTCGCCTCGTGGGTATAATGGGATTAGCCACTTGCGCTAAGAACAATGTAGCCTTTTTTAAATCTGCCAAATGTGACAATCATTTGATGAACCCAACCTTGTTAGAACAGTTAGTCTTGAAACTACCCTTGTCTAAGCAGTATGAGTGGGCAAAGTTTTCGGCCTCTGTTTTGCCGTTTGCAACAGTAGAGCACTTTGCTAATTGGGTTAGCGATTTGGCTCGCTTTTGTAGTTTAATGCCACAATTTGCAAATGAACACCGACTGCAGCCGCCAGTAAAAGCACGTAGGGTACTTCACAGTAAAGAAGAGCAGTCTGTCCGTAAAGAGTGCTGTCATTGTAAGGGCACCCATGAACTCACTGATTGCAATAAATTCAAAGAATTGTCAACGAATACTAAATGGGAACGAGTAAAACGTTTTCGGGTGTGCTTTGCATGTCTTCGCAAAGGCCATAATTTATTGCAGTGTAAGAATAAGAAATTATGTACTACCAGTGGTTGCAGGCGCTATCACCAGCCCATGTTACATCAGGAGATTTCAGGGTTAGCTACACCAAATCATATAGAACAGCCAGAACATATTTTGCAGTGTTCCCATAATGAGAGCACATCTCAATTATTTAAAATTCTGCCCGTAATGCTTCACGGCCCAAACGGAGCGATGAATGTGTATGCGCTACTAGACGAGGGGTCTTCTGTATCACTGCTGGAAGAAAATATTGCGAAATATATGGGACTTAAGGGACAAAAATCATCTATTACACTCCAGTGGTACGATGATATGCGTAAGACAGAATCTTCGACGAAGGTAGATGTTGGAATTTCACCAGTAAACAAACACAATAAATTGTATGCTATTAAAAACTTGCATACTGTAAAGGAATTGAATCTGCCGGTACAAATGGGACTTAAGGGACAAAAATCATCTATTACACTCCAGTGGTACGATGATATGCGTAAGACAGAATCTTCGACGAAGGTAGATGTTGGAATTTCACCAGTAAACAAACACAATAAATTGTATGCTATTAAAAACTTGCATACTGTAAAGGAATTGAATCTGCCGGTACAAAGTTTCAATAAATCAAAATTCAGTTATTTAAAACACATTCCAATAGATAAACTCGGCTGGGTCGCTTATGGTCCAACTTTTAGCAAAAAAAAATAGTATTGCAAGGATATGTCATATAAATGAAAGCAGCGCATGGAAAGAAATTTATAAATTAGTTCGACTACTTTTCTGTGGAGAATTTTGGCGTAAAGGCAACGAATATGGTTTTGGAATCCGAGGATAATAAGCGTGCTAGAAATATTTCAGAAAACACGACAAGGAAAGTAGACGGTCGATACGAAACGGGTCTACTTTGAAAAGACGCCGATATTGTCCTGCCAGATAGTTTTGAAATGACCAAACACCGTTTAATTATGGTCGAAAAAAAGATGAAGCGAAATCCAGTTTACGCCGCAAACTATAAAAGAGAGATTGACAAATATATTAATAAAGGTTATGCAAGACCATTAACAGAAGCTGAGTTAGAAGTCCATGATATAAAAAAATTATGGTATTTACCACATTTTGGAGTGACAAATCCTCATAAGCCTGAGAAATTGCGCATAGTTTTCGATGCCGCTGCGATGACGTCAAATGTTTCATTAAATTCCACCTTATTGAAGGGTCCGGAACATGCTAGACCACTTCAGACGATTTTATTTCAATTCCGCCAAGGTAAAGTTGCTGTTGCGGGTGATATACAAGAAATGTTCTCTCAAGTTACCATAGCGGCAGCTGACCAAAATTCTCAACGTTTTTTGTGGCGTAATGGTGAGATGGATCGTGATATACAAATTTACATAATGCAGTCCATGGTATTTGGTGCAGTTTGTTCACCGTGCTGTGCCGAATACATTAAAAATGTTAATGCAATGCAGTTTAGTTCAACAATGCCAAGGGGCGCCAAAGCTGTCATCAACAACACTTATGTCGACGATCTCGTCATTAGTTTCAATAGTACAAAAGAGGCGTTGGCAGTCACAGAGGACGCCATACGTATAAATGCAGCCGCAGGGTTCACCTTAAGGAATTTTTCGTCCAATTCGCCTGAAATAGTCACGATTGAACAGCGGGAGTGCGGCGGCCTCAGCTACACTTAACATGGAGCGACAGAAGCAAACGGATAAAATTCTTGGGTTGTATTGGAATAAAGGTGCGGATAGTTTTGAATTTCATGTCAAGTTTCACAAAATTTGTCCCGCGGTTTTGGAAGGGAGGCGGCCACCCACTAAGCGAGAAGTGCTTGGAATAGTAATGGCAATTTTTGACCCATTTGGCTTTCTAGCCAACTTCACCATAATTTCTAAATTGATCGTACAGAAAACGTGGAAACTGTGTCTACAATGGGATGACCACCTTCCCCAACAAATTTTGACCAGTTGGAATGTTTGGTGGAGGGAATTTAATAAAGTGAAGCTATTCTCCGTTCCTCGTTGCTATTCACCGTTAGTATCAGTAGCAGAAAACATACAACTGCACATATTCGTGGACGCCAGTTCCGTTGCCTATGCCGAAATCGGATATTTGCGAGTACAATGCGGGGACGAGGTGCATGTTTCCTTTGTTGCTGCCAAGTCACGTTGTGCCCCACCAAGGGGAATGACTATCCCACGTCTCGAATTACAGGCTGCTGTACTTGGTTGCCGATTAAAAACATCCATAGAGGAGAGCCATGACTTCACCATTGACAGTATTATATTTTGGTCAGATTCAAAAACTGTAATTCTATGGATCCGGTCAACTGAAAGGGAATATAAGCAGTTTATGGCTTGTCGAATAGCTGAAGTCTTATCAACAACGGAACCAGGGCAATGGAGATGGCTGTCAACGGATTTGAACGTTGCTGATGAAGCGACGAGAGCCAATGTTCCTGTAAACTTCGACTGTAGTGCAAGGTGGCTGAGGGGGCCCAAATTTTTAAGACATGATGTGAGCTGTTGGCCAATAGAGCCGCCTATTGCTGAAAACAATATGTGTCGCGAAGAAGAACGTACCAACACGGTGCTGGTTATGAGTGCGGTCAAGCCGATTCTACAATTTGGAAAATTTTCTAAATTTTTGAGACTAAAACGCTGTGCTGCTTGGGTGTTACGTTTTATTAATGTAAAACTAAAAAAGTTTAAACTGGTATCAACTGAGATAACCGCAGCAGAAATGGAGGCTGGTGAAAAATTAATTTGTCGTCAAGGTGGGTTGTAGAATATTTGCCACAATTAATTAAACGCCCCAAGTGGAGAGAAAAAGTAGATCCACTAAAAATTGGTGATATGGTCCTCGTGTTGGATGCCAATCAACCTCGGAGCCAATGGGAATAGTTGAACAAGTTTTCTGTGGAAAAGATGGTCAAATCCGCTCAGCTGAAATTAAAACTTCTAATAGTGTTTTACGGCGACCCGTTGTAAAGTTGGGAGGGATGTTGGCATCACTGACTGAGTGTGGCAATCTGTCTGAATGCAACAATGTGTCTAAATACGACAATGTGTCGGAATACAACAATGTGTCTAAATACAACACTGTGGTAGTAACGAGCCCTAGGCCAAAAACGTGTTTGTGTTTTATTGTATCCAACGTTATATTTAACATCAAATTTTTTATCAAATAAATACCAACATATTTTATGTCTGTAAATTTGTCGTATAATTATTGTCAACGCCTTTCATGTTAACACTGTCCGTGTTTGAACACTCATGAAGGTCATTAACATATAATAAAAAAAAAGAGGACCCAAAACAGACCCCTGCGGGACACCCGAAGTAAGAGAAACAGTACGAGAAACTCTGCCGTTCAGATCCACAAATTGTTTTCTATCAGACAGATAAGACATAATAAGTTTACAGGCTGATCTAGAGAAATTAAACTTTTTCTTGAGCTTAATAATCATAGTAGAGTAACATAAGGAGTTAAAAGCTTTAGTCAAGTCAAGGGAAGTAAGAACACATAATTTCCTATGATTAAAGCAATTCCTAACGGTACCGGTTAGGTTAACTAGGAGGGAGGTAGTATTATGTCCATAGCGAAAGGCATATTGGGAATCCAAAATTTTATTCTTAGTGAACAAAAGCATTTGTTCCTTAATAATATGCTCCAAAACCTTAGATAAGGGAGGAATAATGGAAATTGGTCTTAAATCATCAGGGCTATTAACTCTACCAGACTTAGGTATAGGCACGACTCGAACTATCTTCCATACATCGGGAAAAATAAACTTAGTTAGAATAGTATTAAAAAAATTGTAAGCTTAAAATAGTATTAATTAAGTGTATGATTATGTCAGAGATATAGGGATAAACAAGCTTAAGAAATAGGATTGGGATGTTATCAACTCCAGGAGATTTGGATTTCACCTTATGGAAGGCCTTTAATAATAATAATATATAATATTATATATTAAAATACAAATGCATGTATGTATGTATATATTATGCACATTTAAAATGAAATTATAATTTAATAAATCAAATTAATGATAACTTTTAAAACATTTTCAAATAAGCGTTTTATATATTTAAAAAACTCTTCAGAGTTAGTAACAGGGATCGCAAATAGCAATTATTTTCCCAATTTAAACTGAAAATATCACACTAATAGAGAAGTGTCACGTACACAACGAATACACCAAGTTACCCCATGTTACATGGACTACCTATAGATGCATTGATTTTAACTTGTTTAATTTTTATTAAAAAAACTCAACTTTACGGATTATTGTTTGATTTTTATTTATTCCTCAGAAAACAAAAGTTATTTCTTGATTTTTATTTATTCCTCGAAAAATAAAAGTTATTTCTTGATTTTTATTTATTGTTATTTATTGAGTTTTATTTATTCCTCACGAATTGATTTTTATTTTTTTTGCTCAAAAATATTATAATTTTTAAACTGAATAATACAACTATTCACACGTAAAGCGGGACACAGAAAATTCTCATGTTGCTATGTTTGGAACACAAAATTTGAACACTTCCATTAAAGATTTTTTTATTTTATTATGGAAATAAAAAGTCAAACGAATAAAAAATCAACCAATTCAATAAATACAATATAAAACTAGGCATTTTATATATCAACTGCTTAAAGCGAAGCGCACACTCAAAATGGGACACTACAATTTCCATATTTGTATTTAGTGTTGAATACATTTTTAATACTTGGCTGATTTTCCCATCGCTTGGTATACAGCTAGAAGACTCTGTGCTATACTTTCAATAACATTTTTTATAATTCGGGCTCAAATGTTTCAAAAAGTCTCAAGGCTCCATCTCATACCGTTCTCGAGATATTCTTTTATCTAATTCTTGTATCAAATTTTTCGACCTTTTTTATATATTTAATTAAACTATTTTTTTGGAGCTTTAGGTCTGTTTTTATTGTATTTTATTTGATCAATATTTCGTTAACCTTCGCTTAACTTCTTCAGGATATATATTGTTTTTATTTTTTGATATTTAGTATTTTCTTTTTTCTTTTCTCCTTTCAATTACAAATTATTTTACACCGCACCTCCACTTAGAGACTCAATTGGGTCCATTGCGATTCCCTTCTGTTGCCCAAAAAAAAAAAAAAAAAAAAATTATATTAGGAAACGTCTGCTCAGCCATCTAAGCCTATGACATTGCAGCTTCGGGCAGTGACAGATAATCAGGGCTATCATGAATAAAATTCCGCGTGAAATTTCTCCCTTTTCCAATTAGAATTTTTTGTTTTCCTTATCACTATCACATGATAGCCCTGAATATGTTCAATGGTTTCTGGTTCCTCTTCAGCCCGCACATATTACAAGAATCTGGAGTGCCAGTTTCCCAAATGCTGGTTCTTGCTCTGACCGAGCAGTGACCTGTCAACGCGCCTATCATGATTCGCATCGCCTTCCTATTCATGTCCAGGAGCAGTTTGGATCTTCCTGAATCAAGTTTTGGCCACAAACCCCTCGAGACTCTATAATCCTATAACTGTTTGTCCTGATTTCTACCCAATTACTGAGTCCCCTATAGTAATGACCTATCGATAATTTCACCGATCTGTCTGACATTCCATCATCTAATGCCCACCGTATTCTTGCTAGCTCATCGGCAGTTTCATTTCCCTCAACAGTGCTGTGGCCAGGATCCCAACATAGTCTGACACTATATTTATCCATAAGCAAGTTGAATGATTTCCTACGTTCTCACTTTCAACTACATTTCTGGCCACTAACTCCATGGCCCTGAGCTAGTGGCCTGGAAAACTCTGTATTCATTCGGCAGTCTGAAAGAGTTACGAATGCTCGTTCCCAAGATATAGATGCCAGTTTTGATCCAGACACTTGTTTATCATATTAAACAGTTTCGAACACAACTAAAATGGCCAATGTCAAAGAATCCAACAACATTGGCTACTCTTTAACTTCACAAACTTTTGTCTGAATTGAAAGATTTTTCATTAGCATTTAGTGGTTACGCTTTTTTGGGCAAATGTTTGACAAGTGTGACCGTAGCTTAAGGAGACTTCTAGTCGCCGTTCCCACCACAAATTCCTCTATAGGAAGTAGATGGAGAATGACGTCCAAGGCAGCCTGAGGTGTGCTCCTCTGAACACTTGTGATACCCATCGATGCACATCTCTGAACCTTAGCTAGTAATCTCCTGTGACTTTCTTTCCTCAATGCCTCTCACCATACCACACAACCATGGGATATAACCGGCCTGGCAACCGATGTGTAAATCCAGTTTACTACCTAATAGTGGGAAGAAACTTTCCCGTTACCAGTAAAACCACGTCATTCGCATATGTAACTATCTTCCGTCCGCAACTTTCGAAACGCCTAAGAATTGCGTTCATTGCCAACAACCGCAATAGAGGTGACAAAACTCCTCCCTGTGGTGTACCTCTTGTCAATAATCTCTATTAAGCATGATAACTACCCACTCCACTAGAAAGTTGTGAATCCCAAGTGTCTACAGCGACTCCCTAATAGCCTCTATACTTATGTAGTTAAAGGCTCCCTCCTTGTGCTGCAGTCCTCTCTCTATAACACTAACCACGTCATGAACCGCACTCTCAACAGACCTGCCTTTTCAATAGGCATGCTCAGCGCAACTAATGACGCGGGTATCAATTATGTTCCTTAGATGCAGATCAATCAGTCGTTCTAATATTTTCAAAAGAAACGTCTAAAGACTAATTGGTCTGAAATCCTTCGGCTTTGAGTGGCTTGCCTCACCCGATTTGGGTATGAAGATGACTCTAACCTCTCTCAAGGCTTTCGGTATAAACCTCCTGCTTAAGCATATCTTAAAGATATCCACCAGAGACAGTAGTGCGTGCTATGGGACATTCTGCAACATGGCCGCAAAAATACCTGGGTCCAGTGATTTATACGGTTCAAATGTATTTATTGTCCATGTTGCTTTTTCGAACGCCACTTTGTAGTCCACTGTTCCCTCTAATTCCAGTTCCGACAAGTAGTTAAAATTAACCTCCGTCGTTACCAGGAAAGTGAGTGAATGATTGTTCATCAGAACAGAAAGTGTCTCAGAACTGGATTCCGTAAATGAGCCATCCAGTCTTTGAATATTCCCAGGAGCCTTAGGGGTTTTTTGACAATATTCGCTGAAACCTCGACAAATCGTTTATGGAATAAATTCTCTCGACAGTATTTCCTCTATGAGTCTCTTTTCGCCCTTTTGAGATCTCCCTTGTACTCATTATACAATACTTTATGATTGTTCCAGTCCTCAGTCCTTCCTGTGAGTTTCGCTCTATTGAACAATCTTCTAACCGATGACCTCAGATCTTTGGTGCACCACGAAGGCTGCTCTATTTTTCCCAGGAAAACCACTGGACAGGACTGTTCAAAACATTCCCTACAAGTATTAGTGAAATATTTCACCTCCCCTTCCACTCCTCTTTGTGTATCCACACCCGGCGGAGTGTACATTGCTCTAATATCAACAGTGGCCCCATAGATATTCTAGTGTAAGTCCCTCTTGGATTCCTATATGAGTCACGCCTTTCCCCTGAAAAATTAAGACTGAATAATATCCTACTGTGGTCTGAAAACGTAGTCTTCATATACCATCCAGTTCTCTACCAGGTTTCTATTTCTGTTAGTGTTATGTCTATAACCTCTTCCCTATCCCTATTCCTGAACCATTGTTACAAATAAACATATTGCTAGAAGTAATAAAATCAAACACTAATTCACCTCTTTTGATAATGTTGCTGCTCCCCCACTGGGTGATGCGCATTAGCGTCGCAGCCGAGTACCAATGCAACCCATCTCAACGGTCAGCTTCTGCACGCCAGCCCCCGGTAGATCAATAGCATCATGGGGCATATAAACCGATACAAGCACAATTTCCTGCTTAACACTGGCCACTCCACTAACGACTGTATGGTCTCCGTTACTGAAAGACATGTATGTATATGTATGTATGTACATATTTGTATGTTTTATGTACCTACTATAGAAAATATTACTTAAAGATTCCTTTTTCGAAGATAAGTTCAGAACTTAGCCTGTAATTTACAAAAGTTATGATGCACACATTTATTTCGTTTTTATTCAGGTTTTGTTTCAACTAGATATCGATTTTATTTCCTATCTTGTTCTATGAATATATTAGAAGAAAAAATAAATTCAGTGAAGTGCGATTTTGACCCGCGCGAATTATGTAATTATAATACAACAGAACTTAAGTTTTGTTGCTTTTATTATTTGGAATGAATCTTAAGACTAAAACTTAAAAAATATTTAAAATCTAATATAGAGTAAGCAACGTAAGTATTTTATGCTTACGTTGCTGTCTAGCAAAACTTGGGAAAATAAAATGTAACTTGAGGCAAGCAACGTATTTTATGTTTACGTTGCTGTCCATCACAACGTGGGAATAAAATTTTAATGTTTCCCTACATCTTGCCAGCCAACATAATTAGTTTAGGTGTCGGGACGTAACTCCTCCACCCCTTGTCTGAAACACTCCTGAGTTTCATTTGTTCAAAGTTCTTATAAAATATTTATTTATTAATGATTGTTGTCATCATAATTACATCGAAATAACAAAATTTTTATTTATCTTGAGTTTTATATCTTCTTATAATGTCATTTACATCATCGTTCATTACAATATTTTCTTTAGTTTGGTTTTCTTTAATATTAATTTTAATATTATTTCTTCTTATAAAACAATACAATATTATGATCGCCATAGTGAAAACAATTATCAATGTTGCATTTACGCCATAAGATACATTCTTATGAAATTTTAGTTCTTCTATTTCCTTAATATTATATGTATGTTTTAAAATAATGTCGTCAAATTCAAGTTTAGGATTGGTTACGTTAATAATTTGCGTTGGTGGGAAATAAAATTTTTCATGAATTATATGTTTTTTGTTTTTGTTTTTGTTATTAAAATTTATTAGGTAGTTTCCAGATAGACTTAAATTTCTACTGTCACAGGTTTGCTTTAGACTTATTTTCCTAGCATTTTTTAATAAAATAGTTTCTTCATCAATCTCTATTGTTTCTGTTTTATTATTAAATAAGTATTTACAATTATTTTTAATCGAACAGTGATTACTCTTTTGGAGATGTTTAAGGATAATATTTTCTTTATAATGCAAGATAACGTTATTTATTTCGATTACATTTTCGTCAAATTCATCAATTTCCATATAATTGCTATTAGGTACTGCAGTGAGCAATCTAAGTTGTGTAGTTATAATTTGATCTGGGATTTGCACAGCTATTATTAAAGAGTTGTCCTTGTATGTCATCACTCCTATTTTAAGGAGCTTTAATTTATAAAAATCAACATCAAAGTTTTCAATTTCTGTTTTTGTAAACATACTAGGATGGATAAGGTTATTTTTTGCTGATGCAATATCATAATGTAATTTCTCTATTCTATTTTCCAAAAAATTCAACTTGGACAATTGATCCAAGTATAAATATCGTCTTAAAATTTCACTATTACTTTTTCTAACTTGTTCCAGAGCGGATTTGATGTTAATTCTATCTTGTTCTACGGAGTTTTTTAAACTTATAATTGATTTGTTAAATGAATCATTTATAATAATCTGTTTGTTTACCGTTCTAATGATATTTCTGTTATTCTCTTCGGTAACGGAGATATGCTCCATAATTTCTGTCCTGTCGTTATCGTCCATTGTTCCGTACAGCCATTTCTGTGCTGAGCCTTTAAAATTAATTAAACCTCTCTTTTCTCTATGATGTTTTGGCTTTATCGTTAGAATTTTTTCGTGTATATCTTGTACCTTTTGTAAAAGTATCTGTCTATTACTTAAATCACCAGAATGGTTGCCAAGATCTGAAAATTTAAGTGGACGTTTAATATTGGATTCATGAACATTTTCTAATTTGTACTTTCTGAATTTAGGTTGTTCTTTATGTCTAACATTTGCATAGTTTTTTATGAATCCCACTGACCTATTTTCTTCGTAATTTTCTCTTTTCTCATTAATTTTGTTTATTTTCGATAGCTTTGAATTCATTAACCTGTCCCTCAATAAATACCTTTGAATGCTACCATTGTGTGCTCTAAAGGGTGTATCCTTTATTGTTGAATGGTAAGTACTATTATACAACTCAATTGCTTTTGACATTTGCTCCTTAATTGGTAACCGGTTTTCTATGTTAAGAGTTCTAATTTTTTCCGTTATTGTGTTGTTTAGTCTTTCGACGTCAGAGTTGCCAGTGTGGCTATTGGGTTTGGAAAAGTGAATGTCTATTCCTTCACTTTCGCAGAATTGTTTCACGTTAACATTATTAAACTCGTTATCACACACCAGTTTCCTCATCTTTCCAAGAATCGATATATACAGTTTTAATTTTTCTACCAGAGTTGAGCTATTTCTGTCATTTAAGTGAAAACTCGTAGCGTGTTTTGAAAACTTATCTATAAACATTATAAAGCTTTGTCTAGAATTCACATAGGTATCAACATGAACTATCTCGTTGATATCGGAAGGTCTTTCAGTCATTTTGAATTTAGTTTTAATTGGGTTTCTATCGTATTTAGCTGCTGAGCAAATTTCGCAGTTATTTATTACTTTTTGTATAAATTCTTTCAATTTAGAATTATATATTTTGTGTTTAATTTTCTCATAAGTTGGAATTATGCCTGCATGGCCTGTTTAAAATTTATGAAATAGTGCAATTTGTTTTTTCAATTCGTCCTCTTCGACAATATCTTTAGCGAATTTAGAACACTTAACAAACTTAATTTTGTTGTTTCCAGAAAATTCGGCGATAATAGTTTTTTGTAATCTATTATACTCATGTCCATTCAGTTCGAAAAATATTGCAACTTTTCCTTTTGAAATTTCTCTTTTGAGAACATTTACAACATTTCCATTCGCACAATCATCTCTATCGGTAAATATTCGCTTTTTTCCAAAAATTTCCTCCATAGGAACATTTATCTTCTCTACCAAAATAGTTTGTGTTCCGAAGCGGTTCACTACGGTATCCAAAATTGGTATATGGTCATTATTTTCCTCCTCCTGTGAATGAACGGTTTGAACCAGCAAATAATCTTCATCCCCATTTTTATTTGATTTGTTAGTGTCATTTTCCGTCAAATGATTAATTTCATTTATATCAGAGTTAATGCGACTCAAAAAATCGGGAACTTTATTCAGTTCACCTTTTATATAATTTACCCGCATATTATATTCTCCCAACTGAACCAACCATCTTTGGAGACGTGGACTGATATCCTTACCCGTATATTTTACTTGTAGCCACTTCAATGGTTCATGGTCGCACTCTAGATCGAACTCTCTTCCATAGATATATGGTCGAAAGTACTTAACACCCCAAACTATCGCCAACAATTCTTTCTCAATCGTTGAGTAGTTTGTGTCGGTCTTATTCAGAGTACGAGAAGCATATGCAACTGGGTGACCTTCTTGTGAAAGAACGGCGCCAATGGAAAAATTGTTTGCATCAGTGGTATCTTGAACTTTTTGGAGAATATGGGGTATCTAAGGATTGGTGCATTGGTGACAATTTCTTTAAATTTTTCAAAGGCCAAAATGTAATTAGGATCGTATGTATTAATTTTTTCGTTTTTTCTGAGTGTCTTTGTTAAAGGGGTTGCGATTTTCGCATAATCCTTGATAAACTTCCTGTAGAATCCCGTCATTCCCAGAAATGATTTGATCTGTTTGGTCGTTTGCGGAAGTTTTAGATTTTGTATTACTTTAACTTTTACGGGGTCCGGTTTAATGCCTTTATGAGTAAGTATGTGACCCAAAAACTGTGTTTCCTTCTTCAGAAAGTCGCACTTATCTATTTGAATTTTTAATTGGGCTTTTCTTATAGTGTTAAAAATTAATCTCAGAGAATTTATTTATTATTATTATATATATTATTTTTTATTCCAGAATTATCCTGTTTTTTTGGCAAAATCCATAAAGGACTATTATAGGGAGAATTGCTTTCCTTGATAATATTTTGTCGAAGCATATCTTTGATTTGCCTCTGAATTTCATTTTCATGAACCTGTGGGTATCGATAAACCTTCGAATATAATGGTTTATCTGTCGTAGTGGCTATTTCATGACAGATTTCGGTTGTTGCGGATAAAGTGTCGCCTTCCACAAAAAAAACAAATCCTTAAATTCATTCAGCAATTTCTTAATGAAATCCCGTTCCTTTTGACTTAAGTTATTTATTCGGAATTTACTTTGTATGTCCTCACCTTCTAAGTGCTGAAGACTTGTTATCATATCGAATGCCATTCATTCTCTTCAAAAAATATTCTATCTCCTAGTATTTCCAAATAATTTTGATCAAGGTTTATTTGAGCCTTGAAAGCGACCAAGAAATCTTGACCTATTATAGCATCATAATTTTCATTTTTGAAATCGACTATTTTCCATGAAAAAGTACCTCTAATAGGGAATTGGGAAGGTATTGGGGTAACAACGCAACACTTTACTTCTTTGAAACCGCTAAGAGTCTTAATATAAATAAGTTTTTTCAAATTGTTTCTTATAAAGGGAAAACGTGTTTGGTTTCACTACGCTGGTACTTGCCCCGGTATCTATTAGGCATTTAAAAGTCTGTTTTCCCATAGACAAAACTACAATGGGTAGTTTAAATTTTGAGGCGGTTCCAAAAAATTTGTTTCTTAATCGGAAATTGTTTCAGCTTCCTGTAAGAAATCAATTTCCATATATTTAGAATTATGAGACCTTTCTGAGTTTTTATTAGTATCAACACTCATATGTGTCAAACGTGTTCGGGATGAGCTGGGTTTTTCATTGTTGTAACCAGAAGAATTTAGACGTTGAAAATGTCGATTTTCCTTCTTGAAATTTTGTGGTTGACGAGAGTTAAAATTACGATTGTCGTAATTGTTATATGTGTGATTTTGTTGGACTTGATTACCGCCATATTATTGTTTTCTATCATTTTGGTTAAAATGTTGAGGTTTGATTTGATTCCCAAATTTATTATAGTTGTTATGATTAATTTTTAAATTTTTATTAACTTTATGTCTACTGTCAATAGCTCTACTGTCGTCAAGTAATTCTAGTTTTTGTATATTTGTTGTGTTGAATTTAAATACGGATTTTTCTTTTAGCTTTGTTAGTAACAACTAGTATCTTGTTCTTTTAATTTACAATTTTAAACCTGGAGGGTCCCGTGGGAATCGCTGGTATGACTCTAACTTTTAACTGCTAAATACAAGACTCCAACTCTTTAATTAAAACTACACTATTTATACAAAACTTAATCTTAATTTAATATACTTCAACATTAATATTATGCTTAACAGCTATTATTATTATGCTAACTTGCTAAACTATTTAATGTTATTAAGCTTTTGACCCAATTACGAAATACCCTATTGCACAATTTGTCAACGCAAGGAATTTAGCAAACAACGAAGTGAATGAAGTGGTTGCTGCTGCGTTAGCAATTTGGTGCAATATGCGGGTACGAGGGTTGTTCAATTCTGATTCACAACATCCCTCCCCCCTTGGCGGAAGAAAATATCCATTTATAGATATTTTCCAAGTATACTAATTGGATCAAATGCTTTTACATATGTTAAAATCTTAAACGTAGTTGATCTTATGCTATTCAACAATACCCTTTTTTTTTGTTTTGTTTCAAATATATTTTTTCTACCTTTTGCTATACATAAATATAATATATATTTTTCATTTAATATTAATTTAAAGCTAAATATTTTACCATACTCTGGTACGCCTATAGATTTTCTTTCAATATATTAATTTTTCTTAAAGATGCATAATTATGTATTTTGCCTTTGCAATTTCATTAGTTGCCAACTTTTGTTTTCGGAATAATTACTGTTTATTGCGAAATTGCAGCCTACTTGCGAAAGAAAGAAAAAATATTTAATTTTTTTATTTTTTATTAAAACTAAAATTATTGAATTTAAATGGTAATCAAATCTAAAGTAGGTCAACATAAAGTTTTTGAACTTAAAAAATAAACAAAAACATTACAACAGGTGTGCATATATACAGAACAAATAAATACGTCATCAGCACTTTGATACTTCAGGTTGTTGACGTGCGTATTCGCCTAGCTTAACTTTCCCCATGCTCGTATTGCAGTAAAAAAAATTGTTTTTTTTTTGTATCATTTTGCGTTTGTCAACAATTTTGTTTAATTGCAATTACGTATTGTAGCGAGGGTTTATTCAACTTTTTTTTTGTTTAATAATTTTTTTTTTCTTTATTTTTTTTTCTTTTTTTTATATTTTTATTTAAAGAACATTTTAGTAAGCATATTTGTGTTTTTTTTTTGTTTATTTTAGTACGCGGAAATAAATTCGTTGTTGTTGTTAAACAAGTTAAAAAAGTAAAATAATTAATGTTCAATGCTTTCCCTTATAAATTTATAATTAAATAGCCTGGATTGTAACTGAATGATCAATTATCCCATATAAGTTATATTATATGCCGTTCTTTGTAGGGTTTTACTAAATTCTTATGGTAGACCTTTTCACACTTTTTTACTCTCAATTTTATGTTTACACATGTTGGTATGTCTATAACAGTGGTTTCAAAAATAAAACTATAGTTGTATGTGTGAGAAAAGCTGTCTCATTCGTCTCTGAAGTACATCGAAAAAAATAAATATCTGCAACAAATGCAGTTTAGTCAAGCAGCTCAAAATATATAAAAAGGAGTCTATATGGTAGATAATTAAAAAATAAGGAAAAAAATTAAATAAAAAATTTGCGGGCGACCCATATTTTCCGAGTTACGGCGCTGTAAACTTTTCATAGGAAACTGTGAAGAAATTCCAAAAATACATTTTTAAATAGCTTATCTGATAGAAACTTGAAAAATAAGAAGAAAAAATTAAACAAAAAAATTGGCTGCGACCAATATTTTCCGAGTTATTGGTCTTTTAAGTTTTGATTTTAGATACAGTTTATTGAAGCTGCTCCAAAAAAAAAATTAAAATGTCTTTTTAATATATATTCATTTCTTTCCTTAAAAGTTTTGTAACATAAAATACATTGAATGTCTCAAAATTCATTACTTATCATAGACTATTTTTCGCATACCACTTTTTTTCTTTCACTGTATCTATAAAAGAATTTAATACACCCGCTGCGCGCATGTGTTATCGTCGCTGTTTCATTGACGACTAAATGGAAGAGAATAAGAATGTGTGTGATTTTAGTTTGCACAATTGTGCCATGAAACTGACATACATCATTGGTCTATAACTTCATATGGTCCTAACCATAAGGTTTGGATTCTTTAACCAAACCTTTTGACCTATTTTATACTCTCTGTCCTTTGAACCCTTATCATAATACTGTTTGGCTCTCAATTTTGCTCTCTCTTGATTCTCTCTAACGATTACATGTGAACGTTGGATTTGATATTTCAGAATTTTGCTATAATCATCCGCGTTGTATAGTGTTGTCGGGGATATTTTCAAAGGTATGGGTATTTCAAATTCAAACCCGAATAACACTCTCGTCGGTGTTTGTTTTGTTGTTGAATGTTTGCTATTATTATACACATACATGGCGTGATGAGTCCATTCGTCCCAGTTGGTACCATCCAGGTTAACGAAATTTCTCAGAAATTCGGCCAATGGTCGATGAGCTCGTTCTAAAGCACCATTCGCTTGCGGATGATAAGGAGTGGTTAGTAGTTTCTTTATTCTTAGCATCTTACACGTTTCCTTGAATAATCTGTGAAGTTTGAACCATTATCCGTTACCAACACCTTGGGAATAAAGTATCTTGAAATTATTTCCTTAAAAAAGACTTTAGCTACAGTTGGTGCCTCTGCGTCAGGCACGGCTGCACATGCGAAAAATTTTGAAAAATCATCTTGAAAGGTGACGATGTATTTGTTTACCCTAGCTGATTCTGGCAACGGACCTACCAGGTCCATGAAAATCTTTTCAAAAGGCTTACTTAAAGTGCTTGTTGTAACCAATGGCATTTTTTCAACTTTCGAACATTTGTTTTTCTGGCATAGGCTACACGTTGTTACATAATTTTTTTATTTGTCGATACATACCGGCCCATTTATACTGATTCCTGATGCGGGAATAAGTTTTGAATGTACCTTGATGTCCACTCAAAGGTGTATCGTGAAATGCTTTTATTACTTTGTTAATATCTTCTGCATTCGTTAAATAAACAGCCATATCTTCATCTCCCATATCCTCGTTTACCTCTGGTTATTGCCCCTACATTTATATTCTCTATTGGAAGGCGACTGAGGGCATCAGCGTTTTGATTCGTTTTTCCTGATTTATACCGTATCTCGAAATCATATTCTAAAAGTCTTAGTCTAAGGCGCCCCAACCTGCCTTCTTGATCCTTTAGATTAGCTATACCCTTGAGGGGTTTGTGGTCTGTAAAAATGGTGAAGTGTCTCCCGAGTAAATATGGCCTAAAAGTTTTTGTTGCCCATACGATGGCAAGCAACTCCTTCTCTATTGTAGAGTATCGTTTTTCAGTGGCACTTAGTACTCTGCTTGCAAAATATACTGGTAAATCCGTAGTCAGAACAAATGGTTTCTCAAAGTCAGGGTATTGTAATAGAGGTGGATTCGCAACTGCTGCTTTTAATTGGTCCATAGCTTGCTGACACTCATGCGTCCATTCAAATTTTACGTTCTTCCTTAGTAGTTTGTTTAGAGGTAAGGCCATTTGAGACGAGTTCGGTATAAACTTCCTGTAGTAGTTGATCAATCCCAGAAATGCTTGCAGATCTCTGATACTTCTAGGAGGTGGAATATCTTTTACTGCTTTAGTTTTATGGGGATCCGGTAAGACTCCTTTTTCCGAACATTGGTGGCCCAGGTAAACTACCTCCCTTTGAAGGAAATGACATTTTTTGGGGTGTAACTTAAGGTTGTACCTTCTTAATATATCTAATACTCTCTTGAGCCTTAATTGGTGATTAGACTTGGGTCGAACTCGTTCACTAGTTCATTTTTGCCAGAAACCACTGATCAAACCCATTTAAATTACATGGGTTTGATCATTGGTTTGTGGCAAAAATGAACTAGTGAACGAGTTCGACCCAAGTCTATTGGTGATCCGATAGGTTCCTGCCGTAGATTACTATATCGTCCAGATAGACGAAACAGTCGATTCCTTGTAGCCCCGTTAATATCGAGTTCATGATTCTTTGAAAAGTGGCTGGTGCCCCTGTTAATCCGAAAGTCATACGATTAAACTCGAAATGCCCCAAATTGGTGCTAAAAGCTGTTTTTTGTCTGTCCCGTGGGTCCATTAAAGCTTGGTGGTACCCACTCGCTAGATCGACGGTAGAAAAATATCGGCTGTATCCCATTTGGTCTAGGATTTCGTCAATTCTTGGTATGGGGAAGACTTGCTTTATTGTAGCCTCGTTAAATTTTCTGAAATCTACTACTAAACGCCATTTTTTCTATCCATCTTTTCCTGCCCTTTTTGGTGCTAAGAGTATTGGTGAATTCCACGGGGAGGTACTAGGAGAGATAATTCTATCTTTGACCATCTGGTCTACTTGTCTATTCACTTCATTTCGGTGGACCTGAGGTAGTCTATATTGTTTAGTATTTATTGGAGGTTGACTAGAATCAGTTTGGATTTTATGCTTAAGTACATTTGTGTGGGTTAAACTGTCTCCTGGTAATTGAAACACGTCGTCGTATGATTTCAAAATGCTCTCGATCGATAATCGCTCTTCCGGGTTCAAATCTGCGGAAAGCTGTACTGTTTCCAATAGCAATTTGGTTCTTTCTTTGTTGTCCGTGGTACTTATTGTATTAATGGCTGTTGTTGATTCTATCTGGTAGTCCTCAGGGTTTTCATAACTTAATATTGTTTTCTTATTGATGTTCACTGTATAGTTGTTGGAGTTTAGAATGGGAACAAATGCTATTCCCCCTTTGATCGATGTTAGGATTTCGCCCACAAAAACCCCTGGTAAAATTTCTAGTTTATTTACTATTATTTCTCCCGTAGCCTTGGTTACTACTACTTATACAACTTCTTGGGAACGTCCTTTTATAGAAAAATTTTCGTATATAACAGAGGGATTTCTGAAACAAGTGGCAAGGAAAGTATTTCTTTCTGGTTCTCAAAAAATGTTATGTTTTTGTTTATTGTGTCGGTAACCGACCTATTCCACATCATATCTCGGCCCAGCAAACCATCTGCTGGCAAAATTGTGCCCTTTGGTACTATGTGCATTTTAAAATTTAGTTTGTCCACGTATTTGTGGTTCACAGTTATAGTTCCTTTGGTACTCATGTTTCTTCCAAAGGCTCCTGAAAAGGTTTTCTTCTCATTTTCATTAACTTTTATGCACGATGTCAAAGCTTCTTCCTTTACTAGTGTAGTATCAGCGCCTGAGTCTACCAACAGTAGTAATTTTTCTTCTTTTGCCTCTCTACAAGGAAAGCTTATATACGCATCGTTTATCTCACTTTCGTTGCTACTAACATCACTCTCCAGTCTCAGTTCATTTTTGTGCTCTGATTGGTTTATGTGATGTTCTGCGACGTTTCCGTCCTTAATTATTCAATTATTTATATCATTACATGTCATCATTGCCATATTATTCAGCGATTTTCTTACTGAATCTGTGCATCTTGCACCAGATATTAATTCGGTGTTATCCTTGTCTTCCTGTTTCTGATTATCCTGCTCCTCTGTCAAATGTATATTGTTAATATCTAAATTTATGATATTAAAAGCTGTATCTTCTTCATATTTAGTTCTTACGGGGTGTTGTGTTTTATTTTCATTTTCTTTATTAGTGATTTCTCTACATTTTTCGGCATTCCGGTCCATTAATCTTGGCCGGGCCGATTCTCGTTTCCCGAATTATTGCTGTTGTAATTATATCTGCTTCTGTTTACCTCATTGTTGCCTCTATTGTTGCCGTTTCTACTATTGCTATTTATACTCCGTCTGTTTTTTGGGCAACTAGAAGAAATGTGACCCTATTGATTACAACTAAAACAGCGTCCCTCCTCGTTGTTATTATATCTAGTTCCACTTTTATTTTGAGTTTTCGAGCTTGCAAGATTTTGCTTATTTGTTCCATAGTCGGGAGGTTTCATGTTCATTCTAAAATTGTATTCGTTATAGCCCTGTCGTCTGCCTTGATTATAGCACGTATTGCTGCCTTGGTTATAACAATCGTCTAGCATAGGACTGCAGTATACTGAGTTGTTAAATGAATTTTCTCGTGTATTACTGTTTGGCATTGGATGGTTCCAAGTGTTTTGATGCATTGATAATTGTCTGACTTCTTTTATCAATTGCTGAACCGTCTCATATAAAGGTTCCTCGGTATGCATTGTCATGATATTTGAAGGTTTCATATTAGAACCGAAGAGATTTTGAGCCTCCTTGGTGATTTTCAGCAGGGCAGATAGCTTTTCGTTTTCGTGTCCGATGAATTTTGACATCAATCTAGGATCTCGTAAGCCTCTTATGTACGTCCTTACTGCGGATTGGTTGCAATGATCTATCATAGATTTTTGATGGGATACTTCTGGCCATTGTACTGCAATTAGTTCTGTGGCGTCTGTAAGTAGTCCTTCTAGTCTCTCTCCAAATTCATATGCTGTCTCCGTTGAACCTTGCTTACTACTAAAAATTAGTTCTTGTATATCTGTTAGAGTTTTGCATTTTATAAATTTTTCTCTAATAGCCTGGCATAAGGCTTCTACTGTTGCGAACTCTTTATTGTGTAAATATGAGTAAGGATTTCCAAATAATCTCGTTTTTATGCATTTGATTATGTCGACGACATTACCTGGTTCTGCTAGTTTATCCTTTGCTATCATACATCCTTCAATAAACTTTTTTGCTTCCCTGACCAGTTCTGGCCCATCAGTTCCATAGAAAATTGGTGGGATATGGGATATGGGATATGGTTTTCAAGAGTTCAGTAAAAGTTGTCATGTTGTTACTATTTGTTGTGGTGTTAATTGTAATCCTCATCTCTCCTTGTAAGTTTAGTATCTTTGACTTCAGCGTTTCGATTTGTTGAGTTTTTTCCCGTATCACTTTTCTATTTTCGATAACTTGC
Organism: Tachina grossa; assembly: GCA_949987645.1. NCBI lineage: Eukaryota > Metazoa > Arthropoda > Insecta > Diptera > Tachinidae > Tachina > Tachina grossa. The sequence goes on from OX465278.1 coordinate 54,160,605, forward strand.
TGCAGCTGATCAGGACTCAAGTTAGGGTTAACGCGCTGCGCGAAGTCTTTAGATGTCTGTGTCTTCTGTTCGCTGTCTTGAATCTGTTGTTCAGCTTCTTCAATGGTTTTTCTTAAGCTTTCGTTCTGCTGCTTCAAGATCCTGTTAACGTGTAAGTATTCTTCTATTTCTTTAAATATATGTAGCTGGACTTTGTTGATGTTCATTAGTACTTGTAGTTCTTCCAATAAAATATCTATCTTTTCAAATTCGGTTATGTTTCCCTGGCTCCTCACTTTATGCTTTACTAACTCTATATACTCTTTGGTATTGTTAAGGTACTTTATGAGATTCCATACTCGTTCAGAAATTTCCCTGGTCTCCTCTTGTGTCTTTCGTAATTCTTTTTTCAAATCCTCCATATAGCTCAAGCAAAATTTCCATTTGTGTTGGTCCCATTTGTCTCGAGAAAATGTTTGATCGTTGTTGAGTTTACCACCAAAGTCTGTGCAACTTAAGGCAGCTAAAATAGCTCATTAAAACCTTGCGTTGTGTAGTAAATGTTGGTATACAGAACAACGTATCCTTTTAACAATTTAATTCAGTATATTAAAATTAAATTGAGCTAAAATAGCTTTCCAATATCAATATACTTCCTTCAAACTGCCAAAAGGTATCAAACTGTGCTCTTGCTAATACCGGCTGCGCCAAAATGTTGTGTTGAATTTAAATACGGATTTTTCTTTTAATATATTAATGGTTTATTTAAAAGCTTTGTTAATAACAACTAGTATCTTGTTCTTTTAATTTACAATTTTAAACCTGGAGGGTCCCGTGGGAATCGCAGGTATGACTCTAACTTTTAACTGCTAAATACAAGACTCCATCCAACTCTTTAATTAAAACTGCACTATTTATACAATACTTAATCTTAATTTAATATACTTCAACATTAATATTATGCTTAACAGCTATTATTATTATGCTAACTTGCTAAACTATTTAATGTTATTAAGCTTTTGACCCAATTACGAAATACCGCTATTGCACAATTTGTCAACGCAAGGAATTTAGCAAACAACCAAGTGAATGAACTGGTTGCTGCTGCGTTAACAATTTGGTGCAATATGCTGGTACGAGGGTTGTTCAATTCTGATTCACAACATATTTAATGATAATATCGTTTAATGTCAAATTTTCACCTAAATGAACTCTGAGTGGTCCATCGATTTTTTCAATTAGGATATTAGCTAAATCCCTATCTACATTTTCAGATCGATACAAAAGAGGTTTATTATCATCGAATTCATAGATTTCACTTACTAACGGCCGTATGTATAATCGAAAACTGGCATGAAGTTAGCATAAGTAGCCAAATTGAGCATGGTATCAACGTGTTTTGCCATAAATTTTACATTTAAAATCATGCTAGGATGTAATCGAGTGTAAAAACTACATTTTCCGATGATTTTTAATGTCAAATTGTATAGAGTAACTCGTCCACACGTGTTGCAATTTTGTCACTTATGCTAACTTCATGCCAGTTTTTGATTATACATAAGGCCGTAAGTGTTTAGCCTTCTCAAAGTAGCCAAACAACTGTCTTAAATTATTTACCTTAATACATCGACAATTATTAAATACTTCTGCATACGATGTTTTTGGTCTGGCTTGAATCCTTAATTTCGCTTTCAACTGATCCCAGGAAATGTCTCCTACTCCTCTTATATATGTTCCAAATTCATCCGTAATTTTTTCATTGACAATTATTTGAACTCCGAATCGTATTAGTTCTCGATTGTTTCCACAAAGTCCTATTATCATTTCCACGGATTTGATGAAACTGTTAATGCAACGGTTGTTATCCAGTGGTCTAATTTGCCTAAATTGTTGAATAACGTCTTTCGGTGTCATGAAGAGGCAATTTTGTGATATGAATTGTTGATCTTGTTGTAGTATTTGTTGTTGCTGGGCTTGCTGTACCTGTTGTTGATGAGCTTGTTGTAACACTTGCTAAACTTGTAGTTCCTGTTGTTGGGCTTGCTGTAGCTGTTGTTGATGAGCTTGTTGTAACACTTGCTGAGCTTGTATATAGTTCTTGCTGTGGTTGAGCTTGCTGTAGCTGTTCTTGTTGTTGGTATATTTTTGCTTCTTGTTGCTTAAGAACCATTTCAAGTTCTGTTATTCTTTGCAAACTTTCATCCATGTTTATCGGACGAATTTTGTCAAATTTGTTCATTTTATTTAGTTTTGTTTTGGATGGTATTTTTATTTGATTTTCCTTTTTTTCAAATACTTTGTTTTAAAGTTCGAATGGTGGAAAAAAATCACTTTTAAATTACCTTTTAATTACTATTGAGTCACTTTTGTGCTGTGTAATGGTGTTTCTTTTCTTTTTGTTCCTTTTAGAATCAAAAAGTTTATAAAGTACAGATATTATTAATTTTGTATCAAATGCGGTTGATCTCTTTTTGTGTTCATTTAATTTATTTTTTTGAATAAATTTCCGTGCCGACTGCGCCAATTATGTAATAATAATACAACCGAACTTAAGTTTTGTTGCTTTTATTATTTGGAATGAATCTTAAGACTAAAACTTAAAAAATATTTAAAATCTAATATAGAGTAAGCAACGTAAGTATTTTATGCTTACGTTGCTGTCTAGCAAAATGTGGGAAAATAAAATGTAACTTGAGGCAAGCAACGTATTTTATGTTTACGTTGCTGTCCATCACAACGTGGGAATAAAATTTTAATGTTTCCCTACATCTTGCCAGCCAACATAATTAGTTTAGTTGTCGGGACGCAACTCGCGCGAAGGGTTCCGTACAGAAACTAGATATGTAATTCAATACGAACTTTAGCCTATATAATATATAGTTTTGACTTTTTTTTGTTTTTGGTTTTTTTAGGTTTTGAGCGTTTTTTAGTTTGGCGTTTTTTCGGTTTTTGGCGCTTTTTTTACTTTTAGCACTTTTCTCCCCTTTTTCTCGATTTTTTATTTTTTTTTTTTATTTTGGTGATTTTTTTTATTTTGGTGATTTTTTTCATTTAGGCGATTTTTTTTAGTTTTGGTGCCTTTTTCGCGTTTTGGCGATTTTTTCGGTTTTGGCGTGTTTTCAATTTGGCGATATTTTTTCATTTTGGCGTTTTTTTTTTCATTTTGACGATTTTTTCATTTGGGCAATTTTTTTTTAGTTTTGGCGCCTTTTTCGCGTTTTTTTCGGTTTTTGGGCTTTTTTCATTTAGGCGATTATTTTATTTATTTATTTTAGTGTTAGAATTTTTTTTTGTCGCTTTAGCAATTTTTTTTTTAGATTTGACGATTTTATAATTTCTTGATTTTTTAGTTTTACCGTTTTTGAAATTTTCAAGAGTTTGCCTTTTACGGTTTCCAAGATATAGCTAGATATAGTTGTCAAAATTACATTGGGCCTTATTACGGTTCTCGAATTTTTCTAATTTAAATTTTTTTAAAATTAGTGTTAGTCTGTATAAAAATACACAAATTTTTGCGAATTTCAAGTGTCAATATACATATATACATACAATTGTATGTATATTGCATTGAATTTTAACATATTTCGTTGCTCGTTTTGGAACACCCTTCAATTTTTAACTCTCATTTATTTGTTGTTGTAGCGGCCAAGGTTCTACATACTGTCTAAATTTCATGTCCGTGGATCTTCCGGTTTCTGCGAAAATAGCGTGTGACGGACAGACGGACAGCGTAGCGAAAACAATAGGGTTCCTCTTCACCTTTGGTGTACGGAACCCTAAAAAGATGTAATAGAAAACGGAATTTGCATTCACCCCTATCTTGAATAACAAGTGGAATTTTTGTTCACGGGATAATTTTCATTCCCCTCGAAGGGAAAAATTATATCGTGAATCTACCGGGAAATCTTTTCCCCGCTATCAGTCCCATTGAATGTAAAAGAGGGAAGAAGATTTGTAAAGCTTAAAAATTAATTGCAGTTTTTCATAATTAATTAGTGGTTACGCTTTTTTGGCACATGACACACAGATGTAAACTCAGCCTAAAGAACAGCAATGTAATAAAAAGTAAAATCCAAAAAAAAGTGAGTGGTTTAAAAAAAATTCCCGGTAATTTTTTCCCGCTTAGAAACTCTAGCTTCAACTTAAGTTTGTAGCAAAAAAAAATAAATAAAAAAGTTGATTTTTGTTTTTTACTACGTTTTCAGCTTACGATTTCATTTCAAATCTAACCGATTTCCCTCCAATATCTATAGGTATTTATTTTACCTACAATTTAATAATACCTAAATATTTCTCAATGAAATTGATTAAGTAATCTCTTGCATATCATTTGAAACAAAAGCTGAAAATCCTTAAATTCCCCTTTCGAATTATCCAATTAATAAATACATAATTTTATGTGCAAGTGGGTCAATTTTTTTTTTTTTTTGTCAACAGGCGTCTAGCAAAAATGAAATCTACACAAAATTCTAAGAATATTACCCTGAGAAACTACGGGTCTAAAATCAAAAACTAGCTCCCGCCGAGAGGCATCAAAATTCAAGCTATTCATTGGGTAAAAGCATTTATAACCAAGTAACAAACATGTAAGAAATATGTTTTCAAACAGCCACACACACAACCACACATTTTCTATTCCATTTTATGTACACAAATGATTGTATACAATGGCGAATGTTCAGTAAATATTCCGAGTATGACTGTATGTATTATTATTTTTTACTGAATAAAAATATTCAAAATGAAAGTATGAGAGAGATTCAATTAGTTTAATACGCATCTGTCTTTTACCCCTTTTAAAATCGGAAAGTTTACTTTGCAGTCTTAATACAGCTGTGTGAAAGACAAAGGGAGGAATACTATCTCTTTCTGTCTGTCGCCCAGCTGAATTAAGACTTTGCAAAGTAAACTTTCCGTGTCTAAAAGGGGTACAACAGTACATTGACTTAAAAATAAAGTACGTGCACTGCTGAAAAAGTACGTCTGGCTAGCCTAAGAGTAGTGCTGGTGATGAATTCAAAAGCGAGTCAGTACATTACCCCTTTCAGACACGCAAATACCCTTTTAATTCAGCTGGGAGAAAACAGCTGTCTTCCTTAATTAAGACTGCAAAGTAAACTTTCCGCGTGTAAAACGGGTATTTGCAGACTCTTAACTGAGCTGGAAGAAAGAAAGATATACCCCCTTATGCAAAAACGTTTGATTAAGTTAAAGCATGTGTTAAAACCGGTTTTGCCATACAAAATTTGTTTGTTAAACCAACTTTAAGTTTAACAATCGTTTTTGCAAAAGGGGGATAGTTTTCCCCCTCGGTCTTTCAAACAGCTGAATTAAGACTTTGCGTGTCTAAAAGTCCCGGTTAACACACTTCAACTTTTGTTGATCAACTCATAATTCAGCTGTAAGAAAGACGGAGAAGGATATACAAACATCTATTTTTTGCTACCACCTGAATTAAAAGTTGATCAACAAAAGTTGCCGTGTGTGAACCGGGACAAAGGGGTACATGTTCACTCACCATCGACATTTCCTTCAGGGTACTTTCACGCATATGTATGTAAGTATGTACGTACGAGTATGTATGTAAGTATATATGCGTATGTATTTACTATAGTGACCCTTCAGAAAGTGCGAATAGTGAAATTGTGGTGATTTACTAGCGACGTTGTTAGTATTAGTACTGACTAGGTGTACCATAGCCAATGTAATCGCCTATTGACATATAACATAGGGTTGTCATTGAAAATCTACCAGTAGACTTTAGCACTATTGAGAAGGTAGTTCTTTTATGACGATATTAAGATATTTGAACCAAAGATTCACTAGTAGGTTTTAGTGACGGTCGTCTACATATATTTATTAAATATTATTGCATAGCATAATATAAAAGAAAAACAAACTATTGACGCGTTGATTGACAATTTCAATAGAAATACACTACAACTGTTGTCTCTAACGTATCTCTACTCTTGCATAAAAGGCAAGTTGTCGACATTTTAACTAGTGCAATTGTCGCTGGAGAAAGAGTATTGACATAGAGACATAGGCTGACTAGAGGGGAATTATATTCTTAACTGCGGTCTCTACCTGACATGAAATGACTAACTTTTAACATTAACTTCAAGTTACATGTTATACGTAGACTGTTCAAGTTAATGCTTTTTTCAAGTTATTACATTATTGTTAGTGCATTGGTTTTAACAACTCAGTTACAACTTCAAGTTACAGCAAAATTTCATGCCAGGTGGAGGCGTAGAGTTATTGTATCATAATGTAGGAATGTTGTAATCATATTTATTGCTAATGGTACTGCTTAAATAATAATTTATTGAGGAATATCCCCAGAGAACTCGAAAATGATAAAATATTTAATCAATTAAAAGTGGAATATGTACTTACCTTTCATCAAATAAATGTCTGGCACTGCTACTCGATGCGGAAGCCATCTACACACACACGTATAGTTAATTATAAGTATGTAAATAAAGATTGCAAAATAGCATTTTTTTCACATATAGAAATCAATAAACTTCTCACAAATAAAGACCATACCAAAGAAACTCACTTTCCTTCTGATAATTTGCGAGATATTTTTATCTGTGATATTAACTTTGGTGCAATTTCGTTGGTTTATTTTCTGCGACATCCAGACCAGAGAAACAAGTCGATGGGCTTGAAGCCGACGGCGCGCCGATGCTGCTTATTTTTCTGTATTTCCAGCCGCCGCCTATTGCATCGCCTCACAACTAGTCAAAACTTTATATACTCAAAAATACAAATTTGGGAGGAAAAAGTTATAAAAATCGATTTTCAATTTCAATATATAATTTTTCAAAATTTGCATATGCCTATTTGAGCCGACGAAAATTATTTTGGTGTGCCGCCGCCGGTCTCAAATCTACTGTGCTACCGCAGCCGATAATTTGACTCGACTTGTTTCTCTGCTTACAGAACAGCTGTTAACAAGGCACATCAATCAGGTACCCGCGATTCTAAAACAAATATTACAACAGCAACAACCACATGTACTTTTTTGGTATAAATTACCTTCTTTCTTTTCAAAACAGGGTAGCATCGTGACATTGCATGTTTCTTAAAGGAAATGTCAAACACCCTACAAAACTGAATATTCGAAAGGTGTTTATGGATACCCAAACAAAAGCATGCTTTTAGGCTTATACCTACACAATCCAAATTTGACATTTATATTGGTATAATGACATTAGTCACCTGGTGTAGTACTGCCACCTAATAAATGCGCCTTGATTCAGTACGTGTGCGTCAACGCAAAGTGCAAAATTTTGCCAACTTTTAACTTTTTGCATACGTTGAGTAGTTTGACAGATATTGGTTGGTTTTGTTGGTATGTTCTGATTTAGATTTTTGTGTTTTGTGGTAGCAAAAATAATATTAAACAAAATAAATAAAAAATGTAGAATTTAATATGTAAAATAGAGAATCAACCTATTGAAGCTGTTCAAATGATTCCGTCAATAAAGTACTCATTGTGCCAACCTTCTCCTTCGTTACGTTAAGGTAGAATTAGCCGAACGTCCACGTAAGCTAACGAAACAGCTGATCGTTTTTGTTGATTGAAAACAATGCAAACGCTTACCTTACCGAAGTTTGCTGTAACGTTGACGGCACGTCTCAACCTGTATAAAATAGAATTTCCTAACATAGGGTCTACACCTAACATAATAACTAAGATAAGAGCGTCAAATTCAATCGCAGAGGGAATCATGTTACGTGTAGACTTCAAATTAGTGTTATCTCAATCTTATAAGATTTTTTATAAGAGCGTTGTTATAACATATGGTCTACACCTAACATAATATGTAAGATAAGAGCGTCAAATTCAATCGCAGAGCGAATCATGTTACGTGTAGACTTCAAATTAGTATTATCTCAATCTTATAAGATTTTTTATAAGAGCGTTGTTATAAGAAATCCTATAACAACAATCCTATGAGATGAAGTGTCAAAAAACACACGTATTTGTGACAGGTAATAAAAGCTCCAATCAGGTTTTTGTTAAAATTCATGGAAGAAAGAGAAAAGCATAGTGTATTTTATACCACAGAAGATATACAGAGATGACACGAGACGGAAGATAATTAATGTTTTCGGAGGTCTCGCTCACTCAGTCACTGCGTATTCTTTAAGCTTCTTTCGTGGAGCCATTTTTTCTTTGTGCTTTGTGTTTTTCATTCGCTTGTGATTTTGGTAAGTACAATGTGAAAATTTATTAGTTTTAAAGAAATATGCTTTAAATTTTATTTATTTGCAGATTTTTGTAAGAAAAACATAATCTTGGTTGAAACTAAAGGTGAGTAGTTTCTGCAATTGATAATTTATGTCTGTATATTGTCATAATAGCTAGTTTTTTCTCTATATTTTCAGAAGCACATTTTTGGCAAAACAGAAAAATACCTATGTGAGTAAAAAAACTATAATCTTATCTAATATACACGTATATTAATTTAAATCGTTTTATTTTTTAGGAGCAACAAATGCATGAAAGGCTGCCCGCCTGGCAGATCTTCCAGGTCCCTCGGAACAGTAATTTAATTGTGGGAAAATAATCAGTTAAGGTAGGATTCTTGCCGGAGGCAACATATGGATCCATTAAAGAAAAAAATGCCGAGAATAATGATTTGTTGAGACGCGTAACTCGCCCATTTATATCAAATCTGATGATGATGACGTTAATTCGTCAGGCAGAAATCCTCCTGCCTTATCCGCTTTACTGTCTAATAAGTCAAGGGTATGCGCGGCAACATGAGCTTCCGTGGCAAAAGTTAACCCAATTTTTCTCAGAAACACCAAGAGAGTCGTCGCTCTTGTGAACTCACTTGTACGACGCAGCCTGGGAAATTGGTACAAAAACGTTTGGAAGCCCAACACCAAAGGAAGCAACAAATCAAATCGCTTGAAAGTGCACTTATACAGGCTTTCGCCAAAATTGGAGATGCACCTACTACATCGGCAAAAACAACAAAAAAAAATTGTAAGTATATTACAACTAGACTTACATACTTATAAATTTTTAAAGTAAAATATCTAATTTTAACTTTAACTTTATTTCAGCGGGCACGCAGCGGATAAGATTAAAAAATAGTACAACAGCTACTGTAACCAGCATCAAACAGTACACGGCCAACAATGATGCAGAAGACCTGTTGCAGGCTACTTGGATCGCAAATCTTGAACATAAAACACAAAAATTTAATTGTGTATTTATTTTTATGTTTTTATTTGTGTTTAATGCAATATTTAACTATTTTTTGTGAATTATATATATAATAATATAATAATATATATATATATAACTGCAATTGTACACCCTTTACTAGTTTTAAATTATTTAAACAAATATTTGACAACAATAATAAATTATATTAAGTAATAATATAAATTGAATTCAACTTTATTTACATGCTTATAATTAAAATTTCAAGACAAAATAGAAAAATAAAATGCATAAATTTATTTGCAAAATAAAATGTTTTTAATTAGTTACATAAAGAAAATAGTATACCGACACAACGCAAACATTGGCGATCACAAAGGGAAAGGGAACACATTCCAAGCGAACTTTCATTCCCGATAAGGGTGAATAATAGCACCATCTTTCCATAAATCAATTTCATTATTTTTCTGAAATTGAAAAGTTAGATCAAGTAATGTATAACCACAATGGAGATAGCATAACATCCGGATGTTTAGAGCACCATGTTTCAAACGCACTGAATGATGAAAAGAAGCAAAATCATTATTTTCTTTATATAAATAAAATACTGGTTCATTACCTTCGCAATAGATATCGTATTATCATCATCAGATGCATGTCTGGCTCCAGCAACCCCAAATCCAAATAAGACACATGACGTACGCCGGAGCAAATGTTAGTCCTTCAATGATTGAATATATCTATTTGCTCCTCATTTTCACTTTTATTTCTTTTACATTTCATGTTTTTTATATATTGGCCACATTTTTCTTTTAAGCAGGGACTTAATTGTGGCATTTTAATTTTTTATGTACACACACACACCATGTACTTACTATTCAAACACAAATCTAATACCTATGTACACATCTTAATGCAAATAATCTTTTCCACATTATATTTTTCCAATTAGAAACAAATAAATACTTTTAATTTAAATTGATTTAATTTAATATTGTAAAATTAAATTTCTTTATTATATTTTCTGTTTGTTTTGTTTGCAATTTTCATAACAAACACACACTATTTGTCCTTTCTCACAGTTCCTGTACCACAAATGATTTTAGCCTTTTCCTTACGTCAGTTATTACAACTCTGGTCTACTTTGTGATTAAAACAACAAAACGAAGTAAAGCATACGCACGTTTTTAAATGTTCTATAAGTGCACCAACGTGCTAACAGTACAGTACGGTATGGTACAGCAACAGCAACGTTCGGCTAACCCAGCCTTTAATGTCAGTTGAAAAAGGCGAAGTTTAACGTATGACGGATTCATTGTGCCCCGGCCTTAAGCCACATTTTGAACGCTCGATAATTCTTCTAAACTTAAAACATCTTAAAGAAAACCATAAGTTAAGATTTAACAAAAAATTAATGCAAAACTTACTTTTAAGAAAAATATTTAGTTTCATAAGGACTATAACACACTTTTTTATTTCTTAAATTTTTTTTTGGGGGTTTCGTAGTTTATGGCTAGCTACTAGGAGCAAAGTGCCAGGTTCTTCAACAAATAGAAGTTTTCTCAAGGCCTCATTCGACCCACACCTTCACATGGGATGTAGAGAATCCTAGAATCCACTCCTAGAGTTTAAATGGTCTCCACCAGTCAAAATTCTCTTCAAATTCGAGTTATATATGGTTCTCCACCAGGTTCTACAACAAATTGACAATTATGCCCAACACAAACACTATCCACCATCCGAGTATTATATTTGGTCTCCACCAGGTTCTTCAACAAAATGCTATCGTCAGATTAGAATTACATGTTCCAAATCAGTTTATTTATCCAGTTCATAGAGTATTCAGTGTGGTCTCCACCAGTTTATTGTTCCAAAATTTTAAAAAGTCAGTATGATATAAGCGGTTGAACAGGTCATCAAAATGTCACAAATCACGAACAGTTATACATATGAGTATGTACTTAACAAACAAAACGATTGCATATGTCAATGAAGAATTCCAGACAGAACCGCAATTAATTACGGTTAATCGTGGAAAAAAAAACATTAAACAATGCGACAGCCGCAAAATTCCCGAAAGCAAGACAACAAAATGCCTGGCCGCATTTAAAAAATAGCTACGACGACGCGAAAAGGTGTTCTCCCTCCCAGAGTTAAATTACGACTGATTTCTTAAGCTGAAGGTCCATACCATCCGTTCAATGGGTAGTTGCGTTTTATGCATGTGTCAAAAAGTAGAATCAAGGTAATTGTATGTGGCAAGTTACAGAACAAAACGCAAAGAACGTGTAGACGCATAGGATGGATAAAGTAGGTTTACTTTCTACTTTTGTATCCGTCACTTGCATCATGCTCTCTTTTATAGCCAAATGTTCGTGTGGTGAATTTAAATATTCTCTCTTTTTGCATTAAAACAACAAAAATACTTGAGCATAAGACGTATTGCATGTAACTTGAATTTAGAATCGGAGAGAACGTACAGAAACGCATACAACGCATATGCAAAGAACGGATGGTATGGACTTTCAGCTTTAAATTTGGACACATGACTGATCTACGTTGCTTAAAGGCCGGGGCACAACCACGGAGAAGGTTGGCACTTTATTGACAGAAGCATTTGAACAGCTTCAATCAGGTATGTGATGGAAAACGATCGTTTTCAAAACAATTTCAAACCCATCGTTTTGAAACGGTGTGATGAATTTAGACTGATTTTATGCATCAGTTTTAAGCCAATCTTAAACTGCTGACTTTTAAAAAGCACACTAGAAGATAAAATACATATAAACAATATAGCAGGGTCGGGGAAAAAAATTTATAGAAAAATTATTGGAAAAAACATAAAAAACCAAATTTAGAATTATTGACAAAACTATTAAAGAAAACACATCACACCTTTTATCGTTTTCAAATTGGTTTTGTGTCTAAATCGTTTTTCATAACATACCTGAATATGTCGATTCTCCATTTTATTTATTAAATCCAACTTTTTGTATTTATTTCTTTTGTTTAATATTATTTTTGCTGCCTCAAAAATATAAATCAGGGGGCAAATCACGGCATTCGATATGACTCGTAATTTAAAAATATTTCCATATAAGCTCTATTGAAATATTTCTATATTACTCTCAAAGTACGCAAAAAGTTGACCAAATTTTGGACTTTGCGTTGCCGGACAAGTACTGAAACCAAGTATTTCAACTTCGCTGTCAGGCGAAGTTTAACGCATGACGGATTCAAGGCCGGGGCATTTTTTTACTGTAAGTAAAAAACAAGAAGCATTTACATTTATGCAAGACCATTTGCATCAAACACCAAATACCGCCACTGTTTTTGTTGTAATTCACTCGTGAAAGCAGCCTCATTAAAACTTGCTATCTGTTGTTAGCTTCGATATTTCTTAACTAAATGAATAAATATACAAAAAAAAAAAAACACCCCAAGCCAAAATATTTTAAAACATTTTTTATGTTCACATTTATTCATATACTATGTACGTATGTAAAAAAATAAAAAACAGTTTACAGTTATGTATATAAAATTACAACAATTACATGTATGTACGGTGTATGTGAAGAAAAACGATTTAAAAAACAGGTTTAAACCGGAAAAATACTTACTGCCAGTTTATAGAAGACAAGTAAAAAGTCTCGTCTTTCTATTTACATATATTGGAAACAGAAACAAATTTTAGTGCTTTTTGTTTTCAATATAAATAGGCAGACGAAAATTTTTACTTGTTTTCTATAAACTGACAGTTAATTACCCGTGTGTCGAGTCGAATATTCGTCTACGAGAATTTTGTCATAGAATAAAGAAAACTTGTACAAGCTTTGTTTAATGAAATACAAAATTCTCGTAGACGAATATTCGACTCGATACTTAATACGGGTGATTGTGTCCATTATATGCATTGTTCGAAAATCACTCACGAAAAATATCGTTTATACTGTTTTCTTTTTAAACTTTAGAAATTGTTTTTGAAACTTCATAATTTGAGATTGACTCAAAGGTAAGTGTGTAACTCTAGAAACCGTTCAAAATTCATCGTAACTCAAACAGATCGATTTCCATCACATAGAATATAATCTTAGTGTACAATACTTTGTATCAAACACCTTATAAAAATGTATTTACAATACAATTTAATAAAAAAAAATATAACACTTAAACATAGCGATGTTAAAAACTTTTGTCATTATTGTCGATACAAACCACACATCCAAATAAAATACTACGCTTTCATCCCTTCTTTAAGCGGCTCCAAAGCAACTGCAGTCTGTTCTTTTGGCAGCTTGTAGCCAGCCTTGGGCAAATATTGGCGCTTTCTCGACGAAGGTCTTATAATAATATGGGCAACACAAGTACATATGGCAACAATGGAAAAATACATAAAACTACGTCTACCGCCGAAACGCTTAAAAGCTAAACCACCGACCAGAGATCCAATACTGAAGCCCAAACCATCATCCATACCAGCCATGAGGCCCTGCACGGTGGCCGAAGTGCCAGGTGGAGCCACCGCCGATGCATATGCCACAATACAAGTGTAGCAGAGAGCATAAGTGCTACCCTGGAAGAATAACTCGACCCCAACTAAATACCACGGATTTGGTATCCAAGATATTAAGGCCAGCCGTATGGCATAGAAAAAGAAACATAAACTCATGCAATGTATATAGCCAAGTTTCTTGATGATTTTACCACTGTAAAAGAAAAAGGGAACTTCGCCGCCTAAACACTCAGCTGCTACAACACAGCCCTCAATCAGTTTTATTTGAGACATGAAACCAGTCTCCTCTGCCACTTCCTCCAAATGCCAGAACATGAAATATATGATAAATGAATCTATAATGCCAGCTATGGTGGCAAATACCAAAAATATTGCTATCGCAGGATGTTTAACCAAATCCCAAACATCTTTGAATATAGACTCCGAACTGGATAATTTGGGTAGTTTTAACTTAGAAACACTTAACAAATCAAAGCCACTAAATATTAGCATGATTAACAAGGCTGGAACAATGCTCTTGACATCATCCAAAGTCCAATAATCGACTACAACACCTGACAGTAAGGCGGTAGCACCAAATCCTAAGGTACCCCAAACGCGCTGTGCGCCATACTTGTCTTCCTCAGTCTCACCCAGCATATTAAAACAAATGGCATCCGATATGGAATTGGTGACATTGAAACCGATCGTGCCGGCACACATCAAGATAACAAAAAGCCAAAAAGTCGATGACGTATAAAGGCACTGGGATTGCACACCTGTTCGGAAGTCACAGGTGCCATTGAAGGCGGTTATATTTTGGGTATCATCGATGGGCTCACTCACACATACATGCATATGCAATTGAACAGATGACTCTTCATAATTTGTGGTCAGATTAAGATAGTTAATGGCTGGATTGAAAACGTCGACAAAAAAGGCATCAAATTTTGAGAATTCATCTTTACATTGGGCGTTATATGTCGTACTGCATAAATTCGTTTTAGTTAAAAGCTGCAAAGAAAGAAAACGCATTTAGTACATACTTGATTAAAAATATTAGTAAAATTACATTGTTACTACAGCAACAATGAAATGCATATAGACAAAGCTGAACCAGCAGCAAATAATAAATTTCAAATTAATAAATAGAAAGTTTGTTTATTTGCTCCCTTTGCCAGTTCAGAGCCAAATTTTGTAAATACAAACGATTTTTTCGTTTTGAAATTTGTATGGAAAAATATCTTTTGAAACGAATTTTCGTTATTTTTCATACAAATTTTAAACGTTTAGAAACGAAATTTTTTACAAAATCTGCCTATCAATCACACCAATTTACATACATATATGTATAACATCACATACATAAAAAAAATAAAAAATAAAAAAAGCGTAACTAGCCAAACAATTAAACATTCTTATCCGTATATACCCAAAAATATATCGAATTTATTAACAAAAGTCAAAACACTATTGAGAACTAAGATAAAGTTACACTATTACAAGCAGTCAACTTGTCTAAAAAATTTGTATAGAAATTACTCAAATACCATGGCGTCTACTCTGTAATTCAAAACGAAAGAAAATGCTTTCGAATTTGCATGTAATTAACATAGAAACTAGAAAGCTTTTCATGTACATTTTTTAGAGAAGTTTTCCGTTTGTAATATGGAATAGAGCTGCAAAACTATCGATAGTCGCTCCACTCGATAGTTTCGGTAGTTTTATGTAAAACTATCGATACTATCGATATTATCGAATAGTTTTATAAAAGTTGCCACATAAACTACATTTGACTCGAAAAAAAATCCAGAGTCCTCAACATTTTCATTAGTATATAAAAATATATCAAGCCTTTTTTTCGATTTTATCGTAAGCGGGACATATTATCGAAAATATACTTTTTTTATTGAACTTAAAATTTTATGGGTCTACCCTACCCATGGTTTAGAATTATCAAAATGCGAAAATTGTTGATAACTTTTAAGACACTAACTGTAAAGTTTTATCGTAAGAGACGATTGGCGGCTGATGTTGAATTTATTAAGATACTTGTGACTACTATTTGTTGAATAACACTTGGATTTATAAATAAATTCATATACATACATATGTATTTAAGTACTTGTGTATACAGAAGCAGGGATGCGATGTCATATTTACAAATTGTACTAATTTTCCAAAAAAATTTAAATTTTTTCAGTACGATTGTACCTAATTCTTTATTTATATTTTTTTAATACTTGTACTTTTTAATTAACTGAAAATCAATTAACAAAACGCCAGAAGGTGCACAAAGAATATTTTTTGCTGGGATCTTAATATAAAAGTAACATTTACGATATACTACGTTTATAACCTTTTTTTTATTCGATTGTTCACAGTCGATGCAAATAGTCGGCTTCTCTTCTTGGTACGAAAATAAAATTTCCACATTTGCAGATGAATTTGGAATAAATAACATTCCTCCAGCAATTCTTTAAGTACCGAAAAACATCGTTTGATTTACTTAATTTTCTAATACCTTCGAGCTAAAGATTAACCACCTTGTGCAAAAAAAAAAAATAAGTGAACGTTAAAACCGGTTTTTCTATGGAAATTTTTTTTAATGTACACTTCAAGCACGCATTATTTTTTGCATAAGTGTTTAATATATTTTAATGCAATTTTGGCATGTAATATAATATAAAGAGATTCCAGTAGTGCTAAATGGGTCATTGCGGTGCTACGGTACTTTCGGCATTAAAATAGCGCTAAAATTATACCATTGTACCAACTTTTCCATCGCTGTAAAAAAGCTTAAATCAACTACGGATAATTTGCTTCAAAGCTGCCGGCTACTGTTTACTGACTTCGATTATTTTTACTCTTTTAATTACTTGTTTTTTTTTGCCGATAGTATCGATAGTGGAAAAAACTATCGATATTTCATTTACAACAAAACTATCGATACTATCGATAGTACTATCGATAGTTTTGCAGCTCTAATATGGAAACTACACCTAAATATACTAAAACTCTTAATGTGTTTTCCTTCACCTGTAAAATGCTTTATAGGTGTGTTCCACAAGATTTTGTACAAGTTCGGACTAATGAGAGAATAAAGAAAATTACTCTCTGAACAAGGGCTATTTATATATTAGGTCTATGCAACTCTACAAAAACTCAGCAGCACAACAAACAATTTTGTGTTAAGTTGTCAAACATGAACTAAAGTGTATGGTGCAAACAGCTTTTGACAGTTTAAACACGAATATCATCAGGACGATTGCATTGACCTAATGAATAGACCTTGTCTCTGAATATGCAAAAGTTATCCAAAATTGCTGGAACGCAAAAAACCATAATTGTACATCTTGAAATATTAATGTTGCTTACTTTTTACAGTAAATTCAATTCAAGTGATTTTAGTCGCTTAAAACTCATAACATTTAAAAACAAAAAATTTGTATCATTGGCAACAGATTTAAAAAGTAAATGAAAATAAGCGCCAAAAAAAGTGAATTTTTTAAAAAGAACATTTTTTATATTAAAAATAAATTCAGTAAAGTGCGACTCTGACTCGCGCACGAAGGGTTCCGTACGAACACTAGATATGTAATTTAATACAAACTTCATCCTATATAATATAGTTTTGGCATTTTTTGTAGTTTTTGGGGTTTTTTCGGTTTTTTTTTTGTTTTGGCGTTTTTAGAGTTTTTTCGGTTTTGACGATTTTTTTAAGTTTTGGCTTTTTTTTTAGTTTTTACACTTTATTTTCTCGTTTTGGCGATTTTTTCGGTTTTTTGCGTTTTTTCTTTTTGGCTATTTTTTAATTTTTGGGGATTTTTTTAATTTTTTCGATTTTTTTATATAAGAAATTTTTTTAGTTTTGGCGACATTTTCGCGTTTTGGCGATTTTTTTTAGATTTTTGGCGTTTTTTTTTATTTTGGCGACTTTTTAATTTTGACGATTTTTCGAATTTGGCGATTTATTTTAGTCAGAAATAATTTTTCGTCAGGGTTAAGTTCAGTAATTTCAATTCTTTTTATAGAATGAAATATTTTTATTAGTTAATGTGAGTTTCTAAAGAAGAGAAGAAAAATTAAATTAGACTTTTAAGCTGGGGGAAATACCGATATTTTTCTGTGCAGCAACGCACTTCACAAGGCACATCAATCAGGTACCCGCGATTCTACAACAAATATTACAACAGCAACAACCACATGTACTTTGTTGGTATAAATTACCTTCTTTCTTTTCAAAACAGGGTAGCATCGTGACATTGCATGTTTCTTAAAGGAAATGTCAAACACCATACAAATCTGAATATTCGAAAGGTGTTTATGGATACCCAAACAAAAGCATGCTTTTAGGCTTATACCTACACAATTCAAATTTGACATTTAGATTGGTATAATGACATTAGTCACCTGGTGTAGTGCTGCCACCTAATAAATGCGCCTTGGCACTTCATCAGCACCCTAGTCTATCTACTTGGGTAGAGATTGTTATTAACACCAGCTATTTAACGTATATTCTAATGAAACGGAATGTGAGAAATGATTGTTGTGTACAATTATTGATTTACCTTTGGTAAATACATATGTAAGTATCACTATTTATTTCCCCTATTTTTCCATATTTTCATTTTTCTATTTAGGTTAGCACGAAGCTTAAAAGTCTAATTTAATTTTTCTTCTCTTCTTTAGAAACTCACATTAATTAAAAAAAATATTTCATTCAATAAAAAGAATTGACATATTCACATATTCACAATTCACATATTCCATTTGCAATAAAATGCTAAGTATATAAAGCAGAAATCTACATCAACTGACACCACACACAGTGGACCAAACACAAAAGAACGCTGATGATGAAGGTTTAGTGGCCTTCGAAAACGGCTGGCTGTTCCGTTCAACTATGTGTTGTTAGTCAGAATATTTACAACAGACTTTGGTGTTATTTGTTCATTAATAATTATCACATGTAATTTGGATTAAAAAGCGATACGAACTTTAGCCTGTTCAAATCACAAATATAGAAACAAATGGAGTTCGAATAATAATTAAAATTAACTAAAAAGAATTGAAATTACTGAACTTAAGCCTGATTAAAAATTATTTCTGATTAAAAATTCACTATAGTTCAATTAAAAATCTAAAAATGACTCATTTAATTTATCATGGGCACGTGACAAAAATATGTTCACTTGGCAATCACAAATATTGGAATACCAAATAAACGGTAGAAAAGCAAAAACAAAGTAACATAATATCCACTACTATAATACTTACATGCTTGTACCGACGGTACATCGAATAAGTAAAAATAATTAATGTGATGATCGTAAAAGATAAGCAAGAATAGTTAAACATACGTGGGTAGAGTAATATAACTTCGTGCTAACCTAAATAGAAAAATGAAAATATGGAAAAACAGGGGAAATAAATAGTGATACTTACATATGTATTTACCAAAGGTAAATCAATAATTGTACACAACGATCATTTCTCACATTCTGTTTCATTAGAATTTACGTTAAATAGTTAATGTTAATAACAATCTCTGCCCAAGTAGATAGACTAGGGTGCTGATGAAGTGCGTTGCTACACAGAAAAATATCGGTATTTCCCCCAGCTTAAAAGTCTAATTTAATTTTTCTTCTCTTCTTTAGAAACTCACATTAATTAATAAAAATATTTCATTCTATAAAAAGAATTGAAATTACTGAACTTAAGCCTGACTAAAAATTATTTCTGATTAAAAATTCACTATAGTTCAATTAAAAATCTAAAAATGACTGATTTATTTTAGTGTTAGAATTTTGTTTTAATTTTGCCAATTTTTTCGTTTTGGCGATTTTTTTTAATTTTTGGCGATTTTTTTTTCGTTTGGTGATTTTATAATTTTCGGTTTTTTTAGTTTTACCGTTTTTGAAAATTTCAAGTGTTTGCCTCTTACGGTTTCTAAGATATAGCAAGTTGTTAAAATTACATAGTCAAAATTGCATTAACTGATGGACCACCCTTTAATTTAAATTTTTTTAAATTTTAGTGTTAATTGTTGTAGTCTGCATAAAAATACACTAATTTTACAAATTTCAAGTTGGAATATACATACATATGTTCATATAATTGTATGTATATTACGTGGGATTTTAACATTTTTCGTTGCTCGTTTTGGAACACCCTTTAATTTGAAATTCTCATGTATGTGTTGTTGTAGCGGCCAAGGTTCTACATACTATGTCCAAATTTCAGGTCCGTAGCTCTTACGGTTCCTGAGAAAATACCGTGTGACGGACAGACGGACAGCGTAGCGAAAACAGTAGGCTTCATTTTCACCTTTGGTGTACGGAACCCTAAAAATGGAGAAATATGCACAAATGTACTTACAACTTCAACTCTGTTCAAAAAACCATCCATCCATTTTGCTTTTTAATAAATTTGTATGTAAAAACTTTTTTTCTATATTTGCAAATTGTCGTATTAATATTCCAGTTTCATATGTAAACAAAAAACAGCTGATTATTTAATTCTTGTCCGAACTCACCCAGAAGAAAAAGTTTGTACAAGTTTGTATAGGAAATGAAAAAAATACCATCTCATTCGCTCTCAAAATTGCTATCTGGAACGCTTTCGGATAACTTTTTACAAGTTCGGACTGTTTTGTTATGCATCTGGAATAGACCTTATATGTAACTCGGGCCTTTCTTGATTTTATATGGCGAGAAGTGTTTTGCACGGGAAATCCCGGGACGGGAAATCCCGGGAACTTCGCAAGATTTCCAATCCCGTAATCCCTGGAATATATCGCAAGAATTTTTGGGCGTTAAAAAGTCTACTGTGTGAAAATTCTTATTAAGGTACATATGTTGAATGTTTATTTGTTTTTAGAAAATTCCGTAGCAATTTAAACGTTCTTCGGGTAGATACACCAAATACATAATTTTTTTTTTTAAATAATTTATATAACAAATCTTGTTTTTGGGACTATTTTAAAAAGAAAACACCAGCTTCTGCTGTTTGTTCGCTGTGTTCCAAGACAATTACTTGCAAAGGAAGGAGCACAAGTGGTCTAATTCGAATTTTAAAGGGAATACATAATAAGCAATTAAAAGGCGTTGAACTCAATTAAAAACCTCCCGAAAAAGTACGGAAAGAATGAGATTTCTATCATGCATTTTTACACACAGTGTGAATTACTATACACCTGAAATATTGTACACATATAATAAAATCACTTCAGAAGATGACAATATGAATTTATCGATAATTTAGCTGATAAGAAAATCCAAACCGACTTCAAAACGGAAGGAAGTCTCAATCCAGCAACTTTTTTATAGCTCCATATTTTGCTTGGTCTGAGAGAGCATGTACATAACTGCCATTTGATTCTGTTGTGAACAAAGTGGGCGGGGCCACACCCATTAAAAAATTTAATATTTAATTCTATGCACATACTTCTAACCGGCCGGCTTTTACGAAATTATGCAAACGTATTAGGATCTTGCTGTGATACAAAAAGAGCAATTGTGCTCTTGGAAATATCGTCAACGTTGCCAGATTTTGTTTTCAGCTACTTTAACAAGTTCAGGGAAAATTTAAACTTACTAACATCGTTTTTTTCTTGTCTACTACGCATGCAGGAACTCCATAAGAAGTAAACTGGATTTGTGTGCATAAGGAGACTCATAGCAGATTGCTCGCTAAAGTTCAGATGTACACCTCGTTGGGCATAACAGGTGTCCAGAAGAGCACATCTCAAGCTGCCTTGGACTTCATTTTTCGCTTGCTTACTATAGAAGACTTTGTGGTGAGAACGGCGACTAGAAGTCTTCTCAGACTCGTAGGAGCAGGTTTGGTGAGAAAAGGAGTTACAGCCCCCGTATTCTGTAACTCGCTAAAGCTAAAGCTCTATCGCTGAAATCTGAAGGTCGATTTATCGATTTTCGGCTACGAATACAATGTTCAAACGTGTATTGCTAAATAAGACAATGGCTTAAAAACGTAATTCGACGAAATGTTAATGTTTTATGTTATCGCCAAAAATTTTTAATTTTCATTTGTTCAGCATTTTAGCGATAGAATTTAGCTTTAGCTTTAAAAAGTTACAGAATGCGGGGCAGGTCTACATAAATCTTAAAAGAAGTTGGAAAATGGCTACTAAGCACAGCTTCAAAATTTAATACGCCTCCTTTAACACCAGAAGGCGCTGCAACACTGCATTATTAAAAAGCGTGCAAAAAGCAGAGTTGTAAAAGAATGAAGCTTTCTTCTATCTCTTCCTTCGCCACTATCTGTGTCTTCTATCACTATCCCTTTCCTAAAGAAGGTAACCCCTAGTAATAGTAGGGAAGATACAGGGTCGTAGAGCTTGTGGCCAGAAGTGTGCCGGAAAGAGAGCAGGTAACCGTCTACGTCGACATCCAGGCAGCGCTAAGAGCTTTGAAGGGACACAATGTCAAATCGAAATTTGTGAGTGACTGTAGGAAAGCTATCAACTTGCTCATGGACAAATATAGTGTCAGTCTATGTTGGGTTTCTGGCCACAGCAGTGTTGAGGAAATTAAATTACCGAAGAGTTGGCAAGAATAGGCTCAAATCGGTGAAATTATCAATAGGTCATTACTACTGGGAACTTCAGTAATTGGGTGGCGAGCAGGACAAACCAATAATGGGGAGGTACGGATGATTGTATAGTCTCGATGGCTATGTGTTCAAAACTTGATACAGAAAGATCCAAACTGCTACTATATATGAATAGGAAGGTGATACGAGTCTTGATAGGTGCGTTGACTGGTCACTGCTCGCTCAGAGCAGTTACCTGCTTTTGGGAAACTGGCACTCCAGATTTCTGTAAGATGTGTGAAGATGTAGAGAAACCAGAAACCATTGAACATATTATCTACCATTGCCCGAAGTTGCAGCGCCATAGGGTTAGATGGCTGAGCAGACGTTTCCATGAGAGCATTAATGAAATCGGTAAGTGTAAACTGGAGAATATCAGGAGCATAATCATGGGAATTTGGTGGCGTAATGACACATATTAGGGTTTCTTCTGGTTATAATTGGGCCCAACTGGGTACCCGAGTGGAGGTGTGCTGCAGCAGCGTTCTAATCAAACCTAACATCCCTTTTTCTTGGATATATATATTTTGTTTGAATAAAACCTTTAAACAACTATGCGTTGTAATTATTTTCGGGACTTTCAAAATTCCTAGAGGTAACGCTGCATGTGCTACCTCATTCTTATTTTTTTGAGTTCAATGAACTATGTATTCATATTTGGCACGACTTGTAGCTATGTATCTTTCTAAATTGTATAAATGTTTATCTATTCTTCTTAACTAAATTCAAAAAGTAAGGAATTTTGCATTGTATGTGCACATATGTATGTATGTATGTATTTGTGAAAAAACATTAACAATTTTTGGGGCGCTTGACAAATACATATCGCTCATTTACTTCAATAGTGGCATAACTCAAAAAATTGGTTTTTTGAGTTAATAATGCAGAAAGATGCGGCATTTCGTATTTTATCTTGTGTAAAAATTTCATATAAATAGCTTGTACCATCACCTCCTGAGAGAAGAATTTTTTTTAATTTCTCCATTGAGTTGTATGCAAATTGAAAACTTAAAACGCGTTTTCTGCAAAACTGGTTTTTTTGAGTTGTGCCACTATTGAAGTAAATGAGCGATATGTACATATCGTTACCTTAATAAAGAAAGGCCCTAACTTATTATTTTTATATCGAGATTTTTGTATTTTTCGAAACATTAGATGTTCTTCTATCAAAATATGCAAAAAACTTGATTTTAAAAAGAGCGAGTTATGGCCTTTCAATATTAAGGTAACGATATGTACAGTTACTCTCAGAAATATTTTGCATACATTTTTTTAGCAAAATGAATAAATAAATGTATTAAAAATAAGAAATTCAGGCAACATGTTAAATTTATTTCTTTTATAACTGAACAAGCAAAGCCTATAGAATAGAAAATACTAAAAAAAACAACTTTGAATTTAACTTTTATATTCTTTTGTTGCTTTTTCTTGTGTCAACTACGAAATTTCAACTTCACAAAAGTATTTTGCTTCTTTTAACGATCCCATTACTTTTTAAATATTTCTGTTGTCACATGGGTTTTTTTTTGCTTTTCGTTTTCAATAGTAATTATTATGAGTTTTTGTTTATAATTGGTTCCAATATTTTCTTATTGATTGCAACACATGTAGTTTTTGTAAAAAAAAAAAATGGTTAAAAGTAAAGGAATTAATTTGATCTACGAACAATATAATTTTATATCTGTATAATAGGGCAAATCAGTCAAATATATTTGGGATATGTTTGGTCGATGTAGAAAACAATGAAAATGCAATTAAACGTGTAAAAGAGCGCAGTTACATTGAAAATATTCCATGAAAAAGTCGAGCAAAGTTGTTAACGGTAAGAAACGCACGACAAACTATTAAAGAAAATAGGGAAAACCATCATTTATATGTGCCGAGTCTTAAAAAAAATGCTAAAGGGGATCCTACGGACACACCTAAGTGGCAAGTCCATGAGTAGGATTCTAAAAGCCAACAATACTAACGGTAGCGTAGCTACAAAAAAAATTTGATTTCTGAAGTTAATAGACAGAATCGTTAGTCAATTGCTGAACTACATAAATTTCAGACTTTTGATTTCGGGAAAACGATAATATTTAGTGACAAAAGTAAGTGCATAATTTTTGGGTGATATAAACAATGTATGGTGCGGCGCAAGTCAAATAAATCACTAAATATTAACAGCCTTATTTATAAAACTTAAAAAGTCTTTATAAAGAACCTTAAAAAACCTTTATAAAGCCTTTTTATGTTTTATAAATAAGGCTGTAAGAATATAAGGCCAACAGTAAAACATCGTGGTGGTTGTCTCATGGTGTGGGGCTGAACGTCGGCAATAGGAGTGGGAAATTTGGTGTTTATATAAAACAAAATGGATAAACATCTATAATTGTCCATTCTTAGAGAAAATTTATGGATATTACTTCCAACATTACAACGACCCAAAACATATAGCCCTGGACATTAAATTATGGCTCTTATATAATACCAAACATCTGCCAATAAAACCACAAAGTCTCGACATGAGTCGTATAAAAAATCGTTGGGCTTATTTCGAGAGAAAAATCCAAGAAAATAGTATTTTATCAAAACTGTACTTACGGACTAGTATTGGCAGAAGAAACGTTTAAAAAATACATCGAAATTTCCGAAATTTAGTAGAATCTATGATAAGGTGTCTGCAAGTGATCATTTCTAATAATGTATATCCCACAAAACATTAAAACATAGTTTGCTGCTATAATAATGAAAAATCTGTATAAAAAATTCAAAAAGCAAAATACTTTTGTGACCTGATATATAAGCGATTTTTTCATTATTTTTTAAAAATTTCATAAAATATTCTTTTGTTTTTAAATTTTTATTAAAATAATTGCAGTTAAGGCTTCTCTTATTCAATATGTAAAAAAAAAATAAACATGAATTTTTAAAAGGAGATATTTTTATGTAGCATTATTTTCGTAAATTTTTTGAGTTTTACATATGCAAAATATTTCTGTGAGTAACTTTATGTATATTAGGGTGAGTCAATTAATTTTTTGTCAAATAAGAGTATAGCACAAAAACAATCTAATATCAAAATCAAGGCGAATTCACATAAGGTGTCAAATGAACCAAAACGTTAAGAAATATTTTGACAGCAGGAAATTTTACACTAACAAATATACAGGGCGAATACGCAGAGTTGCAAATCAAGACCACCTTATATCAATTCGCCTTGATCAAAATGAAGCCTACGATTTATCGTAAAAAAGTTAGTCTAATATAACTGCCCGGCCGATGATGTCGAACACAAATCATTCCTATGGCAACTTGTATTGAAAATAAAAATAATATAAGATTTTTTTCATAATATAAGTAATTGATCGAACGGTTTTTGTCGATATCCTGGGACAGACTGTAAATCTTTTTTTACAATAGACAGATAATTTTTATTAAATATATTAAATATCAAAATTATTTAAAAAAAAAAAATTAATTAAAGTAGGCATACGTATAGCAAAGGGTTACAAAAGGGTTTTTGCGCCATCCATTTGTGATATTCATTTTTAAGGAACTAGATTTTCATTACTTCCAAAAATTCTCTATTAAAAATATACAGAGAATAATTGATAGAAAAGCGAGATAAAAGTTATATTATTGATAAAAAAAAAATTGCAATTCCATGATAGTTGTAAAAATTACCGACGATGCTTTTTGAAATAACTTCATATGAAATAATTTGCATGAAAATCATAGTAATTATTTACTGAAATTTACATTAAAATCGTAAAAGAGAACTTCTTGCAATAAAAAGCCGGTGTAAAAATAATTATAAATGATCCAAATTTGCACTACTAACGGATCTATATTCTCATGAGTCATGACTTCTTGTGAATGTCTTGTTTTATTTTTATACATATATATTAGGTAAATTAATGTAGAGAAGTAATATAATATAATTTTTATGAGGCATGTGGCAAAGTCCAAGAACCAACAGACATTGCCGACGAAATCGCTGAAGAGGTTATTGCATTGACTGCAAAGCAAATGACGGTTTCTAGATCCGAGGTCAATCCCTGGCCATAAGCCGTCATATCAATATCATGGATCTTTCCGATATGCATTAGTGTTTATGTTAATGCATATCACAGCACCCTCGTCGGCGAAGTAAAATAACTAATAAAATGACTACGCACATAGCTTAATTTAATTTAATGAGGCTCTGCAAAGATGGTATACAAATTAACACAACGCACAATATCAGAGTTGTAAAAGTCCTCGTACACACTATGAATCATTTGCTGTTGTTGGTGAACGGGGAAAGAATAATGAAAAAGGGTCGTTTCTTTCATGTACATGCAGTTCTTGTTGAGAATCGTCTCATAATCATGAGGAATATATCGTCGCTATTTTAACTAACCGTCCTAACTGACATTTTTTTGAAAAATGAGTTAAGTCCTCTACTAGACATTAAAAGTCATAATACACATTGTCTACAATTTGCACGACTGTAAGCATTACTTTTGTGCCTATATAAGTAAAAAGATTTATTATGCAGCCATAGGAATGAATGTATAAAACAACCAAAACAGCTGCTCTCCTGTTAAATTTTTAAAATGTTAGTTAGGCCAGCTAGTTAAAACAGCGACGATATGAGAAAATGTAATAAGCTGCAATACAAAAACTTCTCAGTGTGGACACGAATGCAGTTTCAAAACAGAAATCAAAAATGTTACGCATCAACTGTTTCAGTGTATGGACGTAGACAAACGAGTTAAGCTTAACAATACAATTCTCTAAACTATACCTTTCCTAAAGAAAACAATACAAATAACTGCCTGAGTGTTATTTATCTTAATAAAAAATAATTTCGTTTAAGTTTATGAAACTTATGCCCATTTTTTTAGTTGGTAATCAAATTATAATTACTTTTAAGTTCTAATTAAATATGAAATTGTGTTTTTGGGTGCATAATTAAATAATAATTAAATGCCCAACCTTATGTAATTAACCCCAGTTTTTAACTTAAAAATTATGTACGTAATTAGCTAATTTTTATTTAAAATTAAGTTGATATTAAATACGATTTCATTTTTTCAGTGGTTAATTAAAGTTCTTATTAAATTTCGCTGAAAGTACTGCAAAATTTACCAGTATTATGGAAGGCTTTTCAAACAACAAGCTGTTTAACATAAATAAGGTGTTTAACATAAATAGCTGTTTAAAAGAATTTCGTTTAATTTTCATATATATATAACAAATACAATTCATAGTTTCATATCATGGAATAAATAAATAGAAAAATGCATTCTGATGTTCCTTTGGTTTCATAAAATGTGTTTTTATGCAATTTTAATTTTCTGCATTTAGATAACCTAACTTTCTTATTTACATATGTTAAACATCTGTTGTTTGAAAAGCCTTCCGTAATACTGGGAAATTTTGCAGTGTTACCGTACTTTCAACGTTATTTCAACCAGAGAACTGTATGAGTTGATTCATTTTCGCTGTCCACTCACTTTTGCAATGCTTTTGTTTTGGTTTTTAACGTCAATATGAAAATGCTATTGCTTGCAGAGTTACCTCTCCAAGAACTGACTGTGATTAACTCACTCTCTTGTTTTTTGATGCTGTTATTAAAAATCAATAAAAATTCTTACTGTTGTTTGATTGTTTTGTATAGCAATCAAATAACTCACAAAAGCATGTTGACTAGATGAAGTCTTAAGTTAATAAAACATGGCGTAATAATTAATATTTCGTATTAAATATTCGTATTACAAAAAATTAAAAAATAAAATGGGGCTAGTTATTTTATTTTATATTATTACATTAAACTATATTTATCAGAAGGGGTTTTAAGAAGTATTCAAAACAATCATACTGATTCATTGCTTTAGTGAATCATATGAATGAATAGAGATTGCAAGCATTGACATGCATTTATTAACAACAGTCTCATTGATATGAATCATGCATTAGCATCATTCATTATTTTAGTGTTAAATGCTAGCACAATATTAATTTTAGAAAATGCAAAATTATGCTTTTTGATTCGTAATCATGCAGATCACTGTTACGTACTTAATTTTTAAGTTAAAAACTGGGGGTTATTGAAAAATATTGAATAGCACAAATTTTAAACCCTCTTACTGCGTGAATCCAAGCAAAAATCAATAAAAAAAAACAATTACGGTTATTACAAAGCAGGCTTTTACATGTCGAAACAATAGCAGGTACATATCGCACGCTAAATCACAGAGTAGCGGCAAACAACTGTTGATACCGTACAAATGACGCAAGTATTTAACATAAGAACAAACATAACGATATTTTATGTTCTTAACATGCCGACCACACGAGCAATAATCTTGGCAATTATTGCCGTGGCAACTGTCAAATTCGATTGCCGACACAAGATATTAGCGTGTGGACCGTATGAATATGTGTTCAAATATATATCCAGCAACAAATGTTAAAATACATTGCTAAGCAACAATCTCTTAACACATGCTGTCAAATACAAATTATATTAAATTTTTTTCAACGTAAATGTAGAAAACAAAAGTTTTAACTAAATAAAACCAATAAAAGTTTAATTTAAAATTAAAAAATGATAAAATTATTGATAATTGAAGTATTTATGTGAAGCAAATATATTTGAATATACGTGTTCACCACCTCTAGAAACATTGTTGAACACAAGCAATTTGACGTCATCATTCTGCCGGCGTTATTGCTTGTGTTAAGACACATCAAATTGCTCGTGTGGTCGTAGTGTCAAGAAAACTGTATATTGCAAAAGAAATTGTTACAGTCCCTAGATATTTGTTCAATTAACTGGTTTATAAAAAACAAAGCCACTTCGATCATTTCGAGTTGCGACTTTTTATGATTTAGTGTGCGATATGTATGTAGGTAAAATCGAAGGCTCCATTTTGATTTTCTTCGAAAAAATTTCTTCTTCATCCGTCAAGCTTTTTGATCCCGAACAAACTGACCCCCCTAATGTGCCTATGTAGATATGTAGTACATAAATATGTATATACATACAAAAAACTTATCGCCTGATAATCATTGTTTATTTTTCGACACTTCATGATTGACGAATAAATATTTGCACATACTATGTATGTATATATGTATCTCTAGTTAAAATTATTTTTGATAAGATAATAATGAGCTTCATTGTTGTCAGAAAATAAATTTTGCTTAAAAATGTGTATATTGTTAAAATCTGCATAAAGTTTGATAAAATGGAAAGATACTTAGGAAAATAACACAAAACTATTTATATGTTACAAAAAAAAAAATTTAATAAAATATGGTACATATCGAAAAAAAAATCATTTGTTGCTAGTTTAGCACGTCCTTACACATTTCGTTGCTGCTACATTACATAGAGCCCATTTAGATGAAGGGTGGCCTCGCTGCGACAACGCTTACGTTCTCTTTTGGAGTCCCTTCCTAAATCCACGCGCGTTTACATGAAGACTTTTTTGTCGCAATAGTCAGGCGACTTTTTGATATTATTTTGTTCAATGCTTTTTATTCGTTCATTCTTAGCAGTGTTGCAGTAAAGGAACTAATTGTTAGTTTGATAAATGTAGAATTAATATGTCCACATATTTTTATTTTTTTTAATTTACCACCAAAATAAAATAATTCCTTTTCTCTCCTTACTTTATTTGTTTATAATTTTTATATTATAACTGTTTCTTTGATGCATGTTATAAAAAATTGGTCTAACTGGCAACATTGTCTGTACATAGCACACAAAAAATACGAGAGAAAAAAATTTGTGAGAGAGAAGAGATAAAATTGTCGCTTCAATTCCCAGTACGTGCGACTTTTGCTACCCCGCAAGCTTCTCCTCACTTCTCGCCTATAAACAAGACTCGCAGGTGACGTGTCGCAGCGAGGCCACCCTTCATCTAAACGGCCTCATACATATTTCATGAATTACATAAAAAATATTTATGGGCAAGTCCCCGAAACAGTAAAAAATTTTAGAAAAATAAAATAAACATAAAATTAACTTATAAACATAAATTTTTTCGCAACTTACACTTGTTAAACAAATTTTTTTTTATGGTATTCTAAACTACACTCAAATCCCGTATAAGTTAAAGACCAAAAAATTTTTATATTTTAATCCGAAAATGCGTACGAATGTAGCGTTCGTCACGCAGGATTTGCCCAATTACACATACATACATATCTGAATTAATAGGAATTTATTTTTGCTGTGTACAATTTCTCTATTATTGTGAATGGCGTCGCCGACGTCACATCAAGACGACAATTATTGACAATTATTGACAATCTCTTACGAATCTCCATGGCTTTGTAAATAAATAGAGCATGTTAATAGTAGTCAATTGTTGTAGACGAAGAGTAGACAAGTGATATGTATGGTTTGATAATATCTGGATCAAAACATCACGTGCCAGCTTATCTTAATCGTTGTTATGTATTTGAAAATTATTCTAAATTGAATATATCTCAACAAAACTAGACACAAATACAGACGATAAATGAAACTATATTTTTGTATAAAACAATCTGCGTACATACTTGCATATATTATGTAAATTCACGAACAAATCATTATATAAATGGTTTAATTAATAAATCAAACCAAAAAATTTTAAAAATGCCGAGTAGTTCTAATCATATTAGTTATTTTGTATTTTTTTTTTTTTTTTTTTTTGGGAAACGATACTTAGTAGCTAATTTTGTAAAACTAAAACGTTAAGCGTTGATAAATTTTGTATGTATCTTGTTTTTCTAATTTATATTTTTCTATATAAAACTTGCCAAGGCTTAAAGTTTTCATTTTACAAAACTTGGCCCTTAAACTACAGATGCACCAAACTTTAATATAGTTTTTGTTATTTTTGCGATCTTAAGAGAGTGCCATTTCCGATGGTCGTGAAATTTTACCTGCCCACGAAATATTTAAAAATATATGGCGTGGTATAAAGTTTATAAAGCATTTTTTAGGGTAATTAGGTTAGCACATCTTACACATGAAAAAAAAATCATTTGGGGCGTTGTAGAGACAACGGCGTTGCCCAGCGTCAAAGGCTAGTTCGATTAAAGTAATCTGTATCATGTTTCAAAGGCATTATCTGAGAAACAAATTTCAGTTGTGGAGCAATATTTATTTATTTATTTATTTATTTATTATACATATTATACAAAGTAAATTTGCATAATATGGTGTTGCACAAATATGGGCGGGGTAACTAGACCATATGCCCAAGATGATATTAACAGTATTTTAAAAGGTTTTGTGACTGACTGTACACTACCTATTAGGGATGCCAATCGGGATCGATTTTTAGAAATCCCGGGATTCCGGATTTTGTAATCCCTCGGGATTTTCGGGATACCGGGATTTTTCGGGATCACGGGATTTTCGAGATTTCGGGATCTAAATATTTTTCCTAAAATACATTATTTTTTTAAATAAATATTACTTTAATAACAATTTAATGCATTTTAAAAGGTTTTATGTTCATAATTTATCATTGCACAATTGTCTTTAAAGTGAACAATTTTCTAATACGAGTGTGAAATAAAAATCAAAAGAATTTTTCTCATCTATTTTTAAGTCTATTAATCACATTTGATGTTAGAGAATTTATAGTGAAAACAATAACTAAATATGAAAACTTGTTTTTGTTTTCAATATAAATGTTTTTCTATTATCTAAACCAAAGCGAATATACATATCGGTGGACTTTTAGCACTACCGCTTAAGTTGACTTACGAAAATTTTTAGATTCACTTTCATACAAATAAGTTGCAAAAACAATATTGTTTTGTTAAAAATATATCTACTAACGTTTTTTTAATTGCGAATGATCAACAACAAGTATAACGGTTGTTACATACGTATGTATACCAAGCATTATCTAATTTTTTTTTATCGATTTCGTTACGACTAATAAGGCTTAACATGTGGAAAAATTAAAAGAAATGTATACACTATGCTAATCAAATTCGATTAATTACGTCTAAAGATCACATTTTTATAGGCACATACATTAAAATTTTGCCTGAGCACTTGAACAGTATTTTTGCTCTACTGAAAAATTTTAAATTCATACATAAGTTTTTTTCTACAAGTTCAACAGATACATATGTATGTATTCATACGTCCTGGCCTTCTACTCTGCAACTCGAATACAACTATAATTGAGTCGAACTCATTCAGTCGGTCGTTTTTGACTAAAACTATTTATCAAATCCATGTAATTAAAATGGGTTTGATCTTAGGTTTGTATCAAAAACGACCTAAACGATCTAAATAAAAAACAAAATAATTTTGAACTGCAATGTAAAAAACATACATACACACTCGAGCAGTTTTTAGACAAAATACTCCGCATTATTCTGTAAATATTTATCACTCTTACGTCAACCCGACAACAAAAAGTTTTCACTTGCCTTGTATTGTATTCTACTCCAATTGTAAGGAGGTGTCAATAGTACTCAATTGTTACCGACAAGTAGATAAATGCTAATTTTTTTAGCGTTGAGGAGTCGACATACAGATAGTTATACACTGCAATTATGAATAAATTTCAGCAAGAAACTTCTCCCTTTTCCAATTAGATTTTTTTGTTTTCCCTATTATTTGCTACTGTTTGAAATTATTCCCTGGGAAAAATTTCTCGTGGAATTTGAATTATAATTGCCCTCATAATATAGAATAAGACGGAATAAATTTGTCAAACTTATGAATTTTTCAAATGTTATTTCCGTTCCAAAGGTAATATGTTTCTTTTGTTTTCAAAATAATTCTAAAATGTACATATATTGTAGCACCTTTGATGAAAATAACCGTAAGAAAGTAGTTTATTTATTTTGCTCTTGTTGTTAATTTATAAGAAATATGTCACGAATAAATATGTCATTAAATTGTTAAAACTGTACGTATAAAATTGTATGGGACTTTTAAATATTATAAAAAATACCTTAAAATTAACGAAAATTTGAATTTAAATTTGAAGTTTTTATATAAAAGTTGCTAAGAAATCCCGAAAATGAAATCTCGGGATTGAATTTTACAAATCCTGGGATTCGGGATTTGCGAAATCCCGGGATTTTCGGGATTTCCGGGTTCGGGATTTCTTGTTTGGCATCCCTACTACCTATGCCTTCACAAAGGAAGTAGGAACGTGGTTGTTAAAGAAATTCCACAAAAAACCGCAAG
The DNA here is from genome assembly GCA_949987645.1 of Tachina grossa. Taxonomy (NCBI): domain Eukaryota; kingdom Metazoa; phylum Arthropoda; class Insecta; order Diptera; family Tachinidae; genus Tachina; species Tachina grossa. The sequence continues at coordinate 54,194,079 of OX465278.1, forward strand.
ATTATACGGTTATCCGTGGCAGATCAGTCAACCAGTGCGAGCGAGACGAAAAACTCTCGAAGGCCAAACAACATACACAAGCCTGACCACAATATGAAATTAAAAGCAACTTGGCATAATTATGTTATATTTTAAAAGCCTTATTTGTAAAACTTAAAAAGGCTTTATAAAGGCCGTTATCGAAAACACCTGACTGATATTGACGCGCGGAACAAATTAAGTTTAGGTACACTTCTTAAAAATAAAAATTAGTATCCTATGCTATAGAAAATTGAAAAATAAGTTAAAAATATTAAATGAAAATATTGGCGGCGAGCCTTAGTTTCAGAGTTATGAGCATCTGAAATTGTAGTGCAAAATTGTGATTACATGGTGTATTTTTCAACGACTGCGACTTTTTTTCGCCCTAATGACAATACAACACAATTTTCGAACAGAATTAGGCTATACGAATTTTCTCCACCATGGTATTTCCAAACACGGTGCACTGCCGGCCTTCGGCTAGGCTTAAGGATTTTCTCCATGATGTTTCCCGATACGGTGCATAATAAAGATTTTATGCTTCATAAAATTTTATTGCATTTTACCATTTCATCAAAAGCTTTAAAATGATACCAATATTAGTCATATTCGTTGGAAAACACCGTATAATCACACTATTCTACTAGAATTTCAGAGGATCATGACTCGGAAACTAAGCGTCGCCGCTAATTTTTTTGTTTATTTTTTTTCATATTTTTCAATTTTTGATAGGATAAATTTTTTTAATTTTTGAGGGGTGCCCCTAAACTCGATTTAAGCCACCAATTGAATTTTGGTTTGGTTATGGCTTTGGCATTATGGCTATGGCACCTATAATAGCACAATATAGTTCTGAGAGTGAGTAGACAATCCCAATTTTTCCGTATTGTATTGAGGGTGAATAAAAACACGCAACTATATATGTACATTAAAGGGTTGCATTTGTATACTCGTTTGTATAGCCAAAACAAATATACCATGGTATGTACCATATAATTGTAGTGTGAGCGACAGAACTAGTATAAGAGTTATTGTGTGTGCGTGCTTTTCCAAATTAAAGTACAATTGAAAACAAATAACAATTGCTTATTGTATTGCTGTTGAGCAACTGTTTGATCTGTTTCTGTTCAAAAAATACATATTGTAATACAAATATATGAAAAAACCACTATTGAAACAAATACATGATGTGCAGATTTATGTGTGGACGTTCGTTATGTTATTTTGTGGCGCAGCCAAAGTATAGAGAGAGAAAGAGACAATTTTGCTCTGAGAGTAATTACAAATGCATGTGTTTCATGTACATGTATCATTTACTTACATATGTATGTGCAATTTTGCTTTCATTCATTCATTCATCAGCCAAAAAATTATGGAGAGTGTGGTTAAAGAACAGTTGATAGGTTTTTTAAATCAACATGATATCATTGTCACTCAACAGTCTGGTTTTCGAGCTAATCATTCATGTGAAACAGCGTTGAACATGGTGCTAGCTGACTGGAAAGATATGATGGCGGAGGAACAAGCTGTGGTAGCTGTATTTTTAGACTTGAAACGAGCGTTTGAAACGGTAGATAGGCATATATTGCTGATGAAGATGAATCAGATCGGTGTACGAGGACAAGCATTGAAATGCTTTGAGAACTATTTGACAAACAGAAAACAAAGAACAATGGTTGGAAGTGTAACTTCATCAGAACGGAGAGTATACCTTGGTCTGCCACAGGGGTCGGTGCTCGCACCATTACTTTTTTTAATTTATATTAATGATATACCAAACTATTTAAAATTTTGTAAAATAGTTTTATTTGCTGATGATGCTCTTTTGTATTTTAATCACTTAAATTTGAATGATGCGATGAATGCTGTTCAGACAGACATGGACGAGTTATGTGTATGGTTATGTGGGAATAAGTTAAAACTGAATTGTGAAAAAACTAAATACATGATACTAAATCGAAATCCTGAGAACTGTGATAGTGTGAAACTAAAAATCAAGGACTACGAAATTGAAAATGTTATGCAGATAAAATATCTGGGTATAATTATTGATAATAAACTTAAGTGGAAGGAACATGTAAATTATATTGAGAATAAAATAGCAAAGAAAATAGGTTTTATGTACCGAATCTGCAAATATATTGATAAGCAATACAAACTAACTATATATAAGTTAACAATAGAACCTTATTTTACCTATAACCCCACAATAATTTTTATGTTAAATGATACGCAAATTAGAAGATTACAAATACAGCAAAATAAAGTAATGAGGTTTATTCTAAACAAAAGGTACGGTACATCAATTTCTGAGATGATACGAAGCTTAGATTGGCTTAATATAAAACAATTAATAGCATACCACACTCTTAAATTTGTACATAAGTTAAGATTAGGGCAATTACCAAATTATCTTTATGAGAGAATGCAATATAATAATTTTGAAATACATAGTTATAATACGAGACAAAGAAATAACATAAGACTGCCTAAAATTAAGAATGATCTTCAAAAGGAAAGGTTATTTTTTGAAGGATTCAAAATGTATAACGAATTGCCAACAGAAATTAAAGACTGTCAGAATGAGTATATATACAATAAATTAATAAAAACATATTGTAAAACATTATTTGTTATAGAATAATGAAAAATAATTGTAAAATATACATTAAAATTGATATTTTACGGTCATAAAGACCGTAATAATAATAATAATAATTACATTTTTTCTCAACACATCATAAGCAGTGATGCCAACAATTTTTAGCTCTAAAAGCACATTAAAATGTTAAACAAGCACTAAAAAGCGTAATTTTCAAATCTAAAAAGCGTAAAAAGCACTAACGTGAAAAACGAGTGAAGTTTAATAATGTTTTCTTAGCTATTCTCTATTTCGGCAATATTATCAACATTTTTAATGAAATATATCAGACGAAAAAGGTATGCTTTACACTAAACGAATAAATACAACAAGTTTTTATTAAAGTAATTTTAAGAAGTACGCAAATTTCTTAAAAGCACTACTTACAGCCAAACCCACGATATCGAACGTTGTCGTTCGCAATCATTTTTAAAGACAAACAGCTGGGGGCAAATTACGGCACTCGTTATCGAACGAAATTACGAAATATTTCAATAGAGTTTATATGGAAATATTTCGTAATTTCGTTCGATAACGAGTGCCGTAATTTGCCCCCTGATTTGGGACCCACTAAACTTGTTCAGCACGTCAAGTCGATCGACAATGCATGCGAACGATGACGTAACCATCTCCATACAAATTGGGTACCCACTATGAAAATTCAAAATCAGTCACTTGGTTTGTGCTTGTCGACAAAACAAAAAAGTACACATAAATACCAAATTTTAAAAAAAAATTACATTTATGAAAATCAAAAATAAAAATGTTAATTTTTTTTTTGCGTTTATTTTATTTATTTAACTCACAAGCATGCATTTTTGTCACATAATTCTTTTTGAATTACATACATACATATACATGTATGTATGAATGTGTATACGTGGAATTTTCTAACCAATTCTAAACACTCAATTAGGCACATTACTCTTTCCACTTCAATAGATTGCTTGTCCCATTGGTGCTACTCCCGTCCATTCTTCATTACAATCCGCTTGCATTATTTTAGGAGTATCTACACATTTGAACTTATATATTTATTTATATTTCACACACAAAATTTTGAAAATAACTTTTTAATTTTTTTGTATTGTCTTATGTTTATCATTGTTGTTATTTTTATTATTTTTTTGTAGAAACTTTAAGTAGCATAGAGTTGCATTTTTTATGGAATACTTTTCACATTTCAGGGCTTTTTATTTGTAAAGTAGCGTTTTATTTGTGAAATTTTTGATGTGGCAATATGCTAATTTGACAATGAGTAAATGCATTACGTTAACAACGTAAAGCCTGGGGCAAATTACGGCATTCGATACGATTCGAAATTTAAAAATATTGCCATATAAACTCTATTGAAATATTTCGTAATTTCGTTCGAAAACGAGTGCCGTAATTTGGCCCCTGACGACCGACAAGTCTATAGTTAGTGGGTCGCTCAAACGAACTATAATGAGTGACTTGTCGTCAGTCGATCGAGTTGTCGATCGACATCGTGGGTTAGGCTGTTAGTGCTTTTTCTTAGTTTGGCACTAAAGCTAAAAATTTGGCGTTTTGAGTCTTCAAAAAGCACTAAAAATAGTGCCAAAAGCACCAAGTTGGCATCTTATAAGGCACTTATGGTAAAAGCAGTTTTATGTATATTATTTGTCTTAGAAAAACAAAAAAAAATAAATGTGTTGTTTTCATTTGCTCATTGCCCAACCATACAATAATTGCTTAAAAAATCAACATTTACAACTAGTAACAGAAAACGATAAATAACATATTTGTTCATACCAGAACCAAAAAACAGGCAAAACTAGTGCAAACAGATGTATCTGTGCAATGTTATAATGTACATATCTACGTACGCTTTTGCTGAACTCACGAGTTATTCACTTCGATCGAATGAGGATTGTCTTTAAATGCATTAATTGTTGATGGTAGTATGTACATACCTTTTCATTACATGTCGGTAAATCTTTTAAATTGACGATAACATTCCAAGGCTCATTTACAGGAATAGAAGGTCGTGACTGTGGCACAAAATAAAAAGCAGCAAAGGCCAAGGTCATGGACATTATAAGACCAATAAATATCAATTTACGAAAATGCTAGAAATAAATAATAAAAACATTTGCTATACATATTTACACACAGGAAATTGCGTTATAACAAGTCCAATCAACTTACCGTAAAATAATCCGCAACGAAACCAAACAAAGGTTTAGCTAAAACATACATCACGGGTAAAATAGAAGTAATGAAACCCATTACCTCGGGGTCGATGCCAATTTGTTTGCCCCAAACAGACAATTGGGGCAAAATGGGGCCCATGGCTTAATGATAAGCAAATCGTAAAAATTAATATTATTTAATACTTCAAATAATAGAGATTCATTTGCAACAATAACTTACCGGCCATAAAAAAGAAATAATGTGCCTTTATAGGCACTAAACGTTGATTAATTTTAACCATTATTCACGACTTCAAAGGTTTAGTCCAGGTGTCTTCACTTGCATATGTACCACCCATGCAACGATCTGTGTATTTCGCTCACAGCTCCACTTCAATCAACAATATTTATATCCAATACATTGTTTCGCAAGCTCTCGCTTATTACTCCAGTTTTATTTTCTTTTTATACTAGTCTTACTCTTTTTAGCAGCTGCAATTGTAGACCAGCCACAGACAATTTCCAACCGATACTCAGACAACTTTTCTGAATTGTATATGGGTAAGAGTATATTTGTATGTTTGCATGTATGTATTTAGTGATTATTTGATTGCATGAGTATATTGTATGTATTTCGCACTGTAATCTTTTAAAAAAATAATAAACGATAGGAGGCTTTATTTTCATTTTATATTATTGTTTACGATCTTAACCATGGTAAAATTATAACAGATACCAGTATGACTACAACAAGATTACAACACCAAAAACACACGCATTTTGTTGGTATAAACAAACAAATATGTGTCAGAAACAGATGTCTTGTTTTAAAAAATAACAATTACAGGGTAATTAAAGTAGAATTGCAGACGCGGCATTTACGCATGATTAATAATATTTCAGTGTTGCCAGTATGTGTGTGTAATTATTCTCATGTGTAGGCCATGTAATTAGGTTCATGTACAATCTGTGTGTAATTCTACTTCTGGTTCCATTTTTATTTTAATTTTAACTTACTTGAGGGTTACACGATCAAGTTTTGCCTTTCAAAATTTCAATACATTCACACTTTTTCACTACTTTTAGAATATGATTCAACTTTGACTTAAAATTTTCTTTCCAATTGTGTATTCAATTTATAGGCAAGCAACAACTGACAGCAATTACAGTGAGCATAATTTTCGTTTTTATTATCAAATTTTCTGCCGACATAGTATTTTTGTGTTTTTTTATTACAAATAATGTTATATTCCACCGAAAATGTTTAAATACACCTAAATAAATATGTTTAGGAACAAATCATCAACGGCATATTGAAAATAAATTTGCTTGGAAATTGCGTGCAGCCTACGTCACAGCTTTCAATTTAAACGACCTTTGACAACCAGTATGTGTGAAAAACTTGAAAGCATATCTTGGTGGTGTAACTGTAGCGTTACATAAAATATGTGTACTGTAATTCTCTTCAATGTGTAACTGGTAGGCTAGCCAGACGTACGTTTTTCAGCAGTACGCGTACTTTTTTTGGTCAATGTACTGTTGTCTGCAATACCCCTAAAAAAGTATGTACGCTAAAGTACTTATTTTGCCCTCTGTACTTTTATTTGTACCTTTTTCTCAGTTTAGCATCTTTAGAAACTTTTTTAGTGCAGAAAGAATCACATAGTTTTACCCCTTTTCCACACGCAAAGTTTACTTTGCAAAGTCTTAATTCAGCTGTGTAAAAGACAGAGGTAGTAGTACAGTCTCTTTCTGTCTTTCTTCCAGCTGAATTAAGACTGCAAATTAAACTTTCCGTGTGGAAAAGGGGTGTTTGAAGCGCTTTGTTAAAATGTTTTTCCAATGTGAACACATTTGTGGCGACAACTATTTTTCCATGTATTTTATATGAGAATCAAAACATCGTCGAGTTTTTTAATATCTTAAAAACTGAAAATGGGAAGAAATGGAGTTGTTTGCCACATTTAAGAAAATTTAGAATTTTTTTTTTAAATTTTAGAAAAATTTTAGAAAATTTTAGAAAAAAATATTAGAAAATTTTAGAATTTTTCAATCATTAAAAAAATTAATATAATTATTTAATAATTATTTAAGCGCCCAAACCGAGATGCACAACAAACAAGTGATATTCAGGGCAAATTTCATCAACTCTATTTAAATAAGAATTCATATTTAAATGTCGATTTCCCTTACATTTTTGTATGGAAAAATTACCTTTAAATATGAATTGACATTTAAATAACTTGATGAAGTAGGCTGTAAGTATTAAAAATGTTAATGTAAACTTGTTCAATTTAACTTTCTTTTCTAAACACAATTAGAAACATTACTAATTTTAAGTTATTAATTTGTTGTAAATAATCCAGCCTGTTCCGTAAATCGAGTCGATTTGAAAAATTAGATCCACTAAGAGCAAATTTTTCCAGAATTTTTTGCAGTTTTCTATTTTTTAGAGCTTGAAATATTACATCTGATATTAAAATTAGCATATATGAATTAAAACACATCAAAAGGGGCCACTATTTATTTTTGCATAGCGAGAAATTTACTCGGACTCGGTTTACACAACATGGCCGAATATTTAAGATCTCATTTTAATGTTCTTTAGTAAAGAATATGTTATTTTATGTTATTGAATGAATTTAAGGGCGTTTTCAATAAAAACACATATGTACTTTTTTTAAATGATTGTACTGCTGTTTTTTCTTTGGTGTACTTTTTTTTGCCAACCTCAATATCTGGCTACCCTAGTAAGTGGAGGCACAGCAATGTGTAATTTCAATGGTAACACTGTAATCATTTTATTCACACAACATAGCCGGGCTTAATAACGCTCCGTTACCCGACTGTAGAAATCGCAGATGTAAGGTAAATGTAATGTAAATGTAAACGTTTGAGCGCTTATAGAATACTTAAAAACGTGTCATGTGCTTTCGACAAAAAAAACTTCTTTGTGCACATACATATATGTACATACTAATTGCATTGTACCCAGCAAACACGCATTTTTGATTTTAAATTGCGAGTTATTTGAAGTCAAATGCGAAAGCTCATATACTATGTATAATATTTAAGTTCATGAAATTCATTTTGATTGAAATGTACATACATATGTGTGCGGACATACATACGAGTAGGTATGTATGTATTAGAACTTATAAGTAAATAATATATAAAATATATATATAAAATAGATTTCTTAAAAGATTTTTTAATAATTTCGCTGAAACTATTTTAAGTTACTTTCTTTTGATGGCAAGATTTAGCCTGTTGGAAAAAACTAATTGAGTTTTTGAAATAACACCTTTTAGAACAAAAATACGCCTAGAGGATTTGAAAATTATTATTATTATTTTATTTAAATGAACTCTATTATAATAATTTTAATAGCAGCTGTAATGTTCAACCGTAATATTTGTCATTGTACAATACCAGAACAGATTTTGAGCAACTTCATCGGAAAGACGAAGTATTTAGCTCTTTAATTTCCAAGAATGTGTATGCATGCAGTAGCACCTCAATCAAATCTTTACTTTCTCGTTTTATCCTTTTCTTATTAATGTTCGTACCTACTCATAATAATTTAGTTTTTATTTACAAACAATATACATATGTATATTTTTTAACAAAAATACCTATGTACATATACAGGACTTTTTGTTTGCTGGGTGTTTATCAGTATAAAAAATCATATAAAATGGAAAACAGCTGTTCGAAACATTGATGAGAGTTTAACATCTTCACATTATTTTTGATTGCATGGAAAAAGTACCAAAATTATTTAAATGGTATCAAATCATTATTTTATACTTACAAACATTGTAATGACTTTGACATTTAGTGAAATTACAATTTAAGCTTCATACCCGTATATACATATTTACATTACAACGTATTATAATTATAAAAAATACTTATATTTTTATTATCATTATAATTATTTTGATTATACGTACCTATTTTTATTGTTATTATTTTTAAATAAAAATAGTTTTTTGTACGCTTAAATGTATGTTTCTACGCACATATGTATGTATATTTTACAAATTCATACATATGTACATGTACATATGTGTATGTATGTATATTAACAAAAAATAAATACATACGATTGGCAAACTCTGGTTAGATTTTATAAAAAACTTTTTTAGAAAACTAAATTTATTAAATATGCCATGTACGTATACAAATTAACCACTCAAAAGCTTAAATTATTAAAAGAAACAAAAGTACCCAATCAGGGCTATTGTGCCACACTCTCATTCAATATACATACATTCCATCACTGTCTACAAATGTCACGTAAAGTCGTCATGAAATTCTATTTTCTGCAGGTTCAGACGTTACATTTACGTGCCATTTCAGTCAGGTAAAGGCTCAGTTAGCCGACTGTAATGTAATGTAACTGTAACGTAGAAAACAGCTGATTGATATTTTTATATGAAAAGTAGGTTACGTTACATTACATCTCTATAACCATTTTCATTACTTTTAACATAACAAAATCGATCAGCTGTTTCTTACTGTTGCAGTTACTTTACATTACAGTCGGCTAACTGAGCCTTAAGCGTTTGCATAGCTTTTCATGCAACAGATTCGATCAGCTGACACATTTACATTTACAGTAGGGTAATTCTGCCTTTAATCTGTGTGCCATGTGTAGAGAAACAAGTCGATAAATAATGTCGGCGGCGGCTTAGTTGGATAAATGTCGGCGGCGGCTAAGAGTCGGCTAGAGCCGTTGAGAGGCTTTCAGCCGTTGACAAGGCGCATTTATTAGGTGGCAGCACTACACCAGGTGACTAATGTCATTATACCAAACTAAATGTCAAATTTGGATTGCGTAGGTATGAGCCTAAAAGCATGCTTTTATTTGAATATGCATAAACACCTTTCGTATATTCAGTTTTGTATGGTGTTTGACATTTTCTATAAGAAACATGCAATCTGACGATGCTACCCTGTTTTGAAAAGCAAAAAGGTAATTTATACCAACAAAGCACATGTGATTGTTGCTGTTGTAATATTTGTTGTAGAATCGCAGGTACCTGATTGATGTGCCTTGGCCGTTGACTTAAATTTTTTAAGGAAATGCACCAAAGAGCATGTATGTATGTATTTGAATTGAAACCCATCTTAAGAAAATTTTTTATGAAAAATATGTACATTAATTTTAGTTTTTTTACATTCTTTTTTATTGCTTATTCATGTACATATTGTTACGAAAATAGCCGTCAACAATGTTAAGCAGCATTACACAAAATTATTCCAACTGGGTTAATGTAAATGCTACGCGAAAATATTCCTACAGGGTGAAAGCAAAGAATAGTCTAGAAAGTAGCCAACAACTAAATAAGCATGCCTAGCTTGATTAAACAAGCAAAAGCAACAACAACAACAAAAAGCGTCTGCTTATTATGAAGATTCACATATTTGTACACATATAGGGTGTTTTTTTCAGAGGTATAGAACTTCGAATTGAAATAAAACACAAGAAAATCGTTTTAATGTCCATCAATTTGGCTTTATTGGAAGGATAATTTTATGCCATTAATGTTTAAATATGATTTCGGGCATGTGGCCGCCGCGGCTGGCTCGAATAAAGCCAATTCTACAGGTCCAATTTTCAACCACTTTTTCGAGCATATGGGGCCGTATGTTGGCAATAACGCCACGAATGTTGGCTTCCAAGTCCCCTAACGTTTCTGGTTTGTTGGCGTAGACGAGCGACTTCACATATCCCCAAAGAAAATAATCCAATGGTGTCAAATCACACGATCTTGGTGGCCAATTGACAGGTCCATTCCGCGAAATTATTCGCTCATCGAATGTTTCCTTCAATAAATCGATTGTGACGTGCGCTGTGTGGCATGTAGCGCCGTCTTGTTGGAACCACAACTCATCCACATTCATGCCATCCAATTCGGAAACAAAATAGTCGGTTAGTCGGCTCCAATTGCTGTGCACGGTGGCGAATCGATTCATTCGGGTCCTCTTCAACACTTTGCTCTACAGCGGCAATTGTTTCTTCGGTGCGCACTGTTCGACGTCTCTGCGGATGCGTATTATCACATAGAGTAAACGTAGTGTGAAAACGATCCATGGTTAACCGAATTAATTGCTCTGATGGACGATTATGTCGACCATAAAATGGACGGAGCTTGCGGTAAACTTCGTGAACTGAACCATTATTTTCGAAATAAATTTGCACGATTTGCAAGTGTTGTTCTTTTGTCAACCTGTTCATGATGAAATGGCAAACCAAACTAAATATTAATCACTTGACAGCTGACAAAATGGCCGCCAGTTAAAAAAGTGATGCCAACTTAAAGTTCTATACCTCAATAAAAAACACCCTTTACATACATGCCAATTCAAACGAAAAGCAAAAGATAAACAACCACCGTGTGTTGCTTAGTTAATGATGTACACACGTACGCATATACACATGTATGTACATAGTTACCACATGAACTTAATTAGGCAGCATATAAGATGATAATGATCGTCTAGACATTGCTTGAAACTTCTAGTGGAATTTCTGTGAAATATAAATAGAGGTGACGCATCCAATGAGTTAGTTAGTTGCAGTCGTAAGTCAGTCGCGAACAGTTATAGTTAGTGCTAATCAGAAAGTAGTGAAGTTAAGAACTCGTTAGTCAGTTGATAATTAAGTTGTGAATTAATAATAGTCTGTCGTGGAATTGAGATTATTGTGGAGTCTATCGTGTCGACTGGAGTAAAGGGAACAGCGCAGCGAATAGACGTGTATAAGGGTGTAAGTAAAGCCAGTTAGTCTTTATTGGTGTATCAACTGTGAGTGTCATTTTAAAAAAATGTATGCCGTAGGGTAATCATATGTTCAAAATAGCACAGTCCAGCATATCAGGTATTGGAAAAAGTACTGTTCGTCCAGTTGCCAATATTCGGTTTGATGGTGTCGATCATTTTACTGTTTTGGTCGATGCAAAATTCAATAAATGGTAAAAATATTAAAAAAAATCGAAACCCAAATCCCTGATTCCAAATGTAAATTATGCTTGGGAGCATCATAATAAAAAATATGTATTTTAATTTACTTTCATCTTCAATCTTGATAAAACTCTTTATAAATAAAATGTTTGAAAACCGGCAAGATCATCTACAGATGGTCTTTACTATTCTTTACCTGGCATTTGTTCCTAATGTTTTTTCATCTGTAAATTAAAACTTACGTTTTTTTTATTATATTATTATTAGCTTCATCCGATCATTTTTACGGTCTGGCCAGTTAGAGGGTTAACATTGATTTAAAATTAACCTTTAACTACTGTGGTGGTGGTAAATTTTACCCTCTCCTATTTATTTTTTTAATTTACTCTCTTCAGTTGAGTGCTATCAATTTTATTCTCTTTGTATCTTCTCATAATCAGCGTGACCGTTTGACCGACTAAAGTGGCAATTTGCAACTTTTTCGACTGCGTTTCCCCTTTTTTGACTGCCTTGCCATTTTTTGACCCCCTTTATTTAGGGTGAGTTATATGAAAATACATTAAAAATAAAAAGTTTAGTGCAGTTTTCTCGTTTTTTTAATTTTGCCCCTTTTTTTGGATAAATCCCCTATTTGGTGCCACTTTTTGAAAAATGTCATCGGTCACCCTGCTCATAATCCTATTACTATTATTCAGTTATGTTTTGATCGTCGTATGTATCATACAAGCAGATATTTATACGTGCAGGTATAAAAATTACCACTCCTCCGGGCATACGTTTTTTTTATTCTATATATATACATATATATATATATATATATATATATATATATATATATATGTATATATATATATATATATATATATATGTATATATATATATATATATATATATATATATATATATATATATATATATATATAATTTATAATTTTTGTTTGTTTTCTTTTTAACCCCGACTAAAAAAAGGGGTGTTATAAGTTTGTAGTGTGTGTCTGTGTGTCTGTCTGTGTCCACGTACAGGCCAAACGGCTGGACCGATTTTCATTTAGTTTTTTCTGTTTGAAAGATGACTTGATCGAGAGAGTTCTTAGCTATGTTTGATATCGGTCCAGCTGTTTAGAAGATATAACATCTTTCTGAAAAAAGTTGGGGGTTTTTAAAATTTTTAATTTTTGTTATTTACTATTAATGATATAAATTTGCCTGTGAAAAAATGCCTTTATTGTTTTTTTTAATAAGTTTTTTTAAAAGTTATGTTTGTTCCGTTTTTTTAGTTTTAAGAAAGGTGAATATGAAATAAAATCCTTGTTTTGTTTAACTAGAAGTTAGATTTCTTTATTTTATTACTTTTACTTTATTCATTTAAAAATGTGTCATCGAATTCCAAATAAAAGCAAATACATCCAAAAAATCTTTTTTTTTTGCAAAATTTTCTAAAAATTAAAAAGGGGTAAAATTTACCACCACCACAGCATGTACGCCAAAATATTTCACCTCAGTAGTTAAAGGTTAAAGTGTGTGCACTGAATTATTTTGTTTTAGTGTAGTGTATTTAATTAATTGTTAAAATTCATGTTATTTTTTCAATTGAAATAAATGTTATTTTTCTGTTCACAAAAAACTTGACCCTATTTTACTATAAAATACACTTTTTTGACCATTTTTTCTCTTAAATACTCTTTTTATGACACTTTTTCAAAATTTTCAACGGCAACCCTGCTTCTAAAATCAAATTGATGGTCTGGTATGCACCCATTATCAGTTAGAATTGAGTGCAATTTTGTCATGAGTAGCTTTTCAAAGAGCTTTGACATTGTTGACAGTAAACTTATTGGCCTATATGACTCAGCCTAAGTAAGATCTTTGCCCGGCTTTGGAATTATTTTAACCTTGGCAAGCTTCCAGCTGTGTGGATAATACTCGAGTCGTAATGTGACATTAAAAATGAATAACAGGATTCTAATAGCCATACGAGGCAACTTCATCAGCAATTAGTCTTTGTACATCACACATCTTAAATTTTGAGGGTCGAAGGAGTAGAGCAACTGCACTCGGCAAATCAACAACTCCAGTATATGTGTTTGGGGTAAATACGGATTTTAAATGCTCAGCAAATATGTTACCTATTTCAGTATCGCTTCTTGCCCAACCTCCGGTAGATGTGCGCAGAGGTGGCTTAAACTCAACGGGTGTTTTAAGCTTTCTAGCAGCGCGCCATAAAGAGTAATTAGATGCTGGTGTGACATCGAGACTTTCCAGATAATTTCTAAGAGATGCAGTTTTTTCTGATGCAAGCAACTCTTGGAGTCATTTAGTGCACTCTTTAAGTCTAATTTTATTTGGCGGTGATCTGTGCTGTTGCCATTCCCTTCTGGCTCTTCTTTTTTCACATACGAGATGTTCAATATCCGTTGAATAAATTCTATTAAACCCTGTGTTCGAATGGGAGGTAGTAGCATGTTCAGCAGCCTGTTTAATATTTTCATTAAGGTTGGCAATGTTAGTAGTTGTGAATTGGGGTTCCTGTGGCAATTAAAATTGTTAAATTGTTGCTGAAATTGTTAAATTTGGGTAATTAAAATTTGAAAATTTTAAAATTCTTGAAATTTGATACCTACGAGGGTGGTTCGATAAGTCCTTTAAATATTTTTCGAGGGTGGTTCAATAAGTCTGTCTTTTTCCTAATGCCTACGGCATGCATGATAATTTTTGCTAATGCCTACGGCAATGCATAATTATTTTCAAATGCCGACGGGAAAATCATGAAAATGATTTTTTCTAATACCAATGGTGAAATAGTGATTATTAATTTTTCCTAATGTTTACGGCAAAACATTTTTATTAATTTTTCCTAATGGCGACGGCAAAACATGATTATTATTTTTTTCAAATGCCGACGGCAATACATACTTATTTTTCCTAATGTCTACGGCAAAACATGTTTATTAATTTTTCCTAATGCCGACGGCAAAACATGAATATAATTTTTTCAAATGCCGACGGGAAAATGATTTTTCCTAATGACGACGGGAAAACATGATTATTATTATTTTTTTCCTAATGCATACGGCATGCATGATAATTTTTCCTAATGCCTACGTCAATGCATGATAATTTTTCCTAATGCCGACGGCAAAACATTATTTTTGTTTTTCAAATGCCGACGGCAAAACATGATTATTATTTTTTTCAAATGCCGACGGCAATACATGTTTATTAATTTTTCCTAATGCCGACGGCAAAACATGATTATTATTTTTTTCAAATGCCGACGGCAAAAAATGAATATAATTTTTTCAAATGCAGACGGGAAAATGATTTTTCCTAATGACGACGGGAAAACGTGAAAGTTATTTTTTCTAATGCTAATGTAGGTGTTGCTAGACTGTGGGAATTTAAGGCTGACCGTGATTTGAGTGGGTGGCGTTGTTGCCGTAATATGTAACCATAGGAATTCGTGGGTGTGTCTGTCTGTCTGTGAGAATTTAGTTGAAGCTTCGATTGGAAGGGGGGGCGGGGTGTAGTAGAGCTATATCAATTGCATGTATATATATATGTGTGTGTGTGTGTGTGTGTGTGTGTATGTGTGTGTGTGTGTGTACGTTTGTAGGAATTTCTATAGGAGCTTAAGGCTGATTGCGATTTATGAGGGGCGAGGTGTACTAGTAATATGTAACCGAGGGAGTCTGTGTGTTTGTATGTCTGTAGGAGTTTAAGGCTGACCATGATTTGGGTGGGCAGGGTTGTTGACGTAATATGTATCCATGGGGATTTGTGGATGTGTCTGTCTATAGTAGTTTAAGGCTGATCGTGATTTGAGGTAGTTGAGGATGTTGTTGAGGTAAATTGGTTATTTGTATGTATGTATGTATGTATTTTTTTAAGAATTTAAGATGATTGTGATTTATTAGGGGAGAGGTGTTCTTGTAATATGTAGCCGTGAGAATATATGTGTATAGACGTCTATAGAAGTTTAAGACTATCTGTAATTTCAGGTAGGTGAGAATGTTGTGTTGTTGAGATTAATCTTATATATTGTATATGTATGTATGTATGATCATGGGAATTTGTGTATGTATATCTGATGGAGAATTTAAGGCTCGCCATGATTTGCAAAAGGTGGGGTGTTGTTGAAATTTTCTTGGATATTTATTATATGAATTCTGCTATGAGTGTGTGTATTTGCGCTAATATTTATATGTAGATAGAAATAAATTGTTTTCAGTATCGACATTTGGTACTATAAAATACTATCATATGTCTGGACTTCCCTAATCTTATTATGTTTTTATACTTACGCTTGTTTTATATTTTCTCATACTTAAATTTGTCTCGCGTTAAAGTCTGCCTATATGAAATTTGTTTATATTACAGATTTTGTTTATTTCAATCTTTGAATACATTTTTTTTTTGTCATTGATGTCTTTTGTTCTTCTTGTTGTTGGTGTTGTTGTTGTAAATATTCGTCTGTGTATAGATGCGATATATTCAGTTTTTTTTTTTTTATTTGAAAATAAAAACGTTTTAATTTTTATCTGCGTTTACTTAAAAGCTTGTGAGGATTTTCTGTTTTTAAGTAAAACTGAATTCCTGAAGATACATACTCTATAGTAATACCAACTATAATAGAAATATTCCTTATACTCAATTTATATTTTTTAAAGTTGATGCAACGTTAGTAAGTTAACGTTAGAAATTTTTGTGGTACATAATTTTTTCTAACTATAGACTTTTTTCTTCACTTTCTACATTTGTTTTCAAAATCTTGCTTTGCTTTATGAAAATGTATAAACATTTTTAAATGAAACTGATCCGGCACTCCAGCTTATATATTAGTTTTATAGTTAGTTTTTTTTTTTCTTTGGTAGTCAACTTACTTCTTTTTTTATTTTTATTGATAAACATTTCAAATCAAAAGGGAGCTTTATATTGAAATTATTATTTTCATAATTGTTGAAATCAATCACTAGTTTTTTTTTTTTTTTTTTTTTTTTTTTTTTTTTTGTGATGAAATCATTTGAAGTTGAAGCTGATATCTTTGCTTACTGTTTTAAATTAAAATTTTATTCAATAGAATAAAAGGAGCTTTTTTCTTAAATTCTGATGCAGTTAAGATCGGATATGAGACTGAATTTAAATGTACTTTTAAATTAGTCACAATGAACAAACTTATTTTCTTGTTGAAAAGCGATCATCAGAAAACGAAGTGGTTTTCAGAGACTTTAGGTATACCCTTTCGACGGTTCCTCTAGGATACAAGATGACTTTGTTTGACGAAATTTCTGTTGCTTTATACTGATAATATGTTTACATTAATAAGGTACATATGTATATGTTTATTTTATGAAGGGCTATTACCTATGGCTTTCATTTGACGTTCTATATGATTTTTTTTTCTCATTTTATTAAAGTTCAGCGTGTTGTGTATATATTTCTGAAATGTTTAAGTGTGCTTTGTGTATCCATCGGACAGAGTGTACGTTTTAGTTGGTCAGTCAGTCTATATATTTATTTATTTTTTTCTTCTAATGTACCACACCTTTTTTTTCACATTTTACTACTTGAAATAGAGAATTTTTGTCTAATTTTTTTCTGGGTATCTACATACATTAGTTAAATATGTGTATGAATTTTTAAGAAAAAATTTTAAATAAAATATTGGAAAAAGAATTAATTATGTGAATGGTTTTTATTTCTTTATTAGCTTTACTTCGCTAGATCAAAAAAATTTTTGTTTTTGCATATTTGCAAATTCTTGTTTTCATGTCGCTTAAACATGTACAGTCTTGTTTTCGTATCGCTTAGACATGCACAGTCTTGTTTTCATGATGCTTAGACATGCACAGTCTTGTTTTCATGATGCTTAAACATGTACAGTCTTGTTTTCTTTGAGAGGTTATGCACAAGACAAATTGAATTTCACAATGTTATGAAATTCCATTAAAAGAGAAACAGTTTAGACAATCGGATAAGTCCTTATATTTTTCACTACATACAAGTTTCTGTTATTTTATATTCGAATAGATGAATCCTAACTTTCCTTTAAAAAATAACACAAAACAAGGATAAATTTAGTTTAATTTTATTTATATTAATAATACATTTTAATTTAATTTTATTTATTTTTATTATAATGATGGAAACATTTCATAATATCCAATTATTAAATTTTCTAATATACTTTTACGCAAAAAATATATTGTACATCTGCAAGTATCTGGTCCTTCCTCACACTCAGGATTATACCAAGGACAGCTTCTGAAGTGGCCTTCTGTGTTGTCTTCATCTTCCATGATACCATATTCTTCGTTCTCATCCAGCATATTTTGAAAAAATTTGATCATCTCCCAATGATCGAAAAGCCTGAAGCTTTCAAAATCTCTTATAAATTGGTTTAGAGTACGTCTGATTTGACTCATTTTATTTGCTTATAAGTTAATGAATGATGATTGTTTGAAGGTTCCTTTAAGACTAATTTCCTCTTTTAAATTTTTAAAGTAGTATCTCTTGATCTTTAAAATATCTATACCATCATCTATATTCCATACCTCTTTTTTAGCACTATATCTCTCTCTACCCCTTTTCTCTCTATAACTGTCTCTTTCTGTCTATCACTACCCCTCCACTTATTCACTATTTCACCATATTTTCGATTAGCCTTCTTGAAGTCGTCATCGCTACTTTCAAGATCATTTTCAGTTAAACATTCAAAGTGCGGAGAAGTAAATGAAAAAATAAATAAATAAATAAAACAAAAATGGAGTCTACAACAAATCTAACATCAAAATTTAATTCACTAAAAAATAAAACCTTAATCCACATAAAGGAGCTTGAGACATCAACTAAATACACCATTCGAAAAGTGTCAAGAGTAACAACAAAATATGGGCCAACACTAAAAGTTGAAATGGAAAACCACATAATGTTCCTCCCAAAGCGATATAATGATTTAACCGATGCTGAAATTAAAGAACTCTCGAGCGGATCATATTGCTTAAGTAGAGAAGGTGAACAAAGCTTAATTGTTGAAAGCGAGCTGAGTGAATTTCTGATTCAAAATTCCCAATTTCCAATTTGGCAATAATATATAATAATTTTGTATTTTAAATTATAAATAAAAATACATGAAAGAGTTTTGTAAAATATAAATGTTTGTGCTTTTTTATTTAATATTTTCAGTTATTTCATAAAGAAATTTAAGACATAAATGACCACACACAGGTAAATGTATTGAAATTCTGATGTTGATTATAGTTGTATTTTATATTTCTACCAAGATATTTGACTACTTCCGAAGGAGGTTGTAAGTTTCCAAAGCTGTCGAAATATTCTTTTTCATTGTTGTTTTTATAATATGCTACCCAATGTGTACCAGGTCCTGTTGATACGTCTAAATTGATTATTCCACATTCTATTTTCTTTGTTCGTTTTGGTAGAGTATTCAACATGAAAACTCCTCTAAAATATGGAATATTTATAGAGAAACGGTTTAGGTCCTCATCAGATAGTGGTCTGTTGGGTAGCATCTCTAATAGTTTTTTGATTCCTCTTTGAAAACTAAACCATAACCCTTTTTATATGGTTTTAAGTAAAGTCCCTTTCCAACTGCAATAGATTCCATCGCTTTATTATGTCTAGTTGCTTCATCAAGTTGATTTTTTGCATTCTTTGTTGCATTAACAGCTTTAGCTATAGCAGCACCTCCAGTTGTTAGACTACCAATTGCACCCAGAGCAGTTAAAATCGGTATTAGAGGCAAAAACCCACCAATTTTTGGTACACGTATTACATGTGGTACTATAATTTGAGATTTTCTTCCTTTTAATGATTTGTTGATAGTTTTTCGGGCAATTTTAATTGCTGAGTTAATATCTAATGGTTTTTCCTTCTTTAGTATTTTTGTTGCAGCTCTAATTGATGTTCTAAACAGTTTTTTATCATTTATCTTGTTCTTTTTAACATTTTTCTTTTTCTCCACACCCATACCAAATTTTGTTTTGGCTTTCATTGCGTTAGTAACCATATAGGCAAATGATTTTTCAACAATACTACTATCTTTTGATAAAACTCGATCCCAAGCTGAATTTTCAAGTATTTTATCAGCTTTATGTCTAATGCTTAAATCCTTATTTTTTGAATAAGCTATATCGTGATCTTTACAAGCAGAGTCCAATAAATTAATTCCTTTGTCACCTCAATTTAAACGTTTTTGTAGTTTTGTTTCAGGTCCACAATACTAATATCCCAGGAAGATAAAGTTCACCAGTTATAGAGTTTATTTTTTTATCTACTATACCTCCTCCAACGAAGGTGTTCTTATGACTAAACGTTTTCTGATATTGTATAACTATATCATCTAATTTTGTCGATAATAACAGGTAACATTTATAAAATCTATTTAGTTCGTAATATTGTTCCTTCTACTATTTTTTTTTTTTTGTTTACTTGCCTCTATCTTGCCTGATGGTTTCTCAGCCTTTAAACTTGTATATTCTCAACTTCTGTCTTGATGTTACTTTCTTCTTTCATGCGAATTCTTGTTTTTTCTTCTCATATCGCTTAAACATGTACAGTCTTGTTATCTTTGAAAGGTTCTGCACAAAACAAATCGAATTTCACAATATTATGAAATTCCATTATATTTCATTAGGTATTTTCTTATCGACACCAACTGCTTCAACACCATCTCATTTACGTTTGCTAACAGCAAATAGTACAATAGGTGTCAGCTATTAGATCAGCTTATCAGCTATTAGATCAGCTTATTAGCACCTGGTCTGTTTTTAAGATCAGCTTTTCAGGAGCTGGTCTGGTTTTCAGATCAGCTTTTCAGGACCTGGTCTGTTTTTCAGATCAGCTTTTCAGGAGCTGGTCTGGTTTTCAGATCAGCTTTTCAGGACCTGGTCTGGTTTTCAGATCAGCTTATCAGGACCTGGTCTGGTTTTCAGATCAGCTTTTCAGGACCTGGTCTGGTTTTCAGATCAGCTTATCAGGACCTGGTCAGGTTTAAAAATATATATTTATACTAAAATTATCTATATACTACTACAAATATGAATAGTTAAAGAAATTACATAATTTCATAATTAAAAGAATGGGTTATTATACATTTATTTTTTTCTGGTAATGAAGCTTAATACATTTCAATTATGATATTTGCTGATGTTGCATGTGGAAAGCAGAATAATATACATACATATGTACGTGTACGTGTATATTTTTGTATGGGGCGACAGAAGAATGATGACTCATTCTACTTGTGCCAAACATAAGCATAATTCTTAATACAGGCATACATATATACATACAGACAAAGTTAAAAATATAAATAAACAAGAAGCATAACTAGAACGACGTCAGCTCAAAATTATTTTAAGTATGGGTGCATTTAATTTATAAGATTTGTTGATTTACGCAAGTTAAAAAACGTTTTTAAGCTAATATTCTATTATGAATACAATTTTAGCGAATTTTGCTCAAAGAACATTTGAAATGTTGTTTAAAATTTTTATGAATATGGCTATAAGCATTTAATAAGAGACAATGCAAATGTAATTATAATGTTTAAGTAAGATGAGAAAAATATGAAGCATGTTTACAAGGTTCATGTTGGCAGTAATATGAATTTTGACAAGTTTTAAAAAATTTGTAGAGTGTTGGAAGGATAAATATGGATTTTTGATTATAAGCAAATATATTGAATTAAACGATTTTCGTTATAGATAAAAAATACTGCTAATAAAAGATAGACTTTAGTTATTTCATCTGACCTGAAAACCAGACCAGCTCCTAATAAGCTGACTTGAAAATCAGACCAGCTCCTAATAGCTGACCTGAAAATCAGACCAGCTCCTGGTAAGCTGATCTGAAAACCAGACCAGGTCCTGATAGCCTGATCTGAAAATCAGACCAGGTCCTGATAAGCTGATCTGAAAACCAGACCAGGTCCTGAAAAGCTGATCTGAAAAACAGACCAGGTGCTAATAAGCTGATCTAATAGCTGATAAGCTGATCTAATAGCTGACACCTATTGTACTATTTGCTGTTAGCAAACGTAAATGAGATGGTGTTGAAGCAGTTGGTGTCGATAAGAAAATACCTAATGAAATATAATGGAATTTCATAATATTGTGAAATTCGATTTGTTTTGTGCAGAACCTTTCAAAGATAACAAGACTGTACATGTTTAAGCGATATGAGAAGAAAAAACAAGAATTCGCATGAAAGAAGAAAGTAACATCAAGACAGAAGTTGAGAATATACAAGTTTAAAGGCTGAGAAACCATCAGGCAAGATAGAGGCAAGTAAACAAAAAAAAAAAATAGTAGAAGGAACAATATTACGAACTAAATAGATTTTATAAATGTTACCTGTTATTATCGACAAAATTAGATGATATAGTTATACAATATCAGAAAACGTTTAGTCATAAGAACACCTTCGTTGGAGGAGGTATAGTAGATAAAAAAATAAACTCTATAACTGGTGAACTTTATCTTCCTGGGATATTAGTATTGTGGACCTGAAACAAAACTACAAAAACGTTTAAATTGAGGTGACAAAGGAATTAATTTATTGGACTCTGCTTGTAAAGATCACGATATAGCTTATTCAAAAAATAAGGATTTAAGCATTAGACATAAAGCTGATAAAATACTTGAAAATTCAGCTTGGGATCGAGTTTTATCAAAAGATAGTAGTATTGCTGAAAAATCATTTGCCTATATGGTTACTAACGCAATGAAAGCCAAAACAAAATTTGATATGGGTGTGGAGAAAAAGAAAAATGTTAAAAAGAACAAGATAAATGATAAAAAACTGTTTAGAACATCAATTAGAGCTGCAACAAAAATACTAAAGAAGGAAAAACCATTAGATATTAACTCAGCAATTAAAATTGCCCGAAAAACTATCAACAAATCATTAAAAGGAAGAAAATCTCAAATTATAGTACCACATGTAATACGTGTACCAAAAATTGGTGGGTTTTTGCCTCTAATACCGATTTTAACTGCTCTGGGTGCAATTGGTAGTCTAACAACTGGAGGTGCTGCTATAGCTAAAGCTGTTAATGCAACAAAGAATGCAAAAAATCAACTTGATGAAGCAATTAGACATAATATAGCGATGGAATCTATAGCAGTTGGAAAGGGACTTTACTTAAAACCATATAAAAAGGGTTATGGTTTAGTTTACAAAAAGGAATCAAAAAACTCTTAGAGATGCTATGAATAGACCACTATCTGATGTGGACATAAACCGTTTCTCTATAAATATTCCATATTTTAGAGGAGTTTTCATGTTGAATACTCTACCAAAACGAACAAAGAAAATAGAATGTGGAATAATCAATTTAGACGTATCAACAGGACCTGGTACACATTGGGTAGCATATTATAAAAACAACAATGAAAAAGAATATTTCGACAGCTTTGGAAACTTACAACCTCCTTCGGAAGTAGTCAAATATCTTGGTAGAAATATAAAATACAACTATAATCAACATCAGAATTTCAATACATTTACCTGTGGTCATTTATGTCTTAAATTTCTTTATGAAATAACTGAAAATATTAAATAAAAAAGCACAAACATTTATATTTTACAAAACTCTTTCATGTATTTTTATTTATAATTTAAAATACAAAATTATTATATATTATTGCCAAATTGGAAATTGGGAATTTTGAATCAGAAATTCACTCAGCTCGCTTTCAACAATTAAGCTTTGTTCACCTTCTCTACTTAAGCAATATGATCCGCTCGAGAGTTCTTTAATTTCAGCATCGGTTAAATCATTATATCGCTTTGGGAGGAACATTATGTGGTTTTCCATTTCAACTTTTAGTGTTGGCCCATATTTTGTTGTTACTCTTGACACTTTTCGAATGGTGTATTTAGTTGATGTCTCAAGCTCCTTTATGTGGATTAAGGTTTTATTTTTTAGTGAATTAAATTTTGATGTTAGATTTGTTGTAGACTCCATTTTTGTTTTATTTATTTATTTATTTTTTCATTTACTTCTCCGCACTTTGAATGTTTAACTGAAAATGATCTTGAAAGTAGCGATGACGACTTCAAGAAGGCTAATCGAAAATATGGTGAAATAGTGAATAAGTGGAGGGGTAGTGATAGACAGAAAGAGACAGTTATAGAGAGAAAAGGGGTAGAGAGAGATATAGTGCTAAAAAAGAGGTATGGAATATAGATGATGGTATAGATATTTTAAAGATCAAGAGATACTACTTTAAAAATTTAAAAGAGGAAATTAGTCTTAAAGGAACCTTCAAACAATCATCATTCATTAACTTATAAGCAAATAAAATGAGTCAAATCAGACGTACTCTAAACCAATTTATAAGAGATTTTGAAAGCTTCAGGCTTTTCGATCATTGGGAGATGATCAAATTTTTTCAAAATATGCTGGATGAGAACGAAGAATATGGTATCATGGAAGATGAAGACAACACAGAAGGCCACTTCAGAAGCTGTCCTTGGTATAATCCTGAGTGTGAGGAAGGACCAGATACTTGCAGATGTACAATATATTTTTTGCGTAAAAGTATATTAGAAAATTTAATAATTGGATATTATGAAATGTTTCCATCCTTATAATAAAAATAAATAAAATTAAATTAAAATGTATTATTAATATAAATAAAATTAAACTAAATTTATCCTTGTTTTGTGTTATTTTTTAAAGGAAAGTTAGGATTCATCTATTCGAAAATAAAATAACAGAAACTTGTATGTAGTGAAAAATACAAGGACTTATCCGATTGTCTAAACTGTTTCTCTTTTAATGGAATTTCATAACATTGTGAAATTCAATTTGTCTTGTGCATAACCTCTCAAAGAAAACAAGACTGTACATGTTTAAGCATCATGAAAACAAGACTGTGCATGTCTAAGCATCATGAAAACAAGACTGTGCATGTCTAAGCGATACGAAAACAAGACTGTACATGTTTAAGCGACATGAAAACAAGAATTTGCAAATATGCAAAAACAAAAATTTTTTTGATCTAGCGAAGTAAAGCTAATAAAGAAATAAAAACCATTCACATAATTAATTCTTTTTCCAATATTTTATTTAAAATTTTTTCTTAAAAATTCATACACATATTTAACTAATGTATGTAGATACCCAGAAAAAAATTAGACAAAAATTCTCTATTTCAAGTAGTAAAATGTGAAAAAAAAAGGTGTGGTACATTAGAAGAAAAAAATAAATAAATATATAGACTGACTGACCAACTAAAACGTACACTCTGTCCGATGGATACACAAAGCACACTTAAACATTTCAGAAATATATACACAACACGCTGAACTTTAATAAAATGAGAAAAAAAAATCATATAGAACGTCAAATGAAAGCCATAGGTAATAGCCCTTCATAAAATAAACATATACATATGTACCTTATTAATGTAAACATATTATCAGTATAAAGCAACAGAAATTTCGTCAAACAAAGTCATCTTGTATCCTAGAGGAACCGTCGAAAGGGTATACCTAAAGTCTCTGAAAACCACTTCGTTTTCTGATGATCGCTTTTCAACAAGAAAATAAGTTTGTTCATTGTGACTAATTTAAAAGTACATTTAAATTCAGTCTCATATCCGATCTTAACTGCATCAGAATTTAAGAAAAAAGCTCCTTTTATTCTATTGAATAAAATTTTAATTTAAAACAGTAAGCAAAGATATCAGCTTCAACTTCAAATGATTTCATCACAAAAAAAAAAAAAAAAAAAAAAAAAAAAAAAAAACTAGTGATTGATTTCAACAATTATGAAAATAATAATTTCAATATAAAGCTCCCTTTTGATTTGAAATGTTTATCAATAAAAATAAAAAAAAGAAGTAAGTTGACTACCAAAGAAAAAAAAAAACTAACTATAAAACTAATATATAAGCTGGAGTGCCGGATCAGTTTCATTTAAAAATGTTTATACATTTTCATAAAGCAAAGCAAGATTTTGAAAACAAATGTAGAAAGTGAAGAAAAAAGTCTATAGTTAGAAAAAATTATGTACCACAAAAATTTCTAACGTTAACTTACTAACGTTGCATCAACTTTAAAAAATATAAATTGAGTATAAGGAATATTTCTATTATAGTTGGTATTACTATAGAGTATGTATCTTCAGGAATTCAGTTTTACTTAAAAACAGAAAATCCTCACAAGCTTTTAAGTAAACGCAGATAAAAATTAAAACGTTTTTATTTTCAAATAAAAAAAAAAAAAAAAACTGAATATATCGCATCTATACACAGACGAATATTTACAACAACAACACCAACAACAAGAAGAACAAAAGACATCAATGACAAAAAAAAAATGTATTCAAAGATTGAAATAAACAAAATCTGTAATATAAACAAATTTCATATAGGCAGACTTTAACGCGAGACAAATTTAAGTATGAGAAAATATAAAACAAGCGTAAGTATAAAAACATAATAAGATTAGGGAAGTCCAGACATATGATAGTATTTTATAGTACCAAATGTCGATACTGAAAACAATTTATTTCTATCTACATATAAATATTAGCGCAAATACACACACTCATAGCAGAATTCATATAATAAATATCCAAGAAAATTTCAACAACACCCCACCTTTTGCAAATCATGGCGAGCCTTAAATTCTCCATCAGATATACATACACAAATTCCCATGATCATACATACATACATATACAATATATAAGATTAATCTCAACAACACAACATTCTCACCTACCTGAAATTACAGATAGTCTTAAACTTCTATAGACGTCTATACACATATATTCTCACGGCTACATATTACAAGAACACCTCTCCCCTAATAAATCACAATCATCTTAAATTCTTACAAAAATACATACATACATACATACAAATAACCAATTTACCTCAACAACATCCTCACCTACCTCAAATCACGATCATCCTTAAACTACTATAGACAGACACATCCACAAATCCCCATGGATACATATTACGTCAACAACCCTGCCCACCCAAATCATGGTCAGCCTTAAACTCCTACAGACATACAAACACACAGACTCCCTCGGTTACATATTACTAGTACACCTCGCCCCTCATAAATCGCAATCAGCCTTAAGCTCCTATAGAAATTCCTACAAACGTACACACACACACACATATACACACACACACACACACACACACACACACACATATATATATATATACATGCAATTGATATAGCTCTACTACACCCCGCCCCCCCTTCCAATCGAAGCTTCAACTAAATTCTCACAGACAGACAGACACACCCACGAATTCCTATGGTTACATATTACGGCAACAACGCCACCCACTCAAATCACGGTCAGCCTTAAATTCCCACAGTCTAGCAACACCTACATTAGCATTAGAAAAAATAACTTTCACGTTTTCCCGTCGTCATTAGGAAAAATCATTTTCCCGTCTGCATTTGAAAAAATTATATTCATTTTTTGCCGTCGGCATTTGAAAAAAATAATAATCATGTTTTGCCGTCGGCATTAGGAAAAATTAATAAACATGTATTGCCGTCGGCATTTGAAAAAAATAATAATCATGTTTTGCCGTCGGCATTTGAAAAACAAAAATAATGTTTTGCCGTCGGCATTAGGAAAAATTACCATGCATTGCCGTAGGCATTAGGAAAAATTATCATGCATGCCGTATGCATTAGGAAAAAAATAATAATAATCATGTTTTCCCGTCGTCATTAGGAAAAATCATTTTCCCGTCGGCATTTGAAAAAATTATATTCATGTTTTGCCGTCGGCATTAGGAAAAATTAATAAACATGTTTTGCCGTAGACATTAGGAAAAATAAGTATGTATTGCCGTCGGCATTTGAAAAAAATAATAATCATGTTTTGCCGTCGCCATTAGGAAAAATTAATAAAAATGTTTTGCCGTAAACATTAGGAAAAATTAATAATCACTATTTCACCATTGGTATTAGAAAAAATCATTTACATGATTTTCCCGTCGGCATTTGAAAATAATTATGTATTGCCGTAGGCATTAGCAAAAATTATCATGCATGCCGTAGGCATTAGGAAAAAGACAGACTTATTGAACCACCCTCGAAAAATATTTAAAGGACTTATCGAACCACCCTCGTAGGTATCAAATTTCAAGAATTTTAAAATTTTCAAATTTTAATTACCCAAATTTAACAATTTCAGCAACAATTTAACAATTTTAATTGCCACAGGAACCCCAATTCACAACTACTAATGTTAGATTCAATATCACCGGGTGCTCTTAGCGTAATATTTTCCGTGCAATGATTTTAAAGATATTGTTACGTTTAAATTTTATTAAACGTGTGAGTTCTTTTGATTGCTCAAAAATAAAAAGAAATAACATCACAATTTTTATTTGCTACTGTTTTTCCTTTTAACTTGTCTTTACTTAACTACTTCTTATGGTTATTATGCACTTTCAACGAAGTCTTAACTTGACTACTTTCTGATTAGCACTGCTCTATTCTCGCACATGCTGCCACTTTTTATAGTACATGAATCGGTTCTCGAATGTTCGCCCGATAGGTGGCGTAATAACATGTCTGTACTTAGTAATGGTATCTATGCATGATGACATCTGTATTGTCATTTACTATTGGTAGCCAGATGTTCAAACAGTCCTCTAGCACAATCGGGAAAATTCATGTTGCTGCTTCTAGGCGTTTGTAGATAATTCGATTGATCGTTATTTTTGAATTTCAAAGTAACGACTCTTATGTTGGCAATGCGGTTTGCTACTGGTAGTACAGTGCTAGCACTTTTATTTGTATGTGTGTGTGTCTGTAGCTATGTATACAATTATTGTTGTTGCTATAGTATTTGCACGTAAATATGTGTGTACGTTTAGTGCTTTAGTTAAATACTTCCAGATAGTTCTTTGCTTTAACCCTGTAGGAATATTTTTACGTAACAATATATTTTTAATTCCAGCCAATTAACACGATTTGAGGCCCTATGCTCCTTGTAGGAATGACGGAAACCTACATATATATAAACACGATTTATCATCTTGACATATGGGTGAGGTAAAACGCTTCTCAGTGGGCTACAGATTGTAATGATCGTTGGAGAGTGATCGGACGAGAGATCTAGTAGGGAAGCTTCAACGTGAATTAATTCCCTAGAAATACTTTTTTTGACGCCAAAATCTATAACATCCGGAATTTTTCGTACGTCAGTAGGCCAATAAGTGGGCTCCCCCTCGAAATGACAACCAAGCCAATTTTTGAAATTATATTAAACAAAGCTCGACCTCTAGCTTTTACAATGCGCGAACCCCAGTACATTTGTCTTGCATTGTAGTTGCCAGCTGCCACGAAGCAAGGTTCAAGAGATTTGTAGAATTGCTCGTATTGATCCTCAGTGATTGAAAATCTGGGAGGGCAGTAAATTGAAGATATCACGAAATTTGTACGAAAATTTTCAATGCAGATATTTGTTGCTTGTAGGTGTTGTTCACAAATGTTGTCAAGAATATAGTGCTTGAGTCTTGAGTTTATTAGAATTGCTGATCCACCGCATGGTCCATGCCTCTAGGGTCCTTTGTATCATATATATTGAAGCCGTTCATATTAAAGAGGCTTCTAGAAGTCAAATGAGTCTCAGTATTCAGTATTTTTTCCCGTAAGGAAGTGATCAAGTTAATTTTTGCGTTTGCGTTCCAGAAACATATTTTCAACATGGCCTGTTCATGGTTCGTTAACTAATGCTTGAAGCAGTGTATTCTGCATTCATAGCATTTCTTGCATCATGCTTGTCATATTTGTTGTAAAGTTGTTGATAGTTTGCACAAGATTTTCAATAGTGGCTTCAAGGCGACTGAAATCAAAGCTTGTGTTAGCATTTGTTGAACTACTTGGTGGGGATACTTTCTGCGCGGGAATAGAATTTGTCTTGGCAGCATCAGCATACGATACACGGGAAGTAAGTGGTTTGTTAATTTGCGCAAAAGTGGCGGAGGAAGCGTTTGTTGTTTGAACTTCGGTTAATTAATTTTTTTGCACCACAGCCTGCTTGAAGAAAAAGTACAAAAGATAAGTTGAACAATTTTTGTACTTTGCGTTGACGGACACGTACTGAATGTAACATACCTCATAAGAAACCATGTATTTCAACTTAGCTGTTAGCTGAAAAAGCAAGGTTGGAAACCGAAACAAATAACGGTATCGGTATTGATACCGGTACAATTATTTTAAAAATTTCGGTATCGGTAACGGTAACGGTATTTTTTTATTTCGGTATCGGTATTACCGGTACATATCTTTATCGAGTTTAAAATACCGGTATACCGCTATTACTGTGAAGTTTATTAATTCATACAGTGTATATAGCAATAAACCTCTTTTTATTATGTTAGAAGTAAGTAATTTTACATAAAGTCTTTAGTTGTTTACTAACATAAAAAACATAAAAAAAACTAAGTTTTATATCTTGCACAGATTATTTACACAAGTGTAGTGTAAACTTGTATGTTTGTGTAAACATACATACATGCATAAGTATGTTTAGATCAGAGCTGCCCACAGAGAGAAAACCGAGAGAAATGTATAAGCATATGTGTATTCATTTCTATAAAAAGCCGATTGACTTTCGGCACTCTGACGCTTCTCTGGGCAGGCTGGTTATAAACATTTATACTAGTGTTTTTCAAAAGGGATTTCCCGAAAAATGTGCGGGAATTCCCGGGATTTTTTTGCTATTATGGCAACTTGATGAGTGTCGTTATTCATTTTATGAAAGCGATGGCGCAATAATAAGGTCATGGCACTAGCACAATAGCTAAAACTTTACAACAATTAAGGCCGAGTTTACATCTGGCACACATGTGCTCTGAGACTAAGAGGCCTTTATTTGCCATAAGCAGAACGCGATGTTCAAAATTTTATTCTACTATTCATAAAAGTTAAAACAAAAATCTACAAGGAAATAAAAGAAAAATTACAAAATAATTTCAGATTCTCTTTGGTAAAAAGAACGATTCTATTAATGCTTATTCTATACTAGTGATGCACGAATGTTCGTATTCGAATTGCCGAATATTCGGCAATTTTTATATATTCGCATTCGTATTCGTCAAATTCAGGCGAATACGAATATTTTTCCAAAAAAATTAAATAAATAAATGCATAAATCCTAAACCTAATTTAAATAAATGGACAAAAATATTAGTTTGTACGAATCCATTAAATTTTTTATAGAAATTTTCGCTCATTTTGAAATATTATTTACTGACGATCATTAACATTTTTGGGTAGTTTTTATTAACTTTAAAGTGTGCCAACAGGAGTATGCTGTTCTTTTTCATAACAATTTTTTAATATTTCATATTGCAGGCGTAAATAGAACCCTAATTTAATGTCTATAAATTTCACATTAAATACTCTTATTCGTATTCGCGAATATCGTTTCAAATATTCGTATTCGCGAATATCAAAAATTGACATTTGTTACATCACTGTTCTGTACTAAAGTCCTTTTTTTCAAAGAAATATTTTGTAATATTTATTTAATAATATATATTTTTTAAGTGCGGTCAGGCTTGTGTGTATTGTCAGTCACAAAACTTTTTTAAAATACTCTTAATAACATCCTGGGCATATGGTCTAGTTACTCCACCCATGTTTGTTCAACGCCATATTATGCAAATTTACTTTGTATAATATGAACTTTAAAGAAATTTATTATTTGACATATTGTCAGAAGTGTACATAAAATAATTGAAATTTATTTGCTGGTAGTTTAGCATGTCTATACAGGCATTTCATTGGCGCTTGAACCAAATCATCAGTAGACTTCAACCACAAATTTTTAACAGTCACAAACCTCTTACTTTATGCACAGACTAAACTTATTTTTTCTTTTATGATTGTCAAAAATATTATTATTTTATGAATTCTCATATAGTTTTTGAAAGTCTGTGCATTAAGTAAGAGGTTTGTGACTGTTAAAAATTTGTGGTTGAAGTCTACTGATGATTTGGTTCAAGCGCCAATGAAATGCGTATATAGACATGCTAAACTACCAGGAAATAAATTTCAATTATTTTTTGTATAATATGTATCAATAAATAAATAAATAATTTTCTTTTTGCATTTACATATAATATTGGTATATATGCATTACTATTATTTAAAGAACTCAAATGGTATTATTTTTTTAATAATGTGCTCATAAAACGTTTTATTTAATAGATCTCATGAGTTATAATTTTTATTTTTTTGTTGAAATAATTAAATTGAAAATATTTTGTATTGTTTTGCACTGGGCAGGAATTTCCCGGGAAGCCGAAAAGTCGTTCCCGCTTTTCCGGGAAATGAAAAAGTCCGGAAAAAAACTCTAGTTTATACATATGTTTTTCATTATGGTGTGCTTACACTTTGTTGTCGATAAAAAGTAGTAAGAATAGAGCTGAATAAGAACGTCTAAAGGAAGAAATTTTGTTTCTGTAATTATTTTCAAAAAAAGTTAATTGAAATTAAGTTTTGTAATTTTTATTTACGGAAATCGGTATACCGGTACGTACCGGTATAGACATAAACGGTATTGTCGATACCGGTATTTTCTAACCGAAATGAGTTTCGGTATCGGTATTGATACCGGTACCCAATTTTAACGGTATTTGAATCGATATCGGTATTTTTACGATACCGTTTGCCAACCTTGTGAAAAAGGCGAAGTTTAACGCATGACGGATTCATTGTACCCCGGCCGTTATTTTTATCTGCACGCATTCCTAGCTGTTTGACGACCAACACTCAAAAGTACTTAAACCGATACATTTTTCATTCTCTGGTTCGAACCAAACTTATGGGCGACACTGTATTTGATTAATGGTGACTGTAGAAAGTCCTAGTTTACACTTTGCAAGTCTTATTGCTAAGCTGATTAGTTTGCTAGGAGAGAGAGAGAGAGAGAGAGAGAGACGAGTGGAAAAGAAAAGTTTCTGTCCCCTCGTGTCTCTCTCCCCCACAAACTAATCAGCTTAGCAATACGTCTTGTATAGTAGGACAAACCAATACCCCTTTTAGACACGGAAAGTTTACTTTGCAAAGTCTTAATTCAGCTGGGAGAAAGACAGAAAGAGATAGTATTCCTCCCTCTGTCTTTCACACAGCTGAATTAAGACTTTGCAAAGTAAACTTTCCGTGTGTAAGAGGGGTATAATTAAATTTTGGTTTGGTTATGGCTATGGCATTAAAGCTATGTCACGTCTAATTTAAGCTATAATCATATACAGTGTTGTCCATAAGTTTGTTTCGAGCAGTTGTTTTCGATCGATTTTTTTGCAGTCGATTTTATATTGAAATCGATTATTGGGCTGCTTAAAGCTTAAAACACGTTTCCAGGGTTGGAAAACCTTGCCTTTTTTATAGAAAAGTAGCTTGCTAAAGCAAAATTTCCCTTTTTCTCTATAAATTAAAGATATCTTATATTCTTAAAAGAAAGAGATTAGTATAAGAAATAAGAAAAATCAAAAAGTTTGAACTCATGGTTGGAAAACCCACACTTTTTGTGATATAAAAAATTAGCTACCGAAAACTAATTTTTATTTCTTTTTGCATAAAAAAACTTATTTTATACATTTTATACTTCAGTACGAATGAATTTGTTATTTCAAAAAAAAAAAAAAAAAAAAAAAAAAAAAAAAAATTAATATAAGTAAGAGTGCTATATTCGGCTGTGCCGAATCTTATATACACTTTACCAAAGTGTTTTTATGTAGTATGTAGATACATACATAAGCACATACATAAAGTAAATATAAACAAAAAGAAAAAAATAATTTGACCTAGTTACTTTTATGTACAAAAAATAAATTTACAAACCCTATAATCATTGTGTTAGATTTTTCTGTTCTGTTTTCTAGTTCTTAAAAAAATATAAAAAGTGTGTTAAGTAAGAAAAGAAAAAAGGAAATTAAAAAAAATGTTTTATTTAGTTACTTTAATATCCAGAAAAAAATTCAAAGTTTCCAGCTCTGGAGCTGTGGTTTTTATTTTTATAATTTTTACACCAAACTTTTCTTTCCAAAACGTAAAATATGTATAATCTATAAAGGAAAAGATAAAAATTAATTAGACTTAGTTACTTTTATATATCACAAAAAGTGTAAGTTTCCCAACCCTGAGATCATTCTTTTTGATTTTTCTGATTTCTTACACCGATCCCTTTCTTTTAAGATTTTAAGATATGTTTAATTTATAGAAAAAAACAAAAATTTGTTTTAGTAAGTTACTTTTGTACAAAAAAGTTAAAGTTTATCAACCCTGGAATCATCCTTTTTGATTTTTCTGATTTCTTACATCAATCTTTTTCTTTTCAGAATATAAGAAATGTTTAATTTATAGGAAAAAAAGTAATTTTTTATATCACAAAGAGTGTAAGTTTACCAACCCTGGAATCCCCCTTTGTGATTTTTCTGTATTCTTAAAAACAATCTTTTTTTTAAGAATGTAAGATATGTTTAATATATATTAAAAAATGGAAAAATTTGTTTTAGTAAGTTACTTTTGTATAAAAAATAAGGTTTTCCAACCCTGGAAACTTCGTTTTAATTTTTTTAAATATACAATACCAATTTCATTCTTACTGAAGTATAAAATAAGTTTATTTTATAAAAAAAATAAAAATTAGTTTTCGGTAGTTAATTTTATATATCACAAAAAGTGTAAGTTTTCCAGCCCTGAAATCATACTTTTTGATTTTCGTGATTTCTAACACTAATCTCTTTCTTTTAATAATATAAGATATCTTTAACTTATTGAGAAAAAGGAAAAATTTGCTTTAATTTAATAAAAATCCTAAGAAATGAAGAAACAAATCCATGAAAAACACAATCGGTGACATAATTACAAATGCGAACATAGACCATTTGAACATGGCCACAGGAGAAATGTTTGAAAACAGAATACCAGCTAGTAACAATTACAAAATGAAGTTGCAGGGAACGGAAATACATATAAAAATATGTATGTACACACGTACATACGCACAAAACAAGACACTATTTTTAATAATAAAATAAACAGGAAATCAAGTTAAAGATTTTTACACAAAAATTAAATCAAAAGTAAAAAATTAATGGTGGTAATTTAGAACACCTATCAGTAAGCAGTGTGAACATTTTCGCAGCTAAATGCAGATTTTTTTAGACGCTAGTTTTTTTAGTATTTCTCATTATTTTTTAGCATTTTTCAATTATTTATTTAACAATTTTTAATTAATTTAAATTCAAACAATAAACAAAATTGGTTTCAAATTGTCACAATGGCTTTCCTACGGTCTTTGCAGTCAGATACTTGTTTCCAAATTTAAATAAAATTAGTTTCATCTCATATTTAAAAACGCCGCCATAACTAATCCTTAATTAATACAAATATTTAGAGTGATTAACATCCTCACAAAAACATAAATGTGAAAAAAGGCCAAGTTCCTATCAAAAATTTCGGCCATCAAAAGCAGTGAGATATAAATTTTGACCAAGTTCTTTTTTGGCACAAAACCTTTCACTAATGCTATGCATTATATACATTTGTAATCGTAAGTGTGTCATATAATTTTTACATAATCTGCAAACTTGACAACATTTTTACCGATATAAAGAAATCAACAAATATACATTATTCTCTCCTTTTTAGAAAGATTAAAAAAAGATTGTTTTTAAGAATACAGAAAAAAGGGGGATTCCAGGGTTGGGAAACTTACACTCTTTATGATATAAAAAATTAACTACGGAAAATTAATTTTTATTTATTTTTTATTAAATAAACTTATTTTATGCTTCAGTACGAAAAAAATTGGTATTTAAAATAAAAAAATTAAAAAAATTAAAAAGACGATTCCAGGGTTGGAAAACTTTAACTTTTTTTGTACAAAAGTAACTTACCAAAACAAATTTTTCCTTTTTTCTATAAATTAAACATATCTTAAATTCTTAAAAGAAAGAGATTGGTGTAAGAAATCAGAAAAATCAAAAAGAATGATCTCAGGGTTGGCAAACTTACACTTTTTGTGATATATAAAAGTAACTAAGTCTAATTAATTTTTATCTTTCCCTTTATAAATTATATATATTTTACGTTTTGCAAAGAAAAGTTTGGTATAGAAAATTATAAAAATAAAAACCACATCTCTAGAGCTGGAAACTTTGAACTTTTTTTCTGGATATTAAAGTAAATAAATAAAACATTTTTTTTGAATTTCATTTTTTCTTTTTTCAGTTAACGCACTTTTTATATTTTTTTTAGGAACTACTAGATTGGTATAAGGAATCAGAAAAATCGAAAATGATGATTCTAGGTTTTGAAGATTAATTTTTTCTTGTACATAAAATAATTAGGTCAAATATTTTTTCTTTTTGTTTATAAAGGGTGTTTTTTATTGAGGTATAGAACTTTAAGTTGGCATCACTTTTTTAACTGGCGGCCATTTTGTCAGCTGTCAAGTGATTAATATTTAGTTTGGTTTGCCATTTCATCATGAACAGGTTGACAAAAGAACAACGCTTGCAAATCGTGCAAATTTATTTCGAAAATAATGGTTCAGTTCGCGAAATTCATCGCAAAATTTTGTTCAGTGATGAGGCTCATTTTTGGTTGAATGGCTACGTCAACAAGCAAAATTGCCGCATTTGGAGTGAAGAGAATCCACATGAGACCCTTGAGACGCCATTACATCCACAAAAACTGACTGTTTGGTGTGCTCTATGGGCTGGTGGAGTCATTGGGCCATACTTCTTCCGAAATAATGCTGGAGAGTCAGTTACCGTTAATGGAGACCGGTATAGAGCCATGATAACCGACTATTTTGTTCCCGAATTGGATGGCATGAATGTGGATGAGTTGTGGTTCCAACCAGACGGCGCTACATGCCACACAGCGCACGTCACAATCGATTTATTGAAGGAAACATTCGATGAGCGCATAATTTCGCGGAACGGACCTGTCAATTGGCCACCAAGATCGTGTGATTTGACACCATTGGATTATTTTCTTTGGGGATATGTGAAGTCGCTCGTCTACGCCAACAAACCAGAAACGTTAGGGGACTTGGAAGCCAACATTCGTGGCGTTATTGTCAACATACGGCCCCATATGCTCGAAAAAGTGGTTGAAAATTGGACCTGGCTGGCTTTATTCGAGCCAGCCGCGGCGGCCACATGCCCGAAATCATATTTAAACATTAATGGCATAAAATTATCCTTCCAAAAAAGCCAAATTGATGGACATTAAAACGATTTTCTTGTGTTTTATTTCAATTCAAAGTTCTATACCTCTAAAAAAACACCCCTTACTTTATGTATGTGCTTATGTAGGTATCTCTATACTACATAAACGCACTTTGGTAAAGGGTATATAAGATTTGGCATAGCCGATTATAGCACTCTTATTTGTTGGTATTTAACTGGTTTTTGAAAGAAACGATTAAATTGTAGTACGAATTTATCTTAACACCCTTCAAATATAATTTGTTAAGAAAATAGTTTTATCTCTAGAGAATAAAACTATTGTTTAAATGTATGTATATATATATAGAATATGAAACGTCCAACAATAAAACATGTACTAACTATATACTTGGTTATATTAGTTTTCATTTAATGGATCTTATCAACTTTATCTAAATGTTAGATGTCAGATTGTCGAAATCAAATGTTTTTTTAATAACTGACAATGGGAAATATGAATACGTTAGTGCTGGTAGGGCGCACGTGGGATACAATTTTGATAAAAATAACTTATGCATATAGTATATGTATGTACATATGTATAATATAATAATAATATTAAAAAATAAATGAAAAACTAAAAATCAGAATGAACAATAATAAACAACGTGGAAACTAAATTGTATTGTGGCAGAGCGAATATCAAGTGCATAAATTAAAACGAAATATGATTTTTAAAATTGTTTTATAAAACAATATATTTTTGCTAAAATCATGCTTGTTTTGTATGAATAATTTTGGAGCTTATTAATTTAGATAGATGATAATAATAATAAACTTGAGGTTTAAAAGTATGGTGGCGAGTAAAATTCAAATGTGTCACGAAAGTCACGGCACTATCGCTGCACTGTGGGATATACTCGTAAATAAGTAAATGAATAAGATTTAAAAGTAAAGTCTCAGCTTGTAGACCATAAATCTGTCGGAACTCACAAATAAAATATAAACCCAAACTTGTCTATAACGTTTGAGAACATATCGCTCCTTCGTTACAACATATACACACATGTCTAAAAAAAATGCATTTTTTAGTTAACAATGCATAAAAAGTTTTTATATTATACTTAATCTTCTGCAAAAAATCCATATAAATAAATACATACATGCATAAGGCTTGTACTCGCACCTCCTGAGAAAATAAATTTTTTTATGTCTTAAAACTTATTTTCTGCAAAACTAGAGTATTAAGCACTAGAGACCTGCGTAAACAGTCTTGAAATGTGAATACGAATACGAATATTTCATGCGAAATTTATACACATTAAATTAGGGCTCTATTTGCGCCTGCAATATGAAATATTAAAAAATTGTTATGAAAAAGAACTTCATACTCCTGTTGGCGTACTTTAAAGTTAATGAAAACTACCCAAAATTTTAATGATCGTCAGTAAATAATATTTGAAAATGATACAAAGCACAAATTTGTATAAAAAATTTAATGGATTCGTACAAACTAATAGTTTTATCCATTTATTTAAATTTAGTTTAGGATTTATGCATTTATTTAATTTTTTTGGAAAAATGTTCGTATTCGTATTCGCCTGAATTTGACGAATACGAATGCTTAATATTCGCATTAAAAATTACCGAATATTCGGCAATTCGAATACGAATACGAATGTTCGTGCATCACTAGTATGTATGGATATACGTATATATTAGACCCCTGCACAAGACCACTTATAAGAACTTTTAAGATATGAGGGATTTTTCAAATGCTTTACTACAGAGTAATCTTCTAAAACAAATGCTAAACAACACTGTTGGCGAGAAATTTGTTTCAGTTATTGCATGTATAGTAGTAAAGAAGAAAATACTTCGTGACGGAAAAAAAGTCTTCGCGACATAGCTTGTTAACAGTCATATACACGTACACCAATACATCCATCGTGCTTCGCTTATTAAACGACATCATTTATTATTGGTTTTCAACCTGTTTTTCGAAAATTAATAAGTGTATACGTTCTTTAAAATAACGAATGAAACCATGTTTTCGTTTTTAAAACATTTATTTATTTTCATGTGTATGACAACAAAAGAGCTTTCAGTTTTTCACACTCATAAAACTTTTTATGTAAAATTAATTAAAAATCAGTCTACATATTTTTCATTTAATTTTAACTAAAATGTTATTTAATTTTTAATGTTAGAATGTGAACTGACTTAAAACAGTGAAAAACTATTTTTTCCTTTTATTTTTTACTATAAATTACAAGAAATTAAATAAACGAAAAAATCTAAATGAACTTTTCTATAAGCGGATTGATTTAACTTTCACAAGAACGAATCTTGACTTCCGTACAAAGCAAAGATGTTCCCCTTGCTTCTCTAATTTTTCTGTGAAAGACTCAAGACCAAATTCAGTATAAACAGATAATTTTTGCTTTATTTTCCACAATTTAACTGTCAAACAATTCACAAAAAATTTAAGTATTGAGTCAAATTAAAGTAAAGGTTAAAGGAAAAAAAACTAAGTTCTAATAAACAACGGGAAATACGAAATGCAATAAAAATCTGTTTTAATGGGTAAATGGATTTCCAATTGAATGATAAAATCAACTAAAAATTAAATTGCTTACCCCCTTAATTAATTTGAAACGCATTTTATTTAAAATTTTTTCATAGAAAATTTTGTTTTAATAGATATTTTTTGTATTCCTTCACTGTAATAATTTTGTGAGTGTGAATTTTTGGTTATATCTAAAAAGCTCTTTTTATGTCAAAACGAAAGCTTTTGAATATGTTTTATAAAAATCAAGTTTTAAACGGTATCGTTTATAAACGAAACATAAAAACGAAAGGGCTTATGTTTTCTAAAAACAGGCTGTTAATATAATACATGCTACGATAATACATTTAAAAAACAAGACGTTTTACATTTTAAGACTGTTTACGCAGCCGTCTAGTATGTATTTATAGCAATTTTAATTGATAAGAGTTTCCATCCAAACGAAAGGGTGTTATTAAATTAACACAAGATTTGAGTTTGCAAAGTATGAAGCTATTTCTCAAATCTTTCTTATATAGTTTTCACACTGACATGGTTTTAATAAAAGTTGGTTTTAACGTTAAAACCAACTGTTAAAACCTGGTTTAACCATACAAATTGTTTTTGTTAAAACCAACTTAAAACCATTTTTGAATTGGTTTTAAGTTGGTTCTAGGAAATGCAACCTTGTTTTCGCTGTGCTATATTCAGTGCTGCCAAGTTAAAATGACCGGAAGCAGCTGATAATGTGAATAAAGATAGATACCCATTGAGAGATTTTCAACTTAAAATAATGTTCATATTGTATATATATATATATATATATATATATATATATATATATATATATATATTAAAATTTATGAGTTTTTCAGACAAACCAAAACTGTTTGTACAGTACAGTTTGTCAAATAAGTGTTACAAAAAGTAGAATAAAATATAGCAACATATACACGTATTTCTACATATTTGACATCTATTTATGCGTTATCTACTTCAGTGAACCAGTTTGGACGATTTAAATTTCCATTTGCAGCGTAGTGATGCATTTGCGAATACACCCATTATCTAAATTTAAATTGAAAAAATAAGTAAATTTGTTTTTTCACTAAACTCTTTGATTGATTTTTAAATATTATTCTATTAAAATATTAATATGTACAGCAAAACGTGTTGCGATTTTTATATTTTTTGAATCTTTTTAAAGATACAGTAGAATCCCAATAAGACATACCCCTTGAATCGGAAATTTCAATAATAAAAAAATTGCATTAAATCGCAATAATTGCATATAATACACATGTATTTCGGTCCCCTCGTTAATTCGTATTTTATTTCATAAGCTCTTAGAAATCGTAATTGACTGTTGATAACCTCTTTGTAATGCAACGCAAAAAACCCAACATATAAAAAATAATGTGCAAGTTTGTACATAGTGATAGCAGGAAGTTAAGCTGGGTTTGCCTTTAACTTTTTGCAGTCAGTTTGTTATTTTATTTACAATATATTGAGGGCAATCATGAATAAAATTCTGCGAGAAATTTTCCCCGGGGAACAATTTCAAACAATAGCAAGTAATAGGGAATTTTATTCATGATTGCTCTGATTATATTAAATAAACGTACGAATAAAGTAAATAGAAACCGACCGTTAATTCGTATTTTTCTCATTTTAACCGAAATCCTATTAAATCGAAATCCCCTGTAATTCGTATATAAATTTAGTAAAGACCGACTCTGACTCGAACACAAAGGGTTCCGTACAGACAGTAGATATGTAGTACTATACGAATTCTTGGGATTTTTTCGATTTTAGGCTTTTTTTAGACTTTGCGGATTTTAGTTTTGGCGTTTTATTTTTGCATTTTTAGCGTTTTTTTTTGGTTTTGGCGATTTATTTTAGTTTAAGTGATTTTTTCGTTTTGACGCTTTTTTCGTTTTAGCGTTTTTTCGTCTTTGAGCGTTTTTTTATTTTGACGATTTTTTTTGGTTTTTGGTGATTTATTTTAGTTTTAGAGATTTTTTAGATTGGCGTTTTTTACGGCGAGTTTTTTTTTTGGTTTGGCGATTTTATAATTTTTAGAATTTTTAGTTTAGGCGTTTTTTTTAATTTTAAGAGCTTGCCTCTTACGGTTTCCAAGATACAGCAAGTTGTCAAAATACCATTAACTGATAGAACACCGTGTAATTTTGATTTTTTAAATTTTTTAAATTTTAGTGTTAATTGTTGCAGTCTGTATAAAAATGCACTAACTTTGCAAATTTCAAGTTCTATACAGTGAAACCTCTTATAACCGGACACTCACCGCTTGACATTTTTTAACCGACTTCAAAAAAAAGGAGGAGGTTAACAATTCGTCTCTATTTTTTGCGGTGATACTTCATAACTCGGTACATTTTAGACCGATTGTAAAAATTATTTTTTTTTGTCTGAGAGGGTATAGCTTCCCATTGGTTCTATTGTAAAAAAGTGGGCGGGAGCATACCCACAATTTTTTTAAATTTAATTTTATAATATTCAAATTTTTTGATTGCTGCGATACCTATAGAACAACTTTGGTTCTTGTAATAACACAATTTCAGAGTTGAAAATATGGGAGGGTTACGCCCATCAAAATTTATTATAATATTTCACGCTGTTCCACTTAACCAATTTTTACGAAACTTACCACACGCCTTGAGCACTAAAATAGACACAATCCTACATTTAAAAAATGGGTGGAGTCACGCCCATTAATAATTTAAGATTTTATTTTAAGTGGTTCCACTGTACCGATTTTTACAAGACTAAAAAGGCACCCTGAGCTCTGAAAAACACACAATCGTGCATTTAAGAAATGGGTGGAGGTACGGCCATTAAAATTTAATTTTATATCATACGCATTTTTATCTTTTTCTATCAGATCTTTGCATTGAAGTCGGTTTTTATTTTGGCAGAAAGAATTATTTAGCAGTTTATTGTAGTTAAAAAATATATTAACTGCCTTATTCATAAAAAAAATTTCAGGTTTATTAAGCGCTTATTTGACATATTTCTATGGGAAATTTGTCAAATAAACCTGTAATAAACCTAAAATATTTTTTATGAATTAGACCGTAAGAGTAAACTGCTTCAACTTAGATTGGTATAATTTCAGTTGTTGGGTTTCAAAATAACTTTCAATGTTTTTATTTGTTGGAATGCAACAAAGTCGTTTCTAGAAAAATGATTCGAACGGGAAATTTGTATAAGAAATGTAGCAATGTTAATTGTTACAGTACGAATAGACGAGCAATTTTTATTTCTGAACATGAGAAATAACGTCGGCAGAATGACGTCACAAAAAAGTATGTGTTCAAACTTATTTTAAGGGGTGGCTAGACGTATAATGTTAAAACTCAAAATTTAGGTTGTCGTATGCATACAAAGTGCGCGTTTTACGATTTGATTTTTTAATACTTCTGCTACAGAGCATACATTTTATGCTTCTGCTTGATTTTTTTTTGTAATAAACTTATTATTTCTAGTTTCCCGCCATTATTTTCTACGAAAAAGGTAAATTTGACAGCTTGTGTCCTAACATAATTGCTCAGACTTGTGTTTGAGCATGTGTTCGAACACTAACATTTACGGTTTAC
The DNA here is from genome assembly GCA_949987645.1 of Tachina grossa. Classification (NCBI taxonomy): domain Eukaryota; kingdom Metazoa; phylum Arthropoda; class Insecta; order Diptera; family Tachinidae; genus Tachina; species Tachina grossa. The sequence continues at coordinate 54,237,248 of OX465278.1, forward strand.
ACAGTAATTTTTTGTGTTAGCAACAGATTTTGACAATTGCCAACACAAAAATTTCCAAACTTATGTCTCGTGTAATCTCACTGTTAAACACACAAGAAACTTTACGTCTTCGAAATTTTATGCACCGAACATTTTTCTTTTTCAAACTGGTTTAAAAATTTAAATTTTTTTCTTTGATTGATAAAAAATATGAATCAGAGTTGAATAAATAAAGACATACTGCCTGTTTATAGAAGCCATGTGAAAATTCTCGTCTGCCTATTTATATTGAAAACAAAAACAAAGCACTCAAATTTGTTTTTGTTTTCAATATAAATACACAGACGAGAATTTTTACATGGCTTCTATAAACTGGCAGATAATATGTATTTAAATGCAACTCTTGTTGGCGAGTTTCACCGCTTCTGTCCGCTTACTTTTAACTAACTTTAAGTTGTAATAATGGCCCTTAGTAGACTACATTATAGTAAGCAGTGAGTAGTAACAGTTCTCGCTAATATTTATCTGTGTGTGTTTGAAGATTTCGCAAATGATTATACCCAGATACCCACATACATATATATATATATATATATATATATATATATATATTAGAGATGAGCGATATTTCGAAACCTGTTACTATTTCACAGTGATTGAAAAATCACTAATCACTACAGGTAACAGGCTTGGCAATGTGTGTAGTTCTTCCATACAAACTGTGATTGTTCTTGCATGCTTACTTTACAGTAAATAAAGCTACCACATTAATTTTTTTATACCTTTAGTCTCAATGAGGTAGTTTAGACGAGAACAATTTTTAAGCCGCACAATTTTTGTTCTTTTCCATATTACACGAGACTAATTCATCTGGCACAAAATGTATTCGTATACAAAGCTGTGGGTGTGTGTTAGTGTTTTTAGTATTCATTTAACATTTGCTGTGTTTTAAGTTGTGTGTGTATTGGTTTTATGCTGCTAATGCATGTCAAATCGTCTTTCTGCCAACTATGTATAGCTCTCACATTTTTGTTTTTGCAATTTTATTGTCTCTCTGCCTCTTATACGCTAATTCACAACATTTAGATGGAGTTCATTGATAATTGTTTCTTCTTGTTGCTATTCTTATTAGTGTCCTGCACAAGACTATTTATAAGACCTTTCAAGACATGAGAGATTTTTTCAAATGCTTTACTACAGCGAAATATTCTAAAAAAAATCGCCAAGCAACACAGTTGGCAAGTAATATTTTTCGGTGGTTTGTCTTGCCAACAGTGTTGTTTAGCGATTCTTTTAGAATATTTCGCTGTAGTAAAGCATTGCAAAAAAACTCTCATGTCTTGAAAAGTCTTATAAATACTCTTGTGCAGGACACTAATTCTTATCAGCGTTGTCAACTCGGTGCTTTTCGCACCGTTTTTAGTGCTTTTTGAAATTTTCGACGCGAAAAATTTTGAAGTTAGTGCTCGGTGCTTTTTTAAACTAATTTTTGGTGCTTTTTATTTCTTGGCGGTGGCACTAAAGTTTAGTGACTAAACCCAAAATTCAAAAAGAATTTTCCTTATAAATATAATATACATATATATTTTTTTGGTAGAAGTCTAACATTTAAAAAACATAAGCACTGAAGTTAAATGGAACATTTCAAAATATTCTAATAAGATTGTACAAAACTTGGTTGAAGAAATACGTGTATTTTATTCTTAAACTTTCACATTTTAAGCACAATCATTGGAAACAGTGTTTTGCCACACGACAAAGAAGACATAATGCAAGTATAGTCTAATAGCGAAATATTTACTAGTATATACAGTAAAAAGAGAATAATTCACTTAATGCAATGGATAAACTTTGAGTTCGCTACCGAGTTTTGGGCAGAAATAAAGTCTTATTACGATTAATTTGATATAAACTCGTTTGGGGCATTATCGAAATTGCATTTACATCAAACTTTAATGTTTAAACACAGAAGTTGATCACGTCTTTACCTTTATTACTTTATTTAAGTCTAAAATACGTAAAAAGTTGTCCTTACACTTGGCTTTGTATAAAAGCGGTCTGAAACGAGAAAATTGTGTTGCTAGTAGAGCTGCCGTTTTAGGTTACATATTTATAACCTACTTCGTTCCTATTTTCTAAAATAATAGTACAAATAATTTAAGTTTATATAACTTGGTTAACTTGCAAATTATTTTTTTTAATTTTGTAACTTTGTTATTAATATCGCGTTTGCTCTGAAAGAATGTTTCCACAGCATGGTTTAATAAAAATCAAATTTTGAAAGTCTTGATTTTAAAAAATTTAACTACTACTCCCATCGAGTTCAAAATCTAATCAGAAAGTCAAAAAGACTTGCCTATTACTGCTAATTTCAGGTGATTTGTTTCTTCGTTGACGAAAAAAATTAAATTTTTTATAATAATTTAAAAAGGTTTCCTCAAATTGATTTTAGAATTCACTGATTCTCATAAATAAAATGCAAGGTCAACCAATTTCTATATTTTTTATAAAAATTTTTTTTTATTAAACAAAAAAAATTTTAATTTAGTGCTTTCTTACTTAAAACACGCGTTTTTTCCTGGTTTCAGTGCTTTTTGAAATTTAAAAGTTGACAACGCTGATTCTTATTAGTATGTACTACAAAATACTAATACTAATAGACATTTTCAAAGCAGAAGTGCAGAAATATGTTAAAATCACGATCACTGTTTAATTTCACTGGTACTCTTCTCAGTAGTTTTTTCTAAAAATAACAGAACAAATACAATACTGGTAAACTGTGATCACAGTCGCAATTTAAAAGAACAGCGATTTAGAAATCACGTTCACAATATTTTTAAAAATTTAGTGTCCGGTTATGGAAATACATTTTGTATGGAAAAGCTAATGAACGTGTTGGATCTACAAAAGTTGTCCGGTTATTAAATGAGTCTGGTTATAGGAGGTGTCCGTTATGAGATGTTTCACTGTATATAATTGTATGTATATTACATGGGATTTTAACAATTGCTCGTTTTGGAACATCCTTTCACTTTTACTGTCATGCTGTAAGGTGCTACATATTCTGTCTCAATTTCAGGTTCGTAGCTCTAACGGCTCTCGAGAAAACACCCAGTAACGGACAGACGGACAGCGTAGTGAAAACAATAGGGTTCCTTTTCACCTTTGGTGTACCCTGAAAATGGCTGAAACCTTCATATTATGAATTATTGGAATTCTACTGTTTTAGCTTTATAAGTCTTTTAAAGAACTTGATTGAAGGTCCTTAGATGAGCTGCCAGCATATAGACTAGCTAAAAAATATCAGCAAATATAGTTTTTTTCTTACCTATCCTGGCTTTTACAAGTTGATCAAATATATTTCCGCTCGAAAAGTTCTCATATATATTACAGAAACAAGACACTGGTCAACAATTTAAAATACATTATTTCAAAGCCAATTGTAAGATTAATTGATTTTGATATTATTTTCAATTAATTTTTTGATTCATTCAATTAAACATTTCAATCGATATCAAACATATTTATAATTATCATTTTCTATTATTTTATTAAAAATTAACAGGCTTATTTATAAAAATTATTAAGGCTTTATAGAGGCTTTTTAAGAAAAATTTTTTATGAAAATTTAGTTTTAATAACACTTTTAAAAGTCTTAATAAGTTTTATAAATAATACTGAAAATTTTTAAAATTGTTGCACTTCTGGTGATTGGATGTCATCTTTATGGTAAAAAATGCGAAATTGAGTCACTTTTTTTTAATTAATTCAAGCAATTTGATGCTCTTTTCTGTATAGAGCATTTTAATAATGTTATTTAACGAATGAAGAGCCTGATTTCGCAAACTGATATATTTTTAATAAATAGAATCAGCTAAAAAAAAATTATTTAGCCTTTTTCGAAACGTTAGTTCCTTATGGCGCTCCATGTATGTAAAATAAAAATTTTTTGAAAATGAAAAAAATACTGGCGAATACTGTAGTGCGATTCACGAACTTCTTTTTAACTATAATCGCATCGTTAAAATAATTATAATGAAAATTTATCGAATTTGCTATTCAGTACCATTTTTAACGATATTCGCTGTAGGTTAATGTCGGCTGTGTTGTTATTTAAGCGACAATAATTTATGGCTGTTAATTTTATCGACAAAAATCAGCTGCGTTCTATCGTTAAAAAGAAGTTACAGAATCACACAATCGTTATTGCAAGCGACAAAATGTGTAGAGAAAAATTACGATAGTCGGATCGTTAAAAGTTACTGAATCGAACGGTGCTGCCATTACGGATTCTTTCGTTTTTCAGTGTTGCCGTAATATCATAAATGCGAAAGTATTTTTTTTGCGATTTAACTGTTAAACCAAGAAACGGATTTTGATGAAATTCAAAACATAGATAGATTGAATTCAAAAGACGGCAAAGGCTATATATGGTTCCAAAAATAGGACCCAACGGGGTGGCAGGGGGAAATTTCATTCTCTTTGAAACTATCTATCCGATTAAGACAAAATTCGAAACATAGATAGATCTGAGTCTAAAATAAGAAATAGTCTGTAGAGTTTTTTTTATATAAATTGGACTACAAGGGGAGGTAAAGTGAAATTTCTTTCTCTTTATAAATTTCTTTGCGATTTTGGCTAGAGGAAATTTCTGCTTCTTTGAAACTATCTAACTGATTTTGATGAAATTCAAAATATGGATATATCTGGAAGAACACAAACGCTTTATATTTTATCAAAAATAAGCCTACTACGAGGTAAGGCAAATTTTTTAAGGTAAGTAAAACGTAAGGAACTACGGGTAAGTTCCTACCTGGTGTTCCATGACACCATTGCGTTTTTTTTTCTGTTACACGTTTGGTGGTGGGTGGCGAGCAGCGTATTTGAATTTTCCCTAGCGATATGTTTATTGCAGACGATCTCTTTTTTTTAATAGCAAAGATTTCCATCTAGGAAAAACGGCATTAATTCGAAAATACGAGTCATTTTTATATACAGAGTTTTAATGTCGGCCGTCCTTGTTAAATTCCATACGTCTTCTTCTATCTGGAATGCTAATGACGTATGATTCGTGGAATAGTAAAAATATTGTGCTGCAGTGCGGGTGTTGTGCGCCTAATAAATAAGCCTTTAAAGATAATTTTTTAAATCTCTAGAAATTAAGAAGACCCGAAACCTATTGCAGTGCTGTTACAGCCTTTCCTTTCCAGAATTTATTATAATGATTTATTATGGAACTACATAAGATTAATTAAATAAAGATGCGTTTATGTTCCCAATAATCTGCATGTAATTTCATTGAAGAATTTCTCTTGTTACATTATATGCCTTAAGAACAAAATAACTCTTACAATACGCTTTTAATCTTATACCGGTAATTAATTGCAGGTAATTAGCTAGAAGAGAGAAGGTTAAATAAAAAACAAGTTCAAAAACCTGATTTTTGATGTTTTTTTTTAATTTGCGTTTTTATTTATAATTACAGCGCTGGTCAAAACATTTCCACTAGCAACGAAATTTTAGTTCATAAACAAGTTTTGTAGCTTTTTTTTTGTCAGTTGCCACTATTATTAACTGTACAACAAAATCAATTTTTCTTTAATAACAAAGTTTTAACAACTGCTTCTGGCAGACGAGACTAAAGATGGGCAAATGAAAATAAGGTATAGATATATAGGAGTATCGTATCCATACTTTTGGACAGTATCGATATATATTTATGTATCGATATTTTTTGCCTACAAAAGTTGGAAAAATATACCAAATTTAAAATAAACTAACATACTAACATATGGTACCATAACCGCAAAAAAAAGGTTTAACGACATTACACAGTGCAACACGAAAAGATATAACTATAAACGGACGTGCTAAAAAACAAAAAAAAAAAAAGACCCATGTTTTTGTACAATCTGAGACATTATATAATTTTGAAAAGTTTTGCACAGCACTGTAACTCTCATGTCATGTAGATGATCACATACGTACGAAACGAACACCAATCTTTGCAACATTTATGACATGTCTATACAATACAAACGAACAAAATCTGTATCTTGTTGTACAAAAAACTCCCTTTGAGTGTACACTATACATACTCAATTTTTTATTTAAGTTTTGTTTGTTTTTTAATTCTTATTAACTTGATAATGAAAAAATTAATAAAACAAAACAGCAACAAAAACTGAAAATCAAATGTAAACATTCAACATTGAATATAAGATTTCAGTTTAAGCTGAGCTTTCATTAGTAACGCAAGTCTTATTCATTAAGAATTTTTCAATGATGCTTATTTACAAAAAATACATATAAAACAATAATAAAAAATAGTTTTTTTTTATATATTTTAAATTTATTTTTAAAAGGCGTAAACTAGTCTGTGTTATTTCATTAAGTGATTAAAGAAAAGCTTTAGTGGAATATAAAAAAAAGAAATAACTATCAATAAAATTTTTACAATAATTAATTTAAAATTCGATGCTCTTGTAATAATTTAATAAAAAGCACTTTTTGAAACAGAATTTTGTTGAAAAAAAACTACGACAGAAAATGATTTCAAAAGCCGTGTGCCTGTTAGTTGTTTTATCAATTTTATTCGATATCAGTTGTGGGGAAATACCAGACGATGGCAAATGTAAGTTTAAAAGAAAATTAAACGGCTTAAACTTTAAGTTGAAAATATATGTACGAAATGCTAAAAGTAAAAGGATAATAAAATTTAAAAGCGTTGTGTAGCAAAAGCGAATTTCGCAGGATGAGATATTAATTAGAATAATAAAAGTGTCTAGACAATAAAAGTCAATGGAAGACGTTCGTGGAAACACAGAATTTGGTCCCTTTTTATCTCTCAATCACTAATAACAGTAAATTTCGATTTTAATACCGGTCTACTCGTATGCAGATAATAAGAAGACTTTTAATTTTAAAAATTTCAGATTCCTGTGTTTATGTACACTACGTCAAGAAAATATTTTCAATGAGCTTTTAATATTTTGCCTTTAGACAAGTATTAATTCATTCTTGTTAATTCAATTATTTTATTTTTATTAATTCAAGTTATTGTAGATTAAGTAATATTTTTATGTAAACTATCAATAACACACAAGAAAACAATGGTTTTCGTCAATTAAAGAAAAAAATTAAAACCCAACAGCTGCAATTATATTAATTTAAGTTGAAGCAGTCCACTCTTAATATAATCTTTCAACTACAATAAACTTCAAAAAATTAGCCCTGTAATAACCGAAAAAAAAAAATACCGCGACGGTGAGTGTCCGGTTATGAGAGGTTTCACTGTACATATCTACATGTATATATCTACATGTATACATTAGGGATATAACTTTTTAACAATTTTTTTAAAATATCAAAATTGGCATAGCATAGTCCCATAGAGCATAAAATATATAAAGCAGAAATCTACATCAAGTGATACCACACACAGTGGACCAAACACAGAAGAACGCTGATGGTGAAGGTTTAGTGGCCTTCGAAAACGGCTAGCTGTTCCGTTCAACTATGTGTTGTCAGAATATTTACAACTAACTTTGGTGTTATTTGTTCATTAATAATTATCACATGTAATTTGGCTTAAAAAGCGATACGAACTTTAGCCTGTTCAAATCATAAATATAGAAACAAATGAAGTTCGAAAAATAATAGTTTTTTTTTCTTTTTGGTGAAGACTAATTAATAATATGTTTATTTAAAACAAAAAATAAATAAAAAACACCGTATAAAATTATTAATATTCAATATTGCAGTAGAGCCGCTCGATGTTAATCGATGCATCGCAAACATCGATGTTTTGGTTGTGATATATCGAATAAATGCCGATGTATCGTATCATACGATGTTAATCGATACATTGATGTTTTTATTCGATGTATCGAAAAGACGACTTTGAATGTATTGATGCTTGCAACTCATTTAATTTAGTGCTAAAAAACCCTCCAAGAATGAATTTTAAAACGTTTTTTAAATTTTAAAATTGTTTTAAAATCGCTTGATGTAACAACACAATACTAAAGGTATTTTTTGTCAATTTACAAAGTGTCATCGAAGTAACAGTGTTATTTTACAGCATCCAAATATTTATTTTTATTGTGAAAAAATTGTCAAAATGTTCTTGGTTTTGTATGGTAATAATCAGCAATGTAAGTTCTTTTTCCATATTTGATGTTAAAATCAATAATATATTTGGCTAAAAATTCCTGTTACAGAAGGTTTTAGATACCTAGTGAAAGTTGTATCACCGCATTTTAAAGTTCCAAGTAGAGCTAATGTGACTCGTTGGGTTGATAAAAAATATGACGCTTTGTCAGGAACTAAATTACACACAATGGAAAATATTACTTTGACAACTGACATTTGGTCCGATTTGCAAAGCTGTAGAACTGGCCTTTGAAAAAAGACGCACATACCGTGCTTTGCGCACAGCTTTTCTTAACTTTTGAAATTTTAAAATCGACTTTTATTTATTTAATAAATTTTTTTGGTTCCAATTAATCAATATGATGCATCGTAAACATCGATGTTTTTTTAAATCGATACATCGAATAACATCGATGTGAATTAATAATGAATCGAATGAGAAAAAACATCGATGTTTTTTTTTACGTGAGCGGCTATATATTGCAGTAAGAAGGCCTCGAAATAATTTTAGATTATGCAAAATAATATTTTTGTTAGTTCAAGTCCGTGCTTTAAGTGTTTAGAAAAACCACTCATTGCGTGAACTTTTTTGAGAAAAATTACAAAAGATTATGATTTTCGTGGTTACTAGGACATGGTTGAACTCATGGTACTATGTTCAATGAAACTATTTTTTAAGCTTTAGGTCAGTAAATTTTATATATTTTTAGTTTTATATCGATATTTCGTTATTTCGATATTTCTGATTAAAAGAAAAAAGACAAAAACTAATTACCAAAAAATAAAATAAATATAATCCTGAAGAAGTTAACCAAAGGTTAAGGAAATATCGATATAAAACTAAAAATATATAAAATTTACTGACCTAAAGCTTAAAAAATAGTTTCATTGAACATATAAAAAAGGTCGAAAAATTAGATAAACAACTCATGGTACTATGCCAAAAAATTGGTTATACCCCTAATGTACTTACGTATTTTTTAATTTTTTCGCATTGGGTTTCTTAACATTGAACTCTGCCTACGACCACTTCTAACATGATTGAAATTTTTATTCAATGAAGTTCATTTAGGTTCAATCAGACATGCCATACCATACTGACATAACCATAATCAATACCATCAATATATTTGCTTCAAGTATTAGTGTTGCCATAACCATAAACATCTATTTATGTTTTCATTCGTTTATTAATTTCAAAACTGCAACAACAAGTATGTGTAAACAGTAAATAGCTGTTTATTTTTATAACGAAAAATCAAATCCAATTGCATTCTATGGGTATGGTTATGGCTGTGGCGTTATGCCGAGTCACTTATAAGTTTAAATTAGACGTGCCATATCCATAATGCCATATTCATAACCAAACCAAAATTCAATTGGTTTTTATGGCAATGGCTTGGCGTTATGGCGAGTAACCTATAATCAAATACAGTGTTGCCGCTAAGTAAGGTTCGAACAGCTGCTTTGTATGGTTATGTTTATGTCACGTCTAATTTAAACTATAATTATAGTCATTAAGGTGCAATCAGATGTGACATAACCATAGCCATAGAAAACAGACGTTCGAACCAAAACTAATGGGCAACACTGTATTCGATTATAGGTGACTCGCTATAACGACATAGCCATTACCGTAAAAACCAATTGAATTTTGGTTTGGTTATGATTATTGCATTAAACACATTCACCACAGCAGGCTACACGAACACACAACTTCAAAAGCCGCTAGCAGCATTTGTCGCCTCGTAGTCAGCTGCTTAATTATTTTGGAGACGGCAGCAGCACCATCTGCACCTCATATTTAAGAATGAAACATAGTTCAGTATTACCACCTTCAAATATTTCACATTTATAAGAATTAAATTTCTCTTTCGAAATGTACTTATATGACGTAAAAGTATAAAAATGAATCAATTTATGCTTTACATCAATTTTTGGACATTGTTTCTGTTAAATAACACGAAATAATTGGACAAAATCATTCATTCAACGTTTTGTATTGTACTGGCAACACTGAATTTTCTCATTGTAGCCAAAGAAATAGAAATTAGTTTAATTAGATTACAACGACAAAATCAGCATAGACAACAACCTGACGCCATGTTGCCTTGCTGTCTTCAAAAGAATCATTCTCATATAAACATTAGAGCGACTCACCAAAAAAAGTGCTCGATGTACCCTCCTAAAAATGAACCTTGGACTTTTCTAAGATGACATTTAAAATATTTCGGCTCCAGCTTTGATCTCTCGTGAGCTGGACCATTTTGAAAAAGGGTCTATTTTTTCATGTTTTGTCAATTTGAGAATCTGTTTCCTTACCAAGATATACAATATGGGTATCATAAGAAAGGTTTTTTAAGGCGCGTCCAACTGTGTATACAATTTGTCCAAGGAGTATCATCCATGTCCTTTTTTTAGGATATTCTGTTAAAAAAAAGGTTTTTGAATTTTTTGTTCGGGGTTGTTTGTAATAAAAATATCAAATTAAAATATTTTTTTATCTTTGGTCGATTTAATTAAATACGGGTCTCAGCTTTTTTTGAAATTCGCGCTAGTTCGCGTTTTGACAAAAATGCAATGGGGTGGTAACCCTTCCTTATAAATAGGGCAATATGGGTATCGAATTTTTTCTTTTGCCAAGTACATCATCTATATACATAAATAATTTAGATTTTTGCAAATTAGATGCATTTTACACGGTGCTCTGGAATATATATAAATGCAATTTTTTGGTAACTCTAATATGATAGCGGATTTAGTTTCTAGATTATGTATGGATGAAAATAGGACTAAAGGAAGAAAAAAGAAATGATCCACGACTTTTTGGCGGCTTATTTTTTCGCAAACTAAAAAAGTTATTAAATTTTATTGTTTATATTTACAAAACTTTCCTAAAAAAACGACTTGCGAATTTATCGTAGACTTAAAATCCTCTGAAAAAGTTAAAATGTTCTAATTATCTGTATTTTGGAATTGTAAAACAATATGGTTTTACTCTTGTTCCGAATGAAAACACAATGCGAGCGTTTTTTTATAAAAAATTTTATAATTCAATTTTGATTTTATTTTAATAAAAATAAAGTAAAATAAGTGTTAGCATATTATTTACTAACATTTGTAATATATTTAGTGTACTATTTAGAAAACTTTGTAACATTTGCTTTCGAATTTTGCAACATAAAAGAAAGTCCCAAAAAGTTGTTTTCAAAAATTAATATAAAAAAGAATTACTTAATTTAAAATATACTAACTATTTTTATTTTTTTTTTGGATTCTGCAACATATTTAAAAAAAAATTTTATACAGATCATTTAAGACTCATTTACTAAGTCCTATTTTCATCCATACATGATCTAAAAACTAAATCCGCTATCATATTAGAGTTACCAAAAAATTGCATTTATATATATTCCAGAGCACCGTGTAAAATGCATCTAATTTGCAAAAATCTAAATTATTTATGTATATAGATGATGTACTTGGCAAAAGAAAAAATTCGATACCCATACTGCCCTATTTAAAAGGAAGGGTTACCACCCCATTGCATTTTTGTCAAAACGCGAACTAGCGCGAATTTCAAAAAAAGCTGAGACCCGTATTTAATTAAATCGACCAAAGATAAAAAAAATATGTTAATTTGATATTTTTATTACAAACAACCCCGAACAAAAAATTCAAAAACCTTTTTTTTAAACAGAATATCCTTAAAAAAAGGACATGGATGATACTCCTTGGACAAATTGTATACACAGTTGGACGCGTCTTAAAAAAACCTTTCTCATGATACCCATATTGTATATGGTGGTAAGGAAACAGATTCTCAAATTGACAAAACATGAAAAAATAGACCCTTTTTCAAAATGGTCCAGCTCACGAGAGGTCAAAGCTGGAGCCGAAATATTTTAAATGTCATCATAAAAGATACCAATGTTCATTTTGAGGGGGTACACCTAGCACGAATTTTGCTTCCATACAACTTGAGTCGCTCTAATAAACATGTGTATTCTATCCTTGACATTTGGTAGTCGGTAGCTTGATGTGGTGAATGTGTTTAATGCATATGGCATTACGGCCATGTCACGTCTAATTGAACCTTTATACAGTGTTTAATATAAGTTTGGTTTGAAAAGTTGTTTTGTATGGTTATGGTTATGCACGTTTAATTGAACCTCTCGTTGGCATCTTCAACGTGTAAGATTTGAGTTACATTAATACCATGTTCATTCGTGTTTAAGAGCTTAAACACGACGATTTTGAGATGTTTTACCATACATTGACTTGTTTTGTTAAACATCTCAAATGAAGTGTTTAATTTAAAACACTTCCTTAAACACGATAATGGAGTATGTTCAGTCCGTTTTTTGATAACTCTGGCAACTTTGTGTTGTTATTAAATGGCGTCACGTCAAAAATTATTTGGTAAACAAGTAATTAGTTCAAAAATACTCAAATATTTACAAGAACATTTGTTGTTTGAAAATAATAAACCAATAAAAAGCATAATTGTTCGTAATTTTGTACAAATTCAATAATTTATTGACAAAACGTCAACCTTAAACATTTCAAACGTAATGTGAACGGTTGTGTTTAGTTTTTTAAAACACTTGCCTTAAACACGTTTAAGACCATAAGTGTGAATATAGTATAAGGGTGTCGCTGCGACAGTGCTTACGCTTTTATGTTTTTGAAGTCCTTTCTTAAGTACATGCGCATCTATATAAATACTTTTTTTAAATCGCTTCAGAGGTATTTCTTGACACTTTCAATGTAGAAAGATTTAAATTTAGTATGCACAATTACTACTCTCTATATTCTCCTCCTCACAGCCTACTTTGCTACTATATACATTGCCCTATTAAAAAAACACATACATACAAATTCAAACTTAAGATTTTTACTTGCATGCACGGCCATTTATTTTTCCAGAAACCGGTTTTCGAATAGTTCGAATATTAAACAAATATTGTAGTATAGTAAAAATAATTTTTTATGACACACTTTCTTTTTTGAAAATTGTAAACAATTATTTACAAAAAAAAAAGAAAAGAGGAAAAAATTAGATGTTATAAAATTCAAAAAATATATATCCTGAAGAAGTTAATCAAAGGTATTCGAAATATTGAAATAATAAACTCAAAATATAAACTGACCTAAAGCTCAAGTAAATAGTTTAATTTAACATATAAAAAAGGTCGAAAAATTAGATAAAAATAAATTAGATAAAAATATTATGTATACGTATGAACGTATAGACAAGTAAAAAACACCTTTTGCAAATAGATTTTCACATCCATTGTACACTATAAGACCAATTTAATTGGCCTCCTCATAAAATAAATTTCATGTTTCAGTAAGTGTTGTCATGTTCAAAAAACGCTTAAGTTGGAGGTATATACCACGCGTTATGCGGCAACGCTTTTCTGGCTTGCTAAACGTTTAACGCCATAAAAATGGAAAGTTATACGATTTTTTGAGGCTTTTTTAGTTGTAAAATTTTCTTTAAAAATTTAATGCATTTTTTATCCATCGTTTAATAAAAAAATGAATATCTAATAATTTTTGTGTCTATTAGCTTATGAATCTGGCAACACTAGCTGTCATTTTGTGTACAACGAGTGAAAGTTGAATAATGTTCAACTTTCTGCGAGGTACGCGCGTCGGAAAATCAACAGAGCACGTTGGTCTAAAATTTATTTTATTGCAAAATGTACAAATCAAAAAGTATTCGACTCAGCCGGTTTTTAAGTTGTAAAAAACCGGACTATTCAACATTCCAAATATTATTATTTAGAAAAAAAACCGACAACGACAACCGATCACCCTACTACGTACATAGCAATAAATAAATGGAGAAAAAATCCTAAATTATTTTCTTCAAATTTATATAATGAAATCTTTAGCATTTCATTTTATGCAAAAAAAAAAACAATTATTTATAGAATATTACCTTTCTCCAAAATCCTAAACAAGTTCTGACTTTCAAATAAAATTAGAAAAAAAACAAGAAATATGACGAATAGTATTGTTTTATTGGAAATCAAATGGCAAAGAGTTCTGTTTTATAATTCAAATTATTTGAATGGAATAAACCAGATTTTAATTTATAAATCCATTTATCTTTAACTGGCATACAATCAGTATTGCCAATGAATTTTCAAATGTTCATATATCATAAATATTTCTAATAACAATCATATATGTACATAACTATTAATTAATTAAAATCACACAAACCAAATGTTTGCAAAACAGATTCTCAAAAGTTTATTATTCGGATTGAATTTATTAATTATTCTAACAATGTAAGAATAACGTTCAGTCTTAAACCGAAGTCCCTTTTACTTATTAGATTCCCCATATGAAACATACATATGTATGTATGTATTTGATATATTTGAAGTCAATTAATTTATTAAATAAGAAAATGATTCGTCATATAAGGTATACTCGGCTCAATTGGCTTTGAAAAATTTAGGGTCGTATTCAAAAAAACTTAACAAAGCTTTGAAAAGCAATGTTAAGTAAACTTGTATTAAAAAAAAAAATTAATATATCAAAATTCTAAAGTAGGCATCCACGTTTGTTAGGACTACTTTAAGTTGATATTTCCAAAATGTGTATTTTGTACCTCAAATATTTTTGTTAATATAGCACATATTGATTCATCTTACATCTTAAATTTATTATTTCTGTCATGTGATGGAAAATATCACTAAATTATCCAACTAATTCGAAATACATAGCAAAATCCATAAAAAATATTAAAATAAATACAATTATACAAAAATGTTTTAGTGATGTATGTACATTCAAACAAAACGAATCGAAAAAAGCTGGATATTCAAATACTCATTTAATTCGAATAAAAGAAATTGTGATAATTTTTCATATTTTTTTACTTTTACTTCATAAAAATGTTTATCTGTTTTGCTTCCATGTCAGAAGCTTATATTGTTTAAATTAGGTTGCTTAACTTCAAGATAATAAAAATGTATTTAATAAAATAAAAAATTAGTTGAATACTCAAATGAAATTGTATTCGATGTTGTACATCATAAGCTTTGAAATGGTTGTTGAACATGGTGGTGTTACCAGAATTTATTATGAAATCGCAAAATAATGAAAGTTGTCTTTTGAATACAATTTCTTAACAAAGCAATATTAGTCTTAAAGTACTTGGTAACTACTAGGAACTTTAAAGCTCAAGTAAAATATTTTTTTGAATGAGGGTGTTATACTTTTGATGTTAAAAAATGTACTGAAAAATGTGTTCTGACATCTAACGAAATTTACATTACGAGCGGCGAAAACAGCCACCTGAGCAGTTGAGACCAAATATATTACAGTTGTCCCTTTCTCGCAGAATCTGTGTCACAAATGATTCTAGCTTTTTTCATAAGTCACTTTCTACAACTCTGGTATCCTCTGTGGTTGTAGCGCGTTGAGTATACAACGTGTAATGATACATGTTCGAAACCCAGAAAATTTTTTTTAAATTTGCTGACTAGGTGATTTAAAAAAAAATCAACTTTAAGTTAGTTGAAAAGTAACGCAGATTGATACTAGGACATCGCAATGTTAAAATAATCAGTTAAATAAGCGAAATAGCTTAAAGTTTGTGTAAAGTTAACGGAATTTTTGATAGGATAGTCACAGTCCAGGTTCACGCACTTCAACTTTTTTTGTAAGAAAAAATAGATATTTGCATGATATAAATATATAAGGTACTTCCATTCTCTCTTTGTTTTGAAAACTAAGGATTTTTGAAGTTTGTTTTTTGAGAGAAATAAGGAAAATTGTTCCCATACAGTAAAAATGTATGTCTTCCCCTAGAAATTTTTTACAAAAATGTGTAATTATCTTAACAAAAATTTGAGAATAAATTAAGTTATATACATAACTACATATCTGTGAAGTTTAAAAAGTGATTAGATATCTCATATTTTAAAGTTTTCTGCTTAATACAAATCTTTTAACTATATTTTCATCTAAATTTGGCGTTGAGAAAGCAAATTGATTGATGATTTGGATTATTTGACAATGAATTTTCATTAAGTTTAACAAATATTGATTGACATTGCATTCTGTTTAATCTACATACCATGTTTATTGCTGATTGTAACATCCTAAAAAAATTTCTAAAAAAATTGGTTTAATAACCGGTCAGATCTTTTGGCAAGTCTATTTCACAGATCTTATAGGCTCTTAGCCAATGTTGGCGAACACCGGAAAATTAAGGGAATTTTAAAAATAATACACGCTTATTTTCTTACTAATTTAGTAAGAAGATTTAGGACGTTTTTTTGGTTGAAAATAATTTTCTTCTTTAAATTATTTTCTTCAAAAATGGTTGTTGTCTTTCATAATGAAAAATAAAAATATTATTACCATGTTTTTAAAACATAAAAATTTAATTAAATTATTATACAATAGCTTGAAAAATAAATAAAAAAATATGTGTTGGATATAATGTTTGGAACAAAATCATAAAGCAAATACACGAACCTTCTAGCATAGACAATAACTAATAATTGTTTTAAAGAATGTGCGGCTTTTTTTTCATCCATAGACAAGACGATACAATCGTCCAACAGAATTAGGGCATTAATTGTTTAATTTACAAAGTCTGTGTTTTATAAAAACAATTTTGAAATAATTTTTGAATAAAATTTTCAAACAAACACTAAACAGAAGGGTAGCACGATTTTACCGGAAACTTCAAAATACTTATACATACTTGTCAGATGGTGAATGTCAAGAAAAAATGAGGGAATGGAAGTACCTTCTATATTTATATCATGGATATTTGTATTTCCTTCTCCGTCTGTCTTACGCCTGAATTACGAGTTGATCAGCAAAAGTTGAAGTGTGTGCACCCGTACTTAGTCTCGTGTATTCTGGTAAGAACAAAAATTGTGCGGCTTAAAAATTAGTCCCGTGTGTGAAAGGCCAATAACAACAACTTTTAATGACTTTCACGATTTGCAAATTATTTCACGTGAATTCTCTAAATAGAGAACTTCATATTTATTTCATACTTTTAGCTCACATTATACATATTGCGAATTTATTACATACTCACCATTAAACAGGATTTTGTATAGAAAAACCAAACATTTGGGGGTTTTTCTTATTTAGCAAGAAATTCTGAACTGAGTGCGAAAAAAGCTTGTTAATTATAAACTCATACGATCGGCTTTCGAAAAGCCAAACAATGACGTACACACTATTTATCTAGACATTTGATTTATGGGTTTTTTTATATTAATAACAGGTTTATGGTTAAAACTGAATCAGCACAAATATCATTTAGACTTAACACACAAACCAATCAACTTAATTTCATACATATGTATATGTGACGCGCAAAATAGAAAGGGACCTAAGGGTAAAAACCTGTTTTGTTCAGGAAAGCCATTTTAAAGATTTAAATACGTGTATCTTTGGTGTACCATCACATCATAAAACGCGCATATCTCTGGGAGGGAACACTTTTGGGGCATGGGATCGGTCTCATTCGATGCTCAGATGTTGTCCACATCAAAAAAAAAAAAAAAAAAAAGTGAAAATTGATTTTTTTACCCTCAGGTCCCTTTCGCTATGCGCTGTCACATATACATATGTACATACTTACATCAATAATAACATTGAAAACAAAAACAAATGTCCTCATTTTATTATTGCTTTCAATAAAAGTTGTCGATTGAACGTTTTCTCTCGACATTGTCGGCCAGACCGTAAAATAAATCAAACGCATAAGTAAGACTATGTAAGTAAATCAGGGGTGCCCAAAAGTTCCTTATGGAAGAGCAAACACCAATACATTTAAAGAAAAACTAATTTTTATTCAATATTTTTTGTTGTAAAAACCAATAAATACAAGGAAAAAAGAAAAAGTGTTGTTGCTTTGCACTTGCGTGTATATAGTGATAAACGACAAAAAAACTAACTCTCTGTTCACACACTTCAACTTGTGTTTTAATACACACACATATCGAAGTCAGCACTAGCAATACGAAATACACAAACAACTTTGTCTTATTAGTCCCGGTTCACACGTTTCAACTTTTATTGCTTAACTCGTAATTCAGCTGTAAGAAAAATAAATTCAGTAAAGTGCGACTCTGACTCGCGCACGAAGGGTTCCATACGAACACTAGATATGTAATTTAATACAAACTTCATCCTATATAATATATAGTTTAGGCATTTTTTCGTTTTTGGGGTCTTTTCGGTTTTTTGTTTTGGCGTTTTTTGAGTTTTTTCTGTTTTGGCGATTTTTTTAAGTTTTGGCTCTTTTTTTAGTTTTGACACTTCATTTTCTTGTTTTGGCGATTTTTTCGGTTTTTGGCGTTTTTTCATTTTGGCGATTTTTTTTTAAATTTTTTGCGATTTTTTTCATATTTGCGATTTTTTTTTATATAAAATTTTTTTTAGTTTTTGCGACATTTTCGCGTTTTGGCGATTTTTTTTAGATTTTTGGCGTTTATTTTCATTTTGGCGTTTATTTTCATTTTGACGATTTTTTCGAATTTGGCGATTTATTTTAGTGTTAGAATTTTTTTTTAATTTGGCGATTTTTTTTTAATTTTTGGAGATTTTTTTTTTGGTTTGGCGACTTTATAATTTTCGGTTTTTTTAGTTTTACCGTTTTTGAAAATTTCAAGTGTTTGTCTCTTACGGTTTCCAAGATATAGCAAATTGTCAAAATTACATAGTCAAAATTGCATTAACTGATGGACCACCCTTTAATTTAATTTTGTTTTTAATTTTAGTGTTAATTGTTGTAGTCTGTATAAAAATACGCTAATTTTACAAATTTCAAGTTTCAATATATGTACATATGTAATACATACAATTGTATGTATATTACATGGGATTTTAACATTTTTCGTTGCTCGTTTTGGAACACCCTTTAATTTTTAATTCTCATATATGTGCTGTTGTAGCAGCCAAGGTCCTACATACTCTGTCCGAATTTCAGGTCCGTAGCTCTTACAGTTCCTGAGAAAATACCGTGTGACGGACAGACGGGCAGCGTAGCGAAAACAATAGGATTCCTTTTCACCTCTGGTGTACGGAACCCTAAAAATGAGATATTTGTATTTCTTTCATCGTCTTTCTTACAGCTGAATTATGAGTTGAGCAACAAAAGTTGAAACGTGTGAACCGGGACTAATAAGACAAAGTTGTTGTGTATTTCGTACTGCTAGTGCTGAGTGCTTTATGTGTGTGTATTAAAACACACAACCTATAGCTAAGCGCGTTTACAAAAACAAATGAGTATCAACCGCATAGTGCTTGGGCACCCCTGATGTAAATCATTTTCTGTTTCACTCTTGGCTTAAACATTGAAATGGGATCGGGAATATTTATGTTCCTTGAGTGATTTTTTTGGCAGATAAAATATGCCCACACAGGTGAGTTCCATTCATGTACTGAATGTTTTTTGTTTTTCTTTTTTCATATTCTTAAATCAGGGTTGGGATCGTGAACCATTTGTGATTCACAATCGTGCGTTCTCATCGCACTTTTGCACGCTTTATATAGACGTGTATACATACCCACGATATATGTAAGTCTATTCGGGTAGTCATTTTCGCTGCAAATATGCGCATCTTTCACTTTTTGCTGTTCTAAAGCACTAGGTTTTTTTTTTTAAAGCAGTAGCACTCAGACAATGAATGCCTACTACTGTTACTAGGTATTACCTTTTTTAGGAAAGTGATAGTGATAGAGAAGACAGTAGGTTAAGGAAGATATAGAGGAAAGCTTCATTCTTTTTCATCTCTGCTTTTTGCACTTTTTTTTAATAATGCAGTGTTGCAGCGCCTCTGGTGTTAAATGATTCTGACACAAAGAGATACTAATGCACCCCAGAAAAATACATGGTGTTGATATTTTTAATGAATATTGTATACGGAGATTGAACCCAGTACCTTCGGTTTTGTAGTCAACGTGCTAACTACATTTTTACTTTTATTACCTTCTTTAAATACTCTTTATATTAGTCTGGATCATTTGCTATGCGTCCATTAAATTTTTGTCGAAATATATCTGTAACAAAGAGCAAAATGTGATTAAACGAGATAAGCTGATTTTAGTTGATTTTAGAGCCAGCTTCCAAAGCTTTTTTGAAGCGATGTTGAAAACTAAACAAATGTAGATCCTGTTTGGATTTTCACATTGTCCAGACCTTTGCCTACTGTTGTAACACTGGATCTGTCAGAATATAGACTTAGATTGTCTAACTCGATATTTCCCTCATATGGGTCATCAGTTTCGGACACTTGTAGTCTCTGGGGTTTTGCAATAACGACATAAAGCGCATCAGGTTGCCCAACAGCATTTCCAGTAAGCTACATATACACATTGATCTGCGCTTTAGCAGGGTTTGTGGTTTTATCTTCGGATAGCCCAACAGCTTTTCCTTCGTTTGATACTAATGTATCGGGGGTTTTAATTTTGTTTACCATTTATTTTTCCATGAAATATTGTTTTTATTTTGGAGAATGAACAGAACACTCCTAGCAGAGCCCCTTACTAGAGTGGGCATTAAGTAAAACTGGTATTCTCAGGTCCAGAGTCTGTATACTCACGACTATTAGCCATACATCCCTTGGCATATGCTGTTCCACCGTGGATTAGAGGTACAAGTTTTAAGAGTGGATACCAGATCTCCGCCTACCTACAATTAAACAGGAAGCAACAGCAGAGACATGACCGCACTGAGCTCCTGTTCCCGACCTTCCTCCAACCACCAACATGGAGATAGGATGTGAGTACACTACCATCAGTGCATGAAGATACGGCACTCCTAAGAGCTCAGATCCCCCAACATGACTTCTGGCTGGCACCTATTGCACCACTAGGACAGTACAGATAGCCAGATGAGTATTCAGAAAGAACCTTAGCCAAGCACCGTCCTGGGTATGCAAGGCAAAAATAGGACGAAACTATGGTGCTTGTTACCTGCCGGCACCCACGCGGAGGGTTAGGAGAAGGAATTTGTACCAGCCACTAATGTACTTTAGAAAAATACGTGGTATTGTTATTGTAATGACTGTTGGATACCGGGCTCGAACCCAGGACCTTGAGTTTTGTAGTCAACGTGTTAAATACTTCAGCCAACGCTACCTTGGCATCATTCAATGTCATATTCCTTCGACGGAAAGAAAAAATATGTGCAAAGTGTTTATATGATCTTCCCGAGTGTCAATGGTTCTACAACACAATTGAGTTTTGTTTGGGTATTTCACAGATTAAATAAAGCCCTATTATGTGCAACTTTCAATCTGTGACTGTAGTCGAAAGTACTGATTGAACGAATTTTCATTTGGTATTATAATGAGCATTTGGCAAAGAATGTCACAATTTGCTGTAATTTTTAAAATTTTAAACAATTTTAAGCCCAAAAATCATGAAAAGTAATGAAAATTAAATTGCAATTGAACGCGCACATCAAATTGAAGATTTCCCTCCATAAGTGAATAATTTCGAAATGTTTAGTCCTTACCACCTCAGATGTACATAAAATTGACAAAAATTGTTTGCAGATTTTTAATAATTTTTTACATTAAAATACTGCATCGAAAGCAAAATTCTGTTCTATAGAAAATTCGTTGCTCAACGAAAATTTCGATACTCATTATGTAAAGTTGACATTCGATGTTCGATATTCAACAAAAATCGAAAATCGAATGAAACTCATAATAACGACCTAATTTCACTTTCACTGTTTATTGTTTCCTTTTAAGTTACTTAGCATTTCCACAATTAAGTTTTTTATTCTTTTATTCCCTTAAATCCTTTATTTTCCCTAATTTTTCTGTATATATGTAAGTCAACTGTTTTCAATGTTATTTATGTTTTTATTAGAGATTACAAAAAATCGATTACTTAAAATGATATTTCTTCGCACGTATTTTATGATCTAACGAAAATGAGCGTTCGAAGAAGAAGAAGTGTATTCCCGAATAGTCCTGATTATATATAATAATCATTTATATATAATGTAATCGTATATAATGTAATTGTTTATAATTATTATGTATAATATATTTTGATAACAGTATCACATAATAATATTGATCAGATGTTTCCTACTGTTGCAGTTGCATTCCATTACAGTCGGCTAACTGAGCCTATACTTTACAAAAAAGAGCTTCCATTCTCTTTTCCCTTCTCTCCTACTAATTCAAGACTTTGCAAACCGAAAAAACTGTCTTAATTTACGATGCTCATGCAAGAATTGTATTTTTTTTTTAACACACGACATTAGCAGTGCAACCAGCTCTTACTTTTCAGAACGTAATGCTCATCAGATGTAGCGCATTGATGGATTTTCGAACAGTTCTATGTTCTATGTATTTTCTTGTGTGTGTTCTTAACAACGCACTTAACGCAAAATTTTATTTCTGTCTTGTAAACATCCCTGTCGGGAGCTAAATTAAGTTTAAACTAACTTTAAGCTAACTATTTTGCAACTAATACTGACTGACATTTGGATTACTTTCCAATGGAAACAACTAACTATTATAGCTATGCTATTTCTTGCGCGATACAGGAGTTAGGACGTGCTTTTCGTAACAACACTAGCCGATACCCATATAGCACAAAATATTGCTGGAATTTTGCTGAAATGTTATTAAGTTGCATGTAATCGGTGATATTGCAGTGATATTGCCGGAATAGTTTTTTGGTAATATTACATTTGCAACATAGTACCAATATTATTATAATATTACAAAAAAATTATTAGATGATATTATATGTAGCAAAATTGTTTTTGTTAAATAATATATCGCGTTTCAGAGGAAAATGCAAAATCCCTAGAGCGGTGCTCATCTGTGTTTTTTAATAAGCTATTTCTTCTTAAAACAAATTCTACAAATTTGTTGTTTGATTTTAAATGATGTAACCGCTAAATGAAATACATTGCATGTAATAAAATACATATTTATGAGCGTACGTATGCATGTGAGGTATAAATTTGCGATCAATCTTCATGCGTGAGTAAAGTTTCATTTTATTAGTTGTTTATATACATATGTATGTACATAAGTACGTCTGTGTATTTTGTGTCAAGTGCAGCCTTCTGCCAAAGTGAAACCCAGGTAAACAGGTTTAAATTTCCAATAAATCACTTGCAATAAGATTACAGAAACAAAAACAGCTGTAGCATTTAATTACAAAAACAAAAACCAGCTGCATCTCATTAAGCGTAATAGTAATGAATTTTAAAATGTACTCAATAAAAAAACTCTGTATATTCCGGCAATTGTACTCTTATGCGATAATTTTTGACGCTTACAAAATGAGTCATATCAAATGTTAATATGTACATACAATTTAACTCGTATTCAACTTGTTTATAGAGAAACACTTTTATTAAAAGATTTTTTGCGTTTTTTGTTTCTTATAATAATGCTAATCAAGGTTAAAATGCTAATCAAGAGTTCGAGGCTGCATCTTTTATTAATTTTTTACCATATGGGAAATAAAATATAAGTTTTTATGATACTGTTGAAGCGATACAACTTCACTAGTTTTATTTTGTTCAACCAAAAATAATATTATTTTTACTTTTCTGTGTTCCATCTTAACCTTTAGCAAAGTGTGCAATAAATGGCAGGTTTAAACCAGGTCTGGGCTTATTAATTAAATTAACAAATAAAAAAAGCAATGTGAGTCCGATCACAGGGGAGATGTGTAAACATCTAGTAATGAAAATTTTTTTTATTAAAGTTGGAAGTACTTACAAATGCTTTTAGTATATTTTTTTAAATTAATCAATTAAAAGTATCAAAACTTTCAATATTGTAAATACACAGGAATTTGCTGGGTTTTTGTTTGTTTTATTTAACTTATTTGGTTAGTAAATGAGCACACTGCATTATATATGTACTGCATTAAAAATTGCAGTAAGCAGTAAATTTACTGATTACTAAAAAATCCAGTAAATTTTTACTCATAATGAAATATAATTTGCATTACCAGTAAAATCGTAAAATCGTATTTATTATAAAATTGTAGCAAGTGGCAAAGTTTTTGGTAGAATTTCATTATGAATACGGGCATTACTGATTACTGAAAATTCAATGCACCTCATCATATAAGAAATCATTTAGGCACTTTATAAAAATTGCAGAAAAAAATTTTAGTAATCAGTAAAAATTGACTGGTTAAAAAATTATTTTTACTGAAATTTTTATGGTACTGCAAAGTGCTCATCTATGGTAAATGCCTTAAGTACAAATAATTAATATTGGCTTATGGTAACTAAAATAAGATATATAAATTTTTGACTCTACTGTATTTAAAAATTAATGGAAAACTGCATCTATAGTAGCGGAATTATTAGTTATGGGGGTTTGTGGAGAAATTGCTCATATTTAGGGCTAATTTTTCTGGCTTTTTGCCAGAAAAAGCAATTTTTTTGCATATTTTAATTTTTTTGTAGAAAAATGCTTATTTTGGATCACCTTGCATAAAAAAGCTTATTTTTCACTCTGGCAACGCGAGTCTTAATATATAACGACTCATATAACTCAAACTGGTGTAAAAGAAATTCACAAAAAATATATTTCTTTCCTCTTCTTGCACATGTATGTCTGCATGTTATTAATTTTTGCTTTACTTTTCTATAACTTCTACCACAAAGTCGAACCGAAACTATAACCGCCGGAGGCTTATGATTGTTTGCTTGCAGATATTCGATTCAAAAATACCTTTCGTTACCCTACGTCACCACGAGCCATCAACTTGGACATGACATGAACATGACGCCCGCAGAGCAACTGTGAAAAATTCAGAGCATGGACGAAACATGGACATGAGCGGTCTCCATTAGCCATTTGCGATGACCGACATGATGCCCATACCAAGTTCGTGGCCAGTGGAGACCGCTAGTTATGTACAGATTTTGAGTTTTAAAACATTGTGGGTCTTGTAAACATCGGAGACATGATTCGTAAAAAAGTCTGCGGCGCTGAGACTAACCAATGATCGCCTTCGCGATTGTCCAACTGTTTATTGAAAATACTCTGCTCAAGCATCACCCGACTAGAAACTAAAGGACTTCCTATTAGTGAAAGTTTAGCTGTTATAGAACGTGTGAAAGAAAATATTGAAAATACAAACCAAAATGTATTCATTGATAAATTTTACAAAGTTTTGAACAGAAACACAGGTCTGAAGACTTTAATCAAAATTAAAAATTATATATATTTCAATAAAACCGAAACCGATAAATATATTGAAAATTTGTCCCCATCTGAAATACTAGCATTTAAATACGCTCCTGTTACATCTACTGATGTTGAACGCATATTTTCCATGTTTTATGTGACAATGGAAGATCATTTCTTTTTGAAAATTTAAGAAAACACATGATTGTTCATTGTAATAAAGATCTCTTCGAATAAAAATACTTTGAAGTAACAAAATTGTTGATTTTATTCTTGTTTTATTCTTGCATATTCTGCATATTTGTGCATGTAACCGTGTATATTTTGAAATTTTTTCGTGCTATTTCTGGCGCATATTTTGAAATTTCTTTTTGCATATTTTAATTATCCCTACTCATATGCAGGTGGAAAACGTCAAATAAAAATTTTGATAAAGCTTGCGACTGTGGGTTTGCAAAATTTGTATTAAAATCTCCACCCATAATAATTGGCATGAGATGGAGATTGATACCAAATTGTCGTGCACCAGCTTCAGTATAAGGCAACAGTACGTAATGAATAATATAATATTATTAATATTATAATATAATATTATAAATTCTTTATAAAGACTGCTATGTATCTTCTAAACAAATATTTGACATTTAAAACGCTATTTTATTTAAAAGTTTATATATATTTCATTTATTTTATATTTTTCAACTTTTTAACAAAATTATCCCCCCTGGCAACACTATTACACTTCACAAGCAATCAGTGATGGGAAATGTGGCACAATTGTGCCATTTTTGGCACTATTGAATGTTGCCTGGCACTATGGCACTCTAGCTCTTTTTCTGGCACTTTTTGTCCACTTAATATGGAAAATATTCTTATTGAAATAATAATTACTCTTCTTGTACTTTTTACGTTTTTAAATAATGAAAACTTAGTAGGATTTGAGGCTGACAACGGTTTGTCCGGAGACATTGACGATCTATTAAAATGAATATATAATTTTATTGTAAAAGGTCATGTCGTAGAGATTATTTTTTTTTATAAATTTTTAGATATATTTCAACTCTGAAATTTATGAAATTCTTAAGTAATCCCCAAACCGTTAGTTGTCTCATCAAGTTTTAGCAGATAGAGTCTTTGAACAGGGAGAGCTCTTGAAATATTTCATCACATTATAAAATTTTCAGTCATAATGCAATTATAAAATTATCTTAATATTAAATAATAATGTCCTTGAAATAGTAAATTATGGAAATGCAATCTAAAAATGTAGGAGCATATTTAATTTTAAAGGGTTTTTTTTATTTCGTCATTTATGTCAAAGTTTTTTGAACAAAATATATGTATTGCTGATCTTCATGTTGACAATATGGATTGAAATTCTCACCATCTTCTAACGGAAGAAAATTATTGCCGCACTGAAATTAAACTATAAATAATCAAAAATTAATTTTCCCAGCATAAAGTTGTAGAATTAAAGTCTTCTTATATTTCTTTTTGTGTCATATTTGAAAACTAAATAAAACTTCAAGGACTATTATTGGAATTGCTTTCAAAGTATGCGCCAGAATATGTTCTAAGTGGAGACACAAATAATAATGTTCCTTTTGATAAAAAAATGCTTCTAAACGAAATAAAATTCGTGAAAAAATTAAAAGTGAATACAAATCAATATTAGACTTTGAAGATTTAAAAAATTCAAGAGCTTAAGTGGGAGTGAGTTTCTAAAAGACATGGAGACGTAAACAAAAGTTTAAATGAACAATTTTTTATATATATGGAATCGTTCAAGGTATTCTTTTTATTCTCTACTCTTCATCAAGCGTGGAAAGTATATTTTTAGTTTAAAATTTGATAAAAAGTAAAATGTTAAATGGACCGCAATTATAAACTTTTTAATACATGGTAAAGATTTTTGAAGTCTAACAATATATCTTTTTATAATCGTAATATGTACATATAAAATTTTAATCGTAATCTTATACATATATAAATACGGCACACATTTTTTTCTCGTACACTTTTAAGTATCTTATCGTCCACCAATATTAGTGAAACATATATGGTTTAAGAAGTATTTTTGTGTAGATATGCACAATATAAATGTTTTTCAAAATTTATTCGCTCAAAAGTGGTAAAAAGCCATTTAAATTTGCTTGAAAAAATGCATCTTTCTTCTTTGTGTTTGTTTTGTAGACATGTATTCATAATAAGTAAAGACATACTAGGTGCCAAGTGGTCTAATTTAGATCACCGGGCGATCCTAGTACATATAAAATGATAAAACAAAAAAGCAATACAAATTCTACTATATCGACAGAATCTTTGTTTGATTAAAATAAATAGCTAACGATTATTATTTTTAACGTGCATGAATTTGTACAACTCGACAGTATATTAACCACAAAAAATCACAAACTATGATTATGTAATTGTCACTAATTATTTACATCTGATAATAAAAAGTTATTTTATTATTTAAATTAGTTTAGGATCATTATAGTTTTTAAGTATGTTCTTTAGAATTATTACTATAACGTAAAAAATGTTTTTATATTTGTATTTCTTGTAAATAAGTACAAATTATTAATGTATGATGCATACATATCGAGCATTATTTTCGATTTAAGCGAAGGTTTTCTTATAATATTCAAATATGTTTTACGAGTACATACGTAAATTGTCGCTTATGATAAATTTTACAGCCTATATTGTAAAAGTTGTCAACAATTTTGCAATTTTGATAATAAAAAAGTTAATTTTTTACCATATGTCGCTCACGATTAAACCGAAAATAGGGCACGATATGTATTAATGTGTATTATATAAAACTAATTTTCGACTGTACTTTTTGTGATATTCGTAAATTTTTCTAGTTATAAACATAATAAATTATCATTCAAGAACCATGGTTTAAATGAACATCAAGTGACAACATTAAAATTATATAAAAAGTGGTTTGGCACTATTTAAGTGATTTTGGCACCATTTAAAAGTAAATTTGACACGAAATCAAGATTTCCAATTCCCATCACTGCAAGCAATTTCTATTAAATTAACTCCTGAAGGTATGCTTTAAAATTCTGATGTTATTTCTATGCAGCTGTTAAGCTTCTTTGTACTTCCCCTTTCGGAGAATGTGTAGTTGACTACAAAAATAGTTAACTTATAGTTAACTTTTCTTAGACCGACTAAAAGCTAACTGTAATGTCATCCAGAACAAACCTAAAATTAATTCTTAAGATGAGTACGTAATTGAATTTGAAGAGAGCCAACAAATTTATTCTCAGCTACTTTGAAACTCATTTCAGTTTTAAATTAACATTTTCCTGTTGTTATTTTCGATGGTACTTTACCTGAGTGGTAGCACGTCGAGTACACAACGTGTGATGATACATGTTCGAACCCCAGAAAATTTTTTTCAATTTACTGGTTTAAAAAAATCAACTTTAAGTTAGCTTAAAGTAATGCAGAGTGTTACAATTGACTATCTCCTAGGACATCGCAATGTTAAAATAGTCAGTTGATTACATTGAAAATTAATCCAAGTGTCAGTCAGTACTAGTTGCGAAATAGTTAGCTTAAAATTAGTTTAAAGTTAACGTAAATTCCGACAGGGTCTTGTTCGTATGATTACACTAGTACAATCAAACATAGCTCACACCGATGTGATCTTACTCAAAATTTGTGATTGTATTGTGAAAGATTTTTACTCCTAGCGTATAGATATTTACACATCAAAAAGCACCACCGATTGGTTATACATACATATATGTAACATATACAGTCAAAATTTCAGTATTCAGAGATTTACTTATAATACTCGTATGTAGAATTAATGAGGATATGATTGTAAAAAAATTTAATCCATTATATCCTCGCGTAAACAGACTTCGTTTTATGGTTTCAATATACGCAAACTTTAAAAAAGTTAGAGGGTTGAAATGTTTTAAACAAAAATTGGAATAATTGAGGCCATCGGCCAGTGTTACCATATGTGAAGATTTACCTTATTTTTGAAGTTTTCAGACATGTTAAAACGACAAAAAAAGATTTTCTATCTAAAAATAAAATGTTTAAAAATTTACTTTTGGTACTTTTAATATATTATTGAGGGATTTTTTGACCAAACTATTTACAAATTTTCTGATTTGCTTCATAACGATCTTACACATATTCTATACAGTAAATATTTTGTGTTATTTGGCTTTACTTTTAATAGTTCACAAGAAACAAAATAAATTTCATTTCATTTTCATTTAATAAAATAAGAAAAAAATTTTGGTATCAAAAAAAGATTTTTTGTGCTCGACTTCAAGATTTTTGAAAAATAAATATGGCAACACTGCCATCAGCGCAGAAGTTGTGTAACCCACATCAACTTATTTAAACAATTGCTCTTTTTATAACCTTTACCAAAAAATGGTAAAAGGATATATATAGGCTTGTCATTCCGTGTCTAATTTCCAGAATAATAATAAGCGACCCATAAAGTATATACAAGCGATGTCCGTCTGTCTGTACGTGAAATCAGATTTTCGAACTAGAGACTTCGTTCTTAGACTGGTGTCTGAGAAATGGTGCGAAATATTTTGGTATTGAAAATCAGAAAAATCGAGCAGACGGTTTCAGACCTGGAAAGCTTACATTTTATTTTGCCATATAAAAGTAACTATCGAAAACTAATTTTTATTATTTCTTTTATTAAATAAATTTATTTTATACTTCAGTATGAATAAAATTGGTATTTCTAACAAAAAAAATTACAAAAATTAAAAAGACGTTTCCAGTTTTGAAAAACTTTAATTTTTTTTTTATACAAAAGTAACTTACTAAAACAAATTTTTCCTTTTTTCCTATAAACTAAACATAAATTATATTCTTAAAAGAAAGAGATTAGTGTAAGAAATCAGAATAAATTCAGTGAAGTGCGACTTTGACCCGCGCACGCAGGGTTCCGTACGGACACTAGATATGTAACTCAATACGAACCATGATATAAATATATAAGGTACTTCCATTCTCTCTTTGTTTTTAAAAATAAGTATTTTTGAAGTTTGTTTTTTGGGAGAAATATAGAAACATGTTCCCATATAGTAAAAAATTTAAGTCTTCCCCTAGAATTTTTTTTACAAAAATGTGTAATTATCTTAACAAAAATTTGGCAATAAATAAAGTTAAATATATAATTACATATCTGTGAATTTTGAAAATTGGTTATGTAATAACTAATTTCATATTTTTATGTTCTCTGCTTCATACACATCTTTTAACTATATTTTTATCTAAATTTGGCGTTGAGAAACCAAATTTGTTGATGTTTTTGATTAGTTGACAATGAATTTTCATTAAGTTTAATAAATATTGATTGATATTGCATTTTGTTTAATCTACATAATTCGTTTCCTGTTGATTGTAACATCTTTTTCTAAAATATTGAAGAAGGTCTTTTCACAGATGTTATAAGCTCTTAGCCACTTTTGACGAACACCAGGAAATTAAGGGAATTAAAAAATGCTGCACTTATGCCCTAATTCAGTAAGAAGATTTAGGACGTTTTTGTTTGAAAATACTTTTGAGTTCTTGTTTTTGAATTCTCTAAATTATTTTTTTCAAAAATGGTTGTTGTTTTTGATAACAAAAAATAAAAATATTATTACCATGTTTTTAAAACATAAAAATTAATTCATTCGTCATCAAGTCTAGCTTTGAAAAAGTCGTATCAAAACGATTTTCAGAAAAAAAGCGATGTGAGTCCGATCACAGAGGAGATGTGTAAACATCTAGTAATGAAATTTTTTTTTAAGTTGGAAGTACTTATGCTTTTAGTATCTTTTTTTAAATTAATGAATTAAAAGTATCAAAACTTTCAATATTGTAAATACATATGAATTTGTTGGTTTTTGTTTGTTTTATTTAACTTATTTGGTTAGTAAATGGGCACACTGCAGTATATGTACATATATGTACTGCATTCAAAGTTGCAGTAAGCAGTAAATTTACTGATTACTAAAAAAATTCAGTAAACTTTTACTGCTAATGAAATTTAATTTGCATTACCAGTAAAATCGTAGGGCCGTAGCAATTGGCAAAGTTTTTTCATTCAAATTTTGAAACTTTTGTATGAAAAACATTTAGCCACTTGGTAGAATTTCATTATGAATACGGGCATTACTGATTACTGAAAATGCAATAATGCACCTCATCATATAACAAATCATTTAAGCAATTTATAAAAATTTTAGAAAAAAATTTTAGTAATCAGTAAAAATTTACTTATATTTTTTTACTATAATTTTTTTTTGTTTTTGGCGATTTTTTTATATATGGCGATTTTATATATTTTTTTTGATTTTTTAGTTTTACCGTTTTTGAAAATTTCAAGAGTTTTGCTCTTACGGTTTCCAAGATACAGCAAGTTGTCAAAATTACAAAGTCAAAATTGCATTAATTGATGGATTGATTTAAATTTTTTAAATTAAGTGTTAATTGTTGTAGTCTGTATAAAAACACCCTTTAGTTTTTAACTCTTATGTATTTGTTGTTGTAGTGGCCAAATGTCTACATATTGTGTCCAAATTTCAAGTCCGTAGCTCTTACGTTTCATTTTCACCTTTGGTGTACGGAAGTATACAGAAAAATAACCGGCGGTGGCGCACCGTCGGCTTCGAGGCGGTCGACTTGTTTCTCTGCTTGGTATTGCTTCTTTCAAACACTAATACACTCATACATAGTTCACAGCGATTTGACAATGCAAAGAAATCTCAGCAATGAAATCTCAGCAAAGAAATCAGTCAAAAGATTTTTACCCCCTAGCGTATAGATGTTTACACATCAAAAATATTATAAGAATTTAAAAAAGTTTAGTGCAATAAATAAAAAATTAAAATATTATATCAAATAAAACAAATTGAGCTAAGCTAAAGAAGAAAAGCTAAAAGAAGATAAATATAACAAATGGGAGGTCTCTTATTTGATAGGGGCAAAACTGTCCAGAACCCAAATTCCTTAAACCCAATCTTTTTGATAATGTCCAGAATGGGAGTGAAAGCTTCTGAAGGTCTAGGCAATATATCACCATTTCTTATTCAACGTTCTATTGATTCGGTTGGTGGAAAAGTGAATTTATGCAAAAAATTCAAATCCGGACAATTACTCATACAATGCACCAACGGAAAACAAGCCAATAAAATCATAAAAATTATGTCCTTATCTCTGGATATATTTGTTAAAGTTGAAGAGCATACGTCACTTAATAAATCTAAAGGAATATTCTACTCTAATGATCTACGTTCCATGGACGATAATGAACTATTAAATGAGCTCACTGAACAGAATCCTAATATCGTTGATATTAAAAGATTGAAAAAAAGAGATCCTGCATCCAGAACACTCTTCAAAGATGATCTTGGATTGTACATTGTAACGTTCAATTTAATTGATTTGCCTGAAAAAATATATTTAGGTTACATGACGACCAATATAAAACCATACATTCCCAACCAATTACGATGTTTTAAATGTTATCAATTTGGACATATGTCAAATAATTGCTCTTCTAAAGAGAAACTCTGTCCACATTGCAGTAATTCTGAGCATACATCTACTGATTAACAGGTCAGCGTGAAAAATGCGATCGACAAGCAAAATGTGTAAATTGTCAACAAGAACATAATAGCTTCTCTAGGCAATGTAATGTATTTAAAAAAGAATTTTGAATCCAAAAAATCAAAATAACGCAAAAGAAAACTATAAGTGAAGCGCGTAAAGAATATAGTAAGCAAAGTCAACTAACGACAACATACGCAAATATTACTAAAACATGTAACTGCGCGTGCAAATGTATAGACAAAGAATATAAATCGTTAAACACGATTGAAGAAAACTCAGATGATCAACAACCAACTACATCTCAATCACTTGTCTCTCAAGTACGTCAAGTCACTAAAATAGATTGTTCAAAAATTGATATATTCCCAAAAAATATTTCGAAAAGAAAAAGAAGAGAATTGACAAATGCAGAAAAAAAGAAAAAAGATAGTCCAACAAAAGTGAACTTAACAAACAATAATGATAATAGCAGCTTTGATATGATGGATAATTCTAGTTCTAATGAGTAGTGGACTTCAGATAATACAATGGAATTGTAACGGCGTTACAGCACATTTTGAAGAACTTAATCTTATTATATCTAAACTAAATTGCCTAGCTATTTGTATTCAAGAAACAAGATTTAAATCAGACTATTATAAAAAACTTAAAAATTATACATGCTACTATAAAAACACCACTTCTGCTATTACCGCACATGGAGGCGTTTGTAATTATATATCTAAATAACTTATTTAAAGGTGAGTTAATTCCTATTATATCAGAATTTCAAGTTATTGCTATTAAAATAAACTACCCAATTCAATTCATCATTTGTTTAATCTATCTTCCTGGATTAGAAACATTGACAAAAATTACCTAAATAGCTTAGTATCACAATTCAACCTTCCTTATCTCATGTTAGGAGACTTTAATTTTCATAATATGATTTGGGGATCTTGCAAAATGGATTTAAGAGGAAAGATAATTGAAAGTTTTATTGAAGACAATGAACTGAATATTCTAAATAATATAAATTGTAACACACATTTTAGCTTTGCATATGGATCCTTTAGCAACATTGATCTTTCTTTAATTTCTCCAAATTTACAACATCATTTTGAATGGAATATTAGCGATGATCTACACAGTAGCGATCATTATCCAATAATTTTAACTTTTAATAGATTTGTGCAAAAGTTAGAACGGAGACCTAGCTGGATTATTAATCGAGCTAGTTTGGAACATTTCACTTGTAATCTTACAGAACCCTTAGGGCTAATAAATCAATTAAAGTTTAAACGGTGGTTTAGTTGAACTAAATTTTAATTCATATGTGGTTTAAACTCAACAGGAGTAAATCAGTAAACCATACCTCATGTGTAGTTTAAAAACTAATACTGTGGCAGCACTAGAACAAATGACAAAAAACAGCTGTTTTGCAGCAGGCTATCAGTTCTTTGTACAATCAAAAAGGCAAAAACTTTAATAACATTTAATTAAAAGCATTCAAATTTTACTGAGAAAGAAATTATATATATTCTTTGCAAAGTAGAATAGTATAAAGGAACAATAGAGAGAAAGAGAACAAATCGAATCGAATTTGAAGAAAAAGTAGAAGCTTGGAAAAAAGTTGAATGCTTTTTAAATGCAAAACATATGGTCTGTAAGTAATAAAATCATATGGCCTGTATTGGTAGTTTAAACGCCCAATTTTATGCGTTTACAGATGGTTTAAATAATGCATTGATTTATATGTTTGCTGGTTTAAACACATTTTAAACCAAAACATATTAGCTCTTAGACAGTATCGACGAAGCTGAAGCTTATATAACTGGAAAAATTTTGGAAGCAGCTCAAAACTCAATTCCTATAACAAAGACTGATTACAATAAAAAAAAAAAACAGTCCCATGGTGGAACGACAACATAAAAAGTTTAATTAAAGAAAGAAGGAAACTTTTGAAACATTTGAAAAGAAATCCATGTGCTGAAAATCTAGAAAGTTTTCTTACAGCAAAGGGCTTTACACGTAAAACCATTAGAGAAAGCAAAAAGAAATCCTGGCAAGATTTCTGCAACACCATAAATTTACAAACACCATCTTCTGTTGTTTATAAGAAAATTAAAACTCTTAATGGGTCATCTAGCTTTCATCCAATTTCAAGACCAGAAGATAATAACACAATAACAAACAAAAAATATATAGCTAACTCCTTAGCAATAAATTTTTGCTGAAAATTAATCATCTTCCAATTATTCACCAACGTTTCGATTGTATGCTAATTCCACCAATTTTCCACTTGAACTTTCGAATAATAATGAAATGTATAATACCAAACTCTCATTTACAGAATTAAAATCTGCACTTAGGTCATTTAGTCATTTATTTTAGATTTTTATAATATTACCTGGACAAAGCAATTGTTTCCAAGCAATTGGAAAAAAGCTTTAGTCATCCCAGTTTTAAAGCCAGGTAAAGATGGAAGAAATAAAGACAATTACAGACCCATATCGCTTACAAATTCCCTATGCAAATTCTTAGAAAGAATCATAAATAAAAGATTAGTTTAGTATATAGAAAAACATAATATTTTAAACATCAATCAATCCGGTTTTAGAAAAAATAGAGGAACTCTTGATAACTTAGCCATATTACATTCTGATATATTGGAAAACTTTTCTTTCAATAGAGATTTAATCGCTGTCTTTTTCGATATTAAAAAAGCATATGATGATTCTGTTTGGAAACAACTAATTTTTAAAAAACTAAAAACAGAAGGACTTAGAGGAAATATGGTAGCATTTAATTATAATTTCTTGCAAAGAAGGGTATTTTGGTGTATGGTTGGAAACACAAAATCAGATTTACATAGCCTTGATAATGGTGTACCCCAGGGATCTGTTCTAAGTGTAACACTTTTTCTTATAGCCATAGATGACATACTAAACAACTGCCATAAAGATGTTAAAGTCCTTTTATATGCAGACGATCTTGTAATATATTGTTCAGGTAAAAAAGAATTGGCTATTATAAATAAAATTCAGAAAACTATTAACAAACTTGAAAGTTGGAGCAATAAAAGTGGTTTTCAATTTAACAATGAAAAAACTGTAGCAATTAAATTCACAAAACGCAATAGAACAGCTTCTAATAATATGAATCTCGTCCTTAACAATCAATGAATACGTTGTGCCAAGGAATATACGTTTTTTGGAGTAACATTTGATGAAAAGCTAACTTTTAAAACCCATATACAAAATATAAAGGCTAAAGCTTATTCAAAACTTAATATTATTAAGATGCTACGCTGCTCTCAATATGGATCTGACCCTCATACACTTCTTAAAATATTGCGATCAATTATCCTTCCAACAATAGATTATGCTTCAATTATATACTCTTCCGCTAATAAAACACACCTTCTTAAATTAGACCCTATTTTAAATACAGGAACCCGACTTTCTCTTGGGGCCTTTAAAACCAGTCCAGCCAAAAGTTTACAAATTCTATCTTCATGCGCTCCTCTATATCTTAGAAGATTGCGATTTTTACTGAATTACATTTTAAGAATATACTATTTACAAAACCATCCATTACACACAAAAATTTCAAACACGATAAAAATAAATCAGCTCCAAGAAAAAAATCCTAAATACCATCCCTTATAGTTACATAAAAGCAATTGAAGAACTTAAAAAAGTCAACACTAAATACAATATTAATATTGAATCCATTGAAAACCGAACAATCTCGAATATTGCACCTTGGTGCCAATCAAGAATCAATGTCGATTTATCTCTTGCATACACCAACAAAAAAGAATTCATTCCGGAAGAAGTTCAGCAAAAATTTCTTGAAATAATAAATACAAAATACCACAACTACTCCAAATTTTTCACAGATGGTTCTGTTATGAATGCAAAAGCAGGATTTGCTACAGTCATACTAAAACGTATTCTCGACCACTCTTCAATTTTCACAAGCGAATTAGCTGCAATCAAAACATGTTTGAATAATTTAGATAACAATTTGCCAAGATATCTCATCATATCTGATAGCAAGAGTTCGTTAGAAGCTTTACAAAATATTTTTAATGAAAACATGAATGTACAACAGATAAGAAACTTGATTTCAACCAGCCCTCAACATCAAATTAATTTTCTATGGATTCCAAGTCACCTGGACATTAGGGGAAATGAAGAGGTGGATTAACTTGTTAAGGAATCCTTATTAAAAAATATTTGCTCAGAAATTAAATTTCAATATTCAGATTTCAAATGTATGATAGAGAGGTATTTACGAGATATTTGGGAGGATACTTGGAAAAACAACAACGAAGTCAAACTCTTTAAAATCCAAAAAAATATTAATCATACATTTAAACCCCTTACTTTACCTAAAACTGATTTCATTAAGCTTATTAGATTGAAAATAGGTCATTGTTTATTTTTACATAAACATATTATCGAAAAGCAACAACCTCCATTATGCAGTTGTGGAGAACTCTTGACTGTATCTCATATATTTGATGAATGTAGATTATTACATGAAAAAAGGCTTAAATATAAAATAAATAACCTTAAAATTCTGACAAAAGATAGTGAATTCGAAAAAGTTAAAAAATTTCTTTTAGAAATAAATTTATATAATTCGATTTAAATCTTGTTTATAAATAAAAAATATATTGGCGCATACTCATAGTCAAAACAAAGTATACTTTTATGTATTTAAAACCAGTATTACCATACAAAATACTGGTTTTAAATTCTTAAAGTTTACTTTGTTTTGACTATGAGTATGCCCCATTAATAATAATTATTATAATTAAAACATAAATGCATGTAAAAAAGAAAATCAGGTATGTGATGGAAAACGATTTCAAAACAATCGTTTTGAAAAGGTGTGATGAATTCCAATAGATTTTGAATATCATTTTTGAGCTTATCTTAAACTATTGACTTCTAAAAAGCACACTAGAAGATAAAACATAACTCACATATTGGAGCTGTGAAAAGAAATTTATCAGAAATGGCTGGATAGACTATTAAAAACTAGTTTCAAAATGATT
Organism: Tachina grossa; assembly: GCA_949987645.1. Lineage (NCBI taxonomy): Eukaryota > Metazoa > Arthropoda > Insecta > Diptera > Tachinidae > Tachina > Tachina grossa. The sequence continues at coordinate 54,275,231 of OX465278.1, forward strand.
GACAAAACGATTATAATAAACATATCACAAATTTTATCGTTTTCAAATTGTTTTTGTGTCTAAATCGTTTTTAATCACATATGTACCTGAATAATTGTAATTTTCTGATATATATAATTTCTGATATGTTGTATATAACTATAAAAAGGGCCTATATAACGTTATTGTGCTGGGGCCTTCCAAAATCAAAATAAATAAATAAAAATTAATTTAAAGCATTATACCATAGTTTGAAAAATATAGGGTGTTTTTTTCAGGGGTATAGAACTTCGAATTGAAATAAAACACAAAATCATTTTAATGTCCATTAATTTGGCTTTATTGGAAGGATAATTTTATGCCATTAATGTTTAAATATGATTTCGGGCATGTGGCCGCCGCGGCTGGCTCGAATAAAGCCAATTCTACAGGTCCAATTTTCAACCACTTTTTCGAGCATATGGGGCCGTATGTTGGCAATAACGCCACGAATGTTGGCTTCCAAGTCCCCTAACGTTTCTGGTTTGTTGGCGTAGACGAGCGACTTCACATATCCCCAAAGAAAATAATCCAATGGTGTCAAATCACACGATCTTGGTGGCCAATTGACAGGTCCATTCCGCGAAATTATGCGCTCATCGAATGTTTCCTTCAATAAATCGATTGTGACGTGCGCTGTGTGGCATGTAGCGCCGTCTTGTTGGAACCACAACTCATCCACATTCATGCCATCCAATTCGGGAACAAAATAGTCGGTTAGTCGGCTCCAATTGCTGTGCACGGTGGCGAATCGATTCATTCGGGTCCTCTTCAGCACTTTGCTCTACAGCGGCAATTGTTTCTTCGGTGCGCACTGTTCGACGTCTCTGCGGATGCGTATTATCACATAGAGTAAACGTAGTGCGAAAACGATCCATGGTTAACCGAATTAATTGCTCTGATGGACGATTATGTCGACCATAAAATGGACGGAGCTTGCGGTAAACTTCGCGAACTGAACCATTATTTTCGAAATAAATTTGCACGATTTGCAAGCGTTGTTCTTTTGTCAACCTTTTAATGATAAAATGGCAAACCAAACTAAATATTAATCACTGGACAGCTGACAAAATGGCCGCCAGTTAAAAAAGTGATGCCAACTTAAAGTTCTATACCTCAATAAAAAACACCCTTTATATGGAAAAATATGTGTTGGATATAATGTTTAGAACAAAATCATAAAGCAAATACGCGAACCTTCTAGCATAGACAATAAATAATGTTTTAAAGAATCATAACTGCGGCTTTTTTCGTCCATAGACAAGACGATACAATCGTCGAACAGAATTTGGGCATTAATTGTTTAATTTATACATTCTGTATTTTATAAAAACAATTTTGAAATAATTTTTAATTAAAATTTTCAAACAAACAGGAAACAGAGGGGAAACATTAAATTAATACGGTAGCACGATTTTACCGGAAACTTCAAAATACTTATACTTGTAAGATGGTGAATGTCAAGAAAAAAATGAGAGAATGGAAGTACCTTCTATATTTATATCATGATACGAACTTTAGCCTATATAATAAATATTTTTGGCTTTTTTTTCGTTTTTGGGTTTTTTCGATTTTGTCGTTCTTTGCGTTTTTTCGGTTTTTGGCGCTTTTTTAGTTTTTAAACTTTTTTTCCTGTTTGGTCGATTTGTTCGGTTTTTGGCGTTTCTTCTTTTGGCGATTTTTTTTTTCATTTTTTCGATTTTTTTCATATAGGCGATTTTTTTCATTTTGGCGATTTTTTCATTTGGGCGATTTTTTGGCGATTTTTTCGGTTTTTGGCGTTTTTTTCATTTTGGCGATTTTTTATTTTGTCGATTGTTTCGGTTTTGTCGATTTATTTTAATGTTAAATTTTTTTTTAATATGCTGCTTTTTTCGTTTAGCAATTTTTTTTTTGGTTTTTGGCGATTTTTTTTTGGTTTGGCGATTTTATAATTTTCGAATTTTTTAGTTTTACCGTTCTTGAAAATTTCAAGAGTTTGCCTCTCACGGTTTCCAAGATATAAGCAACTTGTCAAAATTACATAGTCAAAATTAAATTAACTGATGGACCATCCTTTAATTTAAATTTTTTAAAATTTTAATGTTAATTGTTGTAGTGTGATAAAAATACACTAATCTTACAAATCTCAAGTGTCAATATACGTACATATGTACATACAACTGTATGTATATTACATGGGATTTTAACATTATTCGTTGCTCGTTGTGGAATATCCTTTAATTTTTAATTCTCATATATTTGTTGTTGTAGCGGCCAAGGTTCTACATACTCTGTCCAAATTTCAGGTCCGTAGTTCGTACGGTTCCTGAGAAAATAGCGTGTGACGGACAGACGGGCAGCGTAGAGAAAACAATATGGTTTCTTTTCACCTTTGGTGCACGGAACCCTAAAAATCAAAAAAGTATGATTCCAGGTTTGGGAAACTTACACTTTTTGTGGTATTTTATATACCATATATAACTTGGTCTAATTCATTTTGTTTCTTTTTCTTTATAAATTATATATATTTTATGTTTTTAAAGAAGAGTTTCGTGTAGGAAATTATAGAAATTAAAACCACAGCTCCAGAGCTGGAAACTTTGAACTTTGTTTTTGGATATTAAAGTTAAATGAAACTATTTTTTTTTGAAATTTATTTGCTGGTGGTTCAGCGTTGTCTATATGCATTTCATTGTTGCTGTAACAAATCATCAGTAGACTTCAACCACACATTTTGAATAGTCACAAACCTCTTATCCTATGCACAGACTTTCAAGAACTATTTGAGAATTCACAAATAATAATATTTTTGAAAATCACAAAAGAAAAATAAGCGTAGTAGGCTTAGAAACTAATACAAAAAACCCAGCAAATAATTTATATTCGATTTGAATATACTTAATTTTTCTACACCTTTAAATGAAACTATTTTTTTAATTTTATTTTTTTATATTGTATGACGTGACGCCGTTTTTGACAACTGGAATTAGGGTGCATGTAAAATATTTCTTAAATACAGAGTGTAGAATAAAATATTCAACTTATTGCTTATATCGAAAAAAAAAATATTTAATCGAAAAATACCGAGAGGTCACCTACTAAAAATTGCACTAGACCAAAAAATTATAAATGTTTTCACAAAACATATGCATATGTATGGATGTGCTTATGAATGTATCTCTATACTTTATATACGCACTTTGGTGAAGGGTATATAAGATTCGGCACAGCCGAATATAGCACTCTTACTTGTTTTTCTTTTGTGACTATCAATAATAGTTTCATCATTTAATAAATTTTTGAATTAGATTTCTGGCCACAATGATGAACGCTATATTTTGGCAGAAGCCAAACTTGCAAATATCGCTTCAGGGACAAGCTTTTAAAAAAAATTTATTTCCATAAATTAAAAATAATATTAAAGCCACAATTTATGACTTCATACGTTTGTTATTCCGCTTATAATTTAAAAACCATTCAATTCAATAAATAAAACTTACACACAACGAGCATTCGCTTCAATAGAGTAATAACTCAAAACAACTTGTTTTGCAGGAAACGAGTTTGGTGTTTAGAATTCACTAAAAAACTTTATGGAAAATGAAGACTTTATGCTTCACTCAAGAGTTAAGTATACAAGATAGATATCTTAAGAACGATATGATGATTAATTTTGCACTATTAAATTAACAGGCACGTGTATAATTAATCCCCACAGAAACATAAATGTGAAAAAAAGGCATATTAAATGACAATTTATAAAAAAAAAATTGCAATTAAAAATATTATCAAACAAAATACATCAGCAAAAGTACAATTGTATCATGATTTCCAGCCATGGTTCTGATATGAATAAAATTTTCTTGCAAGTTTTTACAAGTAAGAGTCTGAACACAATGTAACGAGAATTCATTGCGATGCGGTTTTTCATACGATTTTGAAGTAAAAACCCGCAGTGCGGAACGTCATAAATTTAAAATCTATTTTATTTTCATTGCGGACCAGTGTGCACACTTCTACCGATATTCGGTAGATTCTACCGAATATGTTTGTGAATTTAACAATCTACCAATTCTACCGAACAAGGCCTGAAATCTACCGAATATTGTTATTTAGTAATTTAAGTCGATATGTGTGTAAATTGCCTATTTTGCCACATAGCAGTGCGGCCGCAGAGCGGTCCTTTTCTGTCATGAAAATCATTAAAACAGAACAAAGAAATCGGTTAAAAACTGAAACTATAAGTAACCTAATATTTGGCAAAGAATTGTGCCTTGGGGATGAAATATTTATTCCTACCAATGATTCAATAATTTTTGCACAAAAGCTTAAATTCATAAATGGATCTTACATATAATCTTTGTAGTTACAAATGTTTGTCAAATAAAAGTTATTTTAGTAGCTTTATAAAACCTACATATGTACAATAACTGAATTCATGTTATTTATGTATATTATATTATATATTCATAGCATATCTATATAAAGGGTAACTGAAAATAACTGAGGATGACACTTTTTTATTGGAAATGCTTCATTATTTATGGCAGTTTAATTTCCAATCACATGTGAAGTTTTAAATGCGCTTTTGGAAATTGTTTAGTTTGATACTCCTTGCACTTACCCTTTATATATAAGTGTATATATATATATATATATATATATATATATATATATATATATATATATATATATATATATATATATATATATTGTTATTTTTTATGTTTCTTTGAATTGTTATTTTTTATCTTTCTCTGAATAAAAAAAGCGTTCATTTACTTTTTCATATTTAGGAGAGTAATTTTGTAAATTTCTGCTTTACTCTCTCGTTGGTAGTTGAAAAGTAATTGAACAGACCTAATGTATTGAATGAAAAATATAGTCAATTCTACGAGAAAATAATAAAAACCATAGCTTTTTATGAAAATTTCAAATCGTTTCTTATTAGTTGTCAACAGCTGTATACACATGATATATATATTTTTATATATTTATATATACTAGATATGCCAAACGGACGACACACTCGTCCGTATTCTAGAATCAAAATGTAAATAATTTTATTAAGATTCAAAGAAAATGTATCTAAACTTCATAAAAAATTCATTAAAACACAGCCACACACAAACTTACATACATATGCAAGCATAATTAAATAATACATGAAATTAAAAAAACATAAACAAAATCCCTTTAACCAAGTTAATTCAATTTATTTAACTCTCTTCCTATAAGTATTATGGCTTTCATACAACAACAAATAAGAGAAAAAAATTGTTAGATCAAGAGAAATACTACAAACCCACACACACACTCATGTTTTGTTTCTTTTTTACTTGTAAGCTAATAAATGCGTGTGTGATATGTTTGCATGTAGTAGTAGCAACTTTAAACGCTTATAGCTCCCAAAATACTAAACCGATTTTAATAAAATATAGATTCACATCTGTATAAAAAATCCTTTAAAACCATATAAATCTTTTTAAAATCGGTGCAGTGGTACCAGCGTAAAAGGGATTACAAAAAAACATGTTTGCCTATTAATTATATAGATATATATATTTGGAATACAGGCTCTCAATATATATATATATATATAGGGTGTTTTTTATTGAGGCATAGAACTTTAAGTTGGCATCACTTTTTTAACTGGCGGCCATTTTGTCAGCTGTCAAGTGATTAATATTTAGTTTGGTTTGCCATTTCATCATGAACAGGTTGACAAAAGAACAACGCTTGCAAATCGTGCAAATTTATTTCGAAAATAATGGTTTAGTTCGCGAAGCTTACCGCAAGCTCCGTCCATTTTATGGTCGACATAATCGTCCATCAGAGCAATTAATTCGGTTAACCATGGATCGTTTTCGCACTACGTTTACTCTATGTGATAATACGCATCCGCAGAGACGTCGAACAGTGCGCACCGAAGAAACAATTGTCGACGCCAACAAACCAGAAACGTTAGGGGACTTGGAAGCCAACATTCGTGGCGTTATTGCCAACATACGGCCCCATATGCTCGAAAAAGTGGTTGAAAATTGGACCTGTAGAATTGGCTTTATTCGAGCCAGCCGCGGCGGCCACATGCCCGAAATCATATTTAAACATTAATGGCATAAAATTATCCTTCCAATAAAGCCAAATTAATGGACATTAAAACGATTTTCTTGTGCTTTATTTCAATTCGAAGTTCTATACCTCTAAAAAAACACCCTATATATATATATATATATATATATATATGTATGTATATCGAGAGCCTGTATTCAAAATACGCCCACTCAAAAAAGATTACTTTTTAGTAGAGCGAAAAAACTAGTTAATGCGCTCATTATTGTAAAAATATATGATGTGCCTTCCATAATGTGGTTTAAATATGCTTAGTAATTAATTTGTAGGTCTGCAAAAAATATTTTATTTTGCACTGGTTTGCGTATTTTTATGAGAAAGCATATTTAAGTCGATCAAAAAACAAATATTTTTTTATTTTGTCGGAAAAAATATGTTTTTTTTAAATATATTTACGGCCTTATGTATAATGAAAAATTGGCATGAAGTTAGCATAAGTGACAAAATTTAACTACTTGTTGACGAGTTCTTCTGTACAATTTTACATAAAAAATCACCGCATAATTTAGTTTTAACACACGATTATATCCTAGCATGATTTTTAATGTAAAATTGTATGGTAAAACACGTTAAGACCATGTTCAATTTTGCCACTTTTTGATTATACATAAGGCCGTTAGTTTTTAATCAATTTGTGAAATCTTTTTCTCTCATAAGAATTGAAAAGCTACAAGAAGAAACTTAAAATACTATAAAAAAATAACTTAAGCCTGACCAAAGAATATAATGCTAGGAACACAATTGGGACGAACGACGAATTTTTCGGTGCGAACTTTCGTCATAAAAAATAAAACACATTTGTTCATATGAAAATGAACACAACACCGCCGACGAACTCTGAGATAGATTTATTTCTATTTTGTACACCGACGAACGACGAAAAAAACAATTTTCTCTCACTCTCTTTACATACACAATAAACAGTGTGACCAGATTTTAAAATAAAATGAAGCTAAATCACGTATGTCTTTAATATATTTTTAGAGAATACGCAATTTGGGTTAGAAAAGGCTAGAAAAGCTAAATGCGTTTTTAAAAAAGCTAAAAAAAGAAGCTAAGAGCTTAATAAAAATTTTAAAGCTAAGTCCAGAAGAAATAAGCTAAATTTAGCCCAAAATTAGGTAATATGGTCGCACTGACAATAACCAACTTTATCAATTATAAGAGCTGAATTCGCTGAGTAAATTCGTCGTTATTGTGCTTCACACGACGAATTTACGCAGCGAATTCTTATCGACGAATTCGTCGATGTGGACGAAATTCGTCGTTCGTCCCAATTGTGTTCCTAGCATAAATCATATAGAATGCGCATCTCATACAAGCTAAAATTTTCTGTGAGGGCTATTTGCAGCAGCGATGCCAACTTGGTGCTTTTGGCACTATTTTTAGTGCTTTTTGAAGACTCAAAACGCCAAATTTTGAGCGTTAGTGCCAAACTAAGAAAAGGCACTAAGTAGTGCTTTTAAGAAATTTGTGTATTTCTTAAAATTACTTTAATAAAAAAAAGCATACCTTTTTCGTCTGATATATTTCATTAAAGATGTTGGTACTAGTGCCGACATAGAGAATAGCTTAGAAAATATTAAACATTATTGAACTTAACCTGATCCTTACTCTTTTTTCACGTTAGTGCTTTTTACGCTTTTTAGATCTCAAAACTACGCTATTTTGTGCTTTTTTTAAATTTTGATGTGCTTTTAGAGCCAAAAAAGTTGGCATCACTGATTTCCAGTACTACCCGTCCAGCGTACACACTCTCATTTCTTTCTTCAGTGTATGCTACCAAGAATGATAAACTACAAGATTACGCCAATCAGAGAGTTTACCGTTAGACGTGACGTCACACGTCTATTATAAGAGTTGCCATAAAGTCTGGGAAAAATCAAATGAAAGACTTAAAGCATAACTATGGGAAATTAAGAAATTTAAACAAAGAAATCGCAACAAACAAATTGTATTCTATTATTTTATTTTCTCTACAAAAATTTTTCTTATTTGTTATTGAGAGTTTCTTTTAATTTTTGAAATTAAACTTATTTTATTAATCTTAGCAAAGCGCTTAATTTTAAATTTTATTAGTTATTTAATATTTTCTGTGTTAATACATAGCACCAAATCGAAACATACCAAAACTAAAGACTCTAACTATGATATATTTTTAAATAGCTATTTTCTATATAGTTCACACTGAATTTGTTATTTGTTTATTTAGTAATATTTTTTTAATAATATTTTTGTTTAAAATATTAGAAAGTAGAATTTTAAAACATCAAAAATGGTACATAATTTCAACAAGTAAACAAATAACAAATTCAGTGTGAACGCTACTAACCTTCTAGCAGGTACATTATACAAATTACAAAAGGATGACATATTTATATGTACTTATGTATATACACATTCATAAAAATATGTGTGTATGTACATAAGTCTGTATTGAGAAGTGATTGCACTTTTGTGAGAATATTCTCCATATTCAGTGCTATAAAAACGCTTGAAAATCTTAATTTTTAACGTATTTCTGATGTTATGAATGGTAAAGTTGGCTTGAAAAACTCTTTCCGATGATCTTTTCTTCTTAAATGTTGTCTTGGGAGAAAATATGCAAAAAACTACAAATATAAACATTTTAAGACTTTGTATGTCGGTTAAAAATCAATTATCTAATTACGGATAATATTAAAAAAATGGTAAATACCTACAACAAAAACACTATTGTCTTCTTGTTCGTAAGTAACTGCAAAAGTAAAAAAGTGGGATTATTATATATCCAATTTTCTTCGCCGAACTTAGCAAAACCAGTACTTGTATAGCGGTTGGCAATCCTGCAGTGAAAATAACTTTAAAGAGTTGTATAAAAAAAAATAAACCAAATTATCAGCCAATAGAAACGCCGTGTGCGTGACGTCACACGTCTACTATTTTTTTGCACTGGCGTAATCTTGTAGTTTATCATTCTTGTATGCTACGATCGCATTGCTGAGAGCAGCGTTGCCGTTGTGACATTAAAGTATCACTTTTGACCCCTTTTCGTGCCAATGAAACTTTTTATGACCCTTTTTCAATTTATCCCTCTGTATCATTTTAACAGAATGTATTCCGTAGGGCAATCATATACACAGTTTAGCATATCAGGTATTAGAAAAAGATCTCTTCGTCCAGTTGGCGATATTCGGCTCGATGTTGTCGATCATTTTATTGTTTTGGTCGATAGAAAAGCCAATAAATGGTAAAAATATTGCAAAAAATCTGACACCCAAATCCTTGATTCTAAATGCAAATTATTTCTGAGAGTATCACAATTAAAAAAATATGTATTTTAACTTACTTTCATCTTTAATCTTAATAAAACTTTTTATAAGTTAGTAAGTAAGTTTTTATAAAATGTTTATAAGTTAAAATAGGTTCAAATGAAGTATATTTGGAAGCCAAAATTGGGGCCTTAAAGTATACATGTATAAATGATCAGCATCAAGAAAAGTAAAGTAAAATATAGATGGAAAAACTGAAGTTAATTCATTTTCTTTTTAACCCCTGACTAAAAAGAGGGGTGTTATAAGTACTCGTACAGACCAAACGGCTGGACCGATTTTGATTTTTCTGTTTGAAAGGTGACTTGATCGAGAAGGTTCTTAGATATGTTTTAATGAAATCGGTCCTGCCGCTTAGAAGATATCACGTCTTTTCCAGAAATATTCGGGGGTTTTTAAAATTTTCAATTTTTGCTATTATTATAATTTTTCATTTATAAATGAAAAAAGTAAAAATAATTCAAATAATTAATCAATTGACTACGAACATATTTCTATAATACCGGCTAGTAGAGTATTTACAAATACAGTTTTTAATTGCAAATAAGACGAGTATGAACCTATTATAGATAGCTACTAAATATAAAAAAATCATGAAATCTAAAAAAAGAGTCAAGTCAAGTCAAGGTCAAGTTGCGGCATTTCACATCGAATGAAATTCCAATCGAAATTAAATGCATATTTCGTTCGATATCGAGTGCTATAATTTACTTAATTACTTAAGATTTATAAAAAAATTAGAGACTGTAAAAACGTAAATACATATATTGGACATGGTTGATCTCACTTATTTACATACTTAAAAACCAGCATAACTCAAAAAATTTACTTTGAGGAAAAACCATTTAAAGTTTCGTAGAAAATTTTAAAATTCGATTCTGAAGAGGATAATATAGTTATGCTATTCTTTTAAGGCATTATGCATAGTTCTTAAATACATATTTTTTTAACTGAACATCATGTATTTCCTAATAAGTTCTTTACTTGGAATCTACTTGTCTACTTTAAGTCTATTTGATAATTATTTCGTAATGCTAATTTATGTTTATACTTTATGTTTTTTTTTTTGTAAATTATATTTTATAAAGATGGAGAAATAAGGTGTAATTCACTGACTTTACAACTGCAGAATTTGGAAATTTATCATCCTTAAAACAACCTTTATTTCAGCAACAGCAACTTTTCTCCGAAAATCGGTATTTTTTGTGGTAAAACTCGGATATTTTTACATAGTTTTTTTTTTTTGCTATTGGCCGCATGTTTTGCTGTTGAAAAAGTAGCAAAATGCGACTTAAGTCGCACAACGGCAAAGCTGGTGATAAGAGCAAAGAATATAATGCTCTCAGTGTGTGTTTGCTTGCGCTTTATACTTTCCCCCCGCATCAAAAGCGTAAGCAAAAAATGTTTAATTTTTTAGCTCAGATGCGCATTCTATACATTTTATATTTTTTGGCCTACATGAAAGCCTCCTCCATCTCGAGGTGGTCAGCTTTAGCACTCTCTAACTCACTCTCTAGTATAACAGGGTCACTCCAAATTATAAAATTCGAAAGCTTATGACATTGACTATAATCGGTCTATACATAATATTTCTATTAGACTAAAGGCTCAGTTAGCCGACTGTAATGTAATGTAACTGCAACAGTAGAAAACAGCTGATGGATATTGTTATGTGAAAAGTAATGAAAATGGTTATAGAGATGTAGTGTAACGTAATCTACTTTTCATATAAAAATATCGATCAGCTGTTTTCTACGTTACAGTTACATTACATTACAGTCGGCTAACCGAGCCTTTACAGTTTAAAAGTTATACTTTCACATATCAGAATAAGAAAAATTGGTATAAAATGGTGAAAAAATCATTTTCTTTGACTCGAAATTTATATTACCGATGAATATTGCATAGGGGAGCTATTTGCCATCGGAAACTCATTTTGACCAAATCTGAGTTGACATATTTTGAATATATATATATATATATATATATATATATATATATAATAACATATCATTACTTTACATCAGTCTCTTTAGCTATCGATAAATCCATTTTTTTTTTTGACACGCCAACATTTATAACTTTCGTCCAGCTAGATTCGGTATTCGAACCATTGTGCATTTGCTGTCAATGGTCTTAATTAGAGAAGGGCGGCTGAAGTGGTTTTTTCGTTTCACGAACACGCACGCTCTAACACGAAGACGGTTGACTTGAGTATAAAATTTATATGGAAACACAAATTTTTTTCAGTGATTTTCATACAAAATTTTGAGGCGAGTGGTCTGCTTGACTTGTGGAATCTGCACATTAGCCACTATTATGACTCGTGTTGCAAGCGTGACACGAAAAAATCACGACATCACTTCTTTAAAACCGATTCGCCTTGAAGGTAGATTTGTAAATTGACAGAGAAAAAAACGTATCGCGTATATTCATTCATATATACATACGTAAATAAGTATGTGTGAAATTTATTAGGTTGTACGTGAATATTGTAAGATCTAAAAAAGGGAAGGAAAAATATGGTATCTTCCTAGCTACATACCACATACGAGTACATATGTATGTTTATTAATCTATTTATACATTAAGGCAAGTTCTACGCAAATAGTTACAAAATATTTTGAAATTTATTTATAAAAATTTCCCTTCCTTTCAGTGCGTGTTTGCATTGTCGAGGCACGTGGACACTACCGCAGAGCACCCCAGTTCTGTCCGCTGCTCGAGGCCACCAGCAATATGGAATGTGTAGTGGGCATTGATCGTCTTGATTGTGTGCGTCGCATACACAAGGGTACGGCACACTTTGGCGTACTGTCGTCCGAAGATTTGGTAGCGGCTCGTTGGGCTAGTGTGGAAATATTGGTGGCCAGTGAATTGAGATCGCACAATTCACCCTTTGAATATGAAATAGTGGCAGTTGTGGACAATGAAGCTGATATACATACAGTTCATGATTTGAGGGGTGCTAAACTCTGTCATCCGGGTTATGGTTTGAAGAATCATTGGACTGATGTGTTGGCTAATGTGAGTTTTTGGTGCAAACTATTCACTACGATTTTTATTTTGCCAAATTTTCTTTTATAATTTTTCCAGTATTTGGAATCGACCATGGTGTCAAAGTCCTGTGATCCTGAAATATCTATTTCAGAAGATCGCATAAGAAGCTCGTCCCGTTTCTTTGGTCCCAGTTGCAAAGCTGGTCCTTGGGTGCCAAATCAAAAGGAAGATCGTCAACTAAAAGATCGCTATCCCTCTCTTTGTCAAATGTGTTATGATCCTTATAGATGTGATATTGGTGACAAGCACTGGGGCCGTAGAGGTGCTTTATACTGCTTGACCAGTGGTGGAGGAAGTGTAGCTTGGGCCCGCTTGGATGATGTTAGAAGCCATTTTGGAGTAGGTTTTCCTTTTAGATTAAAATATTAAAAAAAATTTACTAACGTTGTTATTCTCACAACAGCTCTCTGGCCTGCAGGCTCAAGCCAATCCCAGTGAATACAGCTACTTGTGTATTGACGGACACTTGCAGCCTATTAATGCAACGAAGCCCTGTGTTTGGGTGGCCAAACCGTGGCCCGTTATAGCTGCAAGAAGAACTCATGCTGCCCAAGTGCAGCATCTGGTGACTGGTCTCAGTCATGACAGCCCGTCTAGTTGGCAAAATGCCCTGCTAAGCTTATTGGAAAATTTCCATGTCGAAATAAATCCTTTGGACAATGTGATACCTATCGATGACTACTTGGACCAAGCTACTGGCTTTCAAAGTGCCTACAGTTTTCCTGAATGTAATCCACCTCGATCAGTTGTGTTTTGTACCACCTCTATTATAGAGCACATCAAATGTTCTTGGCTGCAGGAAGCGTCCCAAGTTTATGGTGTGCAACCAAATATTCAGTGCATAAGATCGGCCACTTTGGATACCTGCATGGATGACATAAAATACAAAGCAGCCGATTTGGTGGTGGTGGACAATAAACAGCGTCTTAAAGCTCAACGTGAATATAAACTAAAGCCCATACTGTATGAGTTTTCCCAAAACATGCATGACCTCTATACCACTGTAGCCGTAATTCATAAAAATGCCAAATTTAACTCTTTTAAAGACTTGGAGGGAGCCGTAGCCTGTTTGCCTTCATACGAAGGCCCTGCTTATCTATCTATGCTAGAAACTATACGCAATCAAACAGGACAGCTCATATCTCCTCATAAATATTTCTCCCGGGATTCTTGTCTCTGGCATGGAGACAAAACCTGCTCTGATGTCTACAGGGGTGATGAGGGAGCCCTAAGGTGTCTAGCTCAAAAGGGAGAAGTAGCTTTCATAAGCTCCGCCACCTATAAGCAATATATCGTGGGTAATCTGACTTCAGCCTGGATCAAGCAAAGTGGCCATAAATCTTTTCAAATCCTTTGTCCTTATGGTAATAATGAAAGATATTCGAAATTTGAATTCTGCTACATGCACTGGACAACGCGCAGTTACATTATGACGCACGATGGGCCCCAATCAAGGCAAAATGAAATCTACAATTCGCTGCGTGAAATAGATGGCTTATTTGGAAAACAGTTCGGAGAGGATATAAGGCCATTTACCATGTACGGAGCATTCGATAAACAAAATAATGTCATATTCCGCGATCAAACAGATGAATTGCGCGGTCTAAGAGAAATTAAAAATGACATAAACTCCAGAACGATGGAAGACATTTATGATGATTACATAATGGACAAATACAAAAGCGACATTGATAGTGGCGCTGGTAAATTGAGTTTGCCACACTCTTATATTCTATGGCTATTAAGTGCAATGACAATGCTACATGCCTCAAAGCTGTTATTTCTTTAAGCGTTGTTTCCACATAGCCATTTAAGAATTTTTCCTTAGTTATTTATTGTGATATTAAAATTTAAGTTAAGCAATTTATTAGCAGGGCTAGATCACTGTTCTTCATACAAGAAAAATTAAAAAAAGTCACAAAACGTAAAGTACCCACTGACCTTACCTTAAGAGTATGTATATTATGTTAAGACAGAGTTATAAAATAAATATATATGTGCATACATATTTTCAATGAATCTAAATTACAAATATTTTTATTGAATTTTGAAGATTTAAAAAGGTCCTGTTTAAATATGCCAAAAGAACGCGCCATTTGTTAGCCCTCTTGAGTATTTTCATCATGCCGAATTTTAAAAAAAAATATTATCCATTCTGAATTAAGTTAAAATTATCCACTCTTTATCGAGATATTTAGTTTTTTAACTTTTTTTCTGCAAGGTGGCAAGCCTAAAACTTTCCACTATTACAAAAATCAAAAAATCCAGCGTGGTTATGAAAAACTCATACATTCTAAATTTGAGACATATCGATCCAAAACTTTGACTGAAATTGATTTTGACCTAAAATTTCCTCAAATTACCCAATGTAGTGTGGTTTAAACTCTTTAGGGCTAATAAATCAGTGCAAGTTAATCTCTATTTCTGGTTCAAAATGTGTTTAAACCAGCAAACCTATAAGTTAGTGGAGTATTTAAACCATCTGTAAACGCATAAAATTGGGCGTTTAAACTATCAATACAGGCCATATGAATTTGTTACTTACAGACCATATCGCTCATTTACTTCAATAGTGGCACAACTCAAAAAAACCAGTTTTGCAGAAAACGCGTTTTAAGTTTTCAATTTGCATATAACTCAATGGAGAAATTAAACAAAATTCTTCTCTCAAGAGGTGATGGTATAAGCTATTTATATGAAATTTTTATACAAGATAAAATACGAAAAAATACGAAAATACGAACTCAAAAAACTCATTTTTTGAGTTATGCCACTATTGAAGTAAATGAGCGATATGTTTTACATTTTTTTTTAATTTTTCGTCAGTTCTTGTCCGATATGTATTCTTACACTCTATTGTACTTTTATAAAATTTTACTTTGCCAGGAATATATATAATATCTTTCCCAGTAAAATTTGGCCACTTTTAATAAATTTTTTTTGCCTTTTTGATTGTGCAAAGAACTGATAGACTGCTGCAAAACAGCTATTTTTTGACATTCATTGTAGTGCTGCTACAATATTATTTTTTAAACTTCACATAAGGTATGGTTCCGGTGACCATTCGTCCTTTTTTTAAGAGGAAAATGTCAACAACAATACAATAGAAATTATAATCATTAAAGATTGGAATTACCTGACACAAGTCACAATTCAAAAGATCCTAGATGTTGAGGAGTGGAAAAAAATTGTTTATACTGTACAAATGACGCAAGTATGTAACATAAAAACAGGCATAACGGTATTTTATATCTTGTTTATAAATTTTATTTAAGCTTTAGGACTTTTTAATTAATTTGCAATTTTATTTATTTTTATCGATATTTCGCTTCAACTATGTGTAGCTACACAAAGTTGCAGTCATTAAAAAAAAGTACTTTCAAACAGTTTAATCTGGTGTATTGAATATTAGAGCCCCTTTATCCCTCTTTTTTAAGCTGATGTCAATTTGAGTTTTTTATGTACCATGGAGCCGATGCTATTAACCGTAAAACTTTTTTTTTGCCTAATTAATTTAATTTTTATTGCATTTCTAAATGTCCTTTATTTCTTGTTGAAAAATATGGTCACCATAGGTATGGTGCACTGATTTACTCCTGTTGAGTTTTAACCACATATAAAGCTGAGTTTAGTTCAACTAAACCAGCGCTTAACCTTTAACTGATTTATTAGCCCTTTAGAGTTCTCGTTGAACCTTCATAGTGAAGAGACATTAAAGCGGATTTTTTTTTACATACATACATACGAAACAAATATAAAAAACAACAAAATCAAAAATCATACAAAAAATATTCGTAATACATATTCACCTTGATAAATAAGCTTATTGGCTTTACTAATATTTTTTACATAGCAAGAAATAGCAAAAACAAACAAAAAACCGTAAACACAAAGTTCCCTTGAGGAATAATACTCTGTATGAGTACCTCAAAGGAAAAAAATTTTGAAGTGAGTTCTAACGGCAGAAATGCTTATTTTACTGTGAGTTCTGAAACTCTTAATGAAAAAAATATAAATAATAAATCTGATGAAAATCTTTTTTAACGGCAAAGCCAATTTTTCGTCAGCGATCAACTTCGCTTTGTCCAATGCCAACTAGTGAATCGTTAACATTACCATTGCCTAGTACTTCTTCATTTAAGTCTGCGATATCATCCGCATCGGGCTCGCCTTCATCACTAAACCAAGTTATCACTACAGATAACAGTAGCTCAAAACCCAAGGTACAAGTGGAAATGGACAGATATATAACAGTGGTAAAGCGTGGGCGAAGCCCAAATTCTTCAAAAATTTCATCTGCCCCAAAGATGTCTAGGGATAACAGCGCATCATCTACCAATCGTCAAAATCGTTTTTCATTATTGCAAGACACCGACGACAAGCCCTCTACATCATCGCAAAAGTCTTTTAAGCCACCACCTATTTATCTGAGAGAAAAAAATTCTAACGCGCTTATAAAAAAACTACTGTAGACCATTGGTGAAAATACTTTTCACATCATTCCAATTAAACGAGGTAATATTGATGAAACTAAAATCCAAA
This sequence comes from Tachina grossa, assembly GCA_949987645.1. Taxonomy (NCBI): domain Eukaryota; kingdom Metazoa; phylum Arthropoda; class Insecta; order Diptera; family Tachinidae; genus Tachina; species Tachina grossa. The sequence continues at coordinate 54,292,276 of OX465278.1, forward strand.
TATATAAAGAAAAAGATTTCCGAAAAATCGTTAGTGAATTCGAAAAAAATAAAACAAATTTTTACACATACCAACTTAAGAGTGCTAAAGGCCTACAGATAGTATTAAAGGGCATAGATTCATATGTTGAACCCGAAGAAGTAAAATGTGCACTTGTCGACCAAGGATTCAAGGTAAAAAATGTTACCAACATATTTAATAGAGAAAAGGTCCCCCAACCCCTATTTCGGGTTGAACTGGAGCCGAATGACATACAATTGAAAAAAAATGAAGCCCATCCAGTTTATAACGTAAAGTATCTCTTACATCGAAAAATCACAGTTGAAGAGCCACGTAAGCGTTCAGGTCCCGTACAGTGCCATAATTGCCAAGAATATGGCCATACGAAAACTTACTGCAAGTTACCTACAGTGTGTGTTATCTGCGGTGAATTGCATGGTACTGCTAGCTGCACTAAGCCAAAAGATCAAGCAGAAAAAAAATGTAGTAATTGTGGAGGTAATCACACAGCTAACTATAGAGGGTGCCCTGTATTTTCTTTTCAAGCTAACTCCAGCTCTACAAGTAAACGCGAACTCCGACACTTTTGCTCAAATCAGCCAACCAGTTACTTCACGTGTATCGTATGCTGATGCTGCTAAGACTAGTTCAATTCCCACGCAAAATATTCCACCGCCAAATAATTCAACGAATTCAAACTCAAGCTTTAACTTTAGTCGCCTTGAAGCTACTATTGAGAATCTGGTGCTAACTATAAACAACTTTACTACAAATATGACAAGTATGATGCAAGAAATGCTGCGAATGCAGAATACACTGCTTCAAGCATTAGTTAATAAACCATGAATACGTTAAAAATATGTTTCTGGAACGCAAACGGCATTCGCCAACATAAAAATGAACTTGAGCACTTCCTCATGGAAAAAAATATTGATATAATGTTGGTTTCTGAGACTCATTTGACCTCAAGAAGCTTATTTAAAATAAATGGTTACACTTTATATGATACAAAGGACCCGAGAGAGAGAGCATGTGGTGGATCAGCAATTCTGATTAAGTCAAGACTCAAGCACTATGTCCTTGACAACGTTAGTGAAGAATATTTGCAAGCAACGAATATTTTCGTAGAAAATTTTTGTGCGAATTTCGTGATATCATCAATTTAAGCTACGGTCACACTTGTCAAACATTTGCCCAAAAAAGCGTAACCACTAAATGCTAATGAAAAATCCTTGAATTCAGAGAAAAGTTTGTCAAGTCAAAGAGTAGCCAATATTGTTGGATTCTATGACATTGTCCATTAGTTGTGTTAGAAACAGTTTAATATGATAAACAAGTGTCTGGATTAAAACTTTTTTCAGTAGTGTTTGTTGGTTACGCTTTTGGGCAAATGTTTGACAAGTGTGACCGCACCTTTACTCACCTCCCAGATTTTCAGTTACCGAAGATCAGTATGAGAAGTTCTACAAATCGCTTGTTCAATACAATTTCAAAAATGGGCTTAGATGACATTTCGAGTGGGGAGCCTACTTACTGGCCTACTGACGTAAGAAAAATTCCAGATGTTATAGATTTTGCCGTCACGAAAAATATTCATAGGGACTTAATTCATGTAGAGGCCTCTCTAGATATGTCCTCCGATCACTCTCCAACAATAGTTACAATTTTCAACCCACTAAGGAGTGATTTAACTAACTCATATGTGAAGATGATTAATGTAATCAACTGGCTGGTATTCAAAAAATATCTTAGTAGTCACTGCGTAGAAAACATTCAGCTTAGATCATGCGATGATATTGAATTTAACATTGCCAATCTTAACGAAAATATTAAACAGGCTGCTGAACACGCCACTACCTCCTATCCGTAGACCGGCTTTAACAGAATTTATTCTACGGAAATTGAACGTCTTGTATGTGAAAAAAGGAGAGCTAGAAGAGAATGGCAACAACACAGATCACCCCTAAATAAAATCAGAATTAAAGAATGTACTAAACGACTCAAAGAGCTGCTATCGTCGGAAAAAACTGCACTACTGGAAAAGTATTTAGAAGGTCTTGATGTAACGTCCGCATCTAATTACTCTTTATGGCGCGCTACTAGAAATCTTAACCAACCCGTTGATCTTAAATCACCATTGCGTACTGCGACCAGAGGCTGGGCAAGAAGTGATAGTGAGAAAGGTAACTTATTTTCTGAGCATTTAAAATCTGTATTCACTCCCAATTCATGTACGGGTGCTGCTGATTTACCGAGTGTAGTTTCTCTACCCCCTCGTCCCTTAAGGTTTAAGAAGCGTGAAGTACAAAAAGTAATTGCTGAACTCAACCCGAAGAAAGCTCCAGGTATTGATGGCATTAGTAACAAAATGCTCATGAACTTGCCTCATATTGCAATAAGAATCCTGCTATTTACTTTTAATGCTATTTTAAGAATGCAGTATTTTCCACATAACTGGAAACTGGCCAAGATCAAAATGATTCCAAAGGCGGGCAAAGATCTTACCAAGACTGAGTCATATAGGCCTATAAGCTTACTATCTACAATCTCAAAGCTTTTCGAAAAGCTGCTCATGACTAAATTGTCCAAAATTTTAACTGATAATGGGTGCATCCCGGACCAGCAATTTGGCTTTAGAAGTCAGCACAGCACGATTGAACAAACGCATAGACTGGTCCAAGTTGTAAGAAGAACATTTGAAGAAAAGAAGTATTGTTCTGCTCTCTTTATTGATGTTTCTCAGGCGTTTGATAAAAAATGGCACGAAGGCCTAGTTTTAAAATTGAAGACATATCTGCCAATAAGCATTCAAAAGCTTTTGGAAAGTTATATTATTGATAGGAAGTTCACTGTTGTGGAAGGAGAGTTCACGAGTGTGCCCGAAACTATATCTTCTGGTGTGCCCCAGGGTAGTATTCCGGGTCCTGTCTTGTATTTAATATATACTTGTGATATGCCTGTGAGCAATAATATCCATATTTCTACTTTTGCCGATGATACAGCCTGTATGAGTGTGCACGAAAAGCCTTATGAGGCATCCCGCAATCTCCAGGAACATATCACTCAGCTGGAAATATGGTTGAACTTATGGAGAATTAAAGTCAATGAACAAAAGTGTGCCCATATAACGTTCACCCTAAGAAGAGATACTTGCTCCCCCATTCGAATCAACAATCAAAATATTCCTCAACATTCCCAAGTGAAATACCTTGGTATACACCTTGATCGAAGACTTACATGGAAACATCATATTGACTCTAAGTTAACTCAGATGAAACTTAACTTAACTCAAATATATTGGTTGATTGGCAGAAACTCAACACTCAGCCTAGACTGCAAACTTTTATTATACAAGTCGCTTTTGAAGCCAATATGGCGCTACGGAATTAAGTTATGGGACACTGTTTCAGCTTCCAATGTCGAGAGAATCCAACGAAGGCAAAACAAAATTTTACGGTTAATAACATCGGCTCCATGGTACATCCAAAATTCTATTATACATCGTGATTTAAATATGCCACTAGTGACTGAAGAAATTGTAAAATACGCAGGCAAATATTTAACAAAACTCGAATCACATCCTAATCCGCTTGCTCGTAATATTTTGAACTTTACTGGACACGTCCGCTTAAAAAAGAGGGACACACGGGCTCTTATACCTAACACTCCAGATGGGACTACTTGAAAATACTTTCCCCCCCCCCCCCTTTTTTTTTGATTATCACTACTAATGTATTATTTATAACTACCACTAAGTTTATGTCCGACACTGGTCGGGCCTAATAATTTTTTTTTATTGATTTAAGATTTGAATACTTATTGTTAGTTCATATATGAAGATACAATAAATAAATACATGCATTAAAAAAAAATAGCCCTTATTGTGTGTAATATTACCATACAGAGTATCAAAATAGTGGCAGCATCTTCTGTGTAAATATTATTGACACATTTTAATACTATGTGGGAAGAAGAGGAAGCTGTTTAATTTTATTTTTTACAAGTAGAGTATTGGGTGTATTAAAAGAAAAAGATAAATAACAAAAATATAAAAAATATAAAAATATAAAATATAAAAAATATATAACCGAATATATCTAGAAAAGATGTGGTATGTTCTAAACGGCTGGGCCGTTTTTCTTAAAACATAGCTAAAACCATCTCGATTAAGTAACCTTTCAAACAAAAGAAACTAAATCAAAATCGGTGCAGCCGTTTGGTCTGTACGCATCATCGAAATGCAACCAACAAAATAAATTGCTAATCTCTCTCATTGTGAATGGCGTCGTTGATGTCACATCAAGACGACAGTCAATATTGTCACTTGTCTGCTCTTTATCGGCAACAATTGGATCCTATTGACAATCTCTTAGTAATCTCTAAGGGTTTGTATATGAATGGAGCATGTTAACAGTAGTCAATTGTTATCAAAAAAGAGTAGACAAGTGACAATTTCTACTGTCGTCTTGATATGACGTCGAAGACGCCATTCACAATAAGGGGGAATATTTAATTTAAAAAATTAAATTGAAATTTTTCTGGTCAATTAATTACTAAACAAAATTATTTGTTGAATTATATCATAAGGAGATATAGAAGAAACACAAGAAATTATGTATTTTGTGTATTCATTATTTGCATATTTAAGCATATTTACCTCTCAGCTAAAGAGCTGAGTATTTGCTAAGTACGTTAGCAAGTTATTCCAGAAGTTGCCGGTTCGACTACGTCCAAACACATTTAGTTTTATTCGCATACAAGCAAACAATTGTTTCGAGATTTGTGATTTTGTATACAAAAATTCTCAGAAGTGGGATTTGCAAATAAAAGCGAGACGTTAAAAAAAGTCCAAACGTAAAGTAAGCGTGATGCGAAAAGTAGAAGAGAACCTCACACGTTTGAAAAGGTTGAACGTGATAAAACCATATACGTTTGAAAAGGTTAAACGTAGTAATTGGTTTTTGAGGGAAAATGAAGTTTCAAGAGCTTAAGGTGGAGCAACTCAAGAAAGAGTTGAATAATTTGGATCTACCAACAACTGGTAACAAGGTCGAACTATAGAAAAGATTATTGGAAGAGTTGCAGCGACGCAACATCGACATAGAGAGTTATGTGTTCGATGAAAAAAAAAAAGAAATTGAGTTATGTACTCCTGCAGCAGACAACAGTACAGACATCAGCGCAATGTTGGCCGCAATGATGAAAAAAATGGAGGCAAACAATCAGAAACTTTTTGGGCCAAATGATAGATGAAGTCAGGACCGAAGTACGAGAAAATCTAAGGCCACAAAAGAGCAACTTTTTTTTTTTTTTTTTTTTTTTTTTTTTTTTTTTTTAATACATGTATTTATTTATTGTATCTTCATATGTAAACTAACAATAAGTATTCAAATCTTAAATGTATAAAAAAAAAATTCTTAGGCCCGACCAGAGTCGAACATAAACTTAGTGATAGTTATAAATAATACATAAGTAGTGATAATCAAAAAGGAAAAATAAATATATTTTCCAGCAGTCCCATCTGGAGTGTTAATTATAAGAGCCCTTGTGTCCCTCTTTTTAAGGCGCATGTGTCCAGTAAAGTTCAAAATATTACGAGCCAGCGGATTAGGATGTGACTCGAGTTTTGTTAAATATTTGCCTGCGTATTTTGCAATTTCTTCAGTCACTAGTGGCATATTTAAATCACGATGTATATTTGAATTTTTTATGTACCATGGAGCCGATGTTATTAACCGTAAAATTTTGTTTTGCTTTCGCTGGATTTTCTCGATATCGGAAGCTGAAGCAGTGACCCATAGTTGAATTCCGTAACACCATATTGGTTTCAAAATCGACTTGTATATTAAAAGTTTACAATCAAGTTTACAAATCAAGCCAATGTATCTGAGTTATTTTAAGTTTCATTTGTGTTAGCTTTGAGTCAATATGGTGTTTCCATGTAAACCGACGATCAAGGTGTATACCAAAGTATTTCACAGGTGAATGTTGAGGAACAACTTGACTGTTGATTTTAATGGGGGGACAAGTATCTTTTCGTAGGGTAAAGGTTACATGTACGCACTTCTGTTCGTTTACTTTTATTCTCCATAAGTTTAACCATAGCTCAAGCTGTGTTATATGTTCCTGAAGATATCGGGATGCCTCATGAGGGTTTTCGTGCATACTAAGGCAGGCTGTATCATCGGCAAATGTAGAAGTATGGATATTACTGTTCACAGGCATATCACAAGTATAAATCAAATACAAAACTGGCCCCAATATACTCCCTTGAAGTACACCGGATGAGATAGTTTCGGGCGCGCTCATAAATTCTCCTTCCATAACAGAGAACTTAAATATAACTTTCCAAAAGTTTTAGAATGTTATTTGGTAGATATGTCTTCAATTTTAAAATTAGGCCATCATGCGAAACTTTATCAAACGCCTGAGAAACATCAATAAATAGGGCAGAACAATACTTCTTTTCTTCGAATGTTTTCCTTATAAATTGAACCAATCTATACGTTTGTTCAATGGTGCTATGCTGACTTCTAAAACCAAATTGATGGTCCGGTATGCACATATTATCTGTTAGACAAGGGGACAATTTTATCATGAGCAGCTTTTCGAAGAGTTTTGACATAGTTGACAGCAAACTTATTGGCCTATATGACTCTGCTTTGGTAAGATCTTCTAGAAAAAAAACTACAAAATGGTAGCTGAAGTACGAGAAACATCTATGGCCACAAACGACATATGTACTTTACAAATGGAAATCGAAAATTGTGACTAATGTTTAAGAATCACCTGGATCCAAAAATGAGAAACTTCAGGAAATTGTTGAAGCCATAAACAGACGGGCAGAAGGTGTAAATATTATTGACACATTTTAGTTTTATTTGAAATGTGAGTCAACAAACTTGACGAGAAGATTTCTGGCTGGGAGCAGATGGATGACGACATTTCTGGCTGGGAGCAGAAGAAAGCGTTGACGAAAAACTGAATACAGTGAAAGATGAAATCAACAGTGGTCCATGTCAACAAGTTGAATGTGAGCGATTATTAATTTAATACAAACTGTTGTGGGAGAACACTAGAATTCTATTTTTAAATTTAATAGGCTAGGTTAGGTTAGTTGGGAAGGGTGGTGTTGTAACATATATCCACTGGGAGACCGAATTCTGTTAATATAAGTAACCTCCAATAAAAAGCCCAAATACGTCCTACTCAATTCTCATGATAGGTCCCCGGATATCTTTCACCTTGCACTTTGCAATATCAATAATGCTCTCATGGAAGCGTCTGCCCAGGCACCTAAGCCCATAAATTTGCGAACTCGGGCAATGTCAGATTATTCTTAATCCTCAAACATCCTACATAAATCTATAGTTTCCCCAGTGCTGGTTCTCATTGTAACCGAGCAGTGACCAGTCAACGCACCTATTCTACATATAAACTAGCAGTTTGGATCTTCCTAAGTCCAGGGTTGTCAGATTTTTTTCGACATATTTCGCCAAATTGATTTTAAAAATCGCCAAAAATTAGTTTTACATAGTTTTTCTTAGTATATGTATATTTGATAATAAATTTATTTTTACATAACACTTTTTTTAATATAAATTTTTATAAAATGATCGTATAAAATTTATCAGAAAATCGCCAAAACTGTAAATAAGATCGCCAAAAATTATTTCTTGTGAATTTTTCTCATCCAAATTTAAAGCGCATTAAGAACTGTAATTAATATAAGAAAAATTATTAAAATCAAATTGTTTTTTTTTTAATTTCTTGCAGACGGGTTTTGGTCGGATTTATTTTTGAAACTACTCCTTCAACAAAATAATTTTCCTGAATTAGAAAAATTTTGAAGTTCAATTTTGTTAAAAAAAATAGCCATAATAATCGCCAACAAATTTATTTATCGCCACGTCGCCAAACCAAAACTTTAGACGTCAAAAAAGTTGGAAAATCGCCACGTTTGGCTAGAAATCGTCATATCTGACAGTCCTGCCTGAGTCAAGTTTTGACCACATAGTCGTCGAGACTCTACTATCTTCTCTGCTTCTCCTGGCAGTATTTCACACTTAATTACTGCGTTGCTTGTAATTAGTAATAACCCAATGGTAATTTAACCGACCTATCACACATTCCCAGCATGGCCGGGAACCAAACATATTCTGCTGCTATATCTTTACATAAGCAAGTTGAGGCCTTTCCTTCAGTCAATAATACTTTTACATACGGAAAGCTTAATTTGCAAAGTTTTTGTAGGAAAGAAAGGAAAAAGCTCCCTCTCTACCCAATCCCTCGGAGTTCATTATAACCAAGGCGTATGTAACCAGTTGGCAGCGCTACTTCAACTGACAATTTCTTGCTCTATGTGCTTTGTATCTGAGGTATGACAAAAACTTCGTTTTGTTTTGGTACAATTATTTTTGTGCTTTTGACGTTCTTCGGTTCTTTACACAGCTATGGTTGCCATATTTTTATGTAACAAATCCTTACGCAATCACCTTCTAACAAAATTCCTCTGCATTTTTAATTTTTTTAGAATGCCTTGTAATACAACTTTTTTAAAAGAACTCTCATCAGGTCGGTCGTATAATCATAATTTAATAATTTCACCACACGATAAAGCTATGCCTGATAACTAACTTATTTATATATGTACATATATCTGTGCTTATTTCCTTTTCAGTTAAACTTCTAAACGAGAAAATACTAGATGAGCAGTTAAGAAAACCGCTTGTACTACGAGCTGGCGAAAAAACATCCGAACAGCAACATCATCCTTTCCCCATTCTCCGTACAAACATGCATTGCCATGAGTCGTATGGGAGCGAGTGGTAATACTGCTTGCGAAATGGATAGAGTTTTTATTTCGTCTGATCAAAATCCCAATCATTTGGCTCTCCACTATTATAATATTTTGAAAAATTATCAGAATAGTTCGATTCTCAAAATCGCCAATAAAATTTACATCAAGCCTAACATAAAAGTTAAAGAAGAATTTAATAAATTGTTAAATGAAAAATTCTTTTCATCAGTTGAAGCGGTAGACTTTAGCAATGGTCAAGTAGCTGCCAGCACTATAAACTCCTGGATAGAAGACAAAACTAATAATTTAATTAAAGATTTGGTATCACCAAATGTATTTAATAATGACACTAGATTAGTGCTGGTTAATGCCATACACTTCAAAGGAGAATGGGTATACCAATTTAATAAGAAAGATACAAAAGAAACTGATTTTCATGCCGATAAAAATACTTTTAAAGTGCAAATGATGTATAGAAAAGCTGATTTCAGTTATGGCTTTCTACGCGACTTGAATGCTGAAGCAGTAGAATTGCCCTATAGGGATTCTGATTTGTCCATGCTGGTTATTTTACCACGACGTAATACCAATTTACTTGAGGTAGAAGAAAAACTGAAAAATATTTCATTGGCCGACTTAAGCAATAAGATGAGAGTTTCCGAAATTGAAGTCTATTTGCCAAAATTCGATGCTGAATTTAAAGTTGAATTGTCGGAACCTTTGCAGGAGGTAGGAAATACGGAAAATACGAGTAACATTTAATTTAATTTACCAATAATAATTTTTTTTTAAATTTATTTTACTCAAAGTTGGGCATGCGTCGCATGTTCTCCAGAGAAGCTGAATTCGATCGTATACTGGCTGGCGAATCACATCTCCATGTGTCGTCAATGATTCATAAAGCTGCTATTGAGGTTAATGAAAAGGGTGCTGAGGCCGCTGCGGCTACCGGTAAGATATTTGTTTTAATTTTTAAATTCAATGAAAACATTATTTACAGAGTGTTTGTACTCCTTTGCTACTAAGAGCTGTCAAACAATTCAACTAGTCTTGTATCGAACTATTTCAGTAGCTCGTTTTTGATAGAAACCAATGATCAAGTCTGCAAGTGTATACTCAGCGTAGGTTAAAAGTTGCCCAATGGACTTGGGTCGAACTCATTCACTCGGTCGTTTTTCACACAAACCCATGATCAAACCCATGTAACTTAAATGGGTTTGGTCATTGGTTTGTGTCAAAAATGACCCACTGAATAAGTTCCACCCAAATCTACTATTGCCAGCGTTGCCATATTTTTTTTTCCAAAACCTTCAAGTCGAACAAAAGAAAATCTTTTTTTCTCATTGAAAATCTTTTTTTTTAATGATTTTACTAAAAAAAATTCATTTTACTGAATTGAAATTCAGGAAAAATATATTTTGTTTCATATGAAATAACAAATGTAAAGTTAAATAATACAAAATAGTTACTAAATAGAACATGTATAAGATAAATACATGTATGGACATAATTCATACTTTTGATCAAGGAAAGGAAGAAAATATGTCAGCACTTTAGTCAAAAGGACCTTAAATAATATGTATCCTTAAAAATCTTATTTTTAACAAAGAAATCTTTTAGGCCCGATAATTGACTTCTCAATTATGTGTCATTTATATTTAAGTGCCACTTAAGTACCGAATTCATTTCTTCAGCATAAAGTTGAGAGCCATTTAAATGCCCAACCTTGTATAATTAAATCATACTTAAGTCTTACGAGCACACCATATGTTATTGTGCTGGTGTGTGTTTATTGAAAACATGTACATGAACATCATGTGGTCGTATTAAAAAGAATTTCGTTTAATTTTCATAAATATATAACATATACAATACATAGTTTCATATCATCGAATAAATAAATAGAAAAATTCGTTCTGATGCTCTTTTGGTTTCATAAAATTTGTTTTTATGCAATTTTAATTTTCTACATGTTGATAACCTAACATTCTTATTTACATTAAACATCTGTTTTCTTTTTGAACTAAAACAAAATAATTAAACTGCATTTAAGCACAACTTAAAATTAAGTGGCTGTTAGCTAAATGACACTTACACAGAAAAAAAATGATTTGTAAATACAATTAATTTTTTTGTTATATCAATTAAATAATTAATTGATTTTGAACCTACAACGATTTTTGTAAATACAATTAACGAAATTGTAAGTTGAAGGAAAATCTTAATAATATTTTTAATTAAATATATCAACAAATAATTTGTTGGAATTTATTTTTTTTCAACATTTATTTTTGTTAGATTTCAAAGTTATTTCAATTAAAGTTATTGTTATATTAACAATGAGAATTATTGAATTTCTGTATCATAATTCTTATATTAACAAGCTTTTTATACACAATCACAATCCTCGAAACGACTTTTTTCTTGTCTGCGAAAAACATTAAATGTCTTTGGGCGGAGTTGAACCGGCAACATCAACACTAATAAACTGACTCACTTACCTCTCCGCTAAAGAGCAACACTTTATTAAATACGCAAATGATGAATACATACAAAATATTATTTCTTGTTTCTTCTACATTATCATATAATTTAACAAATAATTTTGTTGAGTAATTTAATTGACTACAAAAATTTAAATTTGTTATATCAACAATGATGATTGTTAATTTTTAAATTAAATGTCAACAATTTGTTTTGTTGGTTGCATTTAGATGATATTTTTTTCTTTGTAATTGAGAAGTAAATTATTGGGCCTTAGTCTTGTTAACATACCAAAAAACTTCAAAAATAAGATACATCTTCACATATGGTAACGTGACTATTGCCCGACTTTAAGCGGGGTACACACTATCGAATATGAGTGACAGTGAGAAGTTCAACAGTTTGGAATGATAGTATTGCCTGTTCAGACCATCGCTCATGTTTGTTTCAAACCGTCATTCAAGAAAAAAATTGGAAACACAAACATGGAAAATTAGAAAATTGGATGCGATTATTTGATAATAATAATTTTTTATAACGAATTTTTTAATTTTAATCACCCTTATTCCAGTTGTCGGCATCGACGTCACTTTAACATAATATCAAAAAATTGGGGCTTGTGTACCCGTTGTCGAAAACAACTTAATCCTGTTGGCAGGTTTACGCTATTTTCTAGACCTTAGGGAACGGAAATAGATTGTTCAGTTGCCCAAAATTGTTCTGGAGAGCGAGTACACAAGCTCCAATTTTTTGTTATTGTATTAAAGTGACGTCGATGTCGACAACTGGAATAAGGGTGAATATGTATGTATATAAATTCCTTTAAAAAAATAATTTTCCGCGTTCGAACTGTGCAGGTTATCCTACAAAAATATATCTGGATTGACACTTTTTGGAACACACTATCAGTCAAAAACCGACTAACTGTCACTCAATCGCAAACATATTCGTTGCTAATTGTTGACTGACGAAATTTGTGTTCACACTATCGATCAAGCCAAAATTTGAGCAAAACTGTCCCTCATGTTCTATAGTGTGTACTCTATTTTAGGACTTTGCGTTGAAGGAGACGCAAATGTGACAGACCTCATAAGAAAACTTATGTATTAACTTATGTAGTTGTCGTATGATGGATTATAAGTGCCTCGGCCTAGAAACAGTTAGCCTTTTTCTAACCTACCATTTAAGGCCGGGGCACAATGAATCCCTTATACGTATGACGGATTCATTGTGCCAGGGACATTACACATGAAACTAATTACAAGAAAGTAGCAATACAATCACATTTTTTCACTAACACACTCACATTGTTTTTAATTTCCAGTCAGCTTTCACCGATTTTTTCAAGAAAGTACATTTTTGATGTTTTCAGAAAGTAAAATGAAAAAAAGGTTAACAGCGTTACCCCCTTTAAAGATTTGTACAAATGTACAGGATTGTGGTAAAAAGATATCATAAATTATCTTTATTTTGTATAAATATTTAAAGAATTATAATATCTTTTAAGGGCACATAAAACATAATTATTATCCAATCAGACAAAGGTAATAAGACAGTAATCATGTATAGGGAAGAATACAATAAAAAAATGCAGTCATTATTAGAAAACAAGGACACATACAAAACCATAAGGATAGATCCAACATCGAAACTACAGAGAGAAAACAACAATATCGTCACGGAATTACACAAAAAACAATGTATTGATATATACCAAAAACACAAATTACAAAGTTGCTCAGCAGTAGCGCCTAGGATATACGGATTACCAAAATTCCACAAAATGGGTACTCCACTAAGGCCCATAGTATCTTCAATGAAAGTACCGTGATACCAACTTTCTAAACATATTGGGAAAATTTTAAAACAATTAATATCTGATACGTATAATATAAAAAACTCATCCCAACTAACAGACAGTTTAAAAGACATAAGAGTCGATGAAGAAGAAATCTTAATATCATTTGATGTAGTTTCCTTATTCACCAACATTCCTGTACATTTGGCAATCAGAACAATAATGAGAAAATGGGCTATTGTACAGAAATTTACAAAAATACCCAAAAAATTATTTCTACGGATTTTACAGTTCTGTCTTACTGATAACAACTATTTTGTATACGACAATAATATTTACAGTCAAATATTTGGAATGCCTATGGGTAATCCCAACAATAGCGGATATCATATTGGACAATCTTCTTGACGACACAATTTCAGAATTGAAACAAGAAAATATAGATATTAAGTATATAGTTAAATATGTAGATGACATGTTGGCAGTAATTAATATAAAAGACAAAGATAAAATTTTCAGTTTGTTAAATAAATATCATCCGAAAATTAATTTCACTATTGAAACGGAAAAAATAAGTGCATAAACTATCTTGACACGACCTTGCACAGAGTAAACAGAGGGATTATTTTCGATTGGTACTCGTCAGGTAGAATAATTAATTTCAACTCAACTCAACCAAAAAATGCAATTATAAATACCGCAAAAAGCTTAATACGCAGGGTTTTAAATATTAGCAGTAATTGTTTTCATGAAAAAAAAATATAAGGAAAATAACAACAATACTTCAAAATAATAGTTTTCCTATAAAATTAATAAATTCACTAATAAATGAAACAGTAAAAACATTATCTAAAAAGTATTCAAGCAATATAGAACAAAACAATGTAACAAGTAACACAATAAAATATTTCAGTGTATCATAAGTATATACCTGGTTTGACTAACACTAAAGAAATCAAATCAGCTGTGGAATCAAAACAAATACAATTTGCCTACAAGTCAAACACAACACTAAATAAAATATTTACAAAAGTTAAGGCGCCAATAAACAAACAACAACAATGCAATGTTGTGTATGAAACAGTGATGGGAAAGTTGGTACGATCGTACTTTTTTTGATACTATTTGACATGAAAAGTACCGTAGTACTCCCGCAACACATTTGATACTCTCACGGTATGCATATATTTTGCCAAGAATTAAAATTATTTTTCGACAAATTGCACGAAACTTTATTACATAGTTAAGATATTTTAGAAAAGTGTAATCCTTCCCTATTAAATATAAACGAAAACCTATTTGGCTCAATGATATTTTTTATAGCACAGAAGTTGACATATACATATGTAATCACGAACCATGTTCAAACTAAAGGGCTACGTAAATGGTTCTAAAAGTTTTGTATTCTATTTCACACTACTGCCAAGCAGTCTGTTTTATTGCAAACATAAATAACAAAAAAAAAACTAACAAAACATGACTCTCACTAAAATCAATCAAGCATCATTCGAATAGTTTTTCTCTGCAGTTTTGTTAGTGCTTGTCTTCTCAAAACAAGTAGAACATCAAAACAAAAAGCGAGAATGAAAAAAACAACACTAAATCATAGCAGAAACAACGAGTGCACTAGAACACGAACACAAACATGCAAACTATGTATTTATGTTTATGTATGTAATTTTTTTTTTTTAAATGTACATAAGTATGTATCATATTATTTCATAGTAAATAAAACCTCTTTTCAGCTTTCATAATCCTAACGAAGCGCAATGTTTCTTCTATATGGAAAATTGTCTTTGCTATCAGAACATTCAAGCATGTTTTGAATGTTCTATGTGAATTTTGATGTTCTATTTCATTTTTGTTTTGAAAGGCTTGGTTTTACTTCAACATTGTTCTATTGCAGTTTTGTTCTGTACTGCAGTATTCTTATCGTAAAGCAAAACACATCTCTTTTTAAAGTTTTGTTTTAAAATAACGACGCAGAATACACACACATTTTGAAATTAATGAGAGTGCTTGTAAGCCTTTTTTTAAGCCTTGTGCCACGCTCTAGTTAAAACAATTGTTGTATATAAGTTTAAAGGCAATTGTAAAAATGTTGTAGTAAATTCTGTCAAGACCTGAGGGCAAAAGTGGATTTTTACAATGAAATTTTAAATTGGTAAGTTTCCCCCTGAAAATATTTTATCGGGTAAGACCAACAGCATTATACCACTTTTAATTACAATGTTTTAAAGCAAAAAGCATAATTTTGAAAATATTAACAACCAATATAAAGCATTGGCTGATATGGACGAACTGAAGCCATTAACAACAGAAAATAT
Source organism: Tachina grossa (assembly GCA_949987645.1). NCBI lineage: Eukaryota > Metazoa > Arthropoda > Insecta > Diptera > Tachinidae > Tachina > Tachina grossa. Next base: position 54,307,685 of record OX465278.1, read on the forward strand.
ATGCAGCTTCTGGTCTACAGTGGCTAAAACTAAAAACGCGTCAGATGAATACATGTTTCCTGATAAATTGAGAGTAGCTTACGGAAATTGGTCCATACCTCACTCCTCTGTAAGCGTGGAAACGATTTTCTCTTACCAAAATCTCATGAAAACAAACAAAGGAACATGCTTTATGTTTCAGCAGTATCAAGTCTTATCCAGGCCAAAGATTTATTAAAGTCTAAAAACTTGTAACTTCAAAATTTTTACCTATGTACACACATACTTACATATATATATATATTTGCGGGTTGATTCGTTATAACCTAAAAGAGTTCGTGATTGGCCAACATACCACCAGGAAACATACGATTCCGGAATGCGTGCTGAGCATCGTTGATCAACAATCAATCGGAATTTAAATTTGCAAGATCACATACGAGACAAAAAATTCCATAGACTCGTACTAATAAGTACGACATCTTAAACTTTTACCATAGTGTGTGATAGATTTAGCATTTCCGATAGAGATGCTTCTTGTTTGGTTACTGCCTTATTTATGGACATTGGTTTTAAAGAGTAAAATAGGGAACTAATCATTGTGGATAAACATAAGCTAGCTCATGAAAAAATTAAAAGCAGGGAGTACTTCCGTGGAAGAAATAATAATGATTCGAAAATGGATTGGAAGAGTTTTAATTAAAACAATTTTTTTGAAGAGGAAATAAATTTTCATATCGAGAGATGCGGTATAGGGTTTGATTTCAGACCCATGGTTTCATCGAAAAATTTTCTCAAAATTTCGAGCAGACTACGTTTTTGCTATGAAACTTTTGAAAAAAATTTACCCCCTCTTAATGTATACGCTTTGTGTTATTTTTTTATTTCTTTGTAAATATGTAAAATAAAACTTAAATCGCTCACAAAGCGATACGAACTTTTTAGCCTGTTCAAATCATAAAATCTTGAAGCAAATGGAGTTCGAAGAATAATAATTAAATTAACTAAAAAATTTAATAAAATAAGTATACTTGATAGTAACAAACTAAAAAAGTTTGTCTTAAGTAGAACACAAGATAAGCAAATTAACTAACATGTGCATAGTTAGTAAAGAACAAACGACAATGGTAAAACTGTTGTAAATTTAGAGATGGTAAAATTGAGCTTTCATTAAAAAAAATCTTTCAGCAAATTGAAATACGATGAATCAAAACAATTCACATATTCCATTTGCAAAAAAGTTGCGTATATAACGCAGAAATCTACATCAAGTGGCACCACACACTGTGGACCAAACACATAAGAACGCTGATAATGAAGGTTAATTGGCCTGCGAAAACGGCTAGCTTTTCCGTTCAACTATGTGTTGTCAGAATATTTACAACTAACTTTGATGTTATTTGTTCATTAATAATTATATTATGTAATTAATATTATGTATTTTGGCTTTCAAAGCGATGCGAACTTTAGCCTGTTCAAATCATAAAATAAAAAAATAATAATTTTTGGTACTCTCGGGACCAAAAAATACTCGAAAAAAAATTTTTTGATACCGAAATGCAAATCTCATTTCCCACCACTGGTATGACCTACAATGCAAAGGGAATAATGATGAGAACTGCGAACTAATATACATAGGTAGAACAAAGAGAAATTTGGAGACAAGAATGAGTGAACATAAAAATGACATAATAAAACAAAAAACTTCAACCGCCTTATCTTCCCATATTATTAACAACAAACATACTGTGGATTTTGACAATGTGAAGATATTGGACATAGAGAATATAGAAAGAAAAAGATACACCATAGAAAGCTTAAGAATACAGCAAATGATAGAAAAGACGATAAATATAAAAGAAGATACTAATAATATCAGTCGGGGATGATAAAGTTGGTACAATTGTACTTTTTTTTTTTGGTACTATTCAAACCTTAAAAGTCTCGTTGGTACCCCCGTGACTCATTTGGTACTATTTGAAAATTTTGCGAGACTATCTCTTGTTTTTTTTTCATACAAAAAATTAATATCGATCATTTAAAGTATGTCCAGTTTGACAGAAAAGTGGCGCATTTGAGTTGTTGTTGAGAGCGACTACCTTGTTAGATATGCATTACTCTTGTTTGATTTAGTATAATTCACCGGTGTTTCGTTCTTAACATGATAGCGTGTCTTCATTTATTTTATGTTTTTCATTAATCTAAAATTTATAAGAAATAAGAAACTTGCTATATTACTAACATATCAATCGTTTAAGTGATGGAATTAAATGAAGCTAGGTACATATGTAATATAAGTACATACATATGTAAACAACCAAAATTCACTTTGAAAAGAAAAACTTTATATATTTATCTAGAAATAAAATTTAAAGTTGTATAGTTACGGAATTTGAAAGGAATGTTAAACAGTTCTATACAACCCTTTGCGAAACTAAATTTTAAACTCCCGAAAACATTAGTAGTATAGCTCCTTTCTTGTTAAAAAAAATCCCAAAAGAAAATGGAAATTGTGATACTATAAATAACGAGTTTCGAGCTTTGAAAAATCAATTGGATGAGCTAATGTTTCCGTAGCTTTCAAAAGTTATAAGGAGAATATTGTAAATTTCATACTCATTGGCGAATGTGGAAAGAATATTTTCATAATCAAAACGAAGACTCGAAAGTCTAATACAAACCAAAGACTTTTCGAGAGGCAATAACTCGTATTTTTTTTACAAAATTGAGCTTTTCAGAGATTCCAATACATTTAAAAAAATCACAATCGGTTTTACAAAAATATTACCGGAAGAATATTAGAGTTTCTATTGTGTTTCTACATTCTCCTGTAAAATAATAATTATTTGAGTTGGGGCCTTCATAATTAATAGCAAAGATATATATTTACAGCCTCTTCCAATATGTCGAAAGAAAAACTCTGCGAAAGTAGACTAGTATCACAAATTCTATTAAATTTTCATTTTTGAGTTAATGATGCAGATTAATCCTCATATATTTTTTAACCAACACACAAAATTTTCTTACTTCACTAAGTTGTGTGTAAATTAAAAACTTTAAAATTGTGTTCTGGAAAACTAGTTTTTTTTTGAGTTCTGACGTTATTTGAGTAAATGAGCGATATGTTCTAAAAATTTAATAAAAATAACTTAAAACAAAAAACCGAGTTTAGTACTATTGGGGTCGAAAAAGTACAATTTTAAAAGCTAATTAGTACGAAATTAGTTTTCTCATTTATCATCCCTGATATCAATGCTAGTTACATTGTTGCAATAAAGTAAATCTAAACCGTGTTTAATAAATTGTTTCATGTTTTTGTCGTTTACAGTTTTTAAGAAAATTGGTTTTTTAAACAAACAAAATATTTTTTTTAATGTAAAAAATAAACAATTATTGTAAGTTTTTATTTTATTTAATATTTAAAAAAATTTATAACAATGTAATGTTTTATCCAAAATTTAAATAGATGAAAAAAACCCCCTGAAGAAGTCAACAAACAATTGACGAAACGTTGGGAAAAAAATGTAATAAAGTCGTTTTATTAACATTATAAATAACTTAGGCCTTATTAGCTCAAATAATTGGAACAAAAAAATATAATATCTTACGTTCAATTGTACAGGAAGAACACAATTCATGCCTTTTGAAAACAATAATATTTTTACAATATTTACAGTAACACTTATTACATGAAATACAGAAGTATATTTATTTGACAAAATGTCTTTATTTAATTTCAAAAATTGACTTGTTTTTATGGTTAAGCAATTGTCTATATGCATTTCGTTCCCGCTTGTGGAACTCGTCAGTAGATTTCAACCCAAAAAATTTTTGAATTCAGTTAACAAACTCCGTATGTTTATAGTAAGACTCTTAATACTATATTGAGAATCACAATATACAAACATAATAAGTTTGAAAACCGCAAACAAAAATCTTTACAAAACAAGCATCTTTAAATATAACAAAAATTAAAAATTTTAAAAAACCCCCGACTTTCTTCAGAAAAGATGTTACATCTTCTAAACGGCTGGACTGATTTTCTTCAAACATTGTTAAGAACCCTCGCGATCAAGTCATCTTTCAAACAGAAAAAAACTAAATGAAAATCGGTCCAGCCGTTTGGCCTCTACGTGGACACGGACAGACACACAGATACAAAGATACACAGATACACAGACACACAGACACACACTACAAGCTTATAACACCCCTTTTTTAGTCGGGGGATAAAAATAGATTCACAGTTGAATAAAGATGCTTGTTTTGTAAAGATTTTTGTTTGTGGTTTTCAAACTTATTATGTTTGTATATTGTGATTCTCAATATAGTATTAAGAGTCTTACTATAAACATACGGAGTTTGTTAACTGAATTCAAAAATTTTTTGGGTTGAAGTCTACTGACGAGTTCCACAAGCGGGAACGAAATGCATATAGACAATTGCTTAACCATAAAAACAAGCCAATTTTTGAAAGTAATACTTATTCCCAATTTATTTGTGTAGGTGACATTCTTGGCAACTGTAATTAAGAAGTGAACAAAACTATTTTTAACCCCCGACTAAAAAAAAGGGTGTTATAAGTTTGTAGTGTGTGTATCTGTGTGTCTGTGTATCTGTGTATCTGTGTGTCTGTCCGTGTCCACGTACAGGCCAAACGGCTGGACCGATTTTCATTTAGTTTTTTCTGTTTGAAAGATGACTTGATCGAGAGGGTTCTTAGTTATGTTTGAAGAAAATCGGTCCAGCCGCTTAGAATATATAACCACAAAAGATACAGAAGTGTCACGAGACGGAAGATACGGCTATTTTTCAGTTTGTCTAGTTTTCCCTCAAATTTTGTCGTCGGTTTTGTTTTGCTACGTCTTTCTAGTGCAATACATTTTTATTAGCTGTGTTAATTGGTAAGTAGTAATACACTAGAGTATCAAATACACTATGCTTTTCTCTATCTTCCATGAATTTTAACAAAAACCTGATTGGAGCTTTTTTACCTGTCACTTTCTTCACTTCTGTGTATTCTGTGATATAACATCTTTTCTGAAAAAAGTCGGGGGTTTTTAAAATTTTTAATTTTTGTTATTTTCAACTTTATTTTTCGTCGACATTTTTAAAATGAACTTTCACTTTCCTATGAAAGTTATTAAGAAATTTTCATGAAAGTCATTTATTTCATTAAAATTTTTATTCATACTACTTATACAGAAATTTCAAGAAAGTACTTTCATGTGTAAATGTAGCGTTAGATAAAGGAGAATATTTGTAACACTTGTGAGGGCTAGGACTCATTACACTACATAATCACGTGACTTTTAAGAAATACAAGATCTTCCATAAACTCTATTATACCAGATTTGAATTTTCTCAAAAGTCATCCGACTTAGCCTTAATCAGTCCAGGCACATCAATATTGAAGCTGAATATTGACGTGTCTAGCATCTGCTTACAAATTGTTATTATTGAAGCTTCTTATAAGCTGCATGTAAAACACAAATTTATGTAAAAGCCAAAATATTGTTTAAAGCAATTCTTTTTACCAAACGTCTCCATTCCTTATTTTGTTTCTATTCCTTTTTAACCCCCGACTAAAAAAAGGGGTGTTATAAGTTTGTAGTGTGTGTCTGTGTATCTGTGTGTCTGTTCGTGTCCACGTACAGGCCAAACGGCTGGACCGATTTTCATTTATTTTTCATTTTATTTCATTTCATTTTCTGTTTGAAAGATGACTTGATCGAGAGGGTTCTTAGCTATGTTTGAAGAAAGTCCGTCCAGCCGTTTAGAAGATATAACATCTTTTCTGAAAAAGTCGGTGGTTTTTAAAATTTTTAATTTTTGTTGTTCGTATCAAATAATATTTATTTTTATTATTTCTATTCTTAATTTGGTTTTAATATTTTTAATTTTCAGATGCTGTACTCACTCCACATATACTTGGTGTCATATTCTTCCCCGACAGACCTTTTCATTACATCATAAAGAATAAAAATACTACATTCTTTGAAGGGAATTTTATAGGAGAACCTAAAATTAAATATTCTCAATAGTCAAACCACTTTATTACCTAAAGTAGGTCTAATTTACAGCTTGCACAATCAATTCAAAATATAATTTGCAACTGTATTTGTAACAAATAATAAACAAGCATGAAATTGTAAAAAAGTTAAAATTATTGTGGAAATAATTGCATATTAATTTATTTTAAAGGTAAAATAATGTTTTCTGCAATAGTACATATTAAAAACAACACATTCCCCTTTATCAAATCAACTTGATTAGAGTAATAAGAGAAATGTTTATGCTCTTCAGGCCTCTCGAATTTCTTAGGAAACAGGAAAAAGTAATTCCCATAAAATTCTGAAATATGTTTGTATTTTAATGTCCATATTTTTACTTGCTTACCAAATGTCGTTTATCTTTCAGTTTTATTATAAATACTCGTACATACGAAAATGTGTTGTTAAGTGCATAGTTATTTAAATAATACTTAAATCAACAATCTTGTGTATTTAAGTGCAAATTTCAGTTTTACAAATACACCAATACATATTGCTACGAAATTCAAATACTGATTCAAATATAACGAACAAACCTAGTGTGAATTGTTTTTATTTATTTATTGATACATATTATACAAAGTAAATTTGGTGTTGAACAAATACGGGCGGAGTAACGAGAACATATACCCAAGATGTTTTAAAAAAGTTTTGTGACTGACTGCACACGACTTATGATTCACATAGGAAGTAGCAACGTGTTTGTTAAAGAAATTACACAAAAACTGCAAGATTATATGGTTATCCGTGGCAGATCAGTCAACCAGTGCGAAAGAGATGAAAAACTCTCGAAGGCCAAACAACAAACACAATCCTGACCACACTTAGCAAATAATTGCGATGACGCGAGATCTGTTTTTCAACCCAGAGCTGCTTAACGACTGAATTGTTTTTTATAAAAAAACATTTGGTAAACAAAGAACATGAACATGATAATTCGAACACACATCGTACAAACTAGGGATGTAACGAATACGAAAACGAATAATGCATTTGAATTTTTGCGAAAGCGAATTCGAATGCGAAAGCGAATGCAAATACTTACAATACGGTAAAAAATTACATGAAACTATATATGTTTACTAGGGATGCCAGTCGGGATCGATTTTTGGAAATCCTCGGGATTTTCGGGATCCCGGGATTTTTCGGGATCACGGGATTTTCGAGATTTCGGGATCTAAATATTTTTCGTAAAATAAATTGTTTTTTTTTTTTAATAAATATTACTTTAATAACAATTTAATGCATTTTAAAAGGTTTTATGTTCATAATTTATCATTGCACAATTGTCTTTAAAGTGAACAATTTTCTAATACGAGTATGAAATAAAAATCAAAAGAATTTTTCTCATCTATTTTTAAGTCTATTAATCACATTTGATGTTAGAGAATTTATAGTGAAAACAATAACTAAATATGAAAACTTGTTTTTGTTTTCAATATAAATGTTTTTCTATTATCTAAACCAAAGCGAATATACATATCGGTGGACTTTTAGCACTACCGCTTAAGTTGACTTACGAAAATTTTTAGATTCACTTTCATACAAATAAGTTGCAAAAACAATATTGTTTTGTTAAAAATATACTTATCTACTAACGTTTTATTAATTGCGAATGATCAACAACAAGTATAACGGTTGTTACATACATACGTATGTATACCAAGCATTATCTAATTTTTTTTGATCGATTTCGTTACGACTAATAAGGCTTAACATGTGGAAAAATTAAAAGAAATGTATACACTATGCTAATCAAATTCGATTAATTACGTCTAAAGATCACATTTTTATAGGCACATACATTAAAAGTTTGCCTGAGCACTTGAACAGTATTTTGGCTCTATTAAAAAATTTTAAATTCATACATAAGTTTTTTTCTACAAGTTCAACAGATACATACATATGTATGTATTCATACGTTCGCTAAGAGGAGTATGGTTTATTAGTGTCCTGGCCTTCTACTCTGCAAGTCGAATACAACTATAATTGAGTCGAACTCATTCAGTCGGTCGTTTTTGACTAAAACTATTTATCAAATCCATGTAATTTAAATGCGTTTGATCTTAGGTTTGCATCAAAAACGACTTAAACGGTCAATGTAAAAAATATATATACACACTCGAGCAGTTTTTTAGACAAAATACTCCGCATTATTCTGTAAATATTTCTCGCTTTTACGTCAACCCGACAACAAAAAGTTTTCACTTGCCTTGTATTGTATTCTACTCCAATTGTAAGGAGGTGTCAATAGTACTCAATTGTTACCGAAAAGTAGATAAATGCTAATTTTTTAAGCGTTGAGGAGTCGACATTCAGATAGTTATACATTGCAATTATGAATACATTTCCGCAAGAAATTTCTCCTTTTTCCAATTAGATTTTTTTGTTTTCCCTATTATTTGCTACTGTTTGAAGTTATTCCCCGGGAAAAATTTCTCGTGGAATTTGAATTATAATTGCCCTCATAATATAGAATAAGACGGAATAAATTTGTCAAACTTATGAATTTTTCAAATGTTATTTCCCTTCCAAAGGTAATATGTTTCTTTTGTTTTCAAAATAATTCTAAAATGTACACATATTGTAGCACCTTTGATGAAAATAACCGTAAGAAAGTAGTTTATATATTTTGCTCTTGCTGTTAATTTATAAGAAATATGTGACGAATAGTCATTAAATTGTTAAAACTGTACGTATAAAATTGTATGGGACTTTTGAATATTATAAAAAATACCTTAAAATCAACGAAAAATTGAATTTATAAAGTTTTTATATAAAAATTGCCAAGAAATCCCGAAAATTAAGTCCCGCTATTGAATTTTACAAATCCCGGGATTCGGGATTTGCCAAATCCCGAAAATCCCGGGATTTCCGGGTTCGGGATTTCCCGTTTGGCATCCCTAATGTTTACATAGATGTACTACATATAGCATTTTATTTCAATTGAGTCTTGAATTGAGCAAAAATTAATTTATTAAATTATTAAAACAGAAAGTAATATATATATATATATATATATATATATGTATATGTGAAATATATTAAAATAATGTATAGATAATAAAAAATTAATTTACAAAATCCTGGTACTCTGTTCAACATTTCCTGTGAAATGCTGCCAAAATACATGCGAGTATTAAGAAAAATTTAAATAAAAATGAGTGACATTTGTTTCGCGTGGAATTTACAACAAACAAGGGCTAATTGAAATTGATTGCATTTAAAATTTTCTGTAAGAATTAATGAATGGTGCTCAACATGTTTCAAAAGTTTGAACAGACTAGTTTAAAGCCTTTTTCAAAAGCTGATAAATATTTCCATACACAGCTGGATTTTGGATTAGTATTCGCTTGAAATATTTGCATACATTTTAGCGAATGCGAATGCGAATGCAAATACCAAAAGTAAGCGAAAAATTTGCAAATGCGAATAATATATTTTAATTTTTGCGAAAGCGAATGCGAATACGAAAGCGAATACAAATATTACAATACGTTAAAAAACCAAATGAAAATAATTTGTATAAGAACATGAAGTTGTATTACTTACATAGATGTACTGCATATGGGCGATTCTATTGTGACGGGTGCAACATTTAGACGCTTTAAACGCCTTTTACTAATAGAAAGGAACACATTTTCAATTAAGTTATTTCTAGAAGGGGTAACATTTTTTTATATACTATTGTTATCTATTTACAAGAATTTATATGAAACGCTTAAATAGCCACGAGAGAGCTTTAAAGTGCATGACGGGTGGACCCAAATTGGCACCACAAAAACACAAAACTCTGTAAATTTTTAAACTTTTATTGTATTATTATTTTTATTGTGAAAGATTAGATATCAGACGATGATTATCAAATAAAACATCATAGAGAAATATAATCCAATAATAAGAAATTTGCTCTTTAAGCCATGACGGTTGCAACATGACGGATGCAAATCTATGAATTTTAATGCTTCGAAGTGCACAACAAATTTAAATTTTTAAATAAAGCTTAAAAGCTTACATATAAAAAAATTATATTATTATAAAATATAGATATTTTACTTTAAATTGGCATCAAAAATAGTATCAAAAAATGATTTGAAAATTGATGTTAAAAGTTGTCTAAAGGGTCCGACATCTAACTTTTTTTTTCAACTAGTGCTTATTTTGTGAATGGTAACACTTAGCTCATGTCTGGTTTGACAGATAATTAGTTTTATCCTTCCGCTGAACGAGCCAACTGACCATCCAATGCGTTTTCGCTTCGCTAAGTGGGCCTGCGATCGACTTACAGAAGATGCCGATTTTGCCAAAAAAATCACATTTTGATCTTGGCGGGTATGTAAACAAGCAAAATTGTCGCATTTGTGGCACAGAAAATCCACACGCATACATTGAAAAGCCGACTCACCCAAAACGAGTCACTGTTTGGTGCGGATTTTGGTCCAGAGGCATAATTGAGCCATTTTTTTCGAAAATGGGCAAGAAGTGGCCGTTACTGTTGAACGAATTTTTGTTCACAAAAATTGAAGAGGAGGATATTGGCAACATTTGGTTTCAACAGTAGTTTTTTTTTTAGAGCATTTTCAGAAAAAAAAGTTATCTGGCGGCCCCTTTAGAATAGAATCGCCCATATATTTATTGAAATTGAGTCTTGACTTGAGCAAATATTTATTAATTTATTAAAAATACAAAGAAAGAAAAGAAAACAAGTAAGAGTGCTATATTCGCCTGTGCCGAATCTTATATACCCTTTACCAAAGTGCGTTTATGTAGTATAGAGATACATACATAAGCACCCCAGTAAAAAAAGACACTCCAAAGAAGTCATGAAAATGTAGAGTTTGCAGTCTGGAAGTAGTTCAAATTTCGATCCGATCTAATGATTTTTACATAGGGTTCTCATTGCAAGAAGTTCTCTTTTTCGATGCCTAGTCACCGAATTAGAAGCGATTTTAAGAAAAATTTCCTTTTTTGTGTTCTATGGTAATATTTTCATCTAGGAAAAATTTTAAAAAGTTACATATTTTAACAATTCGTTTCTTTTTATACGAATTTAAACGCGAAACAGTGTTTTCATGTAAATTTAAGCAAATAACTCCTAAATATTAGGCCAAAATTAGTTCATAAATTTCTTTCAAAAAATCGATTTTTTGAACATTTTGGTGAGTATTTACTAAAACTATGGGAAAACTACAAGGTTTCGTGTGAATAAAATAAACTTCTACTTGGTTTTCTGCTAACTATCGGCAAATTAAAAATATCGATTTTTTGGAAGCAATGAAAATGTGGTTCCTTCAGAATGACTTCCATTTTTTTTACTGGGACATAGTTACTTTTATGTACAAAGAAAAAAATAATAATTTTCAAACCCTAGAATCATATATTTAGATGTTTCTGATTACTTATACCAATCTAGTAGTTCTTAAAAAAAAAATATAGAACGTGTGTTAGGTGAAAAAAAGGAAATTCCAAAAAAATGTTTTATTTAGTTACTTTAATGTCCAAAAAAAATCATAATTTCCAGCTCTGGAGCTGTGGTTTTTAATTTTATAATTTTCTATACCAAACTTTTCTTTCCAAAACGTAAAATATATATAACTTATAAAGGAAAAGATAAAAATTAATTAGACTTAGTTACTTTTATATATCAAAAAAGTGTAAGTGTCCCAACCGTGAACTCATCCTTTTTGATTTTCTGATTTCTTACACCAATCTCTTTCTTTTAAGAATTTAAGAAATGTTTAACGTATAGAAAAAAAGGAAAAATTTGTTTTTGTAAGTTGCTTTTGTACAAAAAAAGTTAAGGTTTTCCAACCCTGGAAACGTCGTTTTAATTTTTTTATTTTATTTTTATTTTAAAATACCAAATTCGTTCGTACTGAAGTATAAAATAAGTTTATTTCATAAAAAAAATAAAAATTAGTTTTCGGTAGCAAATTTTTTATATCACAAAAAGTGTGGGTTTTCCAACCCTGAAATCAAACTTTTTGATTTTTCTGATTTCTTATACTAATCTCTTTCTTTTAAGAATATAAGATATCTTTAATTTATAGAGAAAAAGAGAAAATTTGCTTTAGTAAGTTACTTTTCTATAAAAAAAGTAAGGTTTTCCAACCCTGGAAACGTGTTTTAAACTTTCTTAAATTGAAATATCGAGTTTATTCGTACTGAAGTATAAAATAATTTTATTTATTTAAAAAAAATTAAAATTAGTTTTCGGTAGTTAATTTTTTATATTACAAAAAGAGTAAGTTTCCCAAACCTGGAATCATCCTTTTTAATTTTTCTGATTTCCTACACCAATCTCTTTCTTTAAAGAATATAAGATATCTTTAATATATAGAGAAAACGGAAAAATTTGCTTTAGTAAGTTACTTTTGTATGAAAAAAGTTAAAGTTTTCCAACTCTGGAAACATCTTTTTAATTTTTTGAAGGTTAATTTTTAATTTTAAATACCAATTTTATTCGTACTAAAGTATAAAATAAGTTCATTTAATAAAAAAAAAATAAAAATTAATTTTCGGTAGTTAATTTTTTATATCACAAAAAGTTTTAGTTTCCCAACCCTGGAATCATCCTTTTTGATTTTTCTGATTTCTTACACCAACCTCTTTCCTTTAAGAATATAAGATATCTTTAATTTATAAAGAAAAGGAAAAATTTGTTTTAGTAAGTTACTTTTGTATAAGAAAAAAAGTTAAAGTTTTCCCACCCTGGAAACGTCTTTTTAAAATTTTTAATTTTTTTATTTGAAATACCAATTTTATTCGTGGTAAAGTATAAAATAAGTTTATTTAATAAAAATAAATAAAAAATTAGTTTTCGGTAGTTAATTGTATATATCGCAAAAATCGTAGGTTTTCCAACTCTGGTATCATCCTTTTTATTTTTCTGGTTTCTAACATCAATTTATTTCTTTTAAGTACATTAGATATGTTTAATTTATAGAAAAAAAGGAAAAATTTGTTTTAGTAAGTTACATTTGTATAAGAAAAAAAGTTAAATTTTTCCAACCGTGGAAACATCTTATTAATTTTTTGAAGTTTAATTTTTTATTTGAAATATCAATTTTATTCGTGGTGAAGTATAAAATAAGTTTATTTAATAAAAATAATTAAAAAATTAGTTTACGGTAGTTAATTGTATATATCACAAAAATCGTAGGTTTTACAACCCTGGAATCATCCCTTTTGTTTTTCTGATTTCTTATATCAATCTCCTTCTTTCAAGAACATAACATATGTTTAGTTTATAAAAAAAGGAAAAATTTGTTTTAGTAAGTTACTTTTGCATAACAAAAAAAGTTAAGGTGTTCCAACCCTGGAAACGTCTTTTTAATTTTTTTAATTTTTTTTTAATTTTTTTTAATTTTGTTTAGTTAGAAATATTATTTTTATTCATACTGAAGTATAAAATAAGTTTATTTAATAAAAAATTATTAAAAATTATTTTTCGGTAGTTATTTTGTATGGCAAAATGAAGTTTAAGTCTCCCAGCTCTGAAACCGTCTGCTCGATTTTGCTGATTTTCAATACCAATCTTATTTCGACCATTTCTGACCCACCAGTCCAAGAACGAAGTCTCTAGCTTTTCTGGGAGCTTCGGAAAACCGATTTCACGTACAGACAGACGGACAGACGGACATCGCTTATTCGTCTTCCCTATGCATAAGTATCCAGAATACATGTATATACTTTGTGGCTCGCTTATTAATATTCAGGAAATTACAAACGGAATGACAATCCTATATATACCCTTTTACCATTTTTTGGTAAAGGGTATAAAAATTGGAATGCAGAAGTAGTACTCTGTTCATCTTGGGAAAAAAATATGTAATACATCTACAACATTTTAAGTTTTCATGTGAAATAAAATTAGCGTGGAATTTACAAAAAACAAGGCCTAGTTAATATAGTTTGAACAGACTAGTCAGTCTTAAGAAGAAAATATTTTCGCGCAAATTAAACACTGCCTTTTCTTTTTAAAAAATTAAAAAATATTTGCAAAACGCCGCTGGATTTTGGTTTAATTTTCATACCTATGAGTTTTCCACTAAAATTTTAAAGATTTAATTATAAAGCAGTACAAGTAAGTATGTATGTATGTATATGCATCTTTATCGTGTTGGCTTAAAATAATTTTCGTGTTTTGACGTTTATTAGTCGTAAACTATTTTCGTAAAAGAAGTACAATTTGTTTGTGTTAAATGTTCGCTTGAAATATTCGCATACATCTTAGCGAATGCAAAAGCGAATGCAAATAGCAAAAGTAAGCAAATAATTTGCGAGTGCGAAAGCGAAAATTCGTTACATCCCTAGTAAGGACTAAAGGCTCAGTTAGCCGACTGTAATGGAATGTAACTCCAACCGTAGAAAACAGCATAACAGATATTGTTATGTGAAAATGATTGTACAGATTCTTACATTCCGGTTACATTTCTATAACTACTTTCATTACTTTTCACATAATAATATCGATCAGCTGTTTCCTGCCGTTGCAGTTACGTTCCATTGCAATCGGCTAACTGAGCCTTAACTCTTATTTATTTGTTAACATAAACAAAATGAAATACTTATGTTTATTCTTTTGTTTATTAGGGTTCCGTACACCAAAGCTGAAAAATTATAAAATAGCCAAACCAAAAAAAAAAAAAAAATCGCCAAAATAAAAAAACGCCAAAATGAAAAAAGCACTATACTAAAAAAATTTAAAATGTCTCACTTAAAAAATTATAAAACTAAAATAAATCGCCAAAATGAAAAAAATCGACAAAATGAATAAAAACTGCCAAATTTATTAAAAATCGCCAAAATGCAAAGAAATCGCAAAAAAACGCCAAAAACCGAAAATAATCACCAAAACAGAAAAAACGCCAAAACTTAAAAAACGCTGAAAACCGAAAAATTCAAAAAAAAAAAATTCAAAATGTATGTGCATTATAAGCATAGTACTCTGTTCAAATTTGTGAAAAATGTTTATCAACATTGATTAATTCGTACGAAAAATTTGACATGTAAACAATATTAATATGCGCCTGAAACTAGGCTACAATTTATCATGTTTATAGAAACATCACATGTGTTTGTTGTAAATTCCGTACGAAACAAGTGGCCAGTGATGGTATTTTGGTGCGTTTCGGGTATTTTTTGGTGCTTTTTGCCTCTTCATAAACGCGAAATTTTGGCTAATACCCTTTCTTAAAAAGCTGGTATTTTACAGTGCTTTTAACAATTTCTTACAGTGCTTTTGGTGCTTTTTTGTTAAATAAAAATATTTTTAATTTAAAAAACAAAAATATTTTTAAGCGCTAATAGCACCATCTTTTAACTAAGGCTTCATAAATTGTTTTTAATGACAATAGCGGAAACTATGTTAAAAACAATGTAGAAAACTTTTCATAATTAGGATTAAAAAATTTAATTTTTTTTGCAAAATAAAAAACGGTAGTAACTGGAAAGTACAACATAATTCTCTACATAATAATTGATTGAAAGTAGTATTCAATAAGCATTTGTTAAAGCTTACACAAATATTTAATGATACTATAGGGTGGTTAAATTTTAAGGGCCGATTTCGGAATTTTCATAAGGCTGTCAATTTGTAAGTGTAGAGTAAATCAAAATGTTCACGTTTACAACAAAATGTAGGTAAATTTGTATTCAACGCACAAGAGTGGTTAAATTTTAAGGGCCGATTTCGATTGAAAGCATGAGGTTATCAATGGCAGTCAGTTGTTTTAGACAACGAGTAGCCAACCTCCAATTTTTTTCATATCGTATTGATGTGCTGTCAATGTTGACAACTGGAATAAAGGTGAATATCGCAAAAACAAAAACTTTTAAGTTAAGAGTACTTCAGAAAAAAATGACGCTTTCAATGCATTCTTTATGTGTAAATGATTTTTCAGTAACATACATATCTTAATCTAAGCCTAAGCTTCACCTACTATTGCATGTATGTACATATGTATGTATGTGTGTATATGTTACTAAATTATTTGACTCCTGGTTTTTTTATTATTTTTTTTACATACTTATTTTTATTAAATTAATCAAGATTTTGTTTTAATTAATATGTTAATAAATTCTGTTATTACATCTCAAATACTTTGTGTTTTTAAATTATATTTTGAGCTTTTACACTCTAAACTCTCCTTTTTAAATGACTTAATGTATTAAAATTAAAAAAAAAATATGTTCGTGCTTTTTTACCCTCTTTTTCGTATTTTATTGCGCTTTTTACCCTTTTTGCAACAGCTTAATGTGCTTTTACGCTTCGTAGAGATACCAACACTGCAAGTGGCACTCTACTTATTTCGTGTGAAAACTTAAAATGTTGAGATACATTACAAATGTTTTTCCCATGATAAACAGAGTCACGGATGGAAATCATGGTACAATTGTACTTTTTATGGTACATTTTTGACCTTGTTGGTACCGTGGTACTACCGCGAGTTACTTGGTACAATTTAAAAATGTCAATGTTTCACTATATAGTAACATTAATTTTGCCTATGTTCTCTTTAATTGTTTTGTGTGTGTTTTATTTTAATCTCCAATATAATAGTCGAATCTACGAATATACCTTTATGAATGTAATAATTAATGTTGTTTTGTGTTAAGATTCTGTTTTTTATTGTAAACTTCTGTATATTTATACTAATTTTTTTACGTTTCAGTTTTTATTAATACATATTAAAAATTGGTACCGTAATGGTCTAAAAAATACATTTTATTTTCATAGTTGGTACAAAATCCAAGAAGTGGTTTTCCTTCCCTGAACAGAGTACTATTTCTGCAACATTTTTTCATGAACAATTCGTGTCAATTTTTTTTATATGTACTTTGGCAGCATTTCGCGTGAAATGTTGAACAGAGTACCAGGCTATATGGGGTAAAGTTCGTATAGTATTACATATCAAGTATCCGTGCGAAACCCTTCGGTGCGGAGTCACAGTCACACTTAATTGATTTTATTATATTAATTTGTATAGTATTTTGTTTTGAATTTTGTTTTCACTTGTTTGTTTGTTTGTTTTTTGTTATATTTTGTTCAAAATTTCAAATAATTCAAATTTATATATTTGACATAATCCTGTTGTTGTTTTACCATATCTTAAGCACAATATATGGGAGATTCAAATACTTAAAGTTGAAATTAAAAAAAAGCTTTAAAATTACGTGGAGGAACAAGCCTACTGTTATTATCTCTGTTACTTATCTCTTCGATAGCATTCAAACATAAAAATAATGGCTTTAAACAACTACATTTAATTTAACATTATTATTTTCAGTGTTTTTACGATCGATAGCTGCAGACGAAGAGCTTTCGGTATCTTTAGGCTTTAAGAAATTTTCTGCATCTCAGGGTTGCCCCAAATAACATAAACTAAGTTGGCAGAAAATAATATAACAGCAGCTATAATAAAGACAAGTTGCCATTGTGAACGATTTGACTGCAGTTAGAAAATAAATAAAATATATATAATATGTAAGGGAATTATTTTAAATAGAATATATTTACCGTATCCGAAACAATAACACCCACTATCAAAGGGGCGATTTAGAGGCATGAAATTTGCTATGGTATTAACAATTCCCATTAATACGCCAGCATGATTTGGTTATAAATCAATCAATCAATTTTTTTGACAGTGAAAAAGCACACAACATTGTACAATGATGCCACCACATTACACAATTGTCTTGATTGTACAATAAAAATCAAAACACTTTTGATATTTGTGCCACCTTCGAATATGCCAATGTGTAAGCGATATTATTGTACAATACGAAAAATTTGCACAATTATATTGCAAGTGCGTGGGACGCTTAAGATGTAGATGGTAAGGTATTATGTGTTTAAGGGTGGTTTTTGAAATGCATGTGTGCGTATGTACATGTATGACGTTTGTATACGCGCCCATGTGTAGGAAGAAGCAAGCATCACAAATTCTTTCGTCACGAAGTATTTTCTTCGTTACTCCTATACCTGTAATAAATGAAATAAATTTCTTGCAAACAGTGTTGTTTAGCATTTGTTTTCGAAGATTTCACTGTAGTAAGGCATTTGAAAAATCCCTCATGTCTTAAAAGTTCTTGTAAGTAGTATTGTGCAGTGGTCTAATATGTACTTAGATATTTATTTTTGTTTATAAATATTTTTTGTTTATTTAAAAGCTTTCGTTTTTAGTTGAAAATTGTCTTTCCTAAGTACATACGAAACTGTATGTGTGTGTGTGTGTGTGTGCATATTACACATCCTGCTGTCTAAAATATAAATTAAATATATATGTTTTATATTATATATGTTTTAATCCCACTTTTTTGAGGTATTTTCTTCCAATACCCCATTTTGTCCGGCTTTTTGCAAAAACCATTTGGTCACGTTACTAATGGCCGAAACCAGTGTGTTTATCAACAAAGTTTGATGTTGAATGATGGTTAATCGTTTAACATTAAAGCAAGCCACAGATCTTGCGACCGTTGGTACAACATGAGCAGGTTGTGTATGAGATTGAAAAGTGTGTGGGGTCGTTGTATGAAGTTGTGTCTCGGTTGTATGAAAGATTAAAAAGATTTGATTTTTTGGCAAGTTGTATAGACAGGTTGTATAATTTAGGAGTATGTTGTACAACTTCATTTCATTTTGTTTTCATTTTCGTAGTCAAACGTCACGCACGAATTCAAATATGAGTTTAAAATGTCATGCAAATGTAATTTTTGTAGTCTTTTGGCTCACTTTTTTAGTTTTTAAAAGTTTGTTGTTATAAGATGTTTCTTTTCATATAAACCAATTTTTTTACCAAATTTTTTTCTGCCCTTTTTACATTCTTCTTCTTCGTTTTGTACGAATGTTTACTCAAAATTTTGTTTTGTGAAATGAAGTTGTGCGCTAATGTTGCACACGTTGTTGTATAGTTTGTGTCCAAAACACACAACTTGAAAAACCAACGTGTTGTACCAACGGTCGTAAGGTCTGTGTCTTGCATAAAACTCTTTTTAGGGTCGTCTGGAGAGCTATTAAACGTATGTGTGTAGCCTTATTATACAGTTATCTCCATTTTATTGATTTTGCAAAAATTCATTCATTTAAGCCAATTAAACGGGTAAATGAATCATTTTTGCAATACTCTGTTAATTGGTTCACTAACGTAATTTTAGTTTTTTTTTTAATAATTAAGCTGAAAAATCAATTAATCGTTGACTACCGTAATTATTTACAGAAGCTACTTACCTCCAAGTCATATGCACAATGTGTGAGCTTTGGGTTTCACACATACGAAAACACAACAGCCAATCAGATCTCGGTGCCAACAATGCTTACTGCTTACTTTTTGCGCAAAGAAACAGGGACAAAGCTGTTTAACTCAAATGCATGTGTCAGAGTATGTGGACGTAGCTGATTTACAGTATGCATAGCAGGCTGGCTATAGGAGAATCTGCTTGTAAACCAGCTTAAGCTTTTCGAAAGAATCATTTACTGTCTGCCCACATTATAATGCATTCATAAAAAACTCTTTTGGTCACTTTAAAAATGCACTGATGATAATGGTGATGTAGTGCATATGTCGGCTAAATTTTTTATATCTTACATAAATGCATATTTGTGCTTAAAAGCGATAACCGCATAAGTCGAGTTATGTGTCGGGTTATATGTAGATATGTATGTATATGCTTCAAAATTCTATAAACGAAACTTCCTATTTTCATAATATATATATATATATATATATATATATATATATATATATATATATATATATATATATATATATATATTTATATTTCTAACGAAGTTTGTTATAAAGATGTAAGCAAAACAATATTGACCTAAGTCTTAAAAAATTGCAATAACATTTTTTTTAATAGTAGCAGCACTCAGGGGATAACCCCTACTCATGCAATGCATTGTGCTAGAACTAGAAAAATAGGTATAGGGAAGGAGGATAGAGGGAGTAGTGTCTGTAGACATTCGATTTAAACCTTCCCACGCTGGTAGTGACAGGAAAGATCTCCGCAGGTAGTTGGTTCCACAAACAAACAGTGCGGCTAAAAAAGGAATTCTCTCTGTAATGCGTAGTGCAATTTATTGGCCAATCGAGCACAAAGGAATGTGCTCGTATAAATGTGCGGGCTTTAGGAACAAGTTCCCTAATTTCATTAGAACAAATTCCGTTGTAGTAACAATAGAAAAATTAAATGCACCCCACATTTCGTCGATACTCCAATGTATCAATAGAGTTGGATACCCTACTGTCACCGATGATTTTCTTCGCCCTCTCCTGTACGCGGTCGAGCAGCCCCAAAATAGTCTTTCAAGCGCCGGCCCATACATGACAGTTGTATTCTATTTTCGGTCGGATATAAGTGGCATAAATAGTAAGCAGATCAGATGGGGTGAAATATTGTTTGCACTGTTTAAAAAAGTCGAGGCACTTGAATGCTTCTTTTGCAATTTGAAAAATATGTTCAGTCCATCGAAAATCACACTGTATTATCATGCCAAGAGCATCCGATTCCTTAATATTTATAACCCCCACCCCCCCCCCCCCCCCCCCAGTAACAGAGCCAGCAGCATTTTCGTCATGCATCTATGTGTAACCATGCAACATTGGGTCTTACGGGCGTTAAAGTCGACCTTGTTCGCATGACCTCATTCAGAAATTTTTTCTAAATCATAGTTTCAAGTCTCATTTATTGTTTGTCACATAGCCTCAACCTGCGGCAGGCTAGGTCTATTGCTGAATGAGAAAGAATGGCAAATGCTGTCGTCCGCTAAAGAATAGATAGGGTTGAAAGTTTTACATAGAAGGTCGTTTATAAAGATAAGGAAGATAGTTGGAATGGAACCTTTCGGTACCCCCGCACAAATACAAAATTATACTAAAAATCACATTTTCTCATAAACTCTTAGGATCGTTCCTTAATACGGCAATCTTTACTCTACGACAAAGTTATTTTAATTTGACCATTTTGATTTTTTTGAAAATAAAATATTAAAAAAAACGTTCATACATTAATAGTGGTTTTTTATTGAAATTGTGTTTTTTTGACTAACGCTGTTATCGCTTCTGACCATGTATGCTTGTACATAGTATGTGTGTGCTTTCCGTTTCCTGGGAATTCTCTGCTAAATAATGAAAAATATAATTGGCAGTTTCATGGACATTTTTTTACAGTCATGTTGACAGTGAAACTTTTATGTGTATGTCTACATATGTGTGTACGAGTATATGACACGAACACCGTTGCCAACTCGACAGTTCAAAAAAGGATAAATTTGCAATAAAAAATAACTGCAAATGGCTAGTTTTTTAGGGTTCCGTACACCAAAGGTGTACGGTGTAAGGAACCCTATTGTTTTCGCTACGCTGTCCGTCTGTCCGTCTGCCCGTCACACGGTATTTTCTCAGGAACCATAAGAGCTACGGACCTGAAATTTCGACAGAGTATGTAGAACCTTGGCCGCTACAACAGCAAATACATGAGAATTAAAAATTAAAGGGTGTTCCACAACGAGCAACGAAAAATATTAAAATCCCATGTAATATACATACAATTGTATGAACATATGTATATTGAAAATTGAAATTTGTAAAATTAGTGTATTTTTATACAGGCTACAACAATTAACATTAAAATTTAAAAAAAATTAAATTAAAGGGTGGTTCATCAGTTAATGCAATTTTGACTATGTAATTTTGACAATTTGCTATATCTTGGAAACCGTAAGAGGCAAACACTTGAAATTTTCAAAAACAGTAAAACTAAAAAACCGAAAATTATAAAATCGCCAAACCAAAAAAAAATCGCAAAAATTAAAAAAAAATCGCCAAAACGAAAAAAGTCGCCAAAAATTAAAAAAAAAATCTCTAACACTAAAATAAATCGCCAAATTCGAAAAAATCGCCAAAATGAAAAAAAAACACCAATACCTGATTTACATTAAGCATTTTTTCATGAAATTTCATGAATTTTGTTGCACGAAACTTTTTCTATTTGCTTATTGCAGCGCTATAAAAGGAAATTTTATATAAAAAAGGGCGTAGAATGAATCTTTGATACATTTTTGACAACTTTTTTGATATAAGTTGTTCCACCAGGTCTCCTATTGACAAATAAAAATTTTTCATGCAACTAATTTCATGAAAAAAATGCGTAATGTAAATTAGGTACAAAATGAAAAAAAAAACGCCAAAAATCGAAAAAATCGCCAAAATGCGAAAAAGTCGGCAAAACTAAAAAAAATTTTTGTATAAAAAAATCGCAAAAATGAAAAAAATCGCCAAAAATAAAAAAAACCGCCAAAATGAAAAAACGCCAAAAACCGAAAAAAATCGCCAAAAGAAGAAAATAAAATGTCAAAACTAAAAAAAGAGCCAAAAGTTAAAAAATCGCCAACAACGAAAAAACGCAAAAACTGCCAAAACAAAAAAACCGAAAAGACCGCAAAAACGAAGAAAAATGCCAAAACTATATATTATATAGGATGAAGTTTGTATTAAATTACATATCTAGTGTTCGTACGGAACCCTTCGTGCGCGAGTCAGAGTCGCACTTTACTGAATTTATTATTAGTGTTTGTTACAATTTAATGCCGAATTTACATTAGGCATTTCAAATGTTGTCATTTTGTGGTGTCATTTTCATATGTGTGCAGTGCCGTTCCCATCAAATTTTTCGATGACACACAATTTTGTTATGTCTTTGGGACAGAAAAGAGTCCCATCCCTAAATAATGGCAATGCGGTATCGTTGTCTACATCAAGAACTAATTTTGACATAATTACATTTAATGTCGTTTGATTTATCATTGTGAGACTTTGATTTTCGTATTGTTTCTTAATTAATATTTATACAAATGGATAATCGCAAAATTATTAAATTGGCTAGTGCCACCGTGTGTTTATCAATAATAAGAACAAAATTAAGAAAATTTAAAAAACGGCAAACAAAGTGGTGAGAAAGACCAGGGCTTAATATGCGTGTCACCAAAGTTTTCTATGTATTGTTTCATTCCAGTTTACGGAAGCAGGATGCCACTTGGTTTAAAAATTTCATATGCATGAGGACCCAACTCTACCGAAATTTCTGACGTTTTTTGCATTTATATACCTATAAGTGCTACATATATATACATACATACATATGTATGTTTACATAGAGCCTCACGAAACTCCATAAGATGAATTAGCTGTGTCGTCATGTCATGCGTCCAGGACTCTTGAATTTCTCTCACACTCTCCTATGCTTTTCCACTTTCCTTTCGTTTTCCATACTTTGAAATTTTTATACCCGCACACATTTAAAATTCTTTCGGTGTTTTCTCAATGTCAAAATGTCAACACGCTGACATTTTCTTTTAGTGTTTGCAATGCAGCCAGTTAGCCGACTGTAATGTAATGTAACTGCAACAGTAAGAAACAGCTGATCGATTTTGTTATGTAAAAAGTAATGAAAATGGTTATAGAGATGTAATGTAACGTAACCTACTTTTCATATAAAATATCCATCAGCTGTTTTCTACGTTGCATTTACATTGCATTACAGTCAACTAACTAAGCCTTCATTCTCACAACTGTTTACATCAGATACGTAAACAGTTTGTTTGGTAATGCCACACAACGAAAAATATCAGAAATGGCAAACGTTGACACTAGTTCCCACTGTTATTTTTGCTATATTTGTCACAAAATGCCACATTGTGTACTCGGCCTAATTTGAAAATTTTTCAATGGACTAATAATCCCAAATTATTATTTTACTTATTCAGTAAAATATTTTTTTATTAAAAATACATTGAAATTGATTATTGAGAGGTTTGGCTGGATTCTATGCGCATTTCGCTGTTGCTAATGCATATCATAACCTTTGTGAGATTGACAACATCATTAGGATCTTTTTACTCGTTGAATAGGCCAAAGGATGAGAAGAACACACCTTGGTGGATTAGAAAGTTACAATTGACCAGCGATGCACGAAGAAAACTCTTTAGTAAGTCTAACTTATACAGAAACGAACTAAAAGGATAAAAGAAGCAGATAAGATTTGCTGAAAGCACATCATGCAATACTTTCTGTGAAAAAATCGATAACGTTTAAGAAATCTCACGATTGAGATATTTTTTGAGCGCTACTGCCTATACATTGGGATACCCGATGAGTCCCATAGGGAAGAGAATTACATCTAGCAAGCAGTTCTCGAAAATCCTACTCAGCACTTACTTTCCCGAATAATTTTCAGATTAAAGCAATGTACAGACGATTGTCAGATCTTACGATATTGTCAGATCTGGCAATGTGCTGACAATGTACTGGCAATCGAAAATTGCCAGCACAATATTCCTTGTCAGTTCACACGGTTTTCAGAAAATCTAACAATTTATTGCCAGGCGGTTGTATGACAATAAATTCATCTGACAAAATCGTCAGTAGAAATTTTGTCAGTTCACACGGTTGTCATATGCACAAATTGTTAGATCTGTTGTAATGCGTTGCCAGACTTAAAGCATTTGTTAGAATTTGTTAAATATTTATTGTTTGTGTTTGTGTTAAATGTGAAAAGTGAAAGTATAAATTATTATGGACCATTAAGAAGCAATTGCAATGATTTTGTCTGCATATATTTTATTATAATTTTTTTTTTTTAAATCAAGCGTGTACAGTGTTTCCCATAGAAAGAATTATCTTACAATGACGTTATTGTCAGATGCATGAACTTCGCACATCTGACAACATTAAAATGTCTGACAAATATCTGGCAATAATTTTACAATTTCTTCACATGATTGTAAGATGTCTGACAATTTGTTGTCAGCTGCTAGTCTTGCAATGGACTGACAATGCTTTTTCTGGCAACGACGTCTGACAAAAACTGTCAGTTCACACGGTTGTAAAAAATTTTGAGCACATTTAACTGGCAATATTGTAAGATCTGACAACCGTCTGTACATAGCTTTACAAACAAACAATTAATCAGAAACCAATACCGATGGACTCGCTGGTGTTATACCGGCCGAATTACAGAACGTATCACAGTCCATATGCTTCGAGTACTAAGGAATTTTACCAGTTGCTTAAGGTTGACTCATATTGAAGGGAGAAAAGCGAGCACGGCAGTGCGCCAGGTCAAGTTCCGGCCAATGAACGCAGTGTGTATATTTACACGAAGCCATTCGAGCTGTTTTTACCCCCCTCATAACTTTGTTCCCCGTAATTGTATAATTATGAAATTTAAAACATAATTAGAATTAAGTCATATTACCTCATATGCGCAGTTTAAAAGTTTTACAATGAAAAGTTCTGAAGATATAGAGGTGCAAAAGTGCATATTTTAAGACATACTCATCTGAAATTTGGTAGACAATTAGATCTAAGTGAGCAATGTACTAAGAAAAATCTGAAAACATAAAAATTTTAGCCTGGGCGCGGGGCTACGCCCACAAAAATCAGAATTAAAAAAGCAAATATAAGCCGCTTAATGGAAGCTATTTTATTGAAATTTGTCATATAAACTGCGATAATGCAAGGATGTAATTTTTTTTAATAAAAAAGTGGGCGTTGACACGCCCATACAATTTAAACCTCATTTGCATGTGCTACGGCTCAGAATATGTAGATATACTATGTATGTAGGTATTACGATCCATTTGCAATGAAAATTAACACGAATAATAAGCACAAATTTTAAAATTAAAAGTTGCGCTAATGAGCTGAAATTTGATGTACAAGCAGGTCTAGGTAAGAAAACAACAAGAAAAATCTGAAAACCCAAAAAATTCACCAAACTTACAGCCTTATTTATAAAATTTATTAAGGCTTTTTAAGAACAATTTTGTATTGAAATTTGTTTTAAAACCCCTTTTTGAGTTTGGAGAAGTGGGCAAGGTTACGCCCATAAATATTAAAAATTAAAAGTTGCGCTAAGGGTATGAAATGTGGTATACCTGGAAACCCGGAAATTTTAGTCAGAGGGGCGGAGCCGCTCCAATAAAAATTAGAAATTAAAAGTTGCGCTTATGAGCTGAAATTTGATACACAAGTAGGTCTAGGTGAGCAACCAACTAGAAAAATCTGAAAAATCAAAAAATTTTACCAGAATGGGCTCGGCCACGCTATTATTGTTTGAATCTGAAAACTTACAGCCTTATTTAGAAAACTTATTAAGGCTTTTTAAGAAAAGTTTTTTTATGAAAATTTGTCTTAAAACCCCTTTATAAAGCCTTAAAAAGTTTAATAAATAAGGCTGTTAATATACAGCTTTAAACTTAAGCCATTTTAGTGAAACCTTTCATATACGTTACACGTATACAATACTTTAAACTATAACCTAAAAAGTGGGCGTGGTCACTCCCATAAAATTTTAGCCTTGTGTTTAATCTACTTTGGTCTAGCATATTTTGGAAGAAAATTAGCATGAATTATAAGCGGTGCTCACAGCAGTATTGTGAGTTTAAAATTGTGGGAGGGGTAATGCTCATAAAACTATAAGGTATAGTTCACGCTAGAGAGCTGAAATTTTATACACAAGCAAGTGTAGATGAGTAAGCCAATAGGAAAATCTTAAAACCAAGAAGTTTTATCCGCTAAACTAGAATTCGCACTAGAGAGCTGAAATTAATCAAGATCAGACATCACTAAGAAAACAGAAGTTTCAATCAGGGGTTGGGAACAAGCACTGTAAGCTCAAAATTAAGCTAAATTTTATTGAAACTTTTCATACACATTGCACTTATTCAAAGTAAAAATTTCCTGTTTTGAAAAGCTTTATATTTCATGTATTTTGGCTTAGCAGTTTTTAGTCTATTACTTATGTATTTCTCATCAGATTTTTCCTACAAAACTTTACATGAATCATAAGCACTAACAGACATAAAAGTCGGCGGGGCTAGGCCGATACAAATTTTACGTAATATTATACTGCAGCGAGCTGACATCTTGTAGACAAAAAGTCCTTATGGATTTACTCAATCGGAAAGTCCAAAAATTAAAGCACCAGCTACGCTATTGAAGCTTTGCATGCACATTTAGCATATGTGACAGCGCATAGAGAAAGGGACCTAAGGTTAAAAAAAATATCAATTTTCAGTTTTTTTTTGATGTGGACAACATCTGAGCATCGAATGCCCAAAAAGTGTTCCCAGAGATATGCGCGTTTTATTCAGTGATGGTACACCAAAGATACACGTATTTAAATCTTTAAAATGGCTGTCCTGAACAAAACAGTTTTTTACCCTTAGGTCCCTTTCTCTATGCGCTGTCACATATCCTTTTGGTTTATGTACTTCGTCTAAGCAGACTTTAATATGTAAATATATTGAGAAAATAGGCGGGGCCGTGCCCACTAAAATTATGCTGTATTTTACATATTTCTTTTCAGAAGACTCTTACCAAATTGCGTACACAATGGCGACCCGTTGTAATAACACAATAGTGCAGACAAGGGTGTTTCTTTGCACAATTGTGTTGAGAGAATTCACATGTATTCTTACCCTCTTTAATTCAGTCGTCGATGATATTTTTTTCAAGAGTATTTATCCAGTAAACAAACGAATTGCCTTTAAAACTTATTATATGCGAAAAATATCTTATTATAAATAATGCATTTGGTAACATACAATGACTTTTATATTATCAAATATTTAAAGAAAAAATCGAATATGTCATTAAAAGACATTATGTTGCTTTTCATAGCGATATTCATGAGTTTAATTGTAAGAAAAGAGAAAAACTACAAATATTTATTTAATATCAACATTCAACGCTTTTTTAGGGTTCCGTATACCAAAGGTGAAAAGTACCCTATTGTTTTCGCTACGCTGTCCGCTTGTCCGTCACACGGTATTTTCTCAGGAACCGTAAGAGCTACGGACCTGAAATTTGGACAGAGTATGTAGAACCTTGGCCGCTACAACAACAAATACATGAGAATTAAAAATTAAAGGGTGTTCCAAAACGAGCAACGAAAAATGTCAAAATCCCATGTAATATACATACAATTGTATGAACATATGTAATTATATTGAAACTTGAAATTTGTGAAATTAGTGTATTTTTATACAGACTACAACAATTAACACTAAAATTAAAAAAAAATTAAATTAAATGGTGGTCCATCAGTTAATGCAATTTTGACTATGTAATTTTGACAATTTGCTATATCTTGGAAACCGTAAGAGGCAAACACTTGAAATTTTCAAAAACGGTAAAACTAAAAAAAACCGAAAATTATAAAATCGCTAAACCAAAAAAAAAATCGCCAAAAATGAAAAAAAAAACGCCAAAACGAAAAAAGTCGCCAAAAATAAAAAAAAATTTCTAACACTAAAATAAATCGCCAAATTCGAAAAAATCGCCAAAATGAAAAAAAAAACGCCAAAGTTAAAAAAATCGCCAAAATGAAAAAACGCCAAAAACCGAAAAAAAATCGCGAAAACAAGAAAATAAAGTGTCAAAACTAAAAACAGAGCCAAAACTTAAAAAAGTCACTAAACCGAAAAAACGCAAAAAACGCAAAAAACGCCAAAACAAAAAAACCGAAAAGACCCCAAAAAACGAAAAAATGCCAAATCTATATATTATATAGGATGAAGTTTGTATTAAATTACATATCTAGTGTTCGTATGGAACCCTTCGTGCGCGAATGAGAGTAGCACTTTACTGAATTAATTGAACTATAAGTGCATTTTTAAATTGCCCAGTTTTTTTTTAAAATCCAGGTGAAATTTTTTCCAATGTCCAGTTATTTGACTTCTGGTATCTGGCAACCCTACTCTACACACGTTTGATGACATTCATAAATACATACGTATGTGTGTGTGTGTATCAATTTTAACAAGCTTCTTACGGTATACTGCATTTGGCAATAATAAATATTTTGTGTAAATATATTTTCTGTAAGAGAACAATAATTTAATATCGCAGAGAACATTTGGAAGAAAATTATGACAGATGCAATATCATTTTTATATTTTAATTTTTTTTTTAAAGAAATTGTAACAAATATGTACATACATGTTTATAATTTAAAGAGCTTATTTGCTATTGCATATGCAGTATGTCAAGAATGAGTTTTCACATTTTAATTCAGTTTTTGTTTCCAGCTCTATAAGACCATGTCAGATAAAACGTTTGCTTCGCGTTGCGTTGAAGATTCGCTTTGACATCTAAGATGAAATCTATGTGCTTATATGAAACATGTCACATAAAGAACTTTTAACGCAAAGCGAAGCGAAAAGTTAGGCAATTCTCAACTTTTTGCGTGCTTTGACAATCAGTTGGTATACTTTATTTAATTTATTTGACCAAACCCGCATGTAAATGTGACATTTTTATTAAAATGTCGGTAAATTTACATAAAAAACGAGTTCGTGGCATCAGAGTAATCGAATTGTGTTGTGTTTTATACATGAAATAGAATAGTGAAACAAACAGTGAGCGTTGTCAAAGTTTTTATTGTGTCATGCACACTTTGCTTCACACTTTTTTTCCCAAAGTTAGAAACGTCACGCAAAGCGTTGAAGTTGTATCTGACACCGCCTTTAGTGCTATGTACATACACTCTAACAGCCGTATTCATAAAAATTTTAAACAGCATTTCAAATTTTGTTTGAGCAAAATTCGCTAAAATTGTATTCATAATAGAATTTTAGTTTAAAAAACGTTTTTTAAACCTTGTGCAAATTAGCAAATTTTAAAATTGACTGCACCCATGTTTAAACCAATTTTAAGATGACGCTGTTGTAATTTTGCTTCGTTTTCGTTTACATTTTTAACTTTGTCTGTATGTATATGCCAGTGTTATTTAGAAGAAAACAATATAATTATTTTATAGAAATTTTTGCCGAAATATCAAATACCTAGAATATTTAAAAGAAAAGGAGCGATCCAGTTTCCATTCTCAGTCATTGTTTTCTCACTTTATGTGTTAACAAAAATAATATAATTGTAGATTATATCGTAAATTAACTAGTGATGTATAAAACACTCAAAACAAACACAATAAAGCTCGTTATTCTAGTGCTTCTTAATCCGCAATAAAAAAAAATCATATGATAAGTACTTTTAACAAAGATTCGTTGTGAACTCTTTTTATTTTTTTATTGAATGCAAGTTGAAACCAGGGTTGTCAGATTTTTTCCGACCTATTTCGCCAAATTAATTTCAAAAATCGCCAAAAGTCGCCAAAAATCAGTTTTATGTAGTTTTTCTTAGTATATATTTGATAATAAATTTGTTTTTATATAACACTTTTTTAATATAAATTTTTATAAAATGATCGTATCAATATTTATCAGAAAATCGCCAAAACTAGAAACAAAATCGCCAAAAATTTTTTCTTGTAAATTTTTCTCAACCAAATTCAAAACGCATTAATTAATAAAAGAAAAATCATCAAAACAAAATTGTTTTAACTTCTTAAAGACGAGTTTTGGTAGGATTTATTTTTGAAACTACTCCTTCAACAAACTAATTTTCTTGAATAAGAAAAATTTTTAAGTTCAATTTTGTTAAAAAATAGCAATAATAATCGCCAACAAATTTATTTATCGCCAACAAATTTATTTAGCGCCAGATAAATCGCCATGTCGCCAAATCAAAAATTTAGACGCGAAACAAGTTGAAAAATCGCCACGTTTGGCGAGAAATCGCCATATCTGACAGCCCTGGTTGAAAACATTTTTCATTTTATAGAAACAATATTTCCCTGAAAGGGGACAAACAAACAAATATAGGTACGAGTACTTTGTGAATTAAAAATCGTTGTTTTGCAGAACTGATATGCAAGTGACAAATAAAGAATACAGTATTGCCACGATATTTTAAAAAATCAAGTTAATTGATTATTAGTTAAAATACTGATTATGAATACCAATATTTAAAAAACCTTATTTAGCCTTAAAATGTTTTTTAACTAAAATGAATTTTAAATCTCAATCAACTTTTTTTATGAATACGGCTGTTAGTGTTTTTACCAAGACATACTTCAATTCATATTAGCACATGATGTTTCTACCTGGGCTAAAACTAAAAATACAAACACTCTGAGCACCAAAGAAAAACACTTTACAAACAGTTGTCAACGCAACATGGAATATGTTTTTTATATAAATAGTGATAAGTAAATATTGTGAAACTGTAAAAAATTTTTATCTCCACTTAATATAATCTATCAATCTATCGCGTATTCAAAATACAAGAAAGTGTTTACCAATTGATATACATAGTGCATTTCACGGAGTATTTATAATAAAAATAGTGTTTTTAAAAATAATTTGCGTTCCGATATTCACATGCATCGGTTTTGTAAGGAATGTGAGAATTCTTCGAGTTGAAAAAGTTTTTATCATCCTGTGAAATATTGGATGAGTAAGAAATAACTATATTTGTTGATGTTAGTTTTTTTTATTATTATTGTTCGAATTTCATTTGTTTGTATATTTATGACTTAATAAGGCTAAAGTTCGTATCGCTTTGTATGTCAAATTACATGTGATAATTATTAATGAACAAATAACACCAAAGTTAATTTTAAATATTCTGACAAATACTTAGTAGAACGGAATGACTAGGTGTTTTCCAAGGCCACTACACCTCGAAGAAGGTGATGAAAAGTATTCATAGTAAGGTCCCTTTTCTCAAATGCCCTTCATAATTTCAGTTTGAATGAGGCCTTCACACAAATAGCATACTACCGTAGGAATAATCATGGAGTAGACTATTCCATTAAACACGTGTGAAACTTTTTGTCATCAACCAAATCAAACGCAACAAAATGGATTCTACAGCCGGAAGAAAGTTTAACAAGTAAAACTTAAATCTAAAAGAAAATTTCTAAATAGTTAATTGTTAGAAAGAGAAATATGTAAAGACCATTTTTTGTTTTATTTTTTCAAACTTTTATGTCTTGCTAGATCCTGCTCTCTATGCTATTGGAGATAGTAGTTAATATAATTATGCAAAAAATAAAACAATCTGCTCCTTCAATAATTGCATATCCATAAAAGAGTAACGTTACTGATTGGCTGACCGACATTTCATCGCACAGCCCAAACGACTACAGCTACAGAGCTGAAATTGTGTGTGTAGGTTTCTCTTTCGAAAGGGGTTCTTTTAAATTTGAAAGGGTAAAATCGGAATCCTTATATATCAAAAGGTATAATCGATAGACTCTAAATTCCAAAAGCACACGAATTCTGATAAAAAAAATAAGCCGAGACGTGCTTGGTACTTTTTCAATATTTTTACTTTTACCGATTAAAGGATTGATTGAATTTTGGTACCTATTTTACACTCGACATATATTCTTAAGTATTGCACACAGCAGAAAGCTTTTTGGTGCTTTCTTTTCTTCTGGACAAAATCTTTATTAAGTTATGACACTTTCTGAAAATTTGTACTCATTTATAAAGGGGTAAAATCGTACCCATTTTCGGTACTTTGTTTATATTAATGATAAGCTACACATGACATATATATACAAATAATCTATTATTAGTTCCTACCGCTCAATAGAAACCTCTGTTTTGGAAACAGCACTTTTTGGATATGATGTTTTTGGGAAATGGAAAGCTTAATTTTTGAAAATGTACTTTTGGCATACGAAAACTTTGGGACAAGGTACTTTTCGAGAGATGTACCTTTTGAGATTGGTATTTTCTAAAAAGAGTACTCTTTCAAAAAAAAAGCAATTTTCAGAAAAGTTATTTACTCAAAAATGTGCTTTAAGAAAAAAGCTTTTTTTAAAAGCTACTTTTTAGGAAAAGCACTTGTTTAAAAAAATAATTTTAAAGAAAACAACTTTTTTAAATTTTCAAATTTCTATTTGCTATATATAATATAAATATATTATATATTGTTAATGGTTATAGTCTGTATAAAATTACACTAATTTTACAAATTTCAAGTTTCAATATACATATGTTCATACAATTGTATGTATATTACATGGGATTTTAACATTTTTCGTTGCTCGTTTTGGAACACCCTTTAATTTTTAATTCTCATGTATTTGTTGTTGTAGCGGCCAAGGTTCTACATACTCTGTCCAAATTTCAGGTCCGTAGCTCTTATGGTTCCTGAGAAAATACCGTGTGACGGACAGACGGACAGCGTAGCGAAAACAATAGGGTTCCTTTTCACCTTTGGTGTACGGAACCCTAAAAAACGCCAAAAATCGAAAAAAATCGAAAAAAATCGCCAAAACGCGGAAAAGGCACCAAAACAAAAATAATTGTTTATATGAAAAAAAAAATCGCCAAAATGAAAAAAATCACCAAAATGAAAAAAAAAATCGTCAAATTGAAAAAACGCTAAAAACCGAACAAAAATCCCCAAAACGCGAAAAAGACGCCAAAACTAAAAAAATCTTCCAAATGAAAAAAAAAACGCCGAAATGAAAAAATCTCCAAAATGAAAAAAAATCGCCAATTTGAAAAAAACGCTAAGAACCGAACGAAAATCCCCAAAGACGCCAAAACTAAAAAAATCTTCCAAATGAAAAAAAATTGCCGAAATGAAAAAATCTCCAAAATGAAAAAAAATCGCCAAATTGAAAAAACGCCAAAAACCAAAAAAAATTCCAGAACTATATGTTATAGAGGATGCAGTTTCTATTAAATTACATATCTAGTGTTCGTACGGAACCCTTCGTCCGCGAGTCAGAGTCGCACTTTACTGAATTTTTTTTTGTATGTTGTTACATCGCCATATTGCATTCCACCATTTTAAATTTAATCAGTTCTAATAAATTTTCAATTTTGTAGCCTAATAATATCAACACAAAAACGCCACATTAGGTCGACCATTTTGAACTTGCTAATTCTGATAACGGATTCGTAACGACTTCTGCTGAAGTCGGTGTAGTTCAGTGACCAGTGACTATGCCTGGATCACTTGAACTTTTCTACAACAAGTGACACTAATGTATATCAGAAAAATGCGTGGTGTTGTTATTTTTAATGACTGTTGGAAACAGGGATTGAACCCAGTGCCCTCGCTTTTGCAGTTAACGTGCTAACTACTTCAGCCAACGCCACCCGCACGATAAAAACATACTGGAAACAATAATATAATATAGCAGTAGAAAAAGTTTTTTTACAGTGAACCGTATGTTCGTTCCAAACTTAAATAAATGTTATATTGTTTATAACTAACCCCATGTTTCCATAACGCGAACCGTCAAATTTTCTAGACGAGTCACCTGTCTGGGTTGTAGAAACACGGAGTAAGACATACATGCATATTTTTTGTTGTAATTTTTAAAATTTCATAAGAAATTAAAAGTTTTTGTTTCCGTTTGCTTTTTTTTGTTTACATTTACAAAGATATAGTTTCGTTTTACTGGATTTTAATGGCAAAAATTTGTCCAGTAAAAATTTGCATTTACTCAATTCGCCCTCTCATTTACTGGGTTTTGTGTACGCGAACGCAATTCAGTAAAATCCAGTAAAAATTGATAAAAAATTTTAAAATCTTTTCAGTTCTCGAACGCACTTATCGTCTACTTTTACTGTTTCGCATCGTCTTCCCTAAGTTAAAATTAGGTACCAACCGAAAATTGCTACGCATACTAAAAAAAACGTCCTAAAGAGAGACGTTTAATTTGTTATATTTTTGAATCTAAAGCGATATATATTAGAAAAAAAAATATTTGTGAATTTTATATATATACTTTTTTTAATTTTGCCAAAAAAATAAATTTTCCACTTCCCTGAATCCATAGCCAACACCATAAAAATGTGCAAAGGGGTGAACTTTAACCTTTCTTTTTTAGTAGTTTCACACGTTAAGTTATTTTTTGTCTCCTCTGCCAGAAAATTTAATTTTGTCAAACATTGTAATTAAAAATTTTGTATGTGGTGGTATTGGCAAATTTCGAATTTACCTTTTAAAGTTTCAAACTTGTCTTTTATTCAACAGATTGACTTTTGGAAAACTCAGGAAACAACAAACAGCAATCATTGTAAACAATTCACTTATTCTCACAATAACAAGCAACATTTTGAGAAGAGAGAGTGTGACTGACAGGAAATCGCAAAAAGGACAATAAATAAAAAAAGGCATGGAACACATTCTGTTATTTACTAGTTTGCAACAGTTTTGCAAGAAAGAATAAACAAAAAAAAAAAAAAAAAAAAGAGATTTTTGTTAAATGCTGGCTGGAAGTTAGACTGGTTGTATGAAAAATAAAAATAAAAAATTGCATGATAATTTTTTTAAATTTTCTTTATAAATTATATTTATTTGCAAATTTGATTCAAGCACAATGTAAGTTATTCATAATAAAACAAGTTATTAAATAAACAATTAACACATTCTTTCACTTTTCCTGAAATTTTTCATTAAGCTTTGTTTAATTTCTTCTTATCTTTATATTAAAAATATTAAGGATTTTCTTTTAACATTTTAACTAGAGATGGGCGCGTGTCGAATTTTTCCAACACAACACGACACGAATATCAAGACGCTCAACACGGATGAAACACGCACGCGAAAAATTTTGTCGACACGATAGTGCATAACACGCACGAAATATTATTGGTATGGTATTGAAGATCAGAAACTTTAATTGATTTTTTTCAAGACTCGCTTTTCAAAATATGGAACTGCCAGCTGATACTATCTGCCGCCACAGCTGGTACTATTGATTTATGTACATACGTACATAACTTTAAGCTTCAGAGGCCCATACAATATCAGCAAATATGCTGGTGTTGTGTGTTTGACGATAAAAAATATCAAATTTTTTCTCTACTGGAAATTCATTTATACATATTTTACATCTAAAATCATTTCGTGTTTTTTGTATCAATTTTGCTTAACGCGAAACGAACCCAACACGCACGAAATCAGTTTTTTGTCACGAACACTTCGTGTTGAGCCGTGCGTGTTTGTGTCTCTAATTTCAACATTTGCATGTCGTGAACAGCGTGCCAAATGTTTCAGTTTTCCCTGAATTTAGCAGTTTTTTTAAGCATTGAGCAGTTTTCCAGTTTTTTGCTTAAAAAATAATTTTTTTAGAGTCCCGTACATCAAAGGTGAAAAGGAACCCTATTGTTTTCGCTACGCTGTCCGTCTGTCCGTTTATCCGTCTGTGCGTCACATGCTATTTTCTCAGGAACCGTAAGAGCTACGGACCTGAAATTTGGACAGAGTATGTAGAACATTGGCCGCTACAACAAAAAATACAAACATATTTTCCTTGAAGAAGTTACCCATTGTGGCAACGAAGTATTGGAATCTAAATAAAATTTGTTAATTCTTTTATAAAAAACAAGATCTCAAGCTTAATATATGTATATAAAAACAAATTAGAAACAAAAAGATAGAAGAAATTAAAACAAATATCAAACACATGAGAGTTAAAAATTAAAGGGTGTTCCAAAACGAGCAACGAAAATTTTAAAATCTCATGTAATATACATACAATTGAAACTTGAAATTTTAAAATATGTGTATTTTTATACACACTACAATAATTAACACTCAAATTTAAAACATTTAAATTAAAGGGTGTTCTATCAGTTAATGTAATTTGGACTATGTAATTTTGACAACTTGCTGTGTCTTGAAAACCGTAAGAGGCAAACTCTTGAAATTTTCAAAAATGGTAAAACTAAAAAATCCCAAAATTATAAAATCGCCAAATCCAAAAAAACTCGCTAAAAATTAAAAAAAAATCGCCAAAAACCGAAAAAATCTCCAAAACGCGAAATAAATTCAGTAAAGTGCGACTCTGACTCGCGCACGAAGGGTTCCGTACGAACACTAGATATGTAATTTAATACAAACTTCATCCCATATAATATATAGTTTTGGAATTTTTTTGGGTTTTGGCGTTTTTTCAATTTGGCGTTTTTTTCATTTTGGCGAATTTTTTCATTTAGACGTTTTTTTTTATTTGGGCGATTTTTTAGTTTTGGCGCCTTTTTGCGTTTTGGCGATTTTTTTCGGTTTTTGGCGTTTTTTTAACTAGGCGATTTTCTTTATTTTGCGATTTTTTTTTTTCATTTTGGCGATGTTTTTTTCATATGAACAATTATTTTGGTTTTGGCGCCTTTTTCGCGTTTTGGCGATTTTTTTAGATTTTTGGCGTTTTTTTATTTTGGCAATTTTTTCATTTGGGCGATTTTTTCGAATTGGGTGATTTATTTAAGTGTTAGAAATTTTTTTTTTAATTTTGGCGATTTTTTTTTCGTTTTGCAATTTTTTTAATTTTTGTCGATTTTTTTTTTGGTTTGACGATTTTATAATTTTCCCATTTTTTAGTTTTACCGTTTTTGAAAATTTCAAGTGTTTGCCTCTTACGGTTTCCAAGATATAGCAAGTTGTCAAAGTTACATAGTTAAAATTGCATTAACTGAGGGACCACCCTTTAATTTAAATTTTTTTATATTTTAGTGTTATTTGTTTCAGTCTGTATAAAAATACACTAATTTTACAAATTACAAGTTTCAATATACATATTTTCATACAATTGTATGTATATTACATGGGATTTTCAAATTTCCGTTGCTCGTTTTGGAACACTCTTTAACTTTTAATTTTCATGTATTTCTTGTTGTAGTGGCCAAGGCTCTACATACTCTGTTAAAATTTCAGGTCCGTATCTCTTACGGTTCCTGAGAAAATACCGTGTGACGGACAGACGGACAGCGTAGCGAAAACAATAGGGTTCCTTTTCACCTTTGGTGTACGGAACCCTAAAAAATGACATATCCTGTAAATGGTTATATATTCACCATTGTGTTGATGTATAGTCGTGATCTTTTGTCAATTTAATTTGGATTTGGTCTAGTATTATAGTGAAAGGCTCAGTTCGATGTGGTTGTGTCCAGCACCTATCAAACAGTACAGTATTTATCGGATATAAGAACATCTCATATAAGAACAAAACGCTTATAAGAAACATTTTCAAAAACACCATAGCCCAATTCACAATCTTGTGCAAATGGTCTTGCATCGTTGCATGTGCAAAATTGTGTAGTATATTCTACTCACCACTTAACAATTCTTAGTGGTTAGTATCAATATAATATAATATAATATTACTATACCATTTTGCACATGCAACGATGCAAGACCATTTGCACAAGATTGTGAATTGGGCTCATGTCTTTTTAGTGATTTTTCTAACAAAAAAGGTTTTATATAAGAAAAACGTTTATAAGAAAAAAACTGATAAAAGAACATTTTTCTTAAACACCAAAACCACAAAATGTATAGAAAAAGAATTTATATAAGAAACTTCCAACGGCAACACAGAATTTATGTAGTTTGCATGGACAACTATGTT
This sequence comes from Tachina grossa, assembly GCA_949987645.1. Lineage (NCBI taxonomy): Eukaryota > Metazoa > Arthropoda > Insecta > Diptera > Tachinidae > Tachina > Tachina grossa. The sequence continues at coordinate 54,346,012 of OX465278.1, forward strand.
CTCTGGCAGATATAAAAGTTTTTTTTTACTTTTAGTTTTATATGAGCGAGCTGGTATGTACTCATGAGAAGCTTTTTGTTTTTTTTATTTACTAAAGGGGTTAATAAAATAAAAATTAACTACCAATCATGATTTGTTTTATTTTTGTACATATTTACATACATACATCTACGTATTTGTATACATAAAAAGATAAATAAATTCAGAAAAGTGCGACTCTGACTCGCGCACGAAGGGTTCCGTACGAACACTAGATATGTAATTTAATATAAACTTCATCCTATATAATATATAGTTTTGGCATTTTTCTTCGTTTTTGGGGTCTTTCGGTTTTTTTGTTTTGGCGATTCTTGCGTTTTTTCGGTTCTGGCGATTTTTTTAAGTTTTGGCTCTTTTTTTAGTTTTGACACTTTATTTTCTTGTTTTGGCGATTTTTTCGGTTTTTGGCGTGTTTTCATTTTGGCGATTTTTTTAATTTTTGGCGATTTTTTCATTTTTGCGATTTTTTTATATAAAATTTATTTAGTTTTGGCGACATTTTCGCGTTTTTGCGACTTTTTTCGATTTTTGGCGTTTTTTTTTTCATTTTGGCGTTTTTTTTTCGTTTTGGCGATTTTTTTTATTTTTTGGCGATTTTTTTGGTTTGGCGATTTTATAATTTTCAGTTTTTTTAGTTTTATCGTTTTTGAAAATTTCAAGTGCTTGCTTCTAACGGTTTCCACGATATAGCAAATTGTCAAAATTATATAGTCAAAATTGCATTAACTGATGGACCACCCTTTAATTTAATTTTTTTTAAATTTTAATGTTAATTGTTGCAGCCTGTATAAAAATACACTAATTTTACAAATTTCAAGTTTCAATATATGTACATATGTTCATGCAATTGTATGTATATTACATGGGATTTTAGCATTTTTCGTTGCTCGTTTTGGAACACCCTTTAATTTTTAATTCTTATGTATTTGTTCTTGTAGCGGCCAAGGTTCTACATACTCTGTCCAAATTTCAGGTATACAATACAAATGGAAAATTCTAAAATACAATTGGAAGTTTCTGAAATGTAATTTGAAAATTCGGAAATGCAATTAGAAATTTCTAAAAAAACAATTAGAAATTTCTTAAAAGCAATTAGAATTTTCTGAAATGCAATTAGAAAATTCTAAAACATCCCAGTAAAAAAAGACAATCCAAAGAAGTCATGAAAATGTAGAGTTTGCAGTCTGGAAGTAGTTCAAATTTCGATCCGATCTAATGATTTTTACATAGGGTTGTCATTGCAAGAAGTTCTCTTTTTCGATGCCTAGTCACCGAATTAGAAGCGATTTTAAGAAAAATTTCCTTTTTTGTGTTCTATGGTAATATTTTCATCTAAGAAAAACTTTAACTTTTCTTTTTATACGAATTTAAACGCGAAACAGTCTTTTCATGTAAATTTAAGCAAGTAACTTCTAAATTTTAGGCCAAAATTAGTTCATAAATTTCTTTCAAAAAATCGATTTTTTAAACATTTTGGTGAGTATTTACTAAAACTATGGAAAAACTACAAGGTTTTGTGTGATTAAAATAAACTTTTACTTGGTTTTCTGCTAACTATCGGCAAATTAAAAATATCGATTTTTTGGAAGCAATGAAAATGTGGTTCCTTCAGAATGACTTCCATTGTTTTTCACTGGGCATAATTGGAAACTTCTGAACGATAATTAGAAACTTCTGAAACATATTTAGAAATTTCTGAAATATAATTAGAAACTTCTGAAACATATTTAGAAATTTCTGAAAAACAATTGGAAACTTCTGAAATACAACTGGAAATGGTGTAGTTTTCGGTAGTTATTTTGTATGGCAAAATGAAGTTTAAGTTTCCCAGCTCTGAAACCGTCTGCTCGATTTTGCTGATTTTCAATACCAATCTAATTTGGACCATTTCTGACACACCAGTTTAAGAACGAAGTCTCTAGCTTTTCTGGGAGCTTCGGAAAACCGATTTCACGTACAGACAGACGGACATCGCTTATTCGTCTTCCCTATGCATAAGGATCCAGAATATATATACTTTATGGCTTGCTTATTAATATTCTAGAAATTACAACCGGAATGACAAACCTATATATACCCTTTTACCATTTTTTGGTAAAGGGTATAAAAATGGAAATCGAGAGCCTACATATATTCAAAACACGTTAACTCAAAAAAGCTAACTTTTCAGTAGAGCGAAAAAACTAAATAATTCGCTCATTATAGTAAAAATAAATGATGTGAATTCGATAATATGGTTTAAATATGCTTACTACTTTATAGGTGTGCAAAAATATGTATATTATTTTGCACTGGTTTGCGTAGTTTTATGAGATAGCATATTTTAGTCGATCAAAAAACAAATATTTTCTTAGAGTTAGCATATTTTGTCGGAAAAAAATTAAATTTTTTTTATTTTAAAATATTTAAAAAAAATAACTTGAACCTGACTGAAAGCCTCTTCAATCTCGAAGTGGTCAGCTTTAGCACTCTCTATCTCACTTTCTAGTGTAACAGGGTCACTTCAAATTATCTATTTCGAAAGTTTATGTCATTGACTATAATTTGTTCATACATAATGTTTCTGTTCGATTACCAATTTTTTTTATTGGAACCCCTCTGTACTAATAATTTAAAAGTTACCATGTCTCAAAAACTAGCCATAGGATATCAAAATGTTTACCATATTCGTATTCAGCATACCAAATGCCATCAGATATGAGGTAGATTTTTTATAAATTACAAATTTTTTAAAAATATTGGAAATTTACATGGGAGTTAGCATTTATTTTTACCAAAAAAAAAAATTATAGTTTGAGATAGCAGAATTAGAAAAAATTAATATAAAACGGGAAAAATCATTTTTTTTAATTAGAAATTTATACTACAGATGAATATAGCATAGGGGAGCTTTTTGCCATCGGAACCTCATTTTGACCAAATTTGAGTTGATGTGTTTTGAATATAGGCTCTCGAAATACTTTTAAGACAACGAAAATAAATGGCAAACAATATACGTTATGCAACTTGCAAAAGAAAAGGTCATTGGGTACGAGATTGCAAGAAATGGATGGCAGATGATTGATTACCTATCCAAAAATAAAGAAGAGAACAAAAATTTTAGTTTATCGATAACTTCAAATGAACTCAATACAGTGTTTTCTAATAACGATTGGTAGATAGATAACGGAGCTTTTCAACATGCAACGAATTCATTGGATATGTTTTAAAATTTTGAGGAATTCAAGCCGCCTTGTGAGATAAAAGCTGCTGGAAGTGAAGTGAGTTATTGAAATGGATTCGAAAATTGGAAACCACAACTTGAGAATAAAGTTTAAGGATATATGGTACGTTCCTGGAATATCAAAAATTTATTTCCGGTTTTAGCAAGTCATGATAAGAACAAAATAAAAAATCAAATCTTTAATTATATCATGAGAGATGGGGTCACCAAGACAAAAGGTACATAGGGTGCATTCATAAGACGTAGCTGTTGCGCAACCGTTGAGTATTTGTCTTAGAAACGCACAGTTGAGTAATTCCGCTCCACTCAACAGTTGAGTAATTTTCCATCACAAAATTTTTTCGCTACCTGTAGTCAACATGTTTTGCTCAGCATAAACAGCTGATCGAATAGAGTTTTGCCATTTATATGCTTTGTTAGGTGACAGTAGCAAATATTTGTTAAATTTTATATTACAAATGCGTTGAAGTAGCGAAATAAAGATATGAAATTAAATTATATCCATCAAGCCGTTTCTAAGATGTAGCTGTTGGGGCCAACAGTTGCTAGCATTTGCACAACTGTTGAGCTCAACATCTACGTCTTATGGATGCGCCCATAGACTTCCATTTGGAAACAGGGTGCAAACAACGCAGCCAGTAGAATTAATTTCAACTGATGTTGCTGGACCATTTCCATTTTCATATCAAGGAAAGATGTATTTAGTTTTATATAAAGATCAGTTTACTAAATTTCGCTTTGGTATCTCTAATTCTAAAACAACCTGAAGAAAAAAATATATACTCTAAGAATTGTCATTGCTGGTACAAGCGCACAAGATCATAAAATTAAAGAAATTTTGAGTGATAATGGAGGTGAATTTAACAACAATGATGCAAAAAGTACTTTGTAGTAGAATGGTATTTCGCAAAGGTTAACAGGCCCATATACTCCACATATATATACATATATAAAATCAAGCCAATCCAAATCAAATTTTATTGATAAATTCAATTATTATAAAATGGTTATAAAATTCTTCCGCCAACGTGCTGGCATCATAGATTATACCGAAACTTTCAGCCCAGTTTCTAAAACGATTAAGCTGAAAGTCCATACCATCCGTTCTTTGCATATGCGTTGTATGCGTTTCTTTACGTTCTCTCTGATTCTAAATTCAAGTTACATGCAATACGTCTTATGTGCAAGTATTTTTGTTGTTTTAATGCAAAAAGAGAGAATATTTAAATTCACCACACGAACATTTGGCTATAAAAGAGAGCATGATGCATGCGACGGATACAAAAGTAGAAAGTAAACCTACTTTATATATCCTATGCGTTTGCACATTCTTTGCGTTTTGTTCTGTAACTAGCCACATACAATTAATTACCTTGATTCTACGTTTTGGCGCATGCATAAAACGCAACTGCGCATTGAACGGATGGTATGGATCTTCAGCTTAAGAGTAAAGAAGAAAACACTTCGTGACGGAAGAATTTGTGATACTTACTTCTTTCTACGAATGAGCGCGTGTACAAACGTCATGCATGTATGTGTGTATGATTTTTTATTTTTCTGTGCACATGCAAAGGCACACTCATGCATTAACATTAGTTGTATGCTGTTAATCACATAATAGCTTACCATCTACATATTATACACACACTCAAACGTACAATATTGTTACAAACAATCTGTCTTGCGACATCGCTTGCTAACACTGATATACACGTACACCAATACATCCATCATGCTTCGCTTATAGTACGACAGCATTTATTATTGGTTTAGTATAATACATGCGACGTGAATACATTTAAAAATCATGACGTTTTTACATTTCAAGACTGTTTACGCAGCTCTCTAATAGATATAAGCCACAGTCAAAATTAGGTGGGGAGTGCTTCATTAGCTGGATTTTCAGGTTTTTTCTCGGAAATATATGTAGTAAATGGGGCAACAAGAGATCCATCCGCACAATTATGCGTGTAATGATCCTCGTGGTCCACATTTTTAATAAAAGCAAAATTTAATTCTAAAGCAAACTGTAAATAAAAACTAACCAATTGTAATTACATATATTGAAAATATTGTTGTTTTTGTAGAAAATGACAGAACAATCAAATCTCTCATATGCATACGTACCCTTAATTATGAAATTGCTCTAAGTCATGTGCATTTTAGCTTCGAAACATTAAATAAATCATAAAAAAAACTTCAAAAAATATTTAATTGATATTAAATGAATTTTTAGTAACCGAGACTAGTACATCTCTAAATTAATGGCCCGTTTCACAATAACGAAAGAAAACTGAAACGAAACTTTCGACTGAAAATTTATATTGAAAACAACAATAAAATATGAAAATTTGCTTTTGTTTTCAATATAAATTGTGAGTCGAAAGTTTCGTTTCATTATTGTAGAACAGGCCATAAAATGTTGCATAATATAAAAATAAATTTTAATTTGATCAAATTTAATCTACTAAATATTTCCACACAAGAAATACATGACTTAGGCTGAGTTTACATCTGGCATTTCTTGTGTGCCATGTGCCCATTTATTGATTTAAACTGTTTCCAATCATGTTGGATCCTATAAAATTGTCTCTTAGTTATGTATGAAACTGTTTAACTTAATAAATACGTGTCTGAATCAAACTGTTTTTCATTAGTAATTAGTGGTTACGCTTCTTTTACGCTTGTGTGGCACATGGCACATAGACGGAAACCCGGCCTCAAACTACTTTCATAATTAAGTGCACATATGTCAATTAAACATTGTCCGAATCTTGTACTAAAAAACTGTCGAGTAGACACAACAACAATTAGCACTCGACTAAACAGTGTGCATTGCAGTTAAATATAAAAAATCGAATGTGATGTTTGTTTTTATCAAAAGTCAAAAATACATCAAGTCAGTGTTAAGCTATCTCATTTAGTTTCTAAAAAGGCCACTAGTCCACATTAGACGCATAGTCCACAATACCCGAAGTTCCTCTAGTAGTCAAAATTTAATATTTCATATTATAATGGTGAGTTCTCGTTGAACCTTCATAGTGAAGAGACATTAAAGCGGATTTTTTTTTTACATACATACAAACGAAACAAATATAAAAAACAACAAAATCAAAAATCATACAAAAAATATTCGTAATACATATTCACCTTGATAAATAAGCTTATTGGCTTTACTAATATTTTTTACATAGCAAGAAATAGCAAAAACAAAAAAAAACCGTAAACACAAACAAAGTTCCCTTGAGGAATAATACTCTGTATGAGTACCTCAAAGGAAAAAAATTTTGAAGTGAGTTCTAACGGCAGAAATGCTTATTTTACTGTGAGTTCTGAAACTCTTAATGAAAAAAATATAAATAATAAATCTGATGAAAATCTTTTTTTAACGGCAAAGCCAATTTTTCGTCAGCGATCAACTTCGCTTTGTCCAATGCCAACTAGTGAATCTGCGATATCATCCGCATCGGGCTCGCCTTCATCACTAAACCAAGTTATCACTACAGATAACAGTAGCTCAAAACCCAAGGTACAAGTGGGAATGGACAGATATATAACAGTGGTAAAGCGTGGGCGAAGCCCAAATTCTTCAAAAATTTCATATGCTCCAAAGATGTCTAGGGATAACAGCGCATCATCTACCAATCGTCAAAATCGTTTTTCATTATTGCAAGACACCGACGACAAGCCCTCTACATCATCGCAAAAGTCTTTTAAGCCACCACCTATTTATCTGAGAGAAAAAAAATTCTAACGCGCTTATAAAAAAACTACTGTCGACCATTGGTGAAAATACTTTCCACATCATTCCAATTAAACGAGGTAATATTGATGAAACTAAAATCCAAATATATAAAGAAAAAGATTTCCGAAAAATCGTTAGTGAATTCGAAAAAAATAAAACAAATTTTTACACATACCAACTTAAGAGTGCTAAAGGCCTACAGATAGTATTAAAGGGCAGAGATTCATATGTTGAACCCGAAGAAGTAAAATGTGCACTTGTCGACCAAGGATTCAAGGTAAAAAATGTTACCAACATATTTAATAGAGAAAAGGTCCCCCAACCCCTATTTCGGGTTGAACTGGAGCCGAATGACATACAATTGAAAAAAAATGAAGCCCATCCAGTTTATAACGTAAAGTATCTCTTACATCGAAAAATCACAGTTGAGGAGCCACGTAAGCATTCAGGTCCCGTACAGTGCCATAATTGCCAAGAATATGGCCATACGAAAACTTACTGCAAGTTACCTACAGTGTGTGTTATCTGCGGTGAATTGCATGGTACTGCTAGCTGCACTAAGCCAAAAGATCAAGCAGAAAAAAAATGTAGTAATTGTGGAGGTAATCACACAGCTAACTATAGAGGGTGCCCTGTATTTTCTTTCGTTAAACAGGCTATGGGTCAAAAACCCAAGTTAACTCCAGCTCTACAAGTAAACGCGAACTCCGACACTTTTGCTCAAATCAGCCAACCAGTTACTTCACGTGTATCGTATGCTGATGCTGCTAAGACTAGTTCAATTCCCACGCAAAATGTTCCACCGCCAAATAATTCAACGAATTCAAACTCAAGCTTTAACTTTAGTCGCCTTGAAGCTACTATTGAGAATCTGGTGCTAACTATAAACAACTTTACTACAAATATGACAAGTATGATGCAATAAATGCTGCGAATGCAGAATACACTGCTTCAAGCATTAGTTAATAAACCATGAACACGTTAAAAATATGTTTCTGGAACGCAAACGGCATTCGCCAACATAAGAATGAACTTGAGCACTTCCTCATGGAAAAAAATATTGATATAATGTTGGTTTCTGAGACTCATTTCACCTCAAGAAGCTTATTTAAAATAAATGGTTACACTTTATATGATACAAAGGACCCAAGAGAGAGAGCATGTGGTGGATCAGCAATTCTGGTTAAGTCAAGACTCAAGCACTATGTCCTTGACAACGTTAGTGAAGAATATTTGCAAGCAACGAATATTTTCGTAGAAAATTTTTGTGCGAATTTCGTGATATCATCAATTTAAGCTACGGTCACACTTGTCAAACATTTGCCCAAAAAAGCGTAGCCACTAAATGCTAATGAAAAATCCTTGAATTCAGAGAAAAGTTTGTCAAGTCAAAGAGTAGCCAATATTGTTGGATTCTATGACATTGTCCATTAGTTGTGTTAGAAACAGTTTAATATGATAAAGAAGTGTCTGGATTAAAACTTTTTTCAGTAGTGTTTGTTGGTTACGCTTTTTTGGGCAAATGTTTGACAAGTGTGACCGCACCTTTACTCACCTCCCAGATTTTCAGTTACCGAAGATCAGTATGAGAAGTTCTACAAATCGCTTGGATCTTGTTTCGTGGCAGCTGGTGACTACAATGCAAAACATACGTACTGGGGATCGCGTCTTGTTACACCTAGAGGTCGAGCCTTGTTCAATACAATTTCAAAACTGGGCTTAGATGTCATTTCGAGTGGGGAGCCTACTTACTGGCCTACTGACGTAAGAAAAATTCCAGATGTTATAGATTTTGCCGTCACGAAAAATATTCATAGGGACTTAATTCATGTAGAGGCCTCTCTAGATCTGTCCTCCGATCACTCTCCAACAATAGTTACAATTTTCAACCCACTAAGGAGTGATTTAACTAACTCATATGTGAAGATGATTAATGGAATCAACTGGCTGGCATTCAAAAAATATCTCAGTAGTCACTGCGTAGAAAACTTTCAGCTTAGATCATGTGATGATATTGAATTTAACATTGCCAATCTTAACGAAAATATTAAACAGGCTGCTGAACACGCCACTACCTCCCATCCGCAGACCGGCTTTAACAGAATTTATTCTACGGAAATTGAACGTCTTGTATGTGAAAAAAGGAGAGCTAGAAGAGAATGGCAACAACACAGATCACTCCTAAATAAAATCAGACTTAAAGAATGTACTAAACGACTCAAAGAGCTGCTATCGTCGGAAAAAACTGCACTACTGGAAAAGTATTTAGAAGGTCTTGATGTAACGTCCGCATCTAATTACTCTTTATGGCGCGCCACTAGAAATCTTAACCAACCCGTTGATCTTAAATCACCATTGCGTACTGCGACCGGAGGCTGGGCAAGAAGTGATAGTGAGAAAGGTAACTTATTTTCTGAGCATTTAAAATCTGTATTCACTCCCAATTCATGTACGGGTGCTGCTGATTTACCGAGTGTAGTTTCTCTACCCCTCGTCCCTTAAGGTTTAAGATGCGTGAAGTACAAAAAGTAATTGCTGAACTCAACCCGAAGAAAGCTCCAGGTATTGATGGCATTAGTAACAAAATGCTCATGAACTTGCCTCATATTGCAATAAGAATCCTGCTATTTACTTTTAATGCTATTTTAAGAATGCAGTATTTTCCACATAACTGGAAACTGGCCAAGATCAAAATGATTCCAAAGGCGGGCAAAGATCTTACCAAGACTGAGTCATATAGGCCTATAAGCTTACTATCTACAATCTCAAAGCTTTTCGAAAAGCTGCTCATGACTAAATTGTTCAAAATTTTAACTGATAATGGGTGCATCGCGGACCATCAATTTGGCTTTAGAAGTCAGCACAGCACGATTGAATAAACGCATAGACTGGTCCAAGTTGTAAGAAGAACATTTGAAGAAAAGAAGTATTGTTCTGCTCTCTTTATTGATGTTTCTCAGGCGTTTGATAAAGTATGGCACGAAGGCCTAGTTTTAAAATTGAAGACATATCTGCCAATAAACATTCAAAAGCTTTTGGAAAGTTATATTATTTCACTGTTGTGGAAGGACAGTTCACGAGTGTGCCCGAATCTATATCTTCTGGTGTGCCCCAGGGTAGTATTCCGGGTCCTGTCTTGTATTTAATATATACTTGTGATATGCCTGTGAGCAATAATATCCATATTTCTACTTTTGCCGATGATACAGCCTGTATGAGTGTGCACGAAAACCCTTATGAGGCATCCCGCAATCTCCAGGAACATATCACTCAGCTGGAAATATGGTTGAACTTATGGAGAATTAAAGTCAATGAACAAAAGTGTGCCCATATAACGTTCACCCTAAGAAGAGATACTTGCTCCCCCATTCGAATCAACAATCAAAATATTCCTCAACATTCCCAAGTGAAATACCTTGGTATACACCTTGATCGAAGACTTACATGGAAACATCATATTGACTCTAAGTTAACTCAGATGAAACTTAAGTTAACTCAAATATATTGGTTGATTGGCAGAAACTCAACACTCAGCCTAGACTGCAAACTTTTATTATACAAGTCGCTTTTGAAGCCAATATGGCGCTACGGAATTTAGTTATGGGGCACTGCCTCAGCTTCCAATGTCGAGAGAATCCAACGAAGGCAAAACAAAATTTTACGGTTAATAACATCGGCTCCATGGTACATCCAAAATTCTATTATACATCGTGATTTAAATATGCCACTAGTGACTGAAGAAATTGCAAAATACGCAGGCAAATATTTAACAAAACTCGAATCACATCCTAATCCGCTTGCTGGTAATATTTTGAACTTTACTGGACACGTCCGCTTAAAAAAGAGGGACACACGGGCTCTTATACCTAACACTCCAGATGGGACTACTTGAAAATACTTTCCCCCCCCCCCTTTTTTTTTGATTATCACTACTAATGTATTATTTATAACTACCACTAAGTTTATGTCCGACACTGGTCGGGCCTAATATTTTTTTTATAGATTTAAGATTTGAATACTTATTGTTAGTTCATATATGAAGATACAATAAATAAATACATGCATTACAAAAAAAAAATATTATAATGGTCAAAAAGCAATTTTTCTGCATTTATGTCAAGTATTCGCCCTGACTACACAGAATAAATATTCCAAAACAATTTTCAAACCCCAGTTTTGTTGAAAATGAAAAAAAAGGAATCAACTAAATTCTGTATTTGATTCAAACACATTCCTTATCAAAATTGCAAGCAAAAAGTTATTGAAAATTTTACTCAACAACTTTTTTCTTTGATTCTTTGAATTTTTTTTATTGACTGAAAAAATATATTTTCAATAGACGTGCATACAATAACCAATCATCAACAGTTTTTTATTGGCTCGTTGAGTTTCGTATTCAAATACTCGAATGGTTTTTTTTCTGTGTTGAGAGTTCCAGCAGCAACTTCTCACGATAAACGCCTGATAGTGGTGTTGAAAGAACTGCCACACATGTGGTTATATATCACAATTCTCTAACAAATATGGTCATTTTATTGCAGATTTTCTATATATTTCTGTTTTATAAGTTGTGGTCGAATCGAATTATCTAAAACGTAACAGCACTCAAAACGCTTTCTTCTTCTACGAACTGAAATATTCAATTCTCCGATTATTTTTAAGCTAGCCTCGACAGACATATGTATGTAAGTAAGCATTTTGAATAAGGGAATTGCTATGGAAATTGAAGTATCTAGAGGCATACAAACACAAAGTTTCCTTTTGTTCTACGAATCTAGCTATAATTTAAATATGTATTTTTCTATCTAGTCTTTATGTACATACATACATACAAACATACATCCTGTAAACCTTTATGTAATGCATGTAGTACATACACTGAAAGGAAAATCATTCATTCAGAGAATGAAACGGTTTCATTAAATGTTCTGCATTATATTAATGAAACTTTTCATTAATACAATGAACAATTTCATTGCATTCATGAAATCTTTCCATCTCTGCTCTTCATGTGCTCTTCATAGTTCATTGTATTAATGAAAATCGTTACATTGTTTAAACAAATTTTCTTTTTGGTGAATTTGGGGCAAATATAAATAAGTTCCAAGAATTTTGTCTTCTTACGGCCGTATTCACAAAAACTATTTAAGGTTTATTAAGTGGTTATTTGACATATTTCTATGGGAAATTTGTCAAATAAACCTTTAATAAACCTAAAATATTTTTTGTGAATATGGTGGTTACTGTATAGAGTTTGTCAAACTTAAATAAATCAAAAATTATTTAGTTAAAAAATAATATTTATTTCTTATTTTTCTAATCCCTTTTAATTTCAAAGCAGTATGGTCATCATAAATGCAATGAATTCATTTCATTTATACAACGTAATATTCTTCATTGTATAGCAGATATCTCTCTCTTTCTCTTTTTTTTATCCATTCACGTCCTTCACCACTATACAAACGCAAGAAGGTTGTGCCAAACATCCTATAAAGATGCTTGTTTTGTTAAGATTTTTGTTTGATTCTTTTAAACTTATGTTTGTGTATTGTGATTCTCAACAACATATTAAGAGTTTTACTATAAACATGCAAGTTTTTCGACTTACTTAAACATTATTTATATTTATATTTTATATATTAAGTACATATGTATTTCTGTATATTAAATAAAATATAAAAAAATCTATATATCTTTTATTAAGTAGGTGGTTTGGAAGGGATATGATTTCATGTTTTTAATAGAAAATTTTCATTATTTACTGCTTATATTTCATTATATATATGAAATTTTCTTTATATTAATGAATAAACTTCATTTATAGTATGTAAAAACTTCATTAAATCAATGAAACAACTACATTATATTCATGAAAAAGTTTCATTAAACTAATGAAATAGTTTCATTCTATTTATGACATAGCCGCCAAAATTAACTTCATAAATACAATGAATCATTCTTCATTGATCCAATGAAGGGCTTCATTAGCTGACTTTTAATGAAACATTTCATTAATACAATGAAGAATTTCATTGTCTGAATGAAGGTTTTCCTTTCAGTGTATGCATGCATTGCTTACTTATTATTTTCATATAACCACATGATAATTAATATGTATGTAATTACATAAAAAAGTTCGGTGTTTGGTAAAAAATTCCGAACTTCATTGTTTTGTAGTCGAACACTATTTAAGGCCGGGGCACAATGAATCCGTCATACGTTAAACTTCGCCTTTTTCAACTGACATTAAGCCATTGTCAGATAAAACTTTTGCTTCGCGTTGCGTTGAAGATTGGCTTTGACATTTAAGATGAAATGTACGTGCTTATATGAAACATGTCACATAAAGAACTTTTAATGCAAAGCGAAGCGAAAAGTTAGGCAATTCTCAACTTTTTGCGTGCTTTGACAATCAGTTGGTATACTTTATTTAATTTGTTTGACCAAACTCGCATGTAAATGTGACATTTTTATTAAAATGTCGGTAAATTTACATAAAAAACGAGTTCGTGGCATCAGATTAATCGAATTGTGCTGTGTTTTATACATAAAACAGAATAGTGAAACAAACATTGAGTGTTGTCAAAGTTTTTATTGTGTCATGCACACTTTGCTTCACGCTTTTTTCCCAAAGTTAGAAACGTCACGCAAAGCGTTGAAGTTGAATCTGACACCGCCTTTAACGCAACGACGGAGAAGGTTGGCACAATGAGTACTTTATTGACGGAGGCATTTGAACAGCTTCAATAGGTCGATTCTCCATTTTATTTATTAAATTCAACTTTTTGTATTAATTTCGTTTATTTCTTTTGTTTAATTTTATTTTTGCTGCCACGAAACACACAAAAACTAAATCATAACATAGCAAAAAAAAAAAAATCAACCAATATCTGTCAAACTACTCAACGTACACAAAAAGTTAAAAGTTGACAAAATTTTATACTTTGCGTTGACGGACACGTACTGAATGTAACAGACCTCATAAGAAACCATGTAAGTATTTCAACTTAGCTGTCAGTTGAGAACAGCAAAGTTTAACGCATGATGGATTCATTGTGCCCCGGCTTTTATGAGCATAAAAATTTATTGTGCGTCAATAACTTAACATGAATAAGAAACTAAAGAGAATTAAAAAAAAAATTTTTGAAAAACAATACCACCAAATGACGCAAATCTTTTATTTACATATTTGTATTCAAATAGACGCAAATAAAATATGAGACACACATATGTACATATACGCAAATTATTATGCTAATACTTTTAAACGAACAAAAGTAAAATACATATTAAGTTAAAATTTAAGTTCTACAGTTCATAACGGATAAAAGAACACCATAAAATGCCAACCTGGACAATATGTACAAGCAACGGACAACATAAATTGAATAGTTATGCTTACAAATGCATTTGCTTATAATAAATCAATAGATTTATACCCAATATAAGCATTTCTTAAACTGGGGTCACACGATTGGCACAATGTACCAATTTTCGTCGGCTCAGTGAAATAAATTCATTAGTAACAAAGTAAATTTGCCTTATTTCTCAACTAATTGAAATATAATTATATAACTGCACCACACTGCATTAGTAATAAAGCCATATAGACTTAATTAAAAATTAATTAAGTAATAATGCCATTTCGGCTTATTACTTATGACTAGGGAAAGGATTTTCATGTAAATACATGTTTTCTGTCCTTGGTCGTGGATCAACGTAAATGAAATCCTCACAAAAACATAAATGTGAAAAAAGGCCAAGTTCCTATCCAAAATTTCGGCCATTAAAAGTAGTGAGATATAAATTTTGACCAAGTTCTTGTTTGGCACAATACCTAACACAGAAATATGCTATGCGTTATATAAATTTGTAATCGTAAGGGTGTCATATAATTTCTATATAGTTTGTTTACTTGGCAATATTTTTACCATTCTAAATGGAGAGAATAGTGCGTTCTATTGGAAAAAATTTTGTCAAGTAAGCAGACTATCTAAAAATTATATGACACCCTTACGATTACAAATTTATATAACGCATAGCATATTTCTGTGTTAGGTATTGTGCCAAACAAGATTTTGTTCAAAATTTCACTCACTCACTACTTTTAATGGCCGAAATTTTGGATAGGAACTTGGCCTTTTTTCACATTTATGTTTTTGTGAGGATTTGACTACTTTTTTAACAATTTTTTATAATAAGACTTTTTAAACTTAAAATTTCTGGTGTGCCTTATTTCTATTAATGATCGCAGTGCCAGTTGAAAATGGCATAGTTACATAAAATAATGGGTTAGAGCGTGTTGGGTGTTGAACTATAGACCTTTAAAATGCACTATTGCGTCATTATAACGGGTCGCTAGTGTGCACGCAATTTGGTAAGAGTCCTCTGGAAAGAAACATGTTAAATACAGCGTACATTTTAATGGACATGATCGCGTCTTTTTTCTCAATAAATTTACATATTAAAGTCTGATTTGCCAAAGTACATATATCAAAAGGATATGCCCAATGTGCATGCAAGGTTTCAATAGGGTAGCTGGTGCTTTAATTTTTCGATTTTCTGTTTAAGTAAATCAATTACTATTTGTCTACAAAATGTCAGCTCTCTATAGTATAATATTACGTAAAATTTTCATGAGCCTGGCCCCGCTGACTTTTGTATCTGCTAGTGCTTATGGTTCATGCTAAGTTTGGTATTAAAAAGTTAATAAGAAAAACCTGAGTATTAAATTAAAAACTGCTAAGCCGAAGTACCCGAAAGAAAAAGCTAAGATTTATGGGTGAAGTCACGGCTACTTTTCAAAATAGGAAATTTTTATTTTGGATAAGTGCAATGTGTATGAAAGGCTTTATTCAATAAAATTTATCTTCATTTTGAATTTAAAGTGCTTGTTCCCAACCCCTGAATGAACTTCTGGTTTCTTAGATTTTTCTTACTGATCTGTGATCTAGATTTATTTGTGTATCTAACTTCTTGGTTTTAAGATTTTCCTATTGGCTTACTCTACACTTACTTATGTATAAAATTTCAGCTCTCTAGTGAGAATTAAATTTTATGACCACTAGCCCTCCCACTATTTTCAACTCACAATTTTGTTGTGAGCAGCGCTTACAACTCATACTAATTTTCTAGTAAAATATTAAACTTTTTAAGGTGATAGTTTAAAGTACTGTATACGTGCAACGCGTATGCAAGGTTTCAATAATTTAGTTTAAGTTAAAAGCTGTATATTAAGGTTTCAGTACCAAACAATATTAGCGTGGCCCCGCCCATTCTGATAAACTTTTTTGGGTTTTCAATTTTTATAGTTGGTTTCTCACCTAGACCTACTTGTATATAAAATTTCAGCTCATTAGCTCAACTTTAAATTTTTAATATTTATGGGCGCAGCCCCGCCCCTATAACTAAAATTTACGGGTTTTTAGATTTTTCTAGTTGGTTTCTCATCTGGACCTACTTGTATATCAAATTTCAGCTCCTTAGCGCAACTTTTAACTTTTAATTTTTATGGGCGTAACCCCGCCTACCTTTCCAAAGTTAAAATTTTTCGACCAGTGCTTATTATTCGTGTCAAGTTTCGTTGCAAACGGATAATAATACCCACATAAATAGTATATCTGATATGCTGAACCGTAGTACACGAAAATGAGGTTTAAATTATATGAGCGTGTCACCGCCCACTTTTTTAACAAAAAATTTATAGCCCTGCATTATCGCAGTATACATGCAAAATTTCAATAAAACAGCTTCTTTTAAGCGCCTTCCTGGCCAAAATTTCCGGGTTTTCAGATGTTTTTTTAGTGCTCACCTAGACCTAGCTATGTATCAAATTTCAGCTCACTAGCGCAAATTTTAATTTTTATGGGCGTAGCCCCGCCCTCCTGGCCAAAATTTCCGGGTTTTCAGATGTTTTTTAGTGCTCACCTAGACCTAGCTATGTATCAAATTTCAGCTCACTAGCGCAAATTTTGATTTTTATGGGCGTAGCCCCGCCTTCCTGGTTGAAATTTCCGTGTTTTCAGATTTTTCTGGTTCATTTCTCACCTAGATCTACTCGTGTACCAAATTTTAGCTCTCTAGCTATAGCGGAAGTGCTTCATAATATTGATGAGTGAGTCAGTAGGTCAGTGAGTCAGTGAGTATGTCTTAAAATATGCACTTTTTGCACATCTATATCTCTGGACGCTTTCATTGTAAAACTTTCAAACTTCGCATGTGAGGTTATATGAATTTATTCTAATTATGATTTAAATTCTATAATTTTGCAATTGAGGGGAACAAAGTTATGAGGTGGGTAAAAACAGCTCGAATGGCTTCGTGTTAATATACACACTGCGTGCATTGGCCAGAACTTTGCCTGGCGCACTGCCGTGCGCCTAAATATTTTTGCGAATCAACAAATTTGCGACAAAATGGCATCGATTTGTTAGTGCATATTTTTGCATATTTTATAATAAATACATATTTTGCATATTTCATTATAAATGTATATTTATAATACATTTTTTAGTTTTTTCATGGTATAAATAACATTTTGGTATTTGATTAAATGCAATGTATTTAAAAGCTGCACTTTTTAAGACTGTTTAAGAACAAAAAAAAAAGAGGAAAACGAGAAAAATTTACAATTGTATGTATATTACATGGGATTTTCCCATTTTTCCTTGCTGGTTTTGGAGCACCCTTTAATTTTTAATTCTCATGTAAAAACGTAGCGAAAACAATAGGGTTCCTTTTCATCTTTTGTGTACGGAACTCTAAAAATGGAACTTAAGCCCGATTAAGAAATTATTCCTGATTAAAACTCGTTCTAGTTCAATTAAATTTAAATATATAGTACATGTGTGTGTATAACGAAAATCATGAAATTTCAAAAAAATCATGATATATCCCAAAAAAAAATTCTTACAAGCATGCTTTTCCTTTATGCAATTATGAACATATTTCTTATAAATTAGCGAAACTAATTCAATTATGATCTTTGATGATGTTGCATGCGAGAAGCAAAATAATATACGAGAATATTTTTGCATGGGACGTCATAAGGATGATTAGAACACAAGAAAATGCCAGATTTGTACTCAGCATTGCATATATACATATACGACTACTTACCCATCTGCCAACGCTCAAGTTATTGTAAAAACATACACAAATACACACGTATGAGCATAACGTTGGCTCCCATGATCACGCATCTCTAATTCCCTTTGACAATCCTAAATATCTTACGCTTCAATTTTTCCAACCTTCAAACAAGTTCATTGCTCATAAATTACATATTTCGTTTTCCTCTTCAAACTCTTTAAATATAGGAAATAGGAAAATCAAACTAAATAAAACCAACAACAAAAACATTCATAGATTTCCCACAAGCATACATAACTTCTTCCTAAAATAATCTTCCATGACCACCAGCTAAAAAAGAATATTGCAAAAAGACCAAAGCAACATTTTTCTCTATGCACACACGCACTTACACTGTAAATTCATAAACCTGCTGCAACCGCTTAACAAACCAAAAAAAAAAAAAAAACATTCAATTCAAAATTAAAATTAAAACAAAAACCTACATAAAATCCTTCGAACCTACATAATTAACAATGTACATCGGCGAACGGATATCAAACCATGCTATCTCACAAACCATATATTTTATTCAAGTCTTCGAACTCTTTAAACATAGGAAAAAAATAAATAAAAATCAAACTAAATAAAACCAACAACAAAAAACATTCATAGATTCCCACACAATTTCTTTCTCAAGTACCCTTCCGCAACCGCTTAACAAACGAAAAAACATACTACATACAAACAAAAGAATATTACAAAAAAACTAAACTATGCACACACCCACACACAATATAAAATCATAAACCTGCTGCAGCCGCTTAACAAACGAAAAAACATACTACGTACAAACAAGCACCGCGTGCCTACATAATTAACTATGCACATCGACAAATGGATATCAAACCATAAAATTAAAACAAAAACACACCGACGCCAAGTGCTCAATCTAGCCGGAAGAAAGTATTTTTTTTTATTATTTCGAAATTAAATATTTTGTTTGATAATAGGTTAATAAGTATCCACAGTGCATAACGGTATATTTTTTATTTATTTTACTTTTGTTTCAGGGTTGCTTTCTTCTTTTAAATACAAGTAATTGCTGTTTTGTTTTTCTATTAATTGCTCAGTTGATGTTTAGTGCCGCAATTAAAGTCGTCGTGAAAAAATCAGAACAAAGTTTTTAAAATATTTTTTTGCTGAAATTAATTTAACAAAGGTAGGAAGAAATTTTGTCATTTTTATAATTAAAATAAAATCTTTTGTTTAGAAAAGAAATGCAGTTTTCTACGTGTGTGTCTTATATGTAAACATTTTGTTCAATGTCCAAATTTAATTAGAGTTTTAAATGGGAATCTATAAAACTCTAATTCTGTTATTTGTGTTTTTGTAATCTGTACGATGGTAGCTTATTAATGTTTTCAAAATTAGCTGCCAGTTTTTGCCTAAATGCTTTTTATTTCATTTACAGTCTAAAATCTCCATTACTAAAAGGGAATTATTTAATGCTTGGTGTAGTGAAAAACAACAAAATAAAAAACTTAATGTTGTTGTTTCATATGTTTTTGCTAAAATCGGGTTTGAGAATAATGAAACGAATATCTATTGCAAACAAGCGAAGCAATCTGTTCGAACGTTTGTATGGTTTCTGGCTAAGAAGTGGGCTCAAGCCAATCGAACAAAGAAGGTTTTTGAGGCTACAAATAAATATTGGCTAGATGGAAATTTTGTAATTCCAACTAAGCCTTCTTCCGCATCTCAGGATGACGGATTACTGGATGGGCCGTCGACATCAAGCTATGGCAGACCTTCTAAAGAATTTTTAGAAAAAAGTGAGAGAGCAAAGCGAACAAAAGTTGCACCTTTATTGGAGACTTGGTCCCCAGAAGAACTGACATTTGCTGCTGGAACAAGTCTTTATAAGTCTGGAAAAAGAGACGCTGTGGGCATTATCAAAACTGTAGACTCTTCTCCATCAAGAGCAGCAGGTGCAGGTGCTAAAAACCATAGCGCTGATATCTACCCTTCTTACCATAAACTGTTGGCTGCGAAAAAGGAATGCTATCCAAATGATGGTATTAACGTTTCTGAAATATCGGCGGAAGTATGTTTGCAAAGCTTAGTAGATCACACTGCAAAAAGACTTTTAAAGCACTAAAAAGAAATTTTGAAACAGTGTAAATCTACATAGCTTATTTTGTCCTATAAATGGGATGCGATGGTATCAGTGGACATTCACGATATAAGCAAGGTTTTAGTTAAACCGATGCCGTTGAAACGGATGAACATTTGTTTGCAGTTTTTTTGGTTCCTCTGCAGCTTAAAGAAGGTAATAAAGTAATTTGGCAGAATCCACGACCATCTTCCACAAGATTTTGCAGGCCAATCAAAATTATATTTGAAAAAGAAAGCAATTCTCTAGCTACAAAAGAAATTGATGCGATAAAAAATCAAATAGCTGCGATAATTCCAACGCAAATTCCAACGCAAATTTGTGAAGATGGCAAAACAATTAATATCATCCATAATTTTTATTTAACAATGATAGATGGAAAAATCTTTTCAATGCTCGCGGATTCCTCTCCTCAACGTTGTGGTATTTGTGGAGCTTCGCCTACTATAATGAATGACTTAAAAGCAGTTGAAAAATTACAACCGAATGAAAGCCTTTTTGAGTATGGCCTATCGACGCTGCATATATGGATACGGTTCTTTGAGTGCATCCTTCATATAGCTTACAAACTTGATATTAAAAAATTGCAAGCTCGAAGGGATTTTGATAAAGCTGAGCAGAAGGAAACCAAGAAAAAAATTACTGATCGCCTAAGGAAAGAGATGGGTTTGTTAGTTGATATTCCCACACCAGGATGTGGAACAACAAATGACGGGAATACGGCTAGAAGATTTTTCCAGCAACCAGCTCTTGCTTCATCAATTACTAGGGTTGATGAGGATTTAATAAAAAGATTTGGTGTTATTTTAAGCACAATGGCATGTGGCTTTGCTATTAACGTGAATGCATTTCGTACGTATGGCATGGACACAGCAAAACTGTATATACAACTGTATCCATGGTATTATATGCCATCGAGTGTTCACAAAGTCCTCATTCATGGTGCAGATATTATGCAATATGCAGCACTTCCTATAGGAATGTTGTCGGAAGAAGCATTAGAATTTCGAAACAAAGACTTCCGAAATATATAAGAAAGTCACACACGAAAAATGACCCGCGAAAAAACAATGCATGATCTTTTTCATTATCTCCTCTTGTCTTCAGATCCTCTTATTTCCTCTTTTTCAACAAAGACTTCTATTCATTCTCGCAGTATTGAACCTTTGGGCGAAGAAGTTATTGCGTTACTTTCTGATGCTTCTATACCAGAGCAATTCCTCGATTCAGAAAGTGAATCAGATTAAAGCAAACATACTCTGGTATGTGATAGAGATCAATTGTTTTCAAATTGATCAATTTCAGATGTATATTTCGAATTCAGAAGACATTTTAGCTTTGAAAACGATCGATTTCCATCACATGCCAGATTGTTTTTTTTTTGTTTTTTGAATAATTTTCAGTTGTCTTTGCCTTTACATTTCACTTGCCTCAAATTATTTCATTCTATGTATATCTCCTATTAATGTTAATCAATTTTTTAAAAATTTTAGATAAATAAATAAATATTGTTTTACATAAATATAGGAATATTATTTGTTTTTATTTATTTAACAAAAAATCTGCCACGCTCATTACAGATTGCGCCCATTTTTTGATGAGTATTTCTACTGATAAAATATATGTACATGCAAAGATGCATGTCACTGCGGCTTTTCAAAAGCGAGTTATGACTTTCTTCCAGCTAGATTGAGCATTTGGACCACTGTGCGACGGGCCGACATCACACCATTGACAGTAGTTACCTTAATATGTAAATTTTAGCCCATAAATTACAAAATTTCGATGTATGTATATACATACATATGTATATACATATATACATGCACAAATATCTTCTCGTATATGACAAATTTTGAAAACATTTTATTTCGGATGGTGTTGCCGACATTTAAATTAAAAAAAAATGCTTATTTTACGAGAAAGTGTAATTAAGAAAATAGTTTTTTTGTTTACAAAATGTTTAAAAACCTCACTCAATAAATTAAAAAAAAAAATTATAAAAGCAAGAGGTTTTTTATAAATGTGTTTTTAATATGTACGTATTTTTTAAATTCTTTAATATTTTATTCTTTAAATATATACTTACCCCCATATTCATAAAAAAATAAAATGAATTTGAAATTCCTTTTAGGAAAATTTTGTATGGAAAATTTGAAATAAAATACATTTCAAATTCGTTTAATTTTTTTTTTCTTGTAAAAAAATGCTATTTAACATTGTAGAGCTGGCGAACAAAACCAAACTAGTCCCTTTAACAGAAGAGGCAAATAATTGAACTACATACATATATAGAGATTAGCAAGGAAAAGTTAGTTTTCTTAATTTTTGTAAGGTATGATCGAACTGGTTGGTATGAAAATAATTATTTCGTGACATCATAGATGTGTACTTGGAGAACCCGAAAAAAATTATATACTGAGAACATGTCTAGTTTTGTTCGCCAGCTCCTTCATTTTATCTTTTTCTTATGTATTACCCCTTTTAGACAGGCAAAGCTTACTATGCAAAGTCTTAATTCAGCCGTGCGAAAGACATAGACATGAATACTCTCTCTTTCTGTCTTTCTCCCAGCTGAATTAAGACTTTGCAAAGTAAACTTTCCGTGTGTAAAAGCGGTATATCTTTTTATGTATTACCCCTTTTCCACACGCAAAGTTTACTTTGCAAAGTCTTAATTCAGCTGTGTGAAGGACAGAGGTAGTAGTACAGTCTCTTTCTGTCTTTCTCCCAGCTGAATTAAGAGTTTAAAAAGTAAACTTTCCGTGTGGAAAAGGGGTGTATGTATGAGTACGTTCGTAAATTCAGCAAATTTACGCATCTATTCAGAAGTTCTGCGAAGTTTTACTGCATATGCATGATCAACTGCTGCACATGCTTTGCAACTGCTTAATATCTGTGCATAGTTGGCTTTTTTGAGTAATTTTTTAAATGAAAATCTTGATAACAATTGTCAGCAAATTGAAATAAGATGAATCAAAACAATTCACATATTCCATTTGCAATAATGCTAAGTATATAAAGCAGAAATCTACATCTACTGACACCACACACAGGGGACCAAACACAAAAGAACGCTGATGATGAAGGTTTAGTGGCCTTCGAAAACGGCTGGCTGTTCCGTTCAACTATGTGTTGTTAGTCAGAATATTTACAACAGACTTTGTTGTTATTTGTTCATTAATAATTATCACATGTAATTTGACTTAAAAAGCAATACGAACCTTAGCCCGTTCAAATCACAAAAATTGTCAATTTTGTTATCAAGATTTTTTAAATTATAGTAAGAAAAAGTTTGGAGAGAAAATCAAAGCGGATATTTCTTGTAAATATATAAGTAGCTGGGCGTAAAAAGAAGACTACTAAAATGAAAAAATTACTTTGAAGTAATAAAAAACTACTAGGATTTGTTTTTCAAAATAATTTTCGAATAAATCAATCTTCTTTTTTGTTAAAATTCTAAGCATGTAATTTAAATATCAAAATACATGCATATATAAAAGTTATGCTGCTAGATAAAATTATCGAAAAATCGTCGAAATCCCGATAAACTATAAAATAATCGTCATTTTATACTCGAAAATCGTCAGAAAAATCCCACAAATTAAAATTAATTTTTTAACGTGTATACTAGGGTCGATTTGTATAGACGAAAAAAATTAGAAAATCGTATATTATAAACGGAATCTACATATCGTTACCTTAATATATAAATGGCCTCATTATTTTTTTGAAATCGTGATTTTTAAATTTTTCGATACATTAGAGTTCTTCTATCGAAATATACAAAAAACTCGATTTCAATAAAATAATTCTAAGAAAATTTTGCGAAGAAACCGTGGGTGTTAAATCAAACCCTATACCGCGCATCTCGACATGAAAATTTATTTCCTCTTCCTGAGCTTCTTGTTCGGCTACTGCCTGCCTTTTTTTTGAAGACATTGACTTTAAAGATGGAAGTAGGGATCCAAATATTATGGATAAGTCTAAGATAGCTAGCGAAAAAATTAAAAGCAGGAAGTATGTACGTGGAGAATGATTCGAATATAGTAGCATTTATTCCAGTACATAATTTTTTTTATTTGAAAAAATTATAATTAAAAAAAAAATTGTTTTAAAGAAGAGGAATACGTAATTTTTTCGGAGAATTTTCTCAGAATTTTTTGTAGATTACGTTTTTGCTATACGATTTTTGCAAAATCAAATCGAAATGCCCTATTATTTTATTATATTATTTATTTTACATGTGTATTGGTCTTGTTTCGTGGCAGCTGGTGACTACAATGCAAAACATACGTACTGGGGATCGCGTCTTGTTACACCTAGAGGTCGAGCCTTGTTCAATACAATTTCAAAAATGGGCTTAGATGTCATTTCGAGTGGGGAGCCTACTTACTGGCCTACTGACGTAAGAAAAATTCCAGATGTTATAGATTTTGCCGTCACGAAAAATATTCATAGGGACTTAATTCATGTAGAGGCCTCTCTAGATGTGTCCTCCGATCACTCTCCAACAATAGTTACAATTTTCAACCCACTAAGGAGTGATTTAACTAACTCATATGTGAAGATGATTAATGGAATCAACTGGCTGGCATTCAAAAAATATCTTAGTAGTCACTGCGTAGAAAACTTTCAGCTTAGATCATGTGATGATATTCAATTTAATATTGCCAATCTTAACGAAAATATTAAACAGGCTGCTGAACACGCCACTACCTCCTATCCGCAGACCGGCTTTAACAGAATTTATTCTACGGAAATTGAACGTCTTGTATGTGAAAAAAGGAGAGCTAGAAGAGAATGGCAACAACACAGATCACCCCTAAATAAAATCAGACTTAAAGAATGTACTAAACGACTCAAAGAGCTGCTATCGTCGGAAAAACTGCACTACTGGAAAAGTATTTAGAAGGTGTTGATGTAACGTCCGCATCTAATTACTCTTTATGGCGCGCTACTAGAAATCTTAACCGACCCGTTGATCTTAAATCACCATTGCGTACTGCGACCAGAGGCTGGGCAAGAAGTGATAGTGAGAAAGGTAACTTATTTTCTGAGCATTTAAAATCTGTATTCACTCCCAATTCATGTACGGGTGCTGCTGATTTACCGTGTGTAGTTTCTCTACCCCCTCGTCCCTTAAGGTTTAAGATGCGTGAAGTACAAAAAGTAATTGCTGAACTCAACCCGAAGAAAGCTCCAGGTATTGATGGCATTAGTAACAAAATGCTCATGAACTTGCCTCATATTGCAATAAGAATCCTGCTATTTACTTTTAATGCTATTTTAAGAATGCAGTATTTTCCACATAACTGGAAACTGGCCAAGATCAAAATGATTCCAAAGGCGGGCAAAGATCTTACCAAGACTGAGTCATATAGGCCTATAAGCTTACTATCTACAATCTCAAAGCTTTTCGAAAAGCTGCTCATGACTAAATTGTCCAAAATTTTAACTGATAATGGGTGCATCGCGGACCATCAATTTGGCTTTAGAAGTCAGCACAGCACGATTGAACAAACACATAGACTGGTCCAAGTTGTAAGAAGAACATTTGAAGAAAAGAAGTATTGTTCTGCTCTCTTTATTGATGTTTCTCAGGCGTTTGATAAAGTATGGCACGAAGGCCTAGTTTTAAAATTGAAGACAAATCTGCCAATAAACATTCAAAAGCTTTTGGAAAGTTATATTATTGATAGGAAGTTCATTGTTGTGGAAGGAGAGTTCACGAGTGTGCCCGAATCTATATCTTCTGGTGTGCCCCAGGGTAGTATTCTGGGTCCTGTCTTGTATTTAATATATACTTGTGATATGCCTGTGAGCAATAATATCCATATTTCTACTTTTGCCGATGATACAGCCTGTATGAGTGTGCACGAAAAGCCTTATGAGGCATCTCGCAATCTCCAGGAACATATCACTCAGCTGGAAATATGGTTGAACTTATGGAGAATTAAAGTCAATGAACAAAAGTGTGCCCATATAACGTTCACCCTAAGAAGAGATACTTGCTCCCCCATTCGAATCAACAATCAAAATATTCCTCAACATTCCCAAGTGAAATACCTTGGTATACACCTTGATCGAAGACTTACATGGAAACATCATATTGACTCTAAGTTAACTCAGATGAAACTTAAGTTAACTCAAATATATTGGTTGATTGGCAGAAACTCAACACTCAGCCTAGACTGCAAACTTTTATTATACAAGTCGCTTTTGAAGCCAATATGGCGCTACGGAATTTAGTTATGGGGCACTGCCTCAGCTTCCAATGTCGAGAGAATCCAACGAAGGCAAAACAAAATTTTACGGTTAATAACATCGGCTCCATGGTACATCCAAAATTCTATTATACATCGTGATTTATATATCCCACTAGTGACTGAAGAAATTGCAAAATACGCAGGCAAATATTTAACAAAACTCGAATCACATCCTAATCCGCTTGCTCGTAATATTTTGAACTTTGCTGGACACATCCGCTTAAAAAAGAGGGACACACGGGCTCTTATACCTAACACTCCAGATGGGACTACTTGAAAATACTTTCCCCCCCCCCCCCCTTTATTTTTGATTATCACTACTAATGTATTATTTATAACTACCATTAAGTTTATGTCCGACACTGGTCGGGCCTAATAATTTTTTTTATAGATTTAAGATTTGAATACTTATTGTTAGTTCATATATGAAGATACAATAAATAAATACATGCATTACAAAAAAAAAAAAAAAAAAAAAAAAATGTGTATTGGGAAATTGAAACCATTGTCCTCTTTTAACCCCTTATAACTTTTTTAAAAATGCTGTTGTTAGTTTAAAATAAAACAAACTTAAATTTTTGGTTGCTCTCCGACTCATCCAAATTATTCAATATTTCTATCAAAGCTTTATCTTTGATGTTGTTCTCTTCGCGAATCCTTCCCGCCAGTTAAAGAGAACTCCTTCACGTGTCTCAAAAGCAACGTTAAAGTCTTTATCAATCTCAAATCTAGTTATAAATATTTATTTTGCAATAAATACTAAAGTGGGAAATAGTAAAGATTTATATAGTCACATATCGAAATCTACTCGGTTTCTCATACTCGGGCCATCTTTTATAAACTTCGGTTAAAGTGGAAGCTTGGTTTACTTAATTAATTCTGAAATTGCTGCATGCCTGCCAAGTGCTGTTGAATCCCTCTGCACTTTCTGAATCTATAAAATTAACATATGTACATAAGAATGTATAAAATTATACTATCTAAATAGCTTGCAAAATAATTACGTACATAAAACTTGAGAATTAGATCCAATAATGTAAGGAGTAGGTGCATCTGGAACTAATTTTTCAACTTTGAAGTAATTCATCAAGTAAATTCCTATTCAGGACATTATAAAACTCTATTTCTTTTTGCAAAAAAAATTATATATAATCACTTGTTTATTATTAACTTACTTTTTGGCACTTTTATATTTCAAACTTTCTTTTTTAATTGCGCCCAAAGTTATTTATTAAACGAAGAACAACAACTGATTGCTTTGTGTTAATTTTTTTTCTTTTTAGTATGTTTTTTCCCTGTTGTAAAACAAGGAACTAGAACTTTGAACTGAACCAAGTAAAACAAAAATTCAAATGGTGATCCTTTGAATCAAAGTACTTGTTAATTGAATAAAACATCTTATCCTGTTCCTGAAGTCAAATTCAACGCACATTACTTTAAATAAATGAAAGGGTTCCTTGAATCAATGTACACTTTCTTGAAATTTAATAAACTTTTTTCTTTTATATATATAAGAGAGAACGTGTTCCTTAATTTCAACGTATTATGCGTTAAATCAATAAACTAGTTCGTTGTTAAATTCAAAGAATAATATCAAAGAATGGTTTTAACACTCAGTTCATATCTATATAAAATTTTACTTTGAATTTCAAGGAATATTTTTTTTGAAACAACTTAAAGTACTTTAAATTTCAATGAATTTAAATCAATGAATGCGAGTTCGTTGAAGTTATGTAAAACTGTTTTTTCAGTGTAACACTCGAAACGCTTTCTTCTTCTATGAACTGAAATTTTCAATTCTCCGATTAGTTTTCATCTAGCCTCGAGATATGTTATTAGTGTTATCAAAAAACCGACTTTTTTAAAAACCGATTTTTCGGTTACCCGAACCCAAAAAAAACCGGTTAAACCCAGTAAGTAATAAAATAAATTAAATATAAAAAATAATTAATTTTAATTTAAAAAGCAACAAAAATAACTTAACTTAATATTAGCATTTGTTACACAAAATTTTTAATTTTTTGTAAGAAAAACGAAAATAGTGACTAAAAGAATTTATAAAGACCAAATGTGAGTTTTATGAAGTTTTTTTAAAAGTGTATTTCAATAAGAAGACATTCTGTTTTTAAATTTAGTTTTTATTAAAGAGAAGAGAAGAGCATGATATAGCATACTTAATTTATCCGTTCTCTTGTCGTCGGAGTCATTTTTAAGGTTATTGGCGCGTATTCAGAAATCGTAACCAAAGTCGAAACTAATAAAACAGAAACTAAAATATAGTTCATAGATAGTTATAGCTCTTATTCACAATTCATAACTAGTGCAGCAACTGCTTTTAGCTGGTAAACGAACAACCTTGCATATTGCTATGTGAGAGCATAAAATGTCGATAATATTTTGAACGATAAATTCTGTAATTAATTAAAAAGCTTATGAATGTATTAAAAAACAGTTTAATTTCCTTAAAAAAATTTATAAAATCTATAAAAGTAATTTTTTGGTTATAGTCTGTATATAAATCAATTAAAATATGGGCCTGTAAAAATAAAAATATTCAATAGAATATTGTTGACCGAAAACACATCTCTAATTTATTTTATTGCTTTATATGGATATTTTTTTGGACGCAATAGAAATAAATGCAAGAAGTAAAGATAAAAAGGAAAGCTTATTATATAGAAAAATATTAGAAAATAAAGAGTATTTGTTGTTTTGTGAATTTTAAAGAGCCACAAATTGATTTTACTTTTCAAATAAATTGTAAATGAAATCAGTTAGCTGTTCTTTGAATGTATTAGTTAGTTGGCATTTAGTTACAGCTTTACCCATAATTAAGTGTAAACTTTTATTGCTGAAAGTAATCAACTATGAATAACTTAAATAGGTACTTAAAAAAGTTAACACTTAGTGATCATTTCTGAATATGCGCCATTATTGAGTTAAACATGGTTGCATTAATTACTTAAGTGTTGAATAGATTTTAACTTCCAGTTTAGTTGTTCCTCTAAACTTTCGGAATTTGGTAAAATTTCAAAATCTTCAGTTTCTAATTCACTTCCAATTGTTTCATTTTCTACAATAAAAAATAGTCTCTTGTAGAGTAGACTTTGACGAATATTTAATATATTCGCAATATTTCGGAAAACAACCATTATGTAAATATAAAAGTAGAGTAGTTAGGGTCATATTTCTTCTTTGGGACATTCTCTCACGTATACAATGTAGTAGAATTTCTGCGAAATAGCTATATGATTTTTCAATTGTGTTGAACACAAATTTTAAAATATCTAACTGCGAAATAATAACAACAGCTGATAACAGTGAGGTAAACACAACAATAAAATAAGGAAAATTTACAATTTTTACGGATATAAAAAACCGGTTAACCGAGTAGAAAAAACTGGTTTCCTAAAAACCTGAAATATGAAAAAAACCGGTTTTTCGTTTAACCGAAATTGAAAACACTATATGTAAGTAAGTTAGTCTCCTGCACAAGATATCTTATAAGAACTTTTAAGACATGAGGGATTTTTCAAATGCTTTACTACAGCAAAATCTTATAAAACAAACGTTAACAACATTGTTTGCAAGAAATTTTTTTGAGTATTGTAGGTATAGGAGTAAAGAAGAAAACACTTCGTGACGGAAGAATTTGTGATACTAGCTTCTTTCTACGCATGAGCGCGTGTACAAACGTCATGCATGTATGTGTGTATGATCTTTTATTTTTCTGCGCACATGCAAAGGCACACACATGCATTAACATTAGTTGTATGCGGTTAATCACATAATAGCTTACCATCTACATATTACACACACACACTCAAACGTACAATATGAAAAATAACAAGCATACACTAATCAACAGTACTTCTTTTGAGTGTTTGTTACAAGCAAGCTGTCTTGCGACATCGCTTGTTACAAATGATATACACATACACCAATACATCCATCGTACTTCGCTTATAGTACGACAGCATTTATTATTGGTTTAGTATAATACATGCGACGTGAATACATTTAAAAATCATGACGTTCTTACATTTCAAGACTGTTTACGCAGCTCTCTAAAGTAAGTAAGCATTTTGAATAAGGGAATTGCTATGGAAATTGTTGATGTATCTAGTAGAATTATAGTTTCAAGAACTGTTTCCTATTCTTTTGCAGAATGAATTATTATTTTGTCTGTTTTGATGGCATAGAAACACGAAGCTTAATTTTGTTCTACGAATCTAGCTACAATTTAAATAGGTACTTTTCTATCTAGTATTTATCTACATACATACATACATACATACATACGAATACATCTTGTACAATTTTATGTCATGCCTGTTCTAAGCGTTTTTTGAGCATGGCAACACTTACTAAAACATGAAATTCATGATACAATTATACTAGGTACATGCACGACTACAGCAAAATTACAACACCAAAAAACACATGTATTTTGTTGGTATAAACAAACGAAAAATTGTGAGAAACAAATGTCTTTTGTTTATAAAAATAACAATTACAGGGTAACTAAAGTACAATTGCAGACGCGGCATTCCTGCATGATTATAGTTATTCAGTGTTGCCAATCTGTGTGTAGTTATGCAGTGTGCAATTTCTACTCACATGTGTAGGTCATCTAATTAAATTCTTGTATAATCTGTGTGTAATTCTACTTTGGGTTCTATTTTTATTTATTTTTCTTTTACTTTTAACCTACACAAAAGATGTGTAGTGTAATTTTCTTCAATGTGTAATTGCAGACACAGCCATGTGTAAATTCATTGGCAACACTATAATCGTTATATTCACACACACACTAACATTTCTGCAGCTTGTAAACAAAGTTTGACAATTATCTGCAATGTATACAGTAACAGGGTGGGCTTGTGCATGTACCTGTTATAATTGTATCATGATGAAATTCAAGCGAAATTATTTTATGAGGTGGTAGCGGAGGCGAATTAAATTTTCCTTATTTATTTATTTATTTATTTATTTATTATTACAGTTCATTATGAACCTAATTTAAAGCTATCTAATAGGTATGTTCTTAGAATGTTGATATAACAATTTCTTAAATTTATTTATATTATCACAATTTTTAATTTCATTTGGTAATTCATTAAATTGTTTCAATCCTTTATAATAAAGATTTGCACGGTCTGCTTCACTTGCGATTTCTACTACCCGGAAGTCATTTCGTCTTCTTGTGTTATAGTTATGTATTTGGTGGCCGTATGTGATTTTTTCTAATAAATATGTGGGACAATTTTCTATCTTTATGTTAAATATGAATGTGCAATGGATGTTAAAATCCATTCTCAAAAAGTGTTTTTTTGAGTTTTGTTTACATTTTGATCCATATTTTATATAGAGGTAGATATCCACCTTGTCCATACATTCATACGTATATTTGTATATTATATATATATATGTATGTATGTATATGTATATACTATACATATGGAAGTATATGAAGTTAGTTTTTTTGTTTTTCCTTTCATTTTTGTATTGTTTTATATTATTTACATGAACTTTTAATTCTTTTTGATGTGAAAACATCTATACGCTATACGTACACCAAAGGTGAAAATAAACCGTAAGAGCTACGGACTTTAAATTTGGACACAATATGTAGACATTTGGCCACTACAACAACAAATACATGGGAATTAAAAATTAACGGGTGTTCCAAAACGAGCAACGAAAAATGTTAAAATCCCATGTAATATACATACAGTTGTATGTACATATATACACTTGAAATTTTAAAAGTTAGTGTATTTTTATACAGAGTACAACAATTAACACTAAATTTAAAAAATTTAAATCAATGGGTGTTCCATCAGTTAATGCAATTTTGACTTTGTAATTTTGACAACTTGCTTTATCTTGGAAACCGTAAGAGCAAAACTCTTGAAATTTTCAAAACGGTAAAACTAAAAAATCAAAAAAATATAAAATCGCCAAATATAAAAAAATCGCCAAAACGAAAAGAAGCACCAAATTAAAAAAAAATCTCTAGGACTAAAATAAATCGCGAAAAACCGGAAAAATCGCCAAAATGAAAAAAAATCCTTAAACAAAAAAATCGCCAATATGAAAAAATCGCCAAAATGAAAAAATCGCCTAAATAAAAAAACCCCAAAAACAGAAAAAAATCGCCAAAATGAAAAAATCGCCAAAATTAAAAAAATTGCGAAAATTAAAAAAAAACCCAAAAAGAGAAAAAAA
Organism: Tachina grossa; assembly: GCA_949987645.1. Lineage (NCBI taxonomy): Eukaryota > Metazoa > Arthropoda > Insecta > Diptera > Tachinidae > Tachina > Tachina grossa. Next base: position 54,378,765 of record OX465278.1, read on the forward strand.
ACGCCAAAACGAGAAAAAAGCGATAAAACCGAAAAAATCGTTTAAACTGAAAAAACTTGAAAAGGAAGACAGCTAAATAAAAAAAAAAAAAAAATGATCGAAACCGAATGTGCGCGAGTCAAAGTCGCACTTTACTGAATTTATTTTAATTGCAATGCGAACACAACAACAAGAACACAACAACTAAATGATGAACAACTGGAATTAAAAAGTAAAAGTAAAGGCATTTACCATAGATGAGCACTGCAGTACCACTAAAGTTTCAGTAAAAACAATAAAAAATGTTTAACAAGTAAATTTTTACTGATTACTAAAATTTTTTTCTACAATTTTTATAAATTGCCTAAATGATTTGTTATATGATGAGGTGCATTGAATTTTCAGTAATCAGTAATGCCCGTATTCATAATGAAATTCTACCAAGTGGCTAAATGTTTTTCATACAAAAGTTTCAAAATTTGAATGAAAAAACTTTGCCAATTGCTACGGCCCTACGATTTTACTGGTAATGCAAATTAAATTTCATTAGCAGTAAAAGTTTACTGAATTTTTTTAGTAATCAGTAAATTTACTGCTTACTGCAACTTTGAATGCAGTACATATATGTACATATACTGCAGTGTGCCCATTTACTAACCAAATAAGTTAAATAAAACAAACAAAAACCAACAAATTCATATGTATTTACAATATTGAAAGTTTTGATACTTTTAATTAATTAATTTAAAAAAAGATACTAAAAGCATAAGTACTTCAGTAGATTAGTAATGGGGACGATAGTCCTGTTTTGGGAATTCTAAACCGGGAAAAAATTAAAACGATGGCAACCCTGTTACAAATGGGGGGATTTTGGGGATTTTCATGCTGAGAGTTTCTTGGCTATGTGTGTGTGTGTGTGAGTTTGATTCTTTGTTTATGTGTATGTATACTTGTGTGCCCAGCTTTTGTTGTTATTGTAGAGAAACGTTGTGCTTATAGTGCATGGATGTATGTATATGTGGGTGTTGTATGTGTGTATGTGTGTGAGTTTGATTCTTTCTGTGTATGGGAATGTATGTACACTTCTGTGTACAGGTTTTGTTGTTATTGTAGAGAAACGTTGTCCTTACAGTGGATGTATACATACAGTGTATGTATGTGTGGGATGTTTGTGTGTGTGTATGTATGTGTGCGTGTATATGTGTGCGTTTTTGTATTTAATTGTATGTTTGTCGGTCTCAGATACTTTTGTCGTAGTGGCAGACAATCATTATACCCAGTAGGAAATGTCGATGGTGAAAATGTACTGAGTCGCTTTTGACTTTGTCACCAGTACTACTATATAATTATATTCCATTCAATAATTTTCACTATAGACATTTAGCATATGCTTGTCATTTAAAAGATACTAGTAACACTAAAACAATTGAATAGGTATGACTACGTGGTTCTTATTGGAACGTAGAGACATACCAACTAGACAGTTAGTTACTGGTATATTTCTATAATTTATGTACATACAAAAAGGTATGTATATTGACAAGTTGTTGCAAAATCTTTCCTTTTTACTGACAGATAGAATAAAACGTATTATACTATAATGGTCACTAGAATTTTAGTGTTGACACAAAGACACTTGATCCCTGTCTGACTGCAGGGTAGTGACAACGAATTCGTGTGTATGTAGAATCATTATTTTTGTTGTTGTGAGTTGTCGTTGCTATGCATATGTATGGTTATTGTGCTCGTATGTATGCATGCATTTTTTTATTTCTGGGGAAATATTCTAGTAGCTGCATATAGTGGCAACCCTGATATCTGCTGAAAATGGAAGTGGAGAGGGAATGTATTTGATAATGTATGTACATATATGTTTTTGGAGTAATGTACGTGATCGTATGGTGGGGGACGAAGGTGATGTTATGAAATCTTCGTTTATTTATTTAAGAAATATTGTTTCGTATTTCATGACAGAGGAGTTTGAATTTCATAATATTATAAAATTTTATTATGTATGTATGTTTGTGTATTACGTGATCACTTCTTTGTGTATGTGTGTGTGCCAGTATGTAAATGATTTTCTCGCGCTGGTATTTATATGTAGATACAAATAAATTGTTTTCAGTATCGACATTTGGTACTATAAAATACTATCATATGTCTGGACTTCCCTAATCTTATTATGTTTTTATACTTACGCTTGTTTTATATTTTCTCATACTTAAATTTGTCTCGCGTTAAAGTCTGCCTGTGTGATATTTGTTTTTTATATTACAGATTTAAGTTTATTTCAATCTTTGAATACATTTTTTTTTTGTCATTGATGTCTTTTGTTCTTCTTGTTGTTGGTGTTGTTGTTGTAAATATTCGTCTGTGTATAGATGCGATATATTCAGTTTTTTTTATTTGAAAATAAAAACGTTTTAATTTTTATCTGCGTTTACTTAAAAGTTTGTGAGGATTTTCTGTTTTTAAGTAAAACTGAATTCCTGAAGATACATACTCTATAGTAATAGCAACTATAATAGAAATATTTCTTATACTTAATTTAAATTTTTTTAAAGTTGATGCAACGTTAGTAAGTTAACGTTAGAAATTTTTGGGGTGCATAATTTTTTCTAACTATAGACTTTTTTCTTCACTTTCTACATTTGTTTTCGAAATCTTGCTTTGCTTTATGAAAATGTATAAACATTTTTAAATGAAACTGATCCGGCACTCCAGCTTATATACTGATAGTTTTTTTTTTCTTTGGAACAACTTACTTCTTTTTTTATTTTTATTGATAAACATTTAAAATCAAAAGGGAGCTTTATATTGAAATTATTATTTTCATAATTGTTGAAAACAATCACTAGTTTTTTTTTTTTTTTTTTTTTGTAATGAAATCATTTGAAGTTGAAGCTGATATCTTTGCTTACTGTTTTAAATTAAAATTTTATTCAATAGAATAAAAGGAGCTTTTTCTTAAATTCTGATGCAGTTAAGATCGGATATCAGACTGAATTTAAATGTACTTTTAAATTAGTCGCAATGAACAAACTTATTTTCTTGTTGAAAAGCGATCATCAGAAAACGAAGTGGTTTTCAGAGACTTTAGGTATACCCTTTCGACGGTTCCTCTAGGATACAAGATGACTTTGTGTGACGAAATTTCTGTTGCTTTATACTGATAATATGTTTACATTAATAAGGTACATATATGTTTGTTTTATGAAGGGTGAGCACCTATCACTTTTATTTGTTGTCCCATATGATTTTTTTTTTTTTTTTGAATTTTATTAAAGTTCAGCGTATTGTGTATATATTTCTGAAATGTTTAGGTGTGCTTTGCGTACCCATCGGACAGAGTGTACGTTTTAGTTGGTCAGTCACTCTCTTTTTTTATTTATTTTTTTCTTCTAATGTGCCACTCCTTTTTTCAGATTTTACTACTTGAAATAGAGAATTTTAGTCTAATTTTTTTTCTGGGTATATACGTACATTAGTTAAATATGTGTATGAATTTTTAAGAAAAAATTTTAAATAAAATATTGGAAAAAGAATTAATTATGTGAATGGTTTTTATTTCTTTATTAGCTTTACTTCGCTAGATCAAAAAAATTTTTGTTTTTGCTTATTTGCAAATTCTTGTTTTCATGTCGCTTAAACATGTACAGTCATGTTTTCATGACGCTTAAACATGTACAGTCTTGTTTCCATATCGTTTAAGCATGCACAGTCTTGTTTTCATGTCGCTTAAACATGCACAGTCTTGTTTTCTTTGAGAGGTTATGCACAAGACAAATTGAATTTCACAACATTATGAAATTCCATTAAATTTCATATTTTCATAAAGAGAAACAATTTAGAGAATCGGATAAGTCCTTATATTTTTCACTACAAACAAGTTTCTGTTATTTTATATTCGAATAGATGAATCCTAAATTTCCTTTAAAAAATAATACAAAACAAGGAATAATTTAATTTAATTTAATTTTATTTATATTAATAATACATTTTAATTTTATTTTATTTATTTTAATTATAATGATGGAAACATTTCATAGTATCTAATTATTAAATTTTCTAATATACTTTTGCGCAAAAAATATATTGTACATCTGCAAGTATCAGGTCCTTCCTCACACTCAGAATCATACCAAGGACAGCTTTTGAAGTGTCCTTCTGTGTTGTCTTCATCTTCCATGATACCATATTCTTCGTTCTCATCCAGCATATTTTGAAAAAATTTGATCATCTCCCAATGATCAAAAAGCCTGAAGCTTTCAAAATCTCTTATAAATTGGTTTAGAGTACGTCTAATTTGGCTCATTATATTTGCCGATAAATTAATGAATGATGATTGTTTGAAGGTTTCTTTAAGACTAATTTGCTCTTTAAATTTTTAAAGTACTATCTTTTGATATTTAAAATATCTATACCATCATCTATATTCCATACTTCTTTTTTAGCACTCTATCTCTCTCTATCCCTTTTCTCTCTATAACTATCTCTTTCTGTCTATCACTACCCCTCCACTTATTCACTATTTCACCATATTTTCGATTAGCCTTCTTGAAGTCGTCATCGCTACTTTTAAGATCATTTTCAGTTAAACATTCAAAGTGCGGAGAAGTAAATAAAAAAAAAATAAATAAATAAAACAAAAATGGAGTCTACAACAAATCTAACATCAAAATTTAATTCACTAAAAAATAAAACCTTAATCCACATAAAGGAGCTTGAGACATCAACTAAATACACCATTCGAAAAGTGTCAAGAGTAACAACAAAATATGGGCCAACACTAAAAGTTGAAATGGAAAACCACATAATGTTCCTCCCAAAGTGATATAATGCTTTAACCGATGCTGAAATTAAAGAACTCTCGAGCGGATCATATTGCTTAAGTAGAGAAGGTGAACAAAGCTTAATTGTTGAAAGCGAGCTGAGTGAATTTCTAATTCAAAATTCCCAATTTCCAATTTGGCAATAATATATAATAATTTTGTATTTTAAATTATAAATAAAAATACATGAAAGAGTTTTGTAAAATATAAATGTTTGTGCTTTTTTATTTAATATTTTCAGTTATTTCATAAAGAAATTTAAGACATAAATGACCACAGGTAAATGTATTGAAATTCTGATGTTGATTATAGTTGTATTTTATATTTCTACCAAGATATTTGACTACTTCCGAAGGAGGTTGTAAGTTTCCAAAGCTGTCGAAATATTCTTTTTCATTGTTGTTTTTATAATATGCTACCCAATGTGTACCAGGTCCTGTTGATACGTCTAAATTGATTATTCCACATTCTATTTTCTTTGTTCGTTTTGGTAGAGTATTCAACATGAAAACTCCTCTAAAATATGGAATATTTATAGAGAAACGGTTTATGTCCACATCAGATAGTGGTCTATTCATAGCATCTCTAAGAGTTTTTTGATTCCTTTTTGTAAACTAAACCATAACCCTTTTTATATGGTTTTAAGTAAAGTCCCTTTCCAACTGCTATAGATTCCATCGCTATATTATGTCTAATTGCTTCATCAAGTTGATTTTTTGCATTCTTTGTTGCATTAACAGCTTTAGCTATAGCAGCACCTCCAGTTGTTAGACTACCAATTGCACCCAGAGCAGTTAAAATCGGTATTAGAGGCAAAAACCCACCAATTTTTGGTACACGTATTACATGTGGTACTATAATTTGAGATTTTCTTCCTTTTAATGATTTGTTGATAGTTTTTCGGGCAATTTTAATTGCTGAGTTAATATCTAATGGTTTTTCCTTCTTTAGTATTTTTGTTGCAGCTCTAATTGATGTTCTAAACAGTTTTTTATCATTTATCTTGTTCTTTTTAACATTTTTCTTTTTCTCCACACCCATATCAAATTTTGTTTTGGCTTTCATTGCGTTAGTAACCATATAGGCAAATGATTTTTCAGCAATACTACTATCTTTTGATAAAACTCGATCCCAAGCTGAATTTTCAAGTATTTTATCAGCTTTATGTCTAATGCTTAAATCCTTATTTTTTGAATAAGCTATATCGTGATCTTTACAAGCAGAGTCCAATAAATTAATTCCTTTGTCACCTCAATTTAAACGTTTTTGTAGTTTTGTTTCAGGTCCACAATACTAATATCCCAGGAAGATAAAGTTCACCAGTTATAGAGTTTATTTTTTATCTACTATACCTCCTCCAACGAAGGTGTTCTTATGACTAAACGTTTTCTGATATTGTATAACTATATCATCTAATTTTGTCGATAATAACAGGTAACATTTATAAAATCTATTTAGTTCGTAATATTGTTCCTTCTACTATTTTTTTTTTTTTTTTGTTTACTTGCCTCTATCTTGCCTGATGGTTTCTCAGCCTTTAAACTTGTATATTCTCAACTTCTGTCTTGATGTTACTTTCTTCTTTCATGCGAATTCTTGTTTTTTCTTCTCATATCGCTTAAACATGTACAGTCTTGTTATCTTTGAAAGGTTCTGCACAAAACAAATCGAATTTCACAATATTATGAAATTCCATTATATTTCATTAGGTATTTTCTTATCGACACCAACTGCTTCAACACCATCTCATTTACGTTTGCTAACAGCAAATAGTACAATAGGTGTCAGCTATTAGATCAGCTTATCAGCTATTAGATCAGCTTATTAGCACCTGGTCTGTTTTTAAGATCAGCTTTTCAGGAGCTGGTCTGGTTTTCAGATCAGCTTTTCAGGACCTGGTCTGTTTTTCAGATCAGCTTTTCAGGAGCTGGTCTGGTTTTCAGATCAGCTTTTCAGGACCTGGTCTGGTTTTCAGATCAGCTTATCAGGACCTGGTCTGGTTTTCAGATCAGCTTTTCAGGACCTGGTCTGGTTTTCAGATCAGCTTTTCAGGACCTGGTCTGGTTTTCAGATCAGCTTATCAGGACCTGGTCAGGTTTAAAAATATATATTTATACTAAAATTATCTATATACTACTACAAATATGAATAGTTAAAGAAATTACATAATTTCATAATTAAAAGAATGGGTTATTATACATTTATTTTTTTCTGGTAATGAAGCTTAATACATTTCAATTATGATATTTGCTGATGTTGCATGTGGAAAGCAGAATAATATACATACATATGTACGTGTACGTGTATATTTTTGTATGGGGCGACAGAAGAATGATGACTCATTCTACTTGTGCCAAACATAAGCATAATTCTTAATACAGGCATACATATATACATACAGACAAAGTTAAAAATATAAATAAACAAGAAGCATAACTAGAACGACGTCAGCTCAAAATTATTTTAAGTATGGGTGCATTTAATTTATAAGATTTGTTGATTTACGCAAGTTAAAAAACGTTTTTAAGCTAATATTCTATTATGAATACAATTTTAGCGAATTTTGCTCAAAGAACATTTGAAATGTTGTTTAAAATTTTTATGAATATGGCTATAAGCATTTAATAAGAGACAATGCAAATGTAATTATAATGTTTAAGTAAGATGAGAAAAATATGAAGCATGTTTACAAGGTTCATGTTGGCAGTAATATGAATTTTGACAAGTTTTAAAAAATTTGTAGAGTGTTGGAAGGATAAATATGGATTTTTGATTATAAGCAAATATATTGAATTAAACGATTTTCGTTATAGATAAAAAATACTGCTAATAAAAGATAGACTTTAGTTATTTCATCTGACCTGAAAACCAGACCAGCTCCTAATAAGCTGACTTGAAAATCAGACCAGCTCCTAATAGCTGACCTGAAAATCAGACCAGCTCCTGGTAAGCTGATCTGAAAACCAGACCAGGTCCTGATAGCCTGATCTGAAAATCAGACCAGGTCCTGATAAGCTGATCTGAAAACCAGACCAGGTCCTGAAAAGCTGATCTGAAAACCAGACCAGGTCCTGAAAAGCTGATCTGAAAACCAGACCAGGTCCTGATAAGCTGATCTGAAAACCAGACCAGGTCCTGAAAAGCTGATCTGAAAACCAGACCAGGTCCTGAAAAGCTGATCTGAAAACCAGACCAGGTCCTGATAAGCTGATCTGAAAACCAGACCAGGTCCTGAAAAGCTGATCTGAAAACCAGACCAGGTCCTGAAAAGCTGATCTGAAAACCAGACCAGGTCCTGATAAGCTGATCTGAAAACCAGACCAGGTCCTGAAAAGCTGATCTGAAAACCAGACCAGCTCCTGAAAAGCTGATCTGAAAAACAGACCAGGTCCTGAAAAGCTGATCTGAAAACCAGACCAGCTCCTGAAAAGCTGATCTTAAAAACAGACCAGGTGCTAATAAGCTGATCTAATAGCTGATAAGCTGATCTAATAGCTGACACCTATTGTACTATTTGCTGTTAGCAAACGTAAATGAGATGGTGTTGAAGCAGTTGGTGTCGATAAGAAAATACCTAATGAAATATAATGGAATTTCATAATATTGTGAAATTCGATTTGTTTTGTGCAGAACCTTTCAAAGATAACAAGACTGTACATGTTTAAGCGATATGAGAAGAAAAAACAAGAATTCGCATGAAAGAAGAAAGTAACATCAAGACAGAAGTTGAGAATATACAAGTTTAAAGGCTGAGAAACCATCAGGCAAGATAGAGGCAAGTAAACAAAAAAAAAAAAAATAGTAGAAGGAACAATATTACGAACTAAATAGATTTTATAAATGTTACCTGTTATTATCGACAAAATTAGATGATATAGTTATACAATATCAGAAAACGTTTAGTCATAAGAACACCTTCGTTGGAGGAGGTATAGTAGATAAAAAAATAAACTCTATAACTGGTGAACTTTATCTTCCTGGGATATTAGTATTGTGGACCTGAAACAAAACTACAAAAACGTTTAAATTGAGGTGACAAAGGAATTAATTTATTGGACTCTGCTTGTAAAGATCACGATATAGCTTATTCAAAAAATAAGGATTTAAGCATTAGACATAAAGCTGATAAAATACTTGAAAATTCAGCTTGGGATCGAGTTTTATCAAAAGATAGTAGTATTGCTGAAAAATCATTTGCCTATATGGTTACTAACGCAATGAAAGCCAAAACAAAATTTGATATGGGTGTGGAGAAAAAGAAAAATGTTAAAAAGAACAAGATAAATGATAAAAAACTGTTTAGAACATCAATTAGAGCTGCAACAAAAATACTAAAGAAGGAAAAACCATTAGATATTAACTCAGCAATTAAAATTGCCCGAAAAACTATCAACAAATCATTAAAAGGAAGAAAATCTCAAATTATAGTACCACATGTAATACGTGTACCAAAAATTGGTGGGTTTTTGCCTCTAATACCGATTTTAACTGCTCTGGGTGCAATTGGTAGTCTAACAACTGGAGGTGCTGCTATAGCTAAAGCTGTTAATGCAACAAAGAATGCAAAAAATCAACTTGATGAAGCAATTAGACATAATATAGCGATGGAATCTATAGCAGTTGGAAAGGGACTTTACTTAAAACCATATAAAAAGGGTTATGGTTTAGTTTACAAAAAGGAATCAAAAAACTCTTAGAGATGCTATGAATAGACCACTATCTGATGTGGACATAAACCGTTTCTCTATAAATATTCCATATTTTAGAGGAGTTTTCATGTTGAATACTCTACCAAAACGAACAAAGAAAATAGAATGTGGAATAATCAATTTAGACGTATCAACAGGACCTGGTACACATTGGGTAGCATATTATAAAAACAACAATGAAAAAGAATATTTCGACAGCTTTGGAAACTTACAACCTCCTTCGGAAGTAGTCAAATATCTTGGTAGAAATATAAAATACAACTATAATCAACATCAGAATTTCAATACATTTACCTGTGGTCATTTATGTCTTAAATTTCTTTATGAAATAACTGAAAATATTAAATAAAAAAGCACAAACATTTATATTTTACAAAACTCTTTCATGTATTTTTATTTATAATTTAAAATACAAAATTATTATATATTATTGCCAAATTGGAAATTGGGAATTTTGAATTAGAAATTCACTCAGCTCGCTTTCAACAATTAAGCTTTGTTCACCTTCTCTACTTAAGCAATATGATCCGCTCGAGAGTTCTTTAATTTCAGCATCGGTTAAAGCATTATATCACTTTGGGAGGAACATTATGTGGTTTTCCATTTCAACTTTTAGTGTTGGCCCATATTTTGTTGTTACTCTTGACACTTTTCGAATGGTGTATTTAGTTGATGTCTCAAGCTCCTTTATGTGGATTAAGGTTTTATTTTTTAGTGAATTAAATTTTGATGTTAGATTTGTTGTAGACTCCATTTTTGTTTTATTTATTTATTTTTTTTTTATTTACTTCTCCGCACTTTGAATGTTTAACTGAAAATGATCTTAAAAGTAGCGATGACGACTTCAAGAAGGCTAATCGAAAATATGGTGAAATAGTGAATAAGTGGAGGGGTAGTGATAGACAGAAAGAGATAGTTATAGAGAGAAAAGGGATAGAGAGAGATAGAGTGCTAAAAAAGAAGTATGGAATATAGATGATGGTATAGATATTTTAAATATCAAAAGATAGTACTTTAAAAATTTAAAGAGCAAATTAGTCTTAAAGAAACCTTCAAACAATCATCATTCATTAATTTATCGGCAAATATAATGAGCCAAATTAGACGTACTCTAAACCAATTTATAAGAGATTTTGAAAGCTTCAGGCTTTTTGATCATTGGGAGATGATCAAATTTTTTCAAAATATGCTGGATGAGAACGAAGAATATGGTATCATGGAAGATGAAGACAACACAGAAGGACACTTCAAAAGCTGTCCTTGGTATGATTCTGAGTGTGAGGAAGGACCTGATACTTGCAGATGTACAATATATTTTTTGCGCAAAAGTATATTAGAAAATTTAATAATTAGATACTATGAAATGTTTCCATCATTATAATTAAAATAAATAAAATAAAATTAAAATGTATTATTAATATAAATAAAATTAAATTAAATTAAATTATTCCTTGTTTTGTATTATTTTTTAAAGGAAATTTAGGATTCATTTATTCGAATATAAAATAACAGAAACTTGTTTGTAGTGAAAAATATAAGGACTTATCCGATTCTCTAAATTGTTTCTCTTTATGAAAATATGAAATTTAATGGAATTTCATAATGTTATGAAATTCAATTTGTCTTGTGCATAACCTCTCAAAGAAAACAAGACTGTGCATGTTTAAGCGACATGAAAACAAGACTGTGCATGCTTAAACGATATGGAAACAAGACTGTGCATGTTTAAGCGTCATGAAAACATGACTGTACATGTTTAAGCGACATGAAAACAAGAATTTGCAAATAAGCAAAAACAAAAATTTTTTTGATCTAGCGAAGTAAAGCTAATAAAGAAATAAAAACCATTCACATAATTAATTCTTTTTCCAATATTTTATTTAAAATTTTTTCTTAAAAATTCATACACATATTTAACTAATGTACGTATATACCCAGAAAAAAAATTAGACTAAAATTCTCTATTTCAAGTAGTAAAATCTGAAAAAAGGAGTGGCACATTAGAAGAAAAAAATAAATAAAAAAAGAGAGTGACTGACCAACTAAAACGTACACTCTGTCCGATGGGTACGCAAAGCACACCTAAACATTTCAGAAATATATACACAATACGCTGAACTTTAATAAAATTCAAAAAAAAAAAAAAAAAATCATATGGGACAACAAATAAAAGTGATAGGTGCTCACCCTTCATGAAACAAACATATATGTACCTTATTAATGTAAACATATTATCAGTATAAAGCAACAGAAATTTCGTCACACAAAGTCATCTTGTATCCTAGAGGAACCGTCGAAAGGGTATACCTAAAGTCTCTGAAAACCACTTCGTTTTCTGATGATCGCTTTTCAACAAGAAAATAAGTTTGTTCATTGCGACTAATTTAAAAGTACATTTAAATTCAGTCTGATATCCGATCTTAACTGCATCAGAATTTAAGAAAAAGCTCCTTTTATTCTATTGAATAAAATTTTAATTTAAAACAGTAAGCAAAGATATCAGCTTCAACTTCAAATGATTTCATTACAAAAAAAAAAAAAAAAAAAAAAAACTAGTGATTGTTTTCAACAATTATGAAAATAATAGTTTCAATATAAAGCTCCCTTTTGATTTTAAATGTTTATCAATAAAAATAAAAAAAGAAGTAAGTTGTTCCAAAGAAAAAAAAAAACTATCAGTATATAAGCTGGAGTGCCGGATCAGTTTCATTTAAAAATGTTTATACATTTTCATAAAGCAAAGCAAGATTTCGAAAACAAATGTAGAAAGTGAAGAAAAAAGTCTATAGTTAGAAAAAATTATGCACCCCAAAAATTTCTAACGTTAACTTACTAACGTTGCATCAACTTTAAAAAAATTTAAATTAAGTATAAGAAATATTTCTATTATAGTTGCTATTACTATAGAGTATGTATCTTCAGGAATTCAGTTTTACTTAAAAACAGAAAATCCTCACAAACTTTTAAGTAAACGCAGATAAAAATTAAAACGTTTTTATTTTCAAATAAAAAAAACTGAATATATCGCATCTATACACAGACGAATATTTACAACAACAACACCAACAACAAGAAGAACAAAAGACATCAATGACAAAAAAAAAATGTATTCAAAGATTGAAATAAACTTAAATCTGTAATATAAAAAACAAATATCACACAGGCAGACTTTAACGCGAGACAAATTTAAGTATGAGAAAATATAAAACAAGCGTAAGTATAAAAACATAATAAGATTAGGGAAGTCCAGACATATGATAGTATTTTATAGTACCAAATGTCGATACTGAAAACAATTTATTTGTATCTACATATAAATACCAGCGCGAGAAAATCATTTACATACTGGCACACACACATACACAAAGAAGTGATCACGTAATACACAAACATACATACATAATAAAATTTTATAATATTATGAAATTCAAACTCCTCTGTCATGAAATACGAAACAATATTTCTTAAATAAATAAACGAAGATTTCATAACATCACCTTCGTCCCCCACCATACGATCACGTACATTACTCCAAAAACATATATGTACATACATTATCAAATACATTCCCTCTCCACTTCCATTTTCAGCAGATATCAGGGTTGCCACTATATGCAGCTACTAGAATATTTCCCCAGAAATAAAAAAATGCATGCATACATACGAGCACAATAACCATACATATGCATAGCAACGACAACTCACAACAACAAAAATAATGATTCTACATACACACGAATTCGTTGTCACTACCCTGCAGTCAGACAGGGATCAAGTGTCTTTGTGTCAACACTAAAATTCTAGTGACCATTATAGTATAATACGTTTTATTCTATCTGTCAGTAAAAAGGAAAGATTTTGCAACAACTTGTCAATATACATACCTTTTTGTATGTACATAAATTATAGAAATATACCAGTAACTAACTGTCTGGTTGGTATGTCTCTACGTTCCAATAAGAACCACGTAGTCATACCTATTCAATTGTTTTAGTGTTACTAGTATCTTTTAAATGACAAGCATATGCTAAATGTCTATAGTGAAAATTATTGAATGGAATATAATTATATAGTAGTACTGGTGACAAAGTCAAAAGCGACTCAGTACATTTTCACCATCGACATTTCCTACTGGGTATAATGATTGTCTGCCACTACGACAAAAGTATCTGAGACCGACAAACATACAATTAAATACAAAAACGCACACATATACACGCACACATACATACACACACACAAACATCCCACACATACATACACTGTATGTATACATCCACTGTAAGGACAACGTTTCTCTACAATAACAACAAAACCTGTACACAGAAGTGTACATACATTCCCATACACAGAAAGAATCAAACTCACACACATACACACATACAACACCCACATATGCATACATCCATGCACTATAAGCACAACGTTTCTCTACAATAACAACAAAAGCTGGGCACACAAGTATACATACACATAAACAAAGAATCAAACTCACACACACACACACATAGCCAAGAAACTCTCAGCATGAAAATCCCCAAAATCCCCCCATTTGTAACAGGGTTGCCAACGTTTTAATTTTTTCCCGGTTTTGAATTCCCAAAACAGGACTATCGTCCCCATTACTAATCTACTTACTTCCAACTTTAAAAAAATGCCTATACATCTCCTCTGTGATCGGACTCACATTGCTTTTTTTTTAATAAAGCAATTTTGTATAATAATTTTCTTCTTTAAAACACCGGTTGACCGGGTTTTCCTGAATTTTAAAAACTGAAACCGAGTTTTTCATAATTTCAAATATTCGAACTATTCGAAAACCGATTTCTGGAAATAGTCGAATATTCGATCACCCTGCTACATATGCATGCATTGCTTAAGCACCCCATACACGTTTCAATTCAATTGTGAATTGAGTCTTTCAATTGAATTGGTTCTTGGCCACACACTTCATAAACTTAATTGAAAGATTTTCATTCAACTGCCAAATTTATATTTTTTCACAATTACAAATTTAAAAATATAAAACTTCTATTGCATTCATTCATCACTTTTTAAATTTTTTATCTAAATTTCAATGAAATAAAATACAATTTTAAAAATACATAACTTTTTCTATACAAAATAAATCTAAAAACATAAATTTTGACACCTAATCAAGAAACTCGAGCACACACAGCACAATCGAATTGAACGATTTACTAGTCAACATGAAAAATCTAAATCTTTTGATTTTTCTTCAACCAACTCGACAACTGCCAAACTAATCAATTGAAAAAGCCATACACGCTTTGATTTGAACAACAACCGACTCAATTGAAAATTGAATTGAATAGTGTATGGGGTGCTTTACTTATTATTTTCATAGAAACACATGATAATTAACATGTAAGTATATAAAAAAGTTCAGTGTTTGGTAAGGATTGCGAGCACCACCGAACCTTGGCCGAACTTAATTTTTTTCGAACTCCGTAACCGAAACCGAACATTCAGTTGGATACTATTTATCAGTATAAAAATTTATTGTGCGTCAACAACCTAAGATAAATAAGAAATTAAAGAGAATTAAAAAAAATTTCGAAGTACAAGACTACTATACCAAATGACGCAAATCTTTTATGTATTTGTATTCAAATAAACGTAAATAAAATATTACATATACGCAAAATATTATGCTAATACAATCAAACGAACAATAGTAAAATATAAAGTTAAAATTTAAGTTCTACAGTTCACAAAGGATATAAGAACACCATAAAATGCCACCTGGACAACATTTAACAACAACGGACAACAGAAAATTAATAATTATGCTTACAAATGCATCAATAGATTTATACCCAATATAATCATTTCTCATATTCCATTTCATTAACAATTCATGTTAAGCACAAAGCTGCTGTTAACACCCAATCTCTGCCCAAGTAGATAGACATGGGTGCTGACGAAGTACATACATATGTACATACTTATGTAAGTAGAGGCACAGAATAATGCTGACCAGCTAAAAGTCTGGTTTAATTTTTCTTCTCTTCTTTTGAAAATCACATTAACTAGTAAAATTTCATTATATTATAATTGAAAAAAGTAACTTAAGCCCGATCAAGAAATTATTCCTGATTAAAATTCATTCTAATTAAATTAAATTTAAATATGTGTATGTATGTGTATTACGAAAATCATAGGTTAGGTTAGGTTAGCAGGTTGCTGGTAAGGAAGGGGAAATTTAGAGTCCAGCTCACTTTCCCTTTGTGATACCTGTGTGTTGAAGAGAAGTTAGTGAGAGAGGGTAATAGGGAAGGGATAGTGAAGTATGAAGATGAAGGAAGAGAGAGAGAGAGGAAAGGAAAGCTTCATTCTTTTACAACTCTGCTTTTTTTTGCACGCTTTTTAATAATGCAGTGTTGCAGCGCCTTCTGGTGTCAAATGAGGCGTATTAAATTTTGAAGCTGTGTTTAGTAGCCATTGGTTATTTTACTTCGCCAATGATTCTACTACTCAACGAAGGAGAGCGCTCTCTCTGATGTTACATTAGGATTGGCATCTGCTGAAGCCGGTGTAATTTTAGTGACCTAAATACTGATGTTTGTTTATTTTATATATTAAAGTTAAACTTTGTCCCGTACGTGAAGCTATTTGCCTGTACTTGAAAAAATATAAAAACGAATTTTTAATTATAAAAATGTATTTTAATTAATTTTTTTTTCTCCAACATCAAGCTTACTTCTTACTTATAACTTGCTTCTTGGACACTTTTTTCCAAGTGTCAGAGTTTCCCTGGAATTTGCACTTAACGATATTGATTTCAAATGTTGGTTGACTCGACCTGTCCCACACGTGACGGAGTGTATTTTACTTTTTTCTTCATTATTTCTTAAATCATTGAAAAACTTACTATGTAGGATTTACAACTAGTGTGCAGTCTACATATTAAATAACAGAAAAAAATTAAATAATTGTGTTATCATTTAAGAACTCGAATCCCATTTTAATAGCCTTGCTCGTAACATCTTGGATTCATTTTTGTGCTTAATATGACATTTATGTAATATTGATTACTATCACTAAGTTTATATATACATTTAAGATTTGAATACTTATTTTTAGTTAATGTTTTTTTTTTTGAAGATAGAATAAATAAATATATGCACGTAAAAAAAAGTTAAGAACTATATGTAATAGAAGCGCCTAGAAATAGTTGAATTTGTCTGTACGTGACGGTGCAATGCTCCATATTACAAAAAAAAAAACTTATAATCGCGCTTTTCCCTTATGCAAATATGAACATATTTCTTATCATATAAGTACTTTATGTATAAGAAAAAAACTGGCATGAAGTTAGCATAAGTGACGACACTGAACTAGGTGCTAACGAGTCCCTCTATACAATTTTATTTAAAAGCTAAGATATCAATGAAACATTGTAATGCTTGGACCTTGCCATAACGCACGAAATAAATTGTCATTTAAATGACCGCTCTAGTCGATCGAGGTCGAATGTTTGTTCCTAAATGTTCCAATGTTATGGGATTATTTGCGTAGCCTCACAAAAAAGTCTAATGGCGTTAACTGATATGATCTTTCGTTGGCAAATAAATACAGTACGTTGGTAATTTCATTATTGGTAAATTTTTTATAAAGGCATTAAGCTTTAAGTTGGCAACACTTTTTGAACTCGCGGTCATTTTAAACATGAATATGAATATACTGAAGCCGGGGCGGCGCTTCAATATTGTGCAAACTTGTTTTGAAAGTCGTGGTTCTGTTCGAAATACGTTGAACATAACCTTCCATCAGAGCAATTAATTTGATTAACTATGGAACGTTTTCGCACCATGTTTACTCTAAATGATAATACGCATCCACAGACACGCCGTACAGTGCGTACAGAAGAAGTCATTCCTGCTGTAGAGCGCAGCGTACAGGAAGGCCCGAATCAGTCTATTCGTCAATGGTCACGGCTATAGAGCCGTGATTACTTACTTTTTCGTTCATCAATTGAACAACCATGCTGTGCAGGAGGAAGACGGAGTAACATGTCAGACAGCTCGTGCCACAATTGGTTTACTGAAGAAGTCGCATAGTTTCACGTTTCGGAACCCTGAATTGGCCTTCAAGATTGTTCAATTTAATGCCGCTAGGCTATTTTCTATGGGAATATGTGAAGTTGCTGATCTAATCCGATAAGCCCGAAGTTATTGACCACTTGGAGTACAACATTCGCCGCGTTATTGCCGATATACAGCCACAAATATTTTTAAAAAAATCATCGAAAATTGGACCTCCAGATTAGACTATGTCCGAGCCAGCCGTGGCAGTCATATGCCAGAAGTCGCATTTAAATTATAATGCCTGGAGATTGTCTTTCAAATAAAGTAAAAGTAAACTTCAATTAAAAAAATTCTTCGTTGTTTTATTCCATTTCAAATTTCTATGCCTCTATACATCGCAATTCATGTCTTGTATAAGTTTTTTCATATAATCGTTTCTCTATGCAGAATACTTTTTATAAAAGATTTTTTCTTTTATAAGATGTTCTTATATCCGTTATTTACTGTAGACATATTTTCATTTGCTATAAGTTTCAATTGTATTGACTAAGTAAAGAGAAAAAATAATAATTCTATTGTATTTGATGACTATATAAAGCCGAATTGGCGAACACTTTTTCACTAAATTTCAATTAAACCGTTCTAAGTGATTGTACTAAAAAAGTTTTTATAAATTGTGACAAAGTTTTTATACAAATTAAAATGTTTTCTAAAGGTAATTAAACATTAAATATTAAATTCACATTTTCCTTACGGTTTTTAGGATGTTGGGTTGAAGTGAAGTGTCACAATAATAATAATAATAATTAGTGAAAATGGCTGATATTTCCACATTCGCTTCATATCAGTTAGAAATAAATATTTGCAAATAGATGTAACACATTAACATATATATACGACGAACAGTGTCCTTTTTCTAGCGAGTGATAAAAAGAAAACCTTTTAAAACTGTAGGTGTAATAAAGATAAAAAGATAAATATTTTTTTTTTTATTTTTTTTTTTACAATTTGGATGGTATTCGATTTTTGAGAATGAATGCAGCATTTGTTTTAACGTTTTTAAGCTGCAGTAGTCTTGTGTAGTTCATGAACGAACTAGTTCGAATGAACGATTCAGTACTTTGAACTAAGTTCAATTGTTTTACGGTCTCTAGTTCAATTTTTGAACTAGTTTATTTTTTGAACTAAGAACTAATACACAAAATGAACTAACACAGAGGCTGTGAACTAAATGTTTTCAATGTTTTGCTTTAATTTTTTTTCATCGCTGGCTACTACCAAAAGTGCAATTAACAAGAAAACACAAGTAAACACTTTATACTAACCTATTCACAAAAAATATTTTGGATTTATGAGATTTTTTTATAAATCAAATTTATTTATTAATTAATTAATTTTAGTTTTCATAAAGTATTTTAATCACAGAATTTGTGTTTTTAATATTGTCAAAAACCACAACACTCATACATACATATGCATGTAGAATTGTAGATGTAAAATCATTGAACTAAAAAGAACTAACTAGTTCATTGAACTAAAAAGAGCGATTGAACTAAATGAACGAACTAGTTCATTTACAAATAATGAACTAAAATGACCGGTCACTGAAATGAACTAAATGGCACAAGTCTAAGCTGCAGTTTCCACATGACGAATGGAAAACGTCTCTATAATATTTATTTGAAATTAACAAATTTTGTTTAGTGAATTCTATACATAATAGATTAATAGATGAATACCTAGCACCTTTGTAAATGCCTATTATTTCAGCTAGCTCACGCACTTGCTGTCGACGATTATCCAATACCATTTTGAGGCTTTACACCTCAACTGTTTGAACACTACGGTGTTTGTTTAGGCAACACATATGACCTCGTCTAAGCGCTTGTAAACGAAGAAACATACTGTCCCAGTGTAGAATCTGGCCGGGCTTAAATATTTGATGACTCAAAAAAAAATTACACAACGTGGCATCTTGAAACTTAAAACACATGCTTGGTTTTCACCAAAGGGTTTTTTAAGACACCCTCAGGTCGGCTAGTCTTGCGACCGCCTTCGTATATGCGCCAGAGATATGCATGATTGTGAATCAAAGGCCATAATTTTACATTTTCTAAATTGCATATTGAGCTAGAACTTATCATAAAATAATATAACGAAAGATGCTAATGCATGAATCATAGTTTTATGAACAAATTTGTATGAAAAAATTAATAGTTCATACAAAATGGAAGAAATAAGAAGTAAAAAAATTATTTAAGTTAAAAAATGGAAAATGTATTCACGACACAATTCTCACAATTCTGCGTGTTCATTAAGTACTCTGACTTTAGTCATAAAAAATAAAACAACGTATATGAAAATCAAGACAACAAAGCCGTAGAATGAAATTCGTCGAGCGTGGCGAACTCTGAGATATATAAATTCACGTGCTTCACACTACGAATTTACACAGCGAATTCTTATCGACAAATTCGTCGATGTGGACGAAATTCAACGTTCGTCCCAGTTGTGTTCCTAGCATAAATCATTATATTTTACTAATTTTATAGATTCCTCTTCTTCCGCTTTTAAATTGCAACTCATAAAATACACGAAAAATTAAAAATTTTAATTAAAATATTTAAATAAAAAATTGAAATTTATTGTCAACCAATCAAAGTTTTAATCAGATTTTGTTTTGTTCAACAATGTTCAATGTATGTACATACATATGTACATAGCATATGAAAATGTGGTTAAAATATTTTTTTTTAGCAGATCATCATTTAGAAGAAGCAGTGTGCACACTTCTACCGATATGTTTGTCAATTTAACAATCTACCAATTCTACTGAACAAGGCCTGAAATCTACCGAATATTGTTATTTAGTAATTTAAGTCTATATATGTGTAAATTGCCTATTTTGCCACATGGCAGTGCGGCCGCAGAACGGTCATTTTGTGTCATAAAAATCATCAAAACAGAACAAAGAAATCGGTTAAAAACTGAAACTATAAATAACCTTATATTTGCCAAAGAATTGTGCCTTGGGGATGAAATATTTATTTCTAATAATGATATAATAATTTTTGCACAAAAGTTTAAATTCATAAATGGATCTTACAAATAATCTTTGTAGTTACAAATGTTTCCCAAATAAAAGTTATTTTAGTAGCTTTATAAAACCTATGTACAAAAACTGAATTCCTGTTACTTATGTATATTATTTTATAAATGCATAGCATATACATATATATAAAGCGTAAGGGTAAATAACTGTGGATGACACTTTTTTTATTGGAAATGCTTCATTACTTATGGGAGTTTAATTTCCAATCACATGTGAAGTTTTAAATGCGCTTTTCGAACATGTTTAGTTTGATACTCCTTGCACTTAGCCTTTATCTTTATATAAGTACATATATTTTGTTAGTTTTTGTTTCTTTGAATTATTATTTTTCATGTTTCTCCGAATAGAAAAAATTTTCTGCCGAATTTCATTAAAATCTACCGATTTTTTTGTCGATTCTACCGACTTTAAAAAAAATTAAGTGTGTACACTGAGAAGAAGGCTTTCAAATTCTCAGCAGCACAAAAAGCTGACAATTTTTCTTCTGAGTACATATGTACATACATAGGTATGTAATCATAAATCAAATATTGTCAAAAAATGTTTTTACACATTCATTTACAAATTTTAAACACTTTGTTTAAATAAGTTTTAAAAAATAGAACAAAATAAGCTAATTATCACAAAATGTAAAGAGTGCATTTTGGTTGTGTTTGCTTTTTTAGTTTTATGTCTTCTGTTTTTGACAAGCACCAGCACATTCCACAAACAAAAATGCCACTTGGTTAAATACATCTTGGTTGATACTAAGTAAATACAAATATATGTACATACTTATGTACATATGTATATATGTATTTCAATACGATAAACATGTTAGAAATTAAAGGTGCAATCAGACGTGACATAACCATTGCCATAGAGAACAGTCGTTCAAACCAAACTAATGGGGCAACACTGTATTCGATTATACGTGAGTCGCCATAACGCCATAACTCTCACCATAGAAACTAATTGAATTTTGGTTTGGTTACGGCTATGGCATTATCTAATTGCCATGTCACGTCTAATTGCACCTTAAGAGCCAGTTTAAGTCGAACAAAAATATCATAAACGACGGAGCGGCATTCAATTCGAAACAGACAAGTTGTCAATTTATTTATTGCTTGATTTTGAAAAAAAAAATTCACCACTGATCAGATGAAAAAAACCCTGATTAGAAAAATTTCAAAAAATTATCAATCCTTACAGAATGTCAAATTTTTATAATATTATATGCCATTCACACTATCACACTTTCACGTTTTATTTGAATCTCTGACATACATACATACATTGATACAAAGTATAATAGTCTGAACTAGAGATTTTATTATCTCTCTGCCTATTTTTTTGTTCTTGTCACTCTTCGCATTAGTATTTCTTACTAATACATACATACCTAATTTTAACGCAGAAGTGATCAAATGTGTTGAACCGTGACCAGGCCTACACCCACTTGATCTGGGATTCGAATGCTCACTAAAGCGATGAAATTTGGAAACAAAATCCAAAAAAGTTTGAATGTTCGCTAAAGCGAACTTTTCTTGATACTTTCTAGAATGTGTGACGATAGCCAAATGGATGTGTGCTAGTCGAGTGATAAATAAATAAAATAATATAAAATAAATTAAAGTTAAGTGTTCCTTGAAAATTATCAAATGTAATTTGGCTTTAATAAATTTCGAACAATAATAATTAAATTAACCAAATAAACCAAAAATATTTTAATTGATATATATTTGCTGGTGGTTAAACATGTCGATACTCATTTCATTGATGCTTTGCAAGCCATCAGTGGACTTCAATCACACATTTTGAACAGTTACAAACCTATTACTATAGGTTTCGTAGATAGTAGAATTGGTATTTGTTTATTGTACGAAATACTTTTTTGTCTCTAAATAACAAAATTTTGTATTTTTACAAACCATTTTCGTAAATTTACGATAAAAAATGTTTTTATTACAAAAGAAATTCGTGAATCATGAAAAGCAATTTTATGGTTAAAATATAATAATCTGAAAAAAAAAATTTTTTTCGCATATTTGAAAAACAATTTTGTAGAATAATCTGTAATTCTTGGAATTGAAAATTGTAATAATTATGGAAAAAAATATATAATTTAAGGTAATTATTACAACCTCTGTATTCCTCATACATTACAAACATACATACATATCGCGCCATAACCGCCAAAATAGCTTAAGCGACATACTTTTCGAACCTCAATTTTTGACCAAAATTGATTATTTGCGATCGTAAATAGTGGATTTTCGTAAAAAATAAAACGAAGTCCGAAAAATGTGTCGCTTAAGATATTTTAGCGGTTATGGCTCGATATTTTGCACTGAAACTCGCGAATCATACAGCGATTAAATTAAAAACTAATTATTTATTACAATAATTTGTAATACAATATACATACATATACAATTGGGATGGGTATTCACAAGGTATCATAAAGTAGGGTTTTTATCCGTACTCTCTTTCCCGGACACTGTTCCCTTTTTGGAATCTCTGTCCTAGGAAAAAATTAGCGTCCGGGAAAGTCCTACTTTTTCGCCTTTAAATTGCTTGACAAATGGTATTTATTAAAAAGCAAGCTAAAAAGGGAAATAAGTAGTATTGGATGTCCAGCTATCTTATAAATAATACTGCTATTGAGCACTGAACTTGTGTAGTGTATGGCAGGCATTATTTTTGGCATTTATTGGCTGTTTAGGTATTTGTAAGTTTTGCAATATATCGCGAATTTTCACTATCTTAGCAATAAAAGTGAATGAACGAAATGGTGTAATAAAACATTTCTTATACCTTTATATACGATTTTTTGTAAATTTAAGAATAATATTTTACTGTAAACAAAATGATAATAAAGCGAAATTGTTTTTATTTAACAAAATTTAAAATTTAATAAAAATTGCTTATTTTCCTATTAATTCAATCAAATTAACGAAAAATATGCTACCGAACGAAACGAAAATAGTTGTACGCAAATTCGTAAAATTGCTATGTATTTCTTTTTTTCTATACAAGTTACATACATACATACCTACATACACACAAAATTTATTTATACATACATAAATACGGCAAATTTATATATGTAGAGCTGGCGAACAAAACCAGACTAGTCCCGTTATCTGTTTTTTACAGAAGAGGCAAAAAACTGAAGCACCTACCCTACAAGAACACTACCAGTTAAATGACCGGTCATTTAACCGGTTCTGCTTACTGATATGTCTGTTAAAGTTTCTATTAGTTTATTAAGAGCAAAATGTAAATCCTGACCGAAACTCTTGTGTACATGTGATTTTGCATCTTTCTCTATCTCATTAATTCCATCCGACTATGTAACATATCGTCGTTCGCAAGTTATTGTGTTCTATACCGCAATATATAAAAAATTGAGATAAGATTGATTTTTAGGAAAACTTTTAGAGATCTGTCGATCTGTGTGATCAGTTTGTTTCTATCATTTATAGTTTTAGAAATATGAGACATTGACTTTGTGCTATACAACTCTTTAGTGACAAGCTTCGTAACCTATTGTGTTTTATATGCAAAAACTCGTGCATATAGAACAAAAATGCACCAAAAATACTAAATAAAAAAAATAATTTTTTATTTTGTTCTATATGAAAGACTAAATTAAGTTTGTACTAATTTGGATCTCTTTGCATTATCTGTTTTTGTTTTATTTATTTGTTGTGACTTCACATTTTACTTGGAAAATGCAATGAAAAAAGAAAACAGAAAAACAATGACAATCAGTATTCAAAAGGCGTTAATTTTTAATTAGGTCCGGGTGTTTTCTTATTGATTATATCAATGAAATGTTATTGCTATTTCTATATATATAAACATATATAAAATTTCTGCTGACAAAAAACGAAACATTTTTTTAATTGTTAATCCTTCCTCCACTGGCTCATGCTCAACATGCTTGACCTTTCGTAATTCATTCACAACACTTGTGGATGCATCGTAAATGTGCTTGAAATGATAATACCCTTCAAAAAATTAAAGGATGAATTGATCCAAACGTATACGTCCTATGACTTGAGATAGTGGGAGTGTTAACAAAAGTAAGGAGTAGTGTATATTGAAAAAATGACATATCCTGTAAATGGTTATATAGTATATTCACCATTGTGTTGATTTATAGTCGTGATCTTTTGTCAATTTAATTGGGATTTGGTCTAGTATTATAGTAAAAGGCTCAGTTCGATGTGGTTGGATCCAGGATCTATCAAACTGTATATTATTATTAGAGTTATTTAGAGTTCAATTATAGTTCAAGAAAAATTAATTTTGTTTCAAATGAACTAAAAAACGTAAAGGTAAATAAATAACGAATAATATTTGCTGAATAGAACATGTATACGACAAATACATGAATGCATATAATTCATACTTTTGATGAAGGAAAGAAGAAAATAAGTCAGTACTTTAGTCAAAAGGACCTTAAATAATATACCAAAAGTACCAAATTATAGCATTGCACAGATACATCTGTTTGCACTAGTTTTGCGTGTTTTTTGGTTCTGGTATGAACAAATATGTTATTTATCGTTTTCTGTTACTAGTTGTAAATGTCGATTTTTTTAAGCAATTATTGTATGGTTGGGCAATGAGCAAATGAAAACAACACATTTATTTTTGTTTTTTGTTTTTCTAAGGCAAATAAGATATATAAAACTGCTTTTACCATAAGTGCCGTGTGATGTGTTGAGAAAAAATGTAATTGGCTGATGAATGAATGAATGAAAGCAAAATTGCACATACATATGGCTGAGTTTACATCTGGCATTTCTTGTGTGTCATTTGCACAAAAAAGCGTAACCAACTAATTACTAATGAAAAATTGTTTGATTCAGGCATATATTTATTGATTTAAACAGTTTGCTATCATGCTGGATTCTATAAAATTGTCTATTTGCTATGTATGAGACTATTTAACTTAATAAATACGTGTCTGAATATAACTGTTTTTCATTAGTAATTAGTGGTTACGCTTTTTTTACGCTTGTGTGGCATTTGGCACACAGATGGAAACCCGGCCTATGTAAGTAAATGATACATGTACATGAAACACATGCATTTGTAATTACTCTCAGAGCAAAATTGTCTCTTTCTCTCTCTATACTTTGGCTGCGCACCAAAATAACATACCCCCCGTCTAGACTGGCAATAAATATGTTGGCAATATAGCAATAACGCTGGCAGAATAGCGGAACAATATTGCTACTTATGTACCCCCCGTCTAGACAGGCAATAAATATGTTGGCAATATAGCAATAACGCTGGCAGAATAGCGGAACAATATTGCTTATTGCTTAACTTATGTTAAGGCTATGGGAAATCGTAGCCACAATATGGAAAAAGTCAACAGGGAAGGTGCAGAATAAAAATATAATTCACTTGTAAATATCTGGTTAATCGAACAATTTTTTATTTTTAAAAACTTATAATAATACAAATTATTTCACTAAACACGTTTTTAAGAGACTATGTTCCTTTTTTAATATGCATACACATGTATATTTTATAAATTTCAATAATGTTATCGAAATGCCAAACACAATACAGAAAAGTCGAACATAAATTAACACCGAGTTTGACGTTTCACGTTCGCAATAATTGTCAACGAAAAACTGTTGACGATTATTGCAAAAATTATTGCAAGTACTGGCAATGAGCTGTCTACATTGGCAATATCAATAATTTGACATTTGCTGCAATATATGTTAATGATTTTATTGCCAGTCTAGACGGGGGGATAACGAACGTCCGCACATACATCTGCACATCATGTATTTCTTTCAAAAGTGGTTTTTTCATATATTTGTATTACAATATGTATTTTATGAGCAAAAACAGATCAAACAGTTGCTCAGCAGCAATACAATAAGCAATTGTTATTTGTTTTCAATTGTACTTTAATTTGGAAAAGCACGCACACACAATAACTCTAATACTAGTTCTGTCGCTCACACTACAATTATATGATACATACCATGGTATATTTGTTTTGGCTATACAAACGAGTATACAAATGCAACCCTTTATACCAAATATCATATGTGACGCGCAAAATAGAAAGGGACCTAAGGGTAAAAACCTGTTTTGTTCAGGAGAGCCATTTTAAAGATTTAAATACGTGTATCTTTGGTGTACCATCACTGAATAAAACGCGCATATCTCTGGGAGGGAACACTTTTGGGGCATGGGATCGGTCTCATTCGATGCTCAGATGTTGTCCATATTCTTAAAAATCTTATTTTTAACAAAGAAATATTTAAACATTGTTAACATCCCGAAGAACTTCGAAAATCAGATAAATCTTTACATATGGTAACGGTGTGTCGGAATGACATTTTTAAATAATTTATGTTATTCCACACCGATTATGTCCCCATAAGATAATTCAGTGACAAGTCACAAGGTGCATACAAAGTATCAATTAACCCCATCCTAGGCCATAACCATGTAAAAGTGACTGGTCCTCATCAAAGAAAGTGGTAGAGTTCGGACTGGTCCCTATCACTTGGGGATCGATCACGGGAATAGTCTTGTGTTAGTTCCATTTCCTGCTTTGAAATAATAATAATTCTTAAAGTATTTAAAACACAACACTTTTCTACATTTTGTTCTATATGCTATAAGACAATGAGAGTTTGGTAAATAAGTGCATATAGAACAAAGCGATTTTTTAAAAACTCGTCTTACTCTTAAAATCATTTCCAAAGACGAAAATTTTTTTTACAGAAAAACACAGAAATTCTAGAAGTTTTCTTGGTGCGATAACTATTTCGGTTCAGTTTTTTGTAACTGATAGCCAAATTTTAACAGCGATTTCCCAAAAAAACATTTTTGTCATATAGAACACAATAACTTACGAACGACGATATATCTGTGCTGCTCACTCTGATTCCTTTTATAGGTTATGACTACCTAAAAATGGGTTAGCTCCAACTATTTAGGGGAACGTAGATATTGGTTAGCTCCAACCAGTTAAGCAAACGTAAATACTGGTAAGCTCTAACCAGTCAGGCAAACGAAAATATTGGTTAGCTCTAACTATTAAGTCATAACATAAATATTTGTCACTTAAAATTTACATTTTAAATCAAAGTTTTTATTTAACATAAAACAATAAATATTAAAGTTCTTAAAACTAATTTAAGCAACATGCTCTTCATCTTACTAGCCAAAGATGGATGCATGCTTTCGGTCATTGGGTGTAAACGTCCGCCCAGAATTTGCTCTTATGGTATTACATTTTCCAACAAAGAGCTTTATGATCTTCCGTCATGCACGAGTTTGGATATTTCTATTCCAACATGCCCGTGGTCTTAGATGGATCCATACGTTCTATCATTTGGTATGAACGTTCGCCCAGCTTCTGATCTTGTGGTATTGCATTACCAACAGCGAGACAAAATATTTTCAGGTCCTTAAATAAATGGCGAGAACAATTAAAACTTCTAAAACAAAATGATTTAAAAAACATATTACCGTTTTGATGCATTTGCGGAATAGCTAGAGTTGCTTGAATCTGTTGAGTGTTGTGGGCACTTAGGACATAGAAATGTTGGCCGGGTCCCATTCTAGGCAAAGAAACCACAAGCGGCATTAAGTGGGAACATTTGGCCAAGTTGTTGAATGTACCATGCCTTAATGACGGAAATGATTAAGACCATATAGTACGAATCAAAATTGATTATATTTAAAGCGCATTAAGTGTAAAAAATATTTAAAATTAATTTATTTTGTCAATGCAAATTCTTGAACATGATTCCACAAATATTTCATCACTTTCCCATTATTTAGGCTTTATTTCACAGTCAGAATTTGAGGAACACCACTGGCCTTTGATTATGGAATTTAAAACACAAAAATTACAGCCATATTGCACAATTATTTAAATTTTATTCCAAATACATGTAAAAATTGACGTTTAGAAAATTTTATTTTATGGTTTTTCACAATCACGTGTTCACAAATGCTATGTATAGCTAGTGCTTTTTATACACGCAAAAAGTATTAGCAAGAATTATTGCATGTACACACATAAAATATATGTTAGAGTGAAACAACTGATGCAATATATGCCTGAACTGCCACTAGCAAAAATTTTGGTTCAATGCGTTTTTTATCCTAAAAATCCCCAAAATTTCGAAAACCCATTTGTATACTAATTATATTTTTTTTACAATAAATAATCAAATAATTATAATTTATGGAAACATTATCAATATATTTTAATAAAACTTTAATTAAAATAAAACATAAATAAATATGTACAAAAATTACTATACAAAAATATGCAATAAATATTGTAAAAACAATCCTTCAAATTTTATTGAAAAAACGAAACAGTGGCAGCTCCAGTTGCAAAAATTCAACATAAAATTGTTGCATGTGTGTTAGTAAAAAAGTTTTGTTTGTGTTAGTTTCGGTCATTCATTTCTTGTAGGGTAGATCAATGATAAGCAAACACATAAATATATAATATAACAGAGAGTAAAATACATTCTTGTACGAATGTACGTGCAAAAAAGAGCATAACGAAGTGCCCGCGGTCGGCCCTTAGATGATATCTGACCTAGATAGAGACTAGCAAGGAAAATCCAGTTTTCTTTATTTTTTAAAGGTAGGGCCGAACTGGTTTTGAATGAAAATATTTCCTGACATCATAGATGTGTAGTTGGAGAACCCGAAAATAAATTTAAAAAAAAATCATGTACTGAGTACATGTCTAGTTTTGTTCGCCAGCTCCTCCTTTTTAAGTAACTTATCGTCCACCAATATTGTTGAAACATATGTATATGGTTTGAAAGATACTTTTGTATAGATATGTAAATGTTTTTTCAAATTTCTTGCCTTAAAAAAAGTAAAATTATGAATTTCAATTTGCTTAGAAAAGAGAAGTTTCTTCTTTGTTTTTGTTTTGCACACATGTGCTTGTAATAAATATGTAGGTCAGTCGTAAAGCAGCTCTGGGTTGAGGAGCATCAATCGCGTTATCGTAATTACTTCTTAAGTGCGGTCAGGCTTGTGTATGTTGTTTGGCCTTCGAGAGTTTTTCGTCTCGCTCGCACTGGTTGACTGATCTGCCACGGATAACCATATAATCTTGCGGTTTTTTGTGGAATTTCTTTAGCAACCACGTTGCTACTTCCTATGTGAAGACATAGGTCGTGTACAGTCAGTCACAAAATCTTTTAAAGTACTGTTAATACCATCTTGGGCATATGGTCTAGTTACCCCGCCCATATTTGTGCAACACCATATTATGCAAATTTACTTTGTATAATATGTATAATAAATAAATAAATAAATATGACCGGGCGATCCTAGTTGCACACAAATTAAATTACGACAAAATTTTAACATATG
Source organism: Tachina grossa (assembly GCA_949987645.1). Taxonomy (NCBI): domain Eukaryota; kingdom Metazoa; phylum Arthropoda; class Insecta; order Diptera; family Tachinidae; genus Tachina; species Tachina grossa. The sequence continues at coordinate 54,408,835 of OX465278.1, forward strand.
CTTAAATTGAATTATTTATTTATTTTTATTTTTCAGTCGAAATTTGGCAAATACTTAGCGTATTTACCATCATAGCTTATGCAACACCTTCTCACGCGGTCGAGGAAAAATGTGTAAAACGGAAGGAAATAGATGCAAATTTACAAAAATTTGAGAATCGTCTGTATTCGGAGCTGGTGAAAACGCAACCGGACAGCAACGTCATTTATTCCCCTAGCAGTATAATTATGAGTATTGCCATGGTTGGCATGGGTGCAAATGCTAATAATGCTTCCCAAATAAGTAAAGTTTTGACTTCGTTTTATATAAAACCCGAAAGTTTGGCCAGCTACTTTCGTAACATTATGAATACATATCAAGATAGTTTGATACTCAAAATTGCCAACAGAATATATTTCAGTGAAAATGATAAAGTTAAAGAAAGTTTCAACAAGACGTTGGCAGACAACTACTTTTCATCAGCTCAACCGATAGACTCTACAAATGGTGAATCAGCTGCCACGACTATAAACACTTGGGTCGAAATCATAACTAATAATTTAATTAAAAATTTAGTACAACCAGATTTTATTAGTGCTACTACCAAATTGGCGCTGGTTAATGTCATGTACTTTAAAGGAGAATGGCAACACAAATTTAATAAAAACGAGACACTAGAAGCCGTATTCCATGCAGATAAAAAATTTAATTTGTCAATGATGCACACAAAAGCAGATTTCAATTATGGTTTTATAGAAGAGCTGGGAGCCCAAATACTGGAAATGCCTTATAGAGATTCTAATCTGTCTATGTTGATTATTCTGCCCTATGGAAACAACACCTTAAAACAAGTGGAGGAAAAATTAAAAACCAACAAATTTCTTCTGACCGATTTACACAAAAATATGATAATAATATCCAATGTTGAAATATATATTCCTAAATTCAATGCTGAGTTTCAACAAGAAATGTCGAAACCTTTGATTACGGTAAGGAAGTTGAATTACATATGTATGTATGTATGTATATGTACATATGTATGTATGTATGTATGTATGTTTGTTTGAATTTCATTAATGTATGTGTTTACTTAATTTGATTTGTTATTATTATTTTTTTTCACATAAACAAAGTTGGACTTGAAAAACATGTTTTTCGCAAATGCTGGACTGGATAACATTTTGGAAGGCGTTAAAGAATTGTTTGTGAGTAAGTTTATTCATAAAGCTGTAATTGAGGTGAACGAGGAGGGTGCAGAAGCTGCTGCTGCTAGTGGTAAGATGTTCGTTCATATAATTAATTACTTGTTGATGTTATACATATTAAATTTAATTGGACTATAGTGAATTTTTAATTAGAAATAATTTCTTAATCGGTCTTAAGTTCAGTATTTTCAATTATTGCTGAATGAAATATTTTTATTAATTAATGTGAGTTTCAAAAGAAGATAAGACTAGACTATACTTTATTAGTTGGGGGAAATACCGATAATTTTCTGTGCAGCTACGCACTTTTATTTTTTATCGAATCTCAGGTCAAGTGGGTTACTATCTGTATCTTACACACACACACACACACACACACGTGTGTGTATGTGTGTAAGTATGCAATATGCAATATGCATTCGTTCAAATCGAATCTCAGGTCAAGTGGGTTACCAATCAGCAAAAAAATTTCAAAAAAGATAATCGAGTTTAGAATTAAGCATTTTTAGTGGAAGCTGTTCCTTACTGGATTACCAACTTAATGATTTTAACCAGGCGTGAGGCCTTGATTCTTGAGAAGTAGTTATGTTGTTTATTGTAGGAATTAATTATTTTTTTCATTGTGGGAAATAGTTATTTTTTTCTTGATGGAATTACTTTTTTTAGTCGAAAAAAATTTCTTTTTTTTAAATATGCCGTTGACTGAGTAAATAGAAGATCTTGAACAAAAACTCAGTTTGATTAAATAAATGATATCTTTTTAAGAAAAATCTAAATCAATTAAAAAAAAAAACTATTGATTTACTATAATTTCAATTGAAGTGGGTTATATTTTATTCGTGTCCGTGCCTGTATTGACTTATAAATACTATATTTAGAAAAATTTCAATTGCTTTGATTGATGAACTTTTATTAAAACCGAAAATGAAAAAAATTATTTGGAACTACTTATGTTTAAATAATAATTTTAAAAAATGTAAGTACATTATTTTTTAGTTTAAAATAAAAAAGTAGACAATGTAGAAATGTATTTATTTAAAATAACTACTTAATTTGGCTATATTTTCACGCCATCTTTTAAAACCCAAAGAATATGTTCAACTTCTGCTTCTTATTTTTAAAATTTTACGTAATGTGTTTTGTAAGCGAGTACTTGAATTTGGCAATCAAAAAAGTAAATCATTATATGGCAAGTAGTTCAGATGGTAATGTCTAATTTTTTGCTAGGCATCTACATCTTACACACACCCACTCAAACGTACAATATGCAAAATAACAAGCATACATTCGCCAACACTACTTCATTTGATTGTTTGCTCTGAACAAAAAGTCTTCGCGACATCGCTTGTTATCACTCATATACACGAACACCAATGCATCCATCCCACTTGACCTGAGATTCGATAAAAAATAATGTTCACTAAAGCGAAGAATTTTCGAAACAAAATTCTTCGATATTTATTTGCAAATCTAAAAAAATTCGAATGTTCGCTAAAGCTCCGAAATTCGCACTTCTCTCGATACTTTTTCGAATGTGTGACGGTAGCTGCATGGAAGTGTGTCAGCCTGTTAGTCTAAAGATACCAAGTTCAATACATGACAGCACTTGTAAGAAAAAAAGATAAGAACACACACTTACATATTTGCAATAATTGAATGAAAAAATATTTGCCACGATAGCCCAGTGGATGTGTGTTAGTCTGCTAAAATCCAGGTACCATGTTCAACGCCTGCAGCGTAAGTTACGGAATTAAACAAATAAATAAAATTAATAAAATAAGTAAGTTAAAATAAATAAATAAAAAATGACTTCCCAGCTAAAAAAATTATGTATGGTCTATATATTTTTAATATATGAATGTATATAACTATATATGTATATGTATGAATTCATGTATGGAAATGTATGGGATTATACATGCGAAAAGTATTATATATGAATTGATGTATGGACTAATATATGAAATGTATTATAATAAAGGTATTCACGTCAAAAGTTGCACTGTTGCAGAAAAGCAAAATTGCAAAATTTTCAAAAAATATAACAACCACATAGAAAATTATTTTGCACAAATGATGCAAAATTTTCAGGGTCTGAGTAAGTGCAAGATTGTCAGGGTAAATTTTGCAAAGTTGTGCAACTTTTTATGGCATTGCCAATCTAAAAAAAAAAAATTAACAAAAAGTACTTATAAAATCAACCATACACCAAATTACAACGCAGAAATTCCTGAATGTTTTTCTTTTAAATGAAAAAACAAGTCGTTGGAGATATTTTCGATACAAATCAATTAATTAAAAAATTATACAATTAAAAAAAATATTTAAAAATTCTTAGCTAGAAATTATAAAGAAATCTTCAAATTCGATACATACATAATTTTGCTATTTTCAAAAGACCTATGGCTCAAATAGTTATTAGAATTTTGTTAAATAATACCAATATTATTAATATTGATATTTTTATTAGTGAATTGATTACAAAATTAATCAGCGAAGTTTCAACACTTCGTTTCAGCATTTAAACAAACAATTTATCTATGCACATATTGTGTTGCTTTATAGACAATTAAACAAAATGGGTTGCTCACGTCAGAAAGTGCAATTATGCATTTTTGCACAGTTGCAAGAGTTGACGTGAATACCTTTAATATATGAGCTCATATATGGAAATTTAATCATGAAGCTCTTCGTATGTGGATCCATATATAGAAAAAATATGTAATATATGGAGCCATACAAAAATGTATGCATACATGCTGTCTCACATAAAATCGTTTAAAAAAAGAAAACCTTTTGTTACAAAAAAAAAAAAAAAAAAAAAATTTATGATTATATACATTGTGGCCCCATTTAATATATGAAATAATCAAAAGGACAATCCAGTCATTAATTTTATAGAAAATAACAGAATTCTCTAGATACGAAACAAAGTTCATATTACTGCAATATATATATTGAAAACTATTGTTAGACGGATTATTTTTTCTTTTATAATTAATTACATTAGTTTTTAATCTGATTTCTTAAATTACATTTTATGTACGAATATGAGTTTTGTGTTTTTTTTAATATGAAATTGATTCACATTTTGACTTAAAATGATGAATTAAATGACTTTTAGTTCATTTTTCATTATTTGCACACACGAATGTTTCATTAAATACAATCTACCTGTTCAAAATCAAAAAAAGTGATCTTAGTTATTTAATTTATTGCATAGCGGTACGCTTTTGTGAATCAGGAGTGTACGAATATAAACTTTGCATACTGTAGAGGGAATATTTACACATACATGTATGAAAATGTATGAATATATATTATCATATATGTCCATATACCCTCATTTTTCGGATCCGAACCATGTATGGGATATCATATATGGTCCATACATATTTTTTTAGCTGGGTTTTTACTTTTTCTGCTGCATTTTTGCGATATCGAAATTAATTCGATAATCTCTCACTTTTGATATTGCTAACGAAATCCGAGATCGAAAGTTTTTTTGGGACAAAACTGAGCGACGGGTGAACATTTTTCGATTCATTTTTGAGTGTCACTCTCGATAGTTTTACACGATAAATGTTCGACGTATATCCGAAATCGATATCATTAACGAAAGCCGTGGTCAACTGGGATCTTGCTTCGCTTATTATACGACAGCGTTTATTATTGGTTGAGTATAATACATGCCACGAGAATACATTTAAAAAACAAGGGGTATTTACATTTCAAGACGCGTTTTTGAGCGAAATTATAGTTTCCTCTCATTTTTCCGAACTTTACCCAAAAAGTAAAGAAACAAAAAAATTTAAATAACAAAATAATCATGAAAACAAAATACTTGCGCATTCTTTTTTTTTTCTCTTTTTGTGGCATATTTTAAAAAGTTTTTATTGGATCGGAAATTTCAGGAATAATATTAATGCATTTAATGATTTTTTTTATGTCGTTCATTAACTCGATTCTTAAGGCTTTGGATCAGCTCTGTAGAAAAGCAGTAATTTTTTTTTAACTGTTTATCAGGAATTGCAATACACCTTCTAATTTCTTAAAGAGGCATTCACCCTTATTCCAGTTGTCGACATCGACGTCAGTTTAATACAATACCAAACATTGGGAATTCTATACACGTTGTCGAAAACAACTGACTCCTGCTGGCATAATATTTGAAGGCAAAATCAAATTTTCCTTTTCCATTACGTTGTGAGCAAATTGAAAACCTTAAACTCGTTTTCTGGCAAACAATTTTTTGATGTGTAAACATCTATACGCTAGGGGGTAAAAATTTTTTGCATTTGATTCTTTGCTGAGATTTCTTTGCTGAGATTTCTTTGCTTTTTGCTTTTGCCTTGCATTGTAAAATCGGTGTGAGCTATGTATGAGTGTATTAGTGTGTGAAAGAAGCAATACCAAGCAGAGAAACAAGTAGACCGGCTCGAAGCCGACGGTGCGCCGCCGCCGGTTATTTTTCTGTATATTTCCGTACACCAAAGGTGAAAATGAACCGTAAGAGCTACGGACTTTAAATTTGGACACAATATGTAGACATTTGGCCACTACAACAACAAATACATGAGAGTTAAAAACTAAAGGATGTTCCAAAACGAGCAACGAAAAATGTTAAAACCCCATACAATTGTATGTACATATGTATATACACTTGAAATTTTAAAAGTTAGTGTATTCTTATACAGACTACAACAATTAACACTAAATTTAAAAAAATTTAAATCAATGGTTGTTCCATCAGTTAATGCAATTTTGAGTTTGTAATTTTGACAACTTCCTGTATCTTGGAAACCGTAAGAGCAAAACTCTTGAAATTTTCAAAACGGTAAAACTAAAAAATCAAAAATATATAAAATCGCCAAATATAAAAAATCGCCAAAACGAAAAAAGCACCAAATTAAAAAAAATCTCTAAGACTAAGATAAATCGCGAAAAACCGCAAAAATCGCCAAAATGAAAAAAATCCTTAAACAAAAAAATCGCCAAAATTAAAAAATCGCCTAAATAAAAAAACCCCAAAAACAGAAAAAAATCGCCAAAATGAAAAAACCCCCAAAAAACAGAAAAAAATAGCAAAAATTAAAAAATCGCCAAAATTGAAAAAATCGACAAAATAAAAAAAATTGCGAAAATTAAAAAAACCCAAAAAGAGGAAAAAACGCCAAAACGAGAAAAAGCGATAAAACCGAAAAAAAATGTTCAAACTGAAAAAACTTAAAAAATTAAGAAAGCTAAATAAAAAAAATGATCAAAACCGAATGTGTGCGAGTCAAAGTCGCACTTTACTGAATTTATTTTAATTGCAATGCGTAAACAACAACAAGAATAGCAACAACTAAACGATGAACAACACGAATTAAAAATTAAAAAGTAAAAGTAAAGGCAATTACCATAGATGAGCACTGCAGTACCACTAAAATTTCAGTAAAAATAATAAAAAAAAGTTTTAACCAGTAAATTTTTACTGATTACTAAAATTTTTGATGTGTAAACATCTATACGCTAGGGGGTAAAAATCTTTTTCGCTGAGATTTCTTTGCTGAGATTTCTTTGCTGAGATGCGCACAGCGTTGTCAAATCGGTGTGAGCTATGTATGAGTGTATTAGTGTTTGAAAGAAGCAATACAAACTTATTTAAAATATTGTAAATACATAGGAATTTGCTGGTTTTTGTTTGTTAGGGTCGTTAGGTTTTTTGCTTTATTAGGGTTCCGTACACCAAAGTTGAAAATAATAATTGCTTTATTAGGGTTCCGTACACCAAAGGTGAAAATGAACCCTGTTGTTTTCGCTACGCTATCCGTTCCTCTGTTACAGGGTATTTCCTCGATAACCGTAAGGGCTACTCCAAAATGAAAAAATCGCATAAATAAAAAAACCCCAAAAACAAACAAAAAATGCCAAAATGAAAAAAAAACCCAAAAACAGAAAAAAGTCGCCAAAATGGAAAAAATTGCCAAAATGAAAAAAATTTCGAAAATTAAAAGAACCCAAAAAGAGAAAAAACCGCCAAAAAGAGAAAAAAGCGACAAAGCTGAAAAAATCGGAGCACTGCAGTACCACTAAAATTTCAGTAAAAATAATATAAAAAAGCGCCAAAAACCGAAAAAACCCAATAAACGAAAAAAAGCCAAAACTATTTGTTATAATTATATTCTAAAGTGTCCGCACGGAACCCTTCGTGCGCGGGTCAAAGTCGCACTTTACTGAATTTATTACTAATTGTCGTACATTAAGTTATCATAGGCAAATAAAAACAAATAAATAACATGAATACAAAAACATTTAATTTTAATAACTTTTAAAAAGATTTTTTGCGCTTTTAATAAGAAATTTACTAAAACAAAGCAAAATAAGGAAACAAAAACCTAAACTTGTCAAACTAAAAGTCTTCATCGTCTTTGAGATTGTCATTCATACGGACAACAAGTACAGAGAAACTTAACAGCTTCATATAAACACCATCTTGTGTGCAATAGTATGTACTAATTTTCATTAACATATAATTGTGCTAGCGCTGCATAGTTCGAAAACCATTGCTTTAAAATAACTACATGCATTACATTTCATTAAACAGCAGTGTACCAATTTACTAACCAAATAAGTTAAATAAAACAAACAAAAACCAGAAAATTCCTATGTATTTACAATATTGAAAGTTTTGATACTTTTAATTGGTTAATTAAAAAATATTACTAAAAGCATAGTACTTCCAACTTAAGAACATGTTTCATTACTAGATGTTTACACATCTCCCCTGTGATCGGACTCACATTGCTTTTTTTTTTAGTTAAGACGGTGTTTGAGTAAATGAGCGATATGTACATTAGAGTGAACATTAGTTGTGTGGATAATTTTTTTTCTTTGATATTTTATATTCTCTCCCCCAAATCGGTTCAGTTTTATGTAAAAAAAGTACAAAAAAAAATGTTATAGCAATAAGTTGTGTTTGAGGGGTGCGTCCGACCATTAAAGTTGGCCCTCAAGCCCTATTTATTCAATGTAATTTTTTCTTGTTTTTTTCTTTCTTTCGTTTTATTTTGTCTATATCGATGGTCTCAAGTAGAAAGGGTCTAACTCGTATTTTTGGCGAAATTGAGTTTTTCAGTGATTCCAATACATTTCACACAAATACCTATTGTCACAAAAATTAATTACAATAGTGTAAACAATAACGATTTTAAAAGCAGTTCTGCAAAAAAACGTTACATACTGAATATTACAGTTTCTATTACAATTATTTGAGTTTATGTTTATGTATGAACTATTTTAATAGATATAAGCCTTTATTGTACATACTTATTTAATAAAGGGTGTTTTTTATTGAGGTATAGAACTTTAAGTTGGCATCACTTTTTTAACTGGCGGCCATTTTGTCAGTGATTAATATTTAGTTTGGTTTGCCATTTCATCATGAACAGGTTGACAAAAGAACAACGCTTGCAAATCGCGCAAATTTATTTCGAAAATAATGGTTCAGTTCGCGAAGTTTACCGCAAGCTCCGTCCATTTTATGGTCGACATAATCGTCCATCAGAGCAATTAATTCGGTTAACCATGGATCGTTTTCGCACTACGTTTACTCTATGTGATAATACGCATCCGCAGAGACGTCGAACAGTGCGCACCGAAGAAACAATTGCCGCTGTAGAGCAAAGTGTTGAAGAGGACCCGAATGAATCGATTCGCCACCGTGCACATCAATTGGAGCTTTGTCCATCAACTTTATGGAAGATTTTGCGCAAAGATCTTGGCTTGCGACCTTACAAGATCCAGCTTGTGCAAGAATTAAAGCCGCGAGACCATGCAATGCGTCGTGATTTTGGTGTATGGGCCGAAAATGAGATTGATCTCGATGCTGATTTTCATCGCAAAATTTTGTTCAGTGATGAGGCTCATTTTTGGTTGAATGGCTACGTCAACAAGCAAAATTGCCGCATTTGGAGTGAAGAGAATCCACATGAGACCCTTGAGACGCCATTACATCCACAAAAACTGACTGTTTGGTGTGCTCTATGGGCTGGTGGAGTCATTGGGCCATACTTCTTCCGAAATAATGCTGGAGAGTCAGTTACCGTTAATGGATACCGGTATAGAGCCATGATAACCGACTATTTTGTTCCCGAATTGGATGGCATGAATGTGGATGAGTTGTGGTTCCAACAAGACGGCGCTACATGCCACACAGCGCATGTCACAATCGATTTATTGAAGGAAACATTCGATGAGCGCATAATTTCGCGGAATGGACCTGTCAATTGGCCACCAAGATCGTGTGATATGACACCATTGGATTATTTTCTTTGGGGATATGTGAAGTCGCTCGTCTACGCCAACAAACCAGAAACGTTAGGGGACTTGGAAGCCAACATTCGTGGCGTTATTGCCAACATACGGCCCCATATGCTCGAAAAAGTGGTTGAAAATTGGACCAGTAGAATCGGCTTTAGTCGAGCCAGCCGCAGCGGCCACATGCCCGAAATCATATTTAAACATTAAGGGCATAAAATTATCCTTCCAATAAAGCCAAATTGATGGACATTAAAACGATTTTCTTGTGTTTTATTTCAATTCGAAGTTCTATACCTCTAAAAAAAACACCCCTTATATGTAAATAATTTTTGGTATTTTGTTGGTTATTTTCTTCATTATTTCCTAAAATATTAATTTTAGCAAAAAACTTTGAGATTAATGTTATAGTCTAGAAGAGCTAAAATATTGCCATATAACATATTTTTGTAAAATGTTTTTTAAAAAGATGTCATATGTATGGAAACAATTTACATTGAAAATGGGCTTGAAGGCCAACTTTGTGGGGCGGGCGCAACCCTTAAAACACAACTTATCGCTATTTATTTATTTTGTACATAAAACTGAACCGATTTGGGGGGAGACAATATAAGAAATAAAAAAAAATATACAACGGCCACTCTAATGTACGGACATACTTATATTAATTGAGATGTCAATCCCGCATAATTTTCTGAAACTCTTTCAAAAATTAATTTGATAAGTTTTGATAAAAAAAACATATAATTTCACCACCAGTGCTTCTTGAGCGTAAGATTTTTAATCTCACATGCGTGAGTGTGAATGAGCAAACAATTTTTATGCTAAGCGTTCTTAATCGATTCCATTTATACCTTAAATAAAAGTGAAATGCAATTTTATTTTAGACACTGGGGTCTTTTCATGTAATTAATACACAAATTTGAAAGCAGTTTCCTTCGCACAGCGCCTGTTTTCGGAAAGTCCTGTCTTAACGGCCTTATTAAAAAAATTATTTATCTGCAGAAAATTGCTATTGTTCAAGAGACAATGATTATGGATATTTTTATTTACAAATCTTTGTAAATATTAATTAAACTTTCTTCAGAGTTTTTGTTATACTTTTACTATAATTGAGATTTGTTTTTCCCTAATTATTATTATCTCTTTTTCTTTTTAATTTGCAGCTACAGGTATAAACTTCCGCTCAGGTGAAGACATCGAATTTAGAGCAGACCGTCCATTTATTTATATTATATGGGATCAAACTACAGTCTTCTTCAAAGGAAGGCTTATCAGCGATCCCAAAACTGTACATAGTAGCTAGTTTTACCTTATATATTGTATGCAGTTCTTTAATGCTGCTTCACTGAAACGGATCTAAAGCTACGCTCAAATATGGCAAACATTTTCCCAAATAACCGTAACTGCTAAATAAAACTGATAAATGTTTTGATTAACACACGTGTTTATTAAATTATACAATTTCATACGTTATGTATGAAATTATAGGCAATATCATGGATTGCAATATTATTGGAAACTTGTTTAATTTAATAAAAACATTTTTCATTAGTATTTTGTGGTTACGCTTATTTAGTCATATGCTTGCCCTAGCGTGACCGTACCTTAAGACTATTCGTGCAAAATTTCAAAATATTTTTTGTAATTTTATGTATTTATGACATCAAATAAAGAAACAAATAAAAATACAAATATCTTATGGTGTTTTCATTTCTACAAAAATGTTATACTTCCATTTAAAAAGTACAATTTCATGTTAGTTTATAAAAAATGTTTTGTTCTCTAATTGGGTTGCATTTTACCTACGGCTTGCATAAATCGACCGTGTTGTTTGTTATTGGCCTGTGAAACAGTTGACTTTTGTTTTTCCATGGGGTTACTAGACATTGCTGGGAAAATATCGCAATCAGAATAGTGAAAACCCATGAGTAGGTTTCAAAGAATATAAAGTTTTAAAGAATTTTCTAATTGTTTTAAAAAACAAATATAAACAAACATAACACTGCTAATGCTAGATTGTCAGTGATATAAAATTCAATTAGATTCGGTATAACAAACTCGTCTCGTACCAACTCACGGAACTCAATTTATTTTTTTTGTCTTTGAAAAGTGAGTTACTACCGACCGCTACAATTCTAGTTGGATCAGTTGGTTAAAACTGCAACCATATTTGAATACATTCAGAAGCGTGCGATTTTCACAATTGAAAGTACCTGCTGTCTTACAAATTTCGAAGACACAAACCTTAACAGCTTTTAACGGTTTAAAACTAAAGTTTGAAGGCCACGGAATCCCAGCAAAAAAATAATCGAGATTTCGAAGCAATTGCTTCTAAATTGCTTATTATTAAGTCTCTTTTGCATTTTTATAGCTTCGTTTTCTGTTTTTTTTTCTATTTTGGTTTGTAACATCCCTTCCATAAAAACATTTTCCGCGCTTCGGAAGCGCGGAAAAGCACACAGTGCATCCCCTCTGCTTTACGTGGATGTAATAACGTAAGCGAATGACGAAATTCAACACAAACACTACGAAGTCAGTCGGCTGTTTATATTCAAACTCTCAAAGTTTTTTTATAGATCATCCTCTCTCGCTTGCCTGTATACAAAATTTAATTGTGTCCAAAAATTAATATGTGCTTCGGTAATTCAGTGGGTAGTGTTCTAGCCTAACATACGGAAATCCTGTGATCGACTCCTGATTCAACACGTGAAAAAAAAAAATTAAAAACAGGAAGAAAAATAAAGAGCAAATTTTTTAAGTAGACGAATATTTTTGCTGAATTCAGGTCACTCCGGCAGGTATGAAAGAATCACATTTTAGATTGACGTGACAGAGCTTCTACGCGAGGAATCCCATATAGAAATCGTGCAAAATATCGGGTAAGCGCTTTAATACCAAAATAGCACTTATATAGGTGATTTTAGCGAAGCACCATTTTTTGCTGGGATGTGTTGAAAAAGTCGAAATTTTTTCATAAACAATTTTTATTTGAGGTTTACAATTCAAACTTGTTATTGAACACTTTTAGGCATAAAACAAAATATGGCGGTATTCACGGTTGGCTATTTTAGATCTTTTACATATTGTAGCTTTGATAAATCGTGGTAAATTTAAAACACTACAACAACAAAATGCATACAGTTTTAATTAACTATGCCTACACCATCTACTATACTAAAAACTGGGGCCTAATTCTTGCACTCGTGATCGGAATTGCATTCGAATAGAAATTAATTTCGATGGCAAGAAATTTTTCGATGATTTCACTCGCTACCAAGCGAATCGAGTTTTTGTTTTAGTGTTGGAAAAAGGCAAATATATTTATATATAAATTCATTTCACAATACTGAATAAATTGTAAGCAAAAGCATATGTTTGTATATATGTATGTGTGCAAAAACATATGGACATATGTACGTACATACACACGTATATACAGAAAAAAGAAACGAATATACATAAATGTTATTTTCATTTTAATTTAATTAATAACTTAAGAATAATAAATTAGTGTGAAGTTAGAGAATAGAGCACTAGCCACATTTTCGATTCTCTTATTGGTTGACTAGAAGCAGTTAATTTGTTATTTAGATGCTCCCAGAGTTGGTTGATTTTTTTTTTGTTTTCCCCGACAACTCTTAGGCAAAACATTATTTGCCAAGTCAGTGTGTTTTGTTATATTTAAAGTCAACAAGAAATTTTTTTAATTTGTTTTTTTTTATAAGTACATTTGTGCATTCATTCATTAATAAATAAATAACTCAAATATTGAACATGCACTTTCTTTTTCTTAGCTTTTTTTTTATGTTAAACCTGATTTCGAATGCCTTTTTGCTTGCGAGTAAAAACACGAACGGTTGCATTCGAATGTATGCACCAAAAATTAAAAAAAAATCACCAAAACGAAACAAATCGCCAAAATTAAAAAAAATTTCTAACACTAAAATAAATCGCTTAATTGGAAAAAATCGCCAAAATGAAAAAAAACGCCAATATGAAAAAAACGCCAAAAATCGAAAAAAATCTCCAAAACGCGAAAATGTCGCCAAAACTAAAAAAAATTTTATATAAAAAAAATCGCAAAAATGAAAAAAATCGCCAAAAATAAAAAAAATCGCCAAAATGAAAACACGCCAAAGACCGAAAAAAATCGCCAAAACAAGAAAATAAAGTGTCAAAACTAAAAAAGGAGCCAAAACTTAAAAAAATCGCCAAAAACTTGAAATTTTCAAAAACGGCAAAACTAAAAAAACCGAAAATTATAAAATCGCCAAAAATCGCCAAAAATTAAAAAAAATCGCCAAAACGAAAAAAATCGCCAAAATTAAAATAAAAAATTCTAACACTAAAATAAATCGCCAAATTCGAAAAAATCGCCAAAATGAAAAAAAAACACCAAAATGAAAAAAAACGCCAAAAATCTAAAAAAATCGCCAAAACGCGAAAATGTCGCCAAAACTAAAAAAAAAAATAAATAAAAAAAATCGCAAAAATGAAAAAACCGCAAAAAATAAAAAAATCGCCAAAATGAAAAAACGCCAAAAACCGAAAAAAATCGCCAAAACAAGAATATAAAGTGTTAAAACTAAAAAAAGAGCAAAAACTTAAAAAAAATCGCCAAAACCGAAAAAAACGCAAAAACTGCCAAAACAAAAAAACCGAAAAGATCCCAAAAACGAAAAAAATGCCAAAACTATATATTATATGGGATGAAGTTTGTATTAAATTACATATCTAGTGTTCGTACGGAACCCTTCGTGCGCGAGTCAGAGTCGCACTTTACTGAATTTATTTTTGTATCATTTTAACAAAATGTATGCCGTAGGGCAATTATATGCTCAAAAATTGGACGAAGCACAGTCTAGCATAAAAGGTATTGGAAAAAGTGTCAATAAATGGTGAAAATATTGCAAGAAATCTGACACTCATATCACGCGTTACGCGGCAACGCTTTTCTGGCTTGTTAAACGTTTAACGCTATACAAATGGAAACTTACATACCACGCTTTTGAGGCTTTCTTAGTTGTAAAATTTAAAGACTTTGCCGGATATTTTTTTGTCTTGCATTTACGTTTTATTTTTCTTTAAAAATTTAAGGCATTTTTTTATCCATTGTTTAATAAAAAAATGAGTTTCTAATCATTTTTGTGTATGTTAGCTTATGAATCTGGCAACACTAGCTGTCATTTTGTATACAACGCATGAAAGTTGAAGAACGTTCAACTTTTTGCGAGGTAAGTGCGTCGCGAACTTCTCTATGCAACTTGCCTTTTGAAAACACACTATTTCAACTTTTTTGACAGGCGTGTGTATCGCATTAGCTCATCGAACGCGTGGAATGTACTTCCACCTTTAGTATCACAATTAAAAAATATGTATTTTAACTTACTTTCATCTTCAATATTAATAAAACTTTTTATAAATAAAATTTTTGCAAACCGGCAAGAACGTTTACAAACGGTCTTCACTATTCTTTACCTGGTGTTCGCTCCAAGGTTTTTTCACCTATAAATCAAACCTTACTTATTATTAGCTTCATCCGGTTATTTTTACGATCTGGCCAGTTAGAGGTGAACATCGATTTAAAATTAAAGTATGTATATTGATTGATTTTATTTTAGTCTAATGTATTTAATTATATGTTAAAATTGGGTTTTCTTTTTGTTAAATTGAAATAAATGTTATTTTTTTGTTCACAAAAAACTTGACCCTATTTTACTATAAAATACACTTTTTTGACCCTTTTTAGGGTTCCGTACACCAAAGGTGAAAAGGAACCCTATTGTTTTCGCTACGCTGTCCGTCTGTCCGGCACACGGTATTTTCTCAGGAACCGTAAGAGCTGCCGACCTGAAATTTGGACAGAGTATGTAGAACCTTGGCCGCTACAACAACAAATACATGAGAATTAAAAATTAAAGGGTGTTCCGAAACGAGCAACGTAAATTTTAAAATCCCATGTAATATACATACAATTGTATGAACATATGTATATTGAAACTTGAAATTTGTAAACTTAGTGTATTTTTATACAGACTACAACAATTAACACAAAAATTAAAAAAAAAATTAAATTAAAGGGTGGTCCATCAGTTAATGCAATTTTGACTATGTAATTTTGACAATATGCTATATCTTGGAAACCGTAAGAGGCAAACACTTGAAATTTTCAAAAACAGTAAAACTAAAAAAACCGAAAATTATAAATTCGCCAAACCAAAAAAAATAAAAAAATCGCCAAAAATTAAAAAAAAAAATCGCCAATACGAAAAAATCGCCAAAATTAAAAAAAAAATTAACACTAAAATTAATCGCCAAATTCGAAAAAATCGCCAAAATGAAAAAAATCGTCAAAAATCGAAAAAAGTTGCCAAAACGCGAAAATGTCGCCAAAACTAAAAAAAATGTTATATAAAAAAAAATCGCAAAAATGAAAAAAATCGCCAAAAATAAAAAAATCGCCAAAAAAAAAAAAAACGCCAAAAACCGAAAAAAATCGCCAATCGCAAAAAGAGCCAAAACTTATAAAATCGCCAAAACCGAAAAAAACGCAAAAAACGCAAAAAACGCCAAAACAAAAAAAAACCGAAAAGACCCCAAAAACGAAAACAATGCCGAAACTCTATATTATATAGGACGAAGTTTGTATTAAATTACATATCTAGTGTTCGTACAGAACCCTTCGTGCGCGAGTCAGAGTCGCACTTTACTGAATTTTTTTCTTCTTAAATACCCTTTTTATGATACTTTTTAATAGTTTTCAATGGCAACCCTGGTTGCTGCTGAATTTATTTAAAAGAGTTTGTACAAAAGAAGAACAAGCTACATACAAATTCTCTCAGTCTCTTTGAATTGAACAATAAACGTTTTTCACAATACAGAAGAAAAAATCGCTCACGCTTGGATGCTTAAAATCGTAGTATATTTAAAAGGGTTTTAAATTTAATACGAACGGTGAATTCCGCTTATGTATTCAAAAATTTTATTCATAAGCACAGCATATTGCGAGTTTTAAAGAATTTTAGATTTCGATACTGACAGCACCATCATATTTTGTAGCTAGTACTGCATTAAAGTGAATGAATAGCTTTTCATTGTTTTCGTGTTAACTAACTTTTTTGAACGCTCTTTGTGACATATTTTTCAACTTATTTAAGCTTCAGTTAGACGTGCCATGGCCATTACCAATCAAAAATTCAATTGTTTTCTATGGTAATGGCTGTGGCGTTATGGCGAGTCACCTATAATCAGATACAGTGTTGCCCATAAGTTTGGTTCGAACAGCTGTTTTCTATAGTCATGGTTATGGTTATAGCATAACATTTACAGCAAGAAAGTGAAATGATTGCAAGGGAATTCATACGGCTCTTTATATCACGTATAAAAACGGTATGTAATGTTGTCGTAGAATAGTTGTGTTGTGTGACCAAAAAGGAATGAAACATATGGACATGATTTTTGCCGGATGATTGGCCCTGCTGGCATGCCATGGCCAATCCATCTGGAGGTCCAGCAACTACAACAAACTAACAAAAAATCATGCCAGCCAAGTATATTCCAAAAGGAAACAAAACTTGAGGTGGTCTAAAAAAATATATAAAAGTTTGAAGCCCAAAGCAAATCCTGATTACTTCCCTGGTTACCTACACACACACAACCAAATTCGCCTGGCAGGTGTTATACCATTATAATCAACCCTCTCCTTAGAGATCCGATGACCTCTCCGTGACATCGCACTCAGGCCGCGATGTCCCTTGACTTGCATCACCTGGACAAGCTTTTCTTCTCCTTACTTACGTAAGTTTACCACATTACGTAAGTTTTCACACCTTGATATTAATGAATATTTTTCTCAAGAAATTTCATTTAAAAGGAAAATACATTTCGATTTATTAAAAATAGAAAGTATATAATAAAATTATTAACAAGAATTTTGGGGATTCAAAATTTACTTTTTACCCACATAATTTTACAGGAATGTAAATAAAAAAAAATATATTAACCAAAATATTTAAATGGATTAAACAATAAAATAAACAACCCCTTTTATATAATTTTACAATGTACAAAAAAAATTTCCTACTGGGTATTTCCTTTCTTTATAATTAAATTTACATTAACATTTTCAAAAAAAAAAAATTAAATTTTTTATTTATAAAATTTTTCTTTCCTTTATGTATTGCTGCTGGACTAAATATTTCGAGCAGTGATGCCAGTGAACATTTTTGAAATTCCCTAAGCGTTGGAAAAAAAATCCATTTTTTCCCCCCAACCAGAAATATTTTCCCTACATTTTTCCCTACGCTGAAAATTTTTTATATTTAACAACAAAAAACAAATACATGTATATTTTGTGAATATTGTACATATTTTACCCATTTTTATTTCATATAATGTACAAAACAAGCTATACATATATAGTCTTAGTTGAGTACCAGGTAGAAAAGTAATTAAAGCATTAATTAAAAAGAACAAACTAAAAACATATATGTACATTCTATAAAAATATTACTTATACAACTTCTTAGAATGTATTTTGTTAAAATGTGTAGTTGTACATTAAAGGCAATAAATTTATGGGTTGCGTTGTGGGTGAGATCTTCCAGTAAACGTAGTTAGTTATTAAACATTTGGTTTAAGTCAAGCAGTAGAACACATAGTAAATACCAATTTGTATTAAATTGCTTGTTAGATTGAAGTGCATTTTGTAACTTGTATGGCTTCCTTTTTTGTGAAACTATTCCTTGTGTTTAACTCAAACATAAGTATTTTATTTATTTTTTATTAAGTATTTTCGTAGAATGTTCAAGTATAAAAAATATCAGTTTGTGGAGCATTGGCAACACAATTTTATAAATTTCGTATGCAAGTTAGTTTACATAATGCAAGACCATTTCGTTTTCTTTTGTAACTGTCTGTCAAACAAACCCAATATGTATGTATGTACATAAATACAAACATTAACATGCATTGTCCGTTTTCATGAGGTTCTTATGTGCGTGTACCCTGTATATACATATACATATATTATATTTGCGATTTGTCACATTTAACTATAGATATTGTAAGTGATTTCCAGATTATTAGGATTTATAATATACGGTTTCTGCAAAAAAATTTAAGATATGTGAAAAATTTCAACTCCTAAATAAAAATCCTCGAAATATTTTTGCATTTTATGTCGTAACAAATTGAAAAGGCGGTAGTTTTTAAAAATTCCCTACATTTTCCTCAAAATAAAAATCTGACCTTTTTTCCCTACGCTCAAAATTTTACAGAAAAATCCCTACAAAAAGGAAAATTCCTTACTTTTGGCATTACCGATTTCTAGTATTTGCCGTCGGTCAGTGGCGTGTCCTATGTGCGGAGTTCCTTTCACATACAGGTCAAATGCTTTGGTTACACACACACACACATATATATATATATATATATATATATATATATATATATATATATATATATATATATATATATATATATATAAATATACATATATATATACATATATATATATATATATATATATATATATATAAATATATGTATATATATATATATATATATATATATATATATATATATATTAGGGCGTTTCATAAAAGGCGTTTTTTGCGATTTTTGCAACACTTGAAGCGGAATATTAAGGCTTGTGATGTAAAAGGATTTCGAAAAAAATTTTGGATTTTTTGAAGATGGGTATGGGGTCGCTGAAATAGATTTTATCAAAAAAAATGAGGTTATGGAGAAAAATTTTTATATTATTTTTTTCAGGTGCTTTTTGTTCATACAACTAAACAATTCTTTTCTTAAGGTGTGAAAAATTATTATATTAAGGACCACTTTGATAGTCTTAAAAGTGAAAAATTATTTTTCATAGATTTCAAACCCCGGTAACTTGAAAAGTTTTCAACATTTTCCCAAGATGTAGATGTGTAGATGTGCATAGATTTATTTTTACTTGTTGGAAAAATATAAGAAAAAATTTAAAGTTTGAGAAAATTTTTATTATTTATCAAATTTTATGAAAATTAAAAGAATTTCATTATGTTTCGTTCTTGGTTAAGTAAAAAAAAACATCTAAAATACATTGCTTTAATAAAAATATCAAAAATTCAATTCATCAATATATTTGTATTCCCATACAAAATCAAAAGATATTAAATAAACAAAATCGACATATTTAATGAACAAATTAAAATTAAAAAGTAACAGCCTTATTTATAAAATTTAAAAAGTCTTTATAAAGATTTTTTAAAACAAATTTTTACACAAAATTTTTCTTAAAAAGTCTTTATAAAGCCTTTTTAAGTTTTATAAATAAGGCCATAAATTTGTATCTAAACATTAAATGTGGAACAACATTAAACATTAAATGTGGAACAACTGGGGAAGTATTTTCAAATTGGTTTCTTAAGAGCTTTTTCAATGACATTTTTGTTAACATTACGTATAATTTTTCGATTGTTATCAACGCTAATCAATAAGTTTTGAAAATCATCTTCATTCTTTGTAATTTTTTTGTTATATATTGTAGCTGACGCCACGCCTCTTTCTGATAAATCATTCACAACACATATGTAGTTTCTTTGCAGAAACAAAATCATCATCATTTTCCCATAAATGTGTATCTTTCGAAAAAAAGGAAGTGGGCAATTTTAATTTATCAAAAACCCTTTTACTGTTTGCGGTACTGTTTTTTTTAACATCTGTAGACATTTGTAGAGGAAAATTGTTGCTTAAACTTAGAAAACAGTTTTATATATATTTTATTTACCCATTCTTTGATTATTTTCTTTATACAGTATACCAATTGTAAATGAAATATTTAATATTTTTGCCAATTACCTACTTTTAAAGAAGTCCGACTTCATGTATCGCAAAATTCAAATAGTCTGAAATATTTTTATTTTTGTATATTTTGTTACATTTTAAAAAGGGGCTACTTCAAATATTTTAAAAATAAAAAATTATTTTTCTTTGTCTATTTTTCATTTTTTTCAACATTTTTTTAAAAGTAAGATATAAACTTATACATACCAAAATAAAGGTATCTAAATTATCTTTCTGACGCATTTTACATCTTGACAAAATTTCGAAAACTTTTCAAGTTATCGAGGTTTGAAATCTAGGAAAAATAATTTTTCACTCTTAAGACTATCAAAGTGGTCTTTAATATATGTAATAATTTTTCACACCAATAAATTTTTTGTCGTGGGATCGGATCCTTAAGAAGAGAATTGTTTAGTTGTATGAACAAAATGCACCAGAAAAATATAATATAAAATGTTTTTCTCCATAACCTCATTTTTTTTTGATAAAATCTATTTCAGCGACCCCATACCTATTTTCAAAAAATCCCAAAAATTTTTCGAAATTCTTTTAGATCACAAGCTTTAATAGTCCGCTTCAAGAGTTGCAAATTTTTTTTGTGAAATGCCCTAATATATATATATATATATATATATATATATATATATATATATATATATATATATATATATAATATTTATAATATATAATATAATATTTATTTATAATATATATATATATATATATATATATATATATATAATTATTAAATTATAAAAATTGATTAATATTTGCTTTTAAGGTAAACACCTGTGAAGAGTAGTAGTTCCCTACGCTACCTAGACTGAGCTCACCCTATATAGCTGTCAGGGTTCACAATTTAGTGAAACGAGATTCAAAGTAAGGAGATAAATATTTTTTTTTTTTTTTTTTTTTTATAATGCATGTATTTATTTATTGTATCTTCATATGTGAACTAACAATAAGTATTCAAACCTTAAATCTATAAAAAAAAATTATTAGGCCCGACCAGTGTCGGACATAAACTTAGTGTAAATAATACATTAGTAGTGATAATCAAAAAAAAAGGGGGGGGAAGTATTTTCAAGTAGTCCCATCTGGAGTGTTAGGTATAAGAGCCCGTGTGTCCCTCTTTTTTAAGCGGACGTGTCCAGTAAAGTTCAAAATATTACGAGCAAGAGGATTAGGATGTGATTCGAGTTTTATTAAATATTTGCCTGCGTATTTTGTAATTTCTTCAGTCACTAGTGGCATATTTAAATCACGATGTATAATAGAATTTTGGATGTACCTTGGAGCCGATGTTATTAACCGTAAAATTTTGTTTTGCCTTCGTTGAATTCTCTCGACATTGGAAGCTGAAGCAGTGCCCCATAACTGAATTCCGTAGCGCCATATTGGCTTCAAAAGCGACTTGTAACTATAATAAAAGTTTGCAGTCTAGGCTGAGTGTTGAGTTTCTGCCAATCAACCAATATATTTGAGTTAACTTAAGTTTCATCTGAGTTAACTTAGAGTCAATATGATGTTTCCATGTAAGTCTTCGATCAAGGTGTATACCAAGGTATTTCACTTGGGAATGTTGAGGAATATTATGATTGTTGATTCGAATGGGGGAGCAAGTATCTCTTCTTAGGGTGAACGTTATATGGACACACTTTTGTTCATTGACTTTAATTCTCCATAAGTTCAACCATATTTCCAGCTGAGTGATATGTTCCTGGAGATTGCGGGATGCCTCATAAGGGTTTTCGTGCACACTCATACAGGCTGTATCATCGGCAAAAGTAGAAATATGGATATTATTGCTCACAGGCATATCACAAGTATATATTAAATACAAGACAGGACCCAGAATACTACCCTGGGGCACACCAGAAGATATAGATTCGGGCACACTCGTGAACTCTCCTTCCACAACAGTGAACTTCCTATCAATAATATAACTTTCCAAAAGCTTTTGAATGTTTATTGGCAGATATGTCTTCAATTTTAAAACTAGGCCTTCGTGCCATACTTTATCAAATGCATGATAAACATCAATAAAGAGAGCAGAACAATACTTCTTTTCTTCAAATGTTTTTCTTACAACTTGGACCAGTCTATGCGTTTGTTCAATCGTGCTGTGCTGACTTCTAAAGCCAAATTGCTGGTCCGGGATGCACCCATTATCAGTTAAAATTTTGGACAATTTAGTCATGAGCAGCTTTTCGAAAAGCTTTGAGATTGTAGATAGTAAGCTTATAGGCCTATATGACTCAGTCTTGGTAAGATCTTTGCCCGCCTTTGGAATCATTTTGATCTTGGCCAGTTTCCAGTTATGTGGAAAATACTGCATTCTTAAAATAGCATTAAAAGTAAATAGCAGGATTCTTATTGCAATGTGAGGCAAGTTCATGAGCATTTTGTTACTAATGCCATCAATACCTGGAGCTTTCTTCGGGTTGAGTTCAGCAATTACTTTTTGTACTTCACGCATCTTAAACCTTAAGGGACGAGGGGGTAGAGAAACTACACTCGGTAAATCAGCAGCACCCGTACATGAATTGGGAGTGAATGCAGATTTTAAATGCTCAGAAAATAAGTTACCTTTCTCACTATCACTTCTTGCCCAGCCTCCGGTCGCAGTACGCAATGGTGATTTAAGATCAACGGGTCGTTTAAGATTTCTAGTAGCGCGCCATAAAGAGTAATTAGATGCGGATGTTACATCAAGACCTTCTAAATACTTTTCCAGTAGTGCAGTTTTTTCCGACGATAGCAGCTCTTTGAGTCGTTTAGTACATTCTTTAAGTCTGATTTTATTTAGGGGTGATCTGTGTTGTTGCCATTCTCTTCTAGCTCTCCTTTTTTCACATACAAGACGTTCAATTTCCGTAGAATAAATTCTGTTAAAGCCGGTCTGCGGATAGGAGGTAGTGGCGTGTTCAGCAGCCTGTTTAATATTTTCGTTAAGATTGGCAATATTAAATTCAATATCATCGCATGATCTAAGCTGAATGTTTTCTACGCAGTGACTACTAAGATATTTTTTGAATACCAGCCAGTTGATTCCATTAATCATCTTCACATATGAGTTAGTTAAATCACTCCTTAGTGGGTTGAAAATTGTAACTATTGTTGGAGAGTGATCGGAGGACATATCTAGAGAGGCCTGTACATGAATTAAGTCCCTATGAATATTTTTCGTGACGGCAAAATCTATAACATCTGGAATTTTTCTTACGTCAGTAGGCCAGTAAGTAGGCTCCCCACTCGAAATGACATCTAAGCCCATTTTTGAAATTGTATTGAACAAGGCTCGACCTCTAGGTGTAACAAGACGCGATCCCCAGTAGGTATATTTTGCATTGTAGTCACCAGCTGCCACGAAACAAGATCCAAGCGATTTGTAGAACTTCTCATACTGATCTTCGCTAACTGAAAATCTGGGAGGTGAGTAAATTGATGATATCACGAAATTCGCACAAAAATTTTCTACGAAAATATTCGTTGCTTGCAAATATTCTTCACTAACGTTGTCAAGGACATAGTGCTTGAGTCTTGACTTAATCAGAATTGCTGATCCACCACATGCTCTCTCTCTCGGGTCCTTTGTATCATATAAAGTGTAACCATTTATTTTAAATAAGCTTCTTGAGGTCAAATGAGTCTCAGAAACCAACATTACATCAATATTTTTTTCCATGAGAAAGTGCTCAAGTTCATTTTTATGTTGGCGAATGCCGTTTGCGTTCCAGAAACATAATTTTAACGTGTTCATGGTTTATTAACTAATGCTTGAAGCAGTGTATTCTGCATTCGCAGCATTTCTTGCATCATACTTGTCATATTTGTAGTAAAGTTGTTTATAGTTAGCACCAGATTCTCAATAGTAGCTTCAAGGCGACTAAAGTTAAAGCTTGAGTTTGAATTCGTTGAATTATTTGGCGGTGGAACATTTTGCGTGGGAATTGAACTAGTCTTAGCAGCATCAGCATACGATACACGTGAAGTAACTGGTTGGCTGATTTGAGCAAAAGTGTCGGAGTTCGCGTTTACTTGTAGAGCTGGAGTTAACTTGGGTTTTTGACCCATAGCCTGTTTAACGAAAGAATATACAGGGCACCCTCTATAGTTAGCTGTGTGATTACCTCCACAATTACTACATTTTTTTTCTGCTTGATCTTTTGGCTTAGTGCAGCTAGTAGTACCATGCAATTCACCGCAGATAACACACACTGTAGGTAACTTGCAGTAAGTTTTCGTATGGCCATATTCTTGGCAATTATGGCACTGTACGGGACCTGAACGCTTACGTGGCTCTTCAACTGTGATTTTTCGATGTAAGAGATAATTTACGTTATAAACTGGATGGGCTTCATTTTTTTCAATTGTATGTCATTCGGCTCCAGTTCAACCCGAAATAGGGGTTGGGGGACCTTTTCTCTATTAAATATGTTGGTAACATTTTTTACCTTGAATCCTTGGTCGACAAGTGCACATTTTACTTCTTCGGGTTCAACATATGAATCTATGCCCTTTAATACTATATGTAGGCCTTTAGCACTCTTAAGTTGGTATGTGTAAAAATTTGTTTTATTTTTTTCGAATTCACTAACAATTTTTCGGAAATCTTTTTCATTAATATTTGGATTTTAGTTTCATCAATATTACCTCGTTTAATTGGAATGATGTGAAAAGTATTTTCACCAATGGTCGACAGTAGTTTTTTTATAAGCGCGTTAGAATTTTTTTCTCTCAGATAAATAGGTGGTGGCTTAAAAGACTTTTGCGATGATGTAGAGGGCTTGTCGTCGTTGTCTTGCAATAATGAAAAACGATTTTGACGATTGGTAGATGATGCGCTGTTATCCCTAGACATCTTTGGAGCAGATGAAATTTTTGAAGAATTTGGGCTTCGCCCACGCTTTACCACTGTTATATATCTGTCCATTCCCACTTGTACCTTGGGTTTTGAGCTACTGTTATCTGTAGTGATAACTTGGTTTAGTGATGAAGGCGAGCCCGATGCGGATGATATCGCAGACTTAAATGAAGAAGTACTAGGCAATAGTAATGTTAACGATTCACTAGTTGGCATTGGACAAAGCGAAGTTGATCGCTGACGAAAAATTGGCTTTGCCGTTAAAAAAAGATTTTCATCAGATTTATTATTTATATTTTTTTCATTAAGAGTTTCAGAACTCACAGTAAAATAAGCATTTCTGCCGTTAGAACTCACTTCAAAATTTTTTTCCTTTGAGGTACTCATACAGCGTATTATTCCTCAAGGGAACTTTGTTTGTGTTTACGGTTTTTTTTTTGTTTTTGCTATTTCTGGCTATGTAAAAAATATTAGTAAGGCCAATAAGCTTATTTATCAAGGTGAATATGTATTACGAATATTTTTTGTATAATTTTTGATTTTGTTGTTTTTTATATTTGTTTCGTTTGTATGTATGTAAAAAAAAAATCCGCTTTAATGTCTCTTCACTATGTATGAAGGTTCAACGAGAACTGAGATAAATATACACGAGTGTTTTCCCTTAACTCACAAAAAAAAAAAATTAACATAAAATATATATACATATATACATATATTCTTTATATTTTTATATAGAGCGTTCGTTCCAGTCCCGTCGCGTAGGTCTAGAGTCACTTGGCAAAATACCTGGGCGCTGGGTTACTAAACCGACTGTTTCCAAGGTGATTTCTTCGTCCTTCGGTTGGCGATATGTTCGACCTGTTCCCTCGCTGGGTGTGACGTGTAGCAGGTGTTAGGGCCTTTTTTCAGTTTATTTTTTTGTATTCACAAAACAAATTTAGTTTTCAGAAGTTAATTGATTGATCTTTTGCTTTGATTTTTTTCTTTTCTTTTGGTCTTTTTAGGAAACATCAAAGCACTTGTAGTTCTTTAAAGTGTATATATATATATATTTTATTTTAAAAAATTTTTAAATAAAGTTGTATAAAAACTATTTTTCTTAAAAGAACACTCTCTCCTTATTTCTTCCGTTCGATTCGGTAAGTATAACAATAATGCTCCTTATTATTTTTTGCTGATCTAGCACCGCCAGCAAAACGCATTCCTGGAATAGGAGCCGTTTGTTTTCTCATACGGTGCTCGCTCTTTCTTCGCTTCAAACAGTTCGGTAAACCTTATTTACTTCTTATTTACTTTTTTTTTGTTGTTCTTTATTTTGCATATTGCAAATACTCACAGCTGGCGCGAAAATATTATCAGCTATCAGCTGTGCGTACTGCCTTATCGGCCGGACTGCTGTGTTTACACAGGCAAAAAAATCTATAGGGTGCACATTACAGGTATTCGAGTAACGTTGGTTTTTTATTTAGTTTGCTTGTCCATCAAATAAAGACATCATACATAAAAGCTTACAACCAAACCTTAAAGCATTCATTCAAATTATATGCATGATATATTACTGTGTGCTAAATTTGCAAAGATATTTGAAATTAAAATTTATATTATATTTATACTTATACTAACAGCCTTACTTATAAAAATTATTAGTATGTTAATTTTTTTTAACCCCTGTATATATACAGGCTTTATAAAGCCTTAATAATTTTTAGAAATAAGGCTGTAAGTAAGTAAGTGTTTACCATGTATAAACTTGTTTTAAAATTTACCTTTACTTAGCTTTTTTGAATACAATTTAATGAAATTTAGATTACAACTGTTTAGTGAACCTGTTTTAAATTATTATGAATTGGGCCGTATAAATATTTCTTAAACACCATATTTTATATATAATATAGGATAATGTTCTGGTGTTTGTATAGCAGCTTCAAATTTGCTTGTAAGCAAACAAATTTTTCTTCTTTATTTTATACAATCGTATTAATTAATTATGTACATACCCTGCAGAAAGTGCGAATAGTGAAATTGTGGTGATTTAGTAGTGACGTTGTCAGTAACACTAGTGACCAAGTGTACCCCAGCCAATGGTATCATCTATTGACATTTAACATTAGCTTGCCATTGAAAATCCACCACTAGACTATATCACTACTAACTTAGTAGTTCTTTCGCGACCACATGGAGACATTGGCACCAAAGATTCACTAGTAAATTTTAGGGGCTCTAGTCTACAATATCGATATATCCAATCTCGTTGTCAATAGTAAACTTATAGTGATTTTCTAGTGACATTGTCAATAGTACTTCTGACTAGGTGTACCCCAGCCAATGCAAATGCCTATTGACAAATAACATAGGGTTGTTATTCAAAATCTATCAGTAGACTTTAGCACTGTTGAGAAGGTAGTTCTTTTACGACCATATGGAGATATTTTTGAACCGAAGATTCACTCGCAAATTTTAGTGACCCTCGTCTACATATGTGACAGCGCATAGAGAAAGGGACCTAAGGGTAAAAAAAGCAATTTTCACTTTTTTTTTTTTTTGATGTGGACAACATCTGAGCATCGAATGAGACCGATCCCATGCCCCAAAAGTGTTCCCTCCAGAGATATGCGCGTTTTACGGTGTGATGGTACACCAAAGATACACGTATTTAAATCTTTAAAATGGCTCTCCTGAACAAAACCGGCTTTTACCCTTTCTATTTTGCGCGTTACATATATTTATTTAATATTATTGCACAACATAATAAGAAAGAAAAACAAACTATTGACGCGTTCATTGACAATATCACCAAAAATACACTAGAACTGTCGTCTCTAACGTATCTCTACTCGCGCATAAAAGGAAAGTTGTCGACATTTTAACTAATGCAATTGTCGCTGGAGAAAGAGTATTGACATAGAGACATATGGTTCTGGGTTGACTACAGGGTATGTAACTACACTCACAAAACTATTACAGCAACGGACTTTTTGTTGCTTGTGCAAGAAGTATTCCGTACAGTAAATTTTACATGTATTAATACTTAATATTCTAAGCAATTTTATTTTTAACTGATTCCAGCATTGAGTTTGGTTACATACAATATTTTCCGTTGCTTGTTTTTTTTCTTATAACCAGGAAAACCGAAAATATGCAATTGCATGTTTTTTTATCGTGTGACGTATAAATGCGAATATAAGATATTTATACGTTTCAAAACTTTTTATGAATTTATCGATTTGTTAGTGCATATTTTTGCATATTTGACCCTTTGAAGCATTGTTTTGCATATTGCAGTCTTAAATACATTATTTAAGCATATTTTTGAATTTTTAGAGCATAATTTGCGCTTTTACGGCATACTTTTATATATTATAGAATTTTTTATGTTAATATTTTGCCAAGTTTTTTATTTTATTTTTCACGATCCAAAGCTAATTTTAAATGTTCAATGTTGTGTATAAATTTTTCTTATATATTAAGCAGTTATTACGAACGTTAGTTTCAATAAAAATTTGGTTTTGCTATGTGTGACGGACTCTGCTTCGAGCAGACGTTGAATGAACATTTCCTACAAGAAATGAATGACTGAAACTAACGCAAACGTGATTTTTTCACTAACACATTTACAACAATTTTATATTGACATCAATAGTGACAGTCAATTGCTCTAGTTGCTATACTCTGACATATATGTAAAAGTGGAACATCTAATGTACATGTGCCAAAAATTTTAAAATATCGTATTTTATTGTAAAATATACAATCCGTTCGGTCTTCTGTGAAGCTAAAATTAATATGTGTCAAAAAGTTAAGTAAAAATTAATAGTGTATAAAATAAATTTCAAAAGTTTAATTATATATATTGTTACGAAAATGGCCGTCGACAAGGTTAAGCAGCACTACACGAAAATATACCTACAGGGTCAAAGCAAAGAATAGTCTAGAATAGTAGCCAACAACTAAATAAGCATGCGCAGCATTAAACGTAAACAAGCAAAAGCAACAACAAAAAGCGTCTGCTTATTCACATATTTACACACATACATACGTGCCAATTCAAACGAAAAGCAAAAGATAAACAACCACCGTGTATTGCTTATGCCCATTTTTTCAGTTGGTAATCAAACCATAATTATTTTTAAGTTCTAATTAAATACGAAATTGTGTTTTTGAGTGCTTATTTAAATAATAATTAAATGCCAACCTTGCGAAATTAAACACTACTTAAGTTTTATGATTGTACCATATGTTTTTATGCGTGTGTGTGTTTACTGAAAACATGCACATGAGCATCATGCGGTCGTATCAAAAAGAATTTCGTTTAAATTTCATAAATATATAACATATACTGTACAAAGTTTCATATCATGGAATAAAGTAATATAAAAAGTCATTATGATGTTCTTTTGGTCTCATAAAATGAGTTTTTATGCAATTTAATTTTCTACATGTTGATAACCTAATTTTTTTATTTACATTAAACAGCTGCTGTTTGAAAAGCCTTCAATAATACTGGGAAATTTTGCAGTGCTACCGTACTTTCAACGTAATTTAATAAGAACTTTAAATAACCACTGAAAAAATGAAATCGTATTTAATTACAACTTAATTTTAAATAAAAATTAGCTAATTACGTACTTAATTTTTAAGTTAAAAACTGGGGGTTAGTTAATGATGTATGCATATACACATGTATGTACATAGTTGCCACATGAACTTAATTAGGCAGCATATAAGATGATAATGATCGTCTAGACATTGCTTGAAACTTCTAGTGGTATTTGTGTGAAATATAAAAAGAGGTGACGCCTCCAATGAGTGAGTTAGTTGCGAGTCAGTTATTGTTGTGTTGTGACCGAGTTGCAATCAGTCAATCAGTTGCGAGTGAACAAGTCAGTTGATAATTAAGTTATGAATTAATAATAGTCTACGATACAGGATAGTTAAGATACAGTCTGTGCTTTACACGTAAGTTGGGGTAAAGGAGAAACTAGAGGACAGTCTATAGTGACAGCAAAGTCTGTCGTGGAATTGAGATTATTGTGGAGTCTATCGTGTCGACTGCAGTAAAGGGAACAGCGCAGCGAATAGACGTGTGTAAGGTTGTAAGTAAAGCCAGTGAGTGTTTATTGGTGTATCAACTGTGAGTGTCGGCAGAGTGAGTGCCGTGTGTGACAAGCAGCAGACAAAGAGGTATTGGTGTATCAACTGTGAGTAACGGCAGAGTGAGTCTCGTAAGTGACGAGCAGCAGACAAAGAGGTGTCACGTGAATACTTGCGCAGCCAGCTAAGAAACATGCATAAACTACAGCGAGGAAGGCGTAGTGGTAACCAGTTGTAAATATTTGTGTGTTATTCAGTAGTTTAAGCTGTATTAGTGTATTTAAGCTCTTGATTAATTTAGTATAAGTGTATTTGTAAATAAAACTTGTATTATTCTTAACCCTAATTACTACACTCGGCTCTTGTATTCATTTGCAAATCTTCGGGTCCACGGAAAAGCGTTTTTATAGAGAGAAAAACGTAACATTTGGTGTCAGAAGTGGGATTTGCAAAAACAAGCGATACGTTTAAAAAGTGGCAGCATGTGCGAGAACAGGGCAGTGCTAATCAGAAAGTAGTCGAGTTAAGACCTCGTTGAAAGTGGATAATAACGATAAGAAGTAGTTAAGTAAAGACAAGTTGTAATTTGCTTTGTTAAGAATAAAAGGAAAAACAGTAGCAAATAAAAATTGTGTGTGTTATTTACTTTTATTTTTGAGCAATCAAAAGAACTCACACGTTAAATAAAATTTAAACGTAACATTTGGTGTCAGAAGTTGGATTGCAAAAATTAAAAAAAAAAATAATAAATTAATTAGAAAATAATTAATTTGTAATACAAGGAAGAATGAAATTTCAAGAGCTTAATGTGGAGCAACTCAAGAAGGAGTTGAACAATCTGGACTTGCCAACAACTGGTAACAAGGTCGAACTACAGAAAAGATTGTTGGAAGAGTTCCAGCGGCGCAACATCGACATAGAAAGCTATGAGTTCGATGAAAAAGAAGAAATTGAGGTATGTACTCGTGCAACAACAACTAGTATATACATCAGCGCAATGTTTGCTGCCATGATGAGCGAAATAAAAGCGGTCAATGAGAAAATGGAGGCAAACAATGACAAACTTCTAGGCCAAATGGATGAGAGACTTCAGGAGTCTTCTAGAGCTATGAAGGCCACAAATAGGAAACTTCAAGAAATTTCTGAGGCCTTATAAAGAAGAGTAGGATGGCATTGAAGTACAAGTCAGCAAGTTTGACGAGAAAATCTCAGAGCTTGAGAATAAAGTCCATAGCTTAGAAATTGGTGGCGTGGCAGTACAAGTGAAAGATGTAGACGAGAAATTGCACGAGCTGGAAGCAAAAGTCGTCAATCTCCAGTGCCAAGGCGGACCAGTGCGATTTGTTCCAGAGGTTTCCAGCAGGATAAAGACGCCTTGTTTTGATGGCAGTGCACCACTGAACATCTTCCAATTTCAGTTCGAAACAGTGGCTAACAGAAATAGATGGGACAGTGAAGAAAAGGCCATAGAGCTAGTTTTGGCCTTAAAAGGTGCGGCAGCAGAAGTACTCGAAACTGTATCAGTAGGCTGCAGGAACAGTTTTGATGACATAATGGCGGCACTGCAACGCAAATATGGCCGTGAGCACAAGCGTGGCATATAACGCATGGAATTGCGATGTAGAAGACAAAAGCCCAATGAGTCTCTACAAGATTTCGCAATGAAAATCGAGCGGTTGGTGCAGCTTACGTATCAAGGCGAAAACCATCCATTCCTGGATCATGTCAAAACGGAGGCGTTTGTTAATGGCATCCGTGACCCTGATATCAAACTTGCAGTGTGTGCTACGCAAAAGGCAACCTTCGCAGAAATTGTTTCATTTGCACTAGCTCAGGAGACTGCTAGGCTGATTTTGAAGCCACATGTGTGCAAGGTGCGGAACATGGAAGTCCTTGCCGAGAATGATAATAGTTTAGTCTCTAGCATTAAGAGGCCGTGAGACAAGCATTGGCGGAGAAAGAGCACAAAGTTAATAATAAGTGCTATAACTGCGGCAAAGTTGGTCATTACCAGCGCAACTGCAAGGCGCCAAGAAAGAGAGCCAGATCTGTTTATCCATCAAAGAACAGTAAACGAGTGTACCAACAAACAACACAAGAGTCCCCGTTAAACTAAAACGAGCTAGCACTAAGGGGCAAGAGCTAGCTCCCACAAACGACGGCCCCACAATCTCCATATCAGTGATGCAGCAGAAAAATAGAAACTTTACTGCATGTGGATACATCAACGGTGAAAGGCACATCCTTACCATAGACAAAGGAGCATCACAGTCAATAATCAGGCCCGATGTAGTGAAGGGGAAATGTGAAACTATAAGTAATATACGACTACGTACAGCTACTGGGGAGCCTGCCACTGTCTATGGTAAAACTGAGGCGAAGGTGACTATTACCAATATCAGTGTGAAACACGTATTTATTGTTGCCGATATTGTAGACGAGGTTATTATGGGAGCCGATTTTATGATAAACCACGAAATCAACTTGCATATGGGGCAACAAGTGATGATTTGGCGTAATGTTGAAATACCGCTTGATATTGGATATGACAATCAGGTGCACGTCAAGAAACTGCTTGCTATTGAAAATCAGACATTACCACCACGGTCTGAATCAGTAATATGGGCACGAATGGAGGGAGATTGTGGGGACAATCAGTTGTGGGTAGTAGAACCAGCAGAAATTAAGAGCGAAGTATTAACAGCAAAAGCCCTCGTAAAAAGGTTCCCATACGGGTACTAAATTTATCCGGCCAAGAAAAAGTCATCAACAAGAATTCTGAAATAGGTCAATGTGCTCAAGCAGAGGCAATAATAAACTGCGATAAAAAGCCAGAACCTGCGAATTTGTCTGCAAAGGAGCGTGAAGAATTTCAGGCACATGTGGAGCGATGGGTAGCACGGCTATCACCTCCAGACAGAAATAAAGCCAAGCAACTGCTAAAAAGGCACGCCTGCATTTTTGCCGGGCAGAATAAAAGACAAGGGAGAATGGCAATAGTGAAACACGAAATAAATACTGGCGAAACAAGGCCGATAAAACTGGCACCCAGAAGCATACCACTGGCTAAGCGAACTGACGTAAAAGAGCTCGTCAATGAAATGGAGCGGTGTGGTGTAATCGAACCATCCTCAAGCCCCTGGAGCTCACTGGTAGTGTTAGTAAGGAAAAAGGACGGTAGTACTCGATTGTGTGTCGATTACAGAAAACTAAACGACGTGACTAAAAAAGAGAGTTACCAACTACCAAGAATTGACGATACCTTAGATACGCTTGCTGAAACGAAATGGTTCTCCACATTGGATCTATAAAGCGGCTATTGGCAGGTGGAGATTGCAGATGCGCTTTCTGCGCACGCGATGGTCTGTGGCAGTTTAATGTTATGCAATTTGGGCTTTGCAATGCTCCGGCTACTTTCGAGCATGGAGCAAGTATTAAAGGGACTGCACTGGAAAACATGCTTGGTGTATCTTGGTGACATAATTGTAATGGGGAAAACTTTTGATGAACACCTTAAAAATCTGACTGAAGTCTTTCAGCGCATATCATCAGCTGGACTCAAACTCAGCATCAAAAAGTGTGCACTATTCCAGAAAGAGGCGAAGTATCTGGGCCATAAAGTTACAGCAGATGGCATTTCAACAGATGAAGATAAGATACGAGCAGTAAAGGACTGGCGTCGTCCAAGAGATCTTCACGAATTGCGCAGCTTTTTAGGCCTTTGCACATACTACAGACGCTTTGTGCCAAATTTTTCCAGCGTAGCTGCAAGCTTGCATGAGCTAACAAAGAAGTCGCAACCATACGATTGGGCTGAATTGCAGGAGTATGCTTTCCAGATACTAAAAGATTTATTGTGCACATCACCAGTCTTAGCATATCCAGTTGCTGGGGAACATTTTGTGCTAGATAGCGATGCAAGTGGATATGGAATAGGAGGTGTATTATCGCAGGTGATTAATGGAACAGAAAAAGTAGTGGGCTATTACAGCCGAATACTTTCGAAACCTGAGAGGAACTATTATGTGACACGACGGGAACTTCTGGCAGTGTTGGAGTGCATTAAGCATTTTCATAAATACTTGTACGGCCAACACTTTACTTTAAGAACTGACCATTCTGCGCTCAGGTGGCTACTGCAGTTTAAAAATCCTGAAGGGGAGCTAGCCTACTGGATTGGACGTCTTCAGAGCTAGACTTCAGCATTGAGCACAGAAAGGGTGCAAAGCATAATAATGCTGATGCTCTGTCAAGGCGGCCTTGTAGCTTAGAGTGCAGACGATGTTCAAAAGTCGAGGCAAAAGAATGTGTCATTGATGTCAGGCTTACAAAAATTAGTACGGAAGAAGACTGGTCAGAGGCGCAAAGGGCAGATCTTATATTGGGAAAAATCATAGCGGCTAAAGAGGAGGATAGAAGACCAACCCGCAATGAGATATCAGCTAAAAGTTCACTGGAAAAATCGTATTGGGCCCAGTGGGACAGCCTGAATTTGATAAATGGTTGTTTGTATCGTCTCTGGGAAAGTGTAGACGGTAAGACGGTTTCCAATCTGATCGTGGTCCCAACATCAAAGAGGAGCGAGGTGTTGAAGGAGTTCCATAATGGACCCAGCGGTGGTCACCTGGGCGTAACAAAAACGCTCGAAAAGTTAAAACAACGTTTTTATTGCATTGGATGTCAAAAAGCCGTAGCCGAATGGATAGCAAATTGCACACAGTGTATGAAGGCTAAAGGTCCAGCAAAACGAAGTCGGGGTGCGCTGCAAAAATATAACTCGGGAGCACCCTTTGAGAGGATAGCAATGGATGTAGCAGGACCTTTTCCAGTCAGCAACGCTGGGAATTGTTATATTCTTGTAGTGATGGACTATTTCATCAAATGGCCAGAAGTTTATGTCATACCCAACCAGCAAGCCAGAACGGTTGCGGACGCGTTTGTAAAAACTTGAAGTTCCTATTGAACTGCACTCTGATCAAGGTAGAAATTTTGAGTCTGCCATATTTAAAGACATGTGCGAGCGATATGGGATAAAGAAAACCAGAACCACACCACTTCACCCACAGTCTGATGGCATGGTAGAGAGGTTCAACCGTACATTAGAAGAATATTTGCGAAAAGTGGTGAGCGCGCATCAAAAGGACTGGGACGAGCACATTCTGGATTTTCTATTAGCATACAGGTCAGCTGTGCATGACACAACATCGCGAACACCTGCAAAAATTATTTTTGGAGCTGAGTTAAAGTTGCCCGGAGATTTAGAGTTCGGCGTCAAGCCTACACAAACAAATGAAACAGATACTGGCACTTTCCAAAGGCAAGAAAATTTAAATGAGCTATATGAATTTGTACGTAGCCGAATTAAAATGGTCAGTAATAAGATGAAAGTTAGACACGACCGTGCTGCAAATTCTAAAGGCTTTAATGAGGGTCAATTGGTTCTACTTTTCAACCCACAGCGGAAAATAGGATTGTCTCCAAAATTACAGACTCACTGGTAGGGACCATATACGGTGGTAAAAAGGTTGAACGATGTCGTCTACAGAATACAAAAACACAATAGCCCAAGGTCAAAAATGTAAGTTGTACATTTAGAACGACACGCAAACTATGGAAAGTCGGATAATGGTCCTATTCGGGACGAATAGACTTAATTGGGCGGCAGTGTTACGTAAAAATATTCCTACAGGGTTAAAGCACAGAACTATTTGGAAGTATTTAAAGCACTAAACATATTTACGTGCAAACACTATAGCAACAACAATAATTGTGTACATAGCTACAGACATACACACATACCATAAAAGTGCGAGCACTTATGGTAACTACCCTGTACTACCAGTAGCACACCGCATTGCCAAGATGAGAGTCGTTACTTTGAATTTCAAAGTAACGACTTTGAATTTCAAAGTAACATATATATACATATATATATGCATTGAAGATAGTAAGGCGCCTTTTTGTTTACAAGTTACATAGTTTGACGGCTTTTGCATGCTTTGGGGGCGGACTCTATACTAAGTACAAATATACTGGATACTTTGGGGTAGTCTTACTTTAAGGTCCTTTTTTAAAATTTTTTTTTATTTTTCAAAATGATATTACCTTGTTATATAAATTATAATTACTTACTTAAAGAGCTATAAACTCACTGTATGTGTGAATTTTTTTAAGTTTAAAAGTAAGCTTTCGTTTATTCGTGATGCCACACTAAACGTATTTAATCCCATTTTTTCTCGGATAAAACAATCATTGACGGCGTCAGTACCAAATTTTATTGTCGGCATTGGTGTGTTTATTGTGCCGTCAACAGCTGAGCTTAGTAATAAACAAATCAAAAGCACAAAGAAACTTTTTTACGATAATTTAGAAATTAATTAAAGAAATATAGTTTTGTAGATTTTAAATAGAGGCAGTTTTTAGTTAAACTTCATTGTTTTTATGTATGTTTGTTTGCAAATGTGTATGTGAGCACGTAAAATAAGTTTTGTATCAGCCGGCCTTTGAATCTAGCGTAGTGAATCTCCAAATGGAAAAAATATGTGTACGTGAGATAAAATTTAAATAAAAGTAAACAATTTAAAAGAACAGTGGTGATATATCTTAAGCCGCGCTGTATCGGGAGGCACCATAAAGGAGAAAGATTTGCTCTCAACCAAAGGTGGGCTATGGAACATATCATAACTTCGTGAAGCCCGTGTTGTTTACATTGCTCGTAAAGCCGGTTTTGGTTACGCCTTAGAGGAAAAAATCTTTGTGCCCTGCTGAGAACCAGTATCAACAAATTCAAAAAGAAAAATGTATTTTTAAGAAAATAAAGTGCTAATTTTTAGTTAATTTCAATTTTAGTGATTTTTAATATGTTCTGTAAGGGTTTTGAACACCATATTAACCATATTCATCAGTTTTAATGGCATTCTGAGAAGAAATTTATGAATAAAATAATATAAAATTTTTCAAAAAACTAATGACAAAAAGAAAAAAGTGCTTAGGTCGACATAAGCTATATAAAATTGATTTCCATACTCAAAAGTATCATTGTTCAAACTATCAACTTATTTCTATGATTTTTTGCCGTAATAACACAAATTTCTGAAAAACCATTCGACAGATTGCAAACGATATTATTAACCGGTGTGATATGACTCAGGTAGATACTTTGTCCCTATCACCACTGTGCAAATTCAAAGTTATTTGTAAGATATCTCAATAAAGCTTTGAATATTTTATTCTAACTATTATAATATTAAACAAAATTCCGCTTCATACCTCGATGTACCATTTTAAACTTGTTTTAATTACATGTAAAGCTCATTTAAGCCTTTTGTTAATAACCAAATCTTATAAAAACATCTTATTTCCTGTTCCTAAAACTATGTTAGTTTGATGTGCAAAGAAAGCCAGTAAAAAATCTGTCGATTATACATTGAAAACTAAAAGTAAAAAAGAAAATGCGAGTTTTCTGAGAATTCAATTTACTGAATTTAAATCACTTTCGATCGGAATATTCTGTATCATTGCTCTATACTACTTTTGAACAAAGTAGAAAAAATACTTCGGAACACTACCTTTCAAAAAAATCTTCAAAAATATTACCTGAATGCTTTATTAATAATATACATGTGTGTATGTACATATTAAAGGGCTGCGTAAATGTTCTAAAAGTTTGTATTCTATTTCACACTACTGCCAAGCAGTCTGTTTTGTTGTTAGCATAAATAACAAAACAAAACTAAGGAAACATGACTCACTAAAATAAATCAAGTATCATTCGAAAATTCTGTACTGCAGCATTCTTATCGTAAAGCAAAACACATATCTCTTGAAAGTTTTTTTACAATAACGGAGCAATATACACACACATTTTTAAATTAATAAGTGCTTGTAATCCTTTTTTTAAGGCTTGTGCCACATTCTAGTACATATGTGTATGTATACCTAAGAAAATAGTCACGTATTATAAGGACAGAAATTGCGAAAAAGTTAAAGAAATTCAATTTTAATAATTACAAAACAATTTATTTTATTTTATATTATATTTTCGAATATTTATGTACAAAAAACATCAGGAATAAAAATTATTATTATATACATAAATAGTTTTTACTGAGAACTTACACAGAAAAAACATCATTTTATATTCAATTACCAAAATTAAATAATTTTTTCTAAAACAAGACCCACAACAGAATTCGTAAAACTAAATATCATAGTTCGTAAAAATAAATTCATCAAAAAAAAAAGAAATGACCAGTCTTAAAACAAAAACTTATAACATGTTTTCTGTGTCAGTCGATTTCAAACTGAAGTGTTTACAGATTTAAAAAAAGTATTCAATAAAAAACTTAAATTAATACCAGCTTTTGGAACAAACTTATAAACTTACATATATACATGTTTAGATATGTACATATGTACATTTCAATTTAAGGGCTGTTATTACAACTTCGTTAGTTAAAAATCAGATTTTATCTGAGGTACATACATATGTATGTATGTAAAAAGTTTTTCATTATTACAATTTCATTTTAACCAAGAGAAAACGATAACTTAAAGGCAAGTTATCCCACCTGGTAAGTTAAATTAAACTTGTTATAACAAAAAACTCTTCACATGTCCTATAAATCCTATTTTTAACTAATATTTGTTTTGTAATAATGGCCCTGAGTATGTTTTATTATTGTCAAATTTCTAGAATAAACTATGGTACATAAAAACATATTAACATTAAAAAGAAAGGTTTATTTTAAAATAAAATAAGGATCATATAAAAAGTTTAAGACGTTTTTTCATACTACATGCGTCGTTTGTATGACATCCAAATAAGAGTTCTATGTTTAGTTGTGATAGTGCTTATAAAATTATTTAAATTGTGCAATATTATTATGGAACTCAAATAGATTAACATATATACATATGTATGTATGTATGTTTACTACTATTTTAAACAACTTTTTGTGCTTGTCCTGAATATACCAAATTTTATGTGGTTGTGAATATTTATAATTAGGTGCGATATGTAAGAAATATTAAAAAAAACTATTTTTAAGTATATTCAATAATTTTCATATTATACATGTTAATAAAAAATGTTTTTATTTTTAATGCATGGACACTTTCAATAACATTTGTGTGTATTTCTAAACTTAGTAAAGTAATACAAAATAATATTTAATTGCATTAAATTTTTATGGTACAAAAATTGTGCAAGCATATTTTTTTTAAATTTTTCATGACATTTTTTTAGAATACCAAATTGATCAATATTCGCTCAATTCACAAGCCTTATTGTACCATTTGAAGTCCTATTTGACAATTTTAAATAACATATGTATATCAAACGTAAAAATTTTTTTTGAGAACTTTTGTTTGTAATTAAAAAAAAAACAACAAACAATTTAAAATAAGTGACAAAAGTAAAATATGGATAAAAAAGCAATATCGTACTTTACTACGGAACTTTGGGTTTTTAAGAACTATTTGAGATCTCTAAAATAAACAGTGAAAAAAATATTGTCTTTAAAGAGCACTTAAAACTAAATAGCATTTAAGAACAAAGTCAAACAACTTCAAAATTATTATGGCGTATACATATGGGTATGTTCTGCATAGAATTCTTCTTATAATTACATGTTTCCAGCAACAATTTTATGGCGATTCCACTCGTTTCAATTTAAGTGAAATGCAGAACATACCCGATAATCTAAAAATTCAGAAAGAATGTGCACTATTCTAGCAAGCACATTTTTTAATTTGAAAATTTGTCGAATATTGCCTAGATGTACATATAGTATGTATGTAGATTATACCACCTAAATTGCAGAAAGTATTTATTTTATTAGCTCCACAGGCAGTTTCTTTCAATTGTCATACAAAATGACATATGTGTAAAATATGCACTAAAAGCATGCGAATTAGCCAGGCGTATTGCATTGTTCACCCAAAAAATAATTTATATTCACTATAAACACTTTTGGCGTCATAACGCTTATATGCGACGCTTTCCAGAAAATTTGTTTATAATCATTTTTGTTTAGAACAAATAGTACAAGATGGTTATTTTACATAACTTTACCCTAACTATGACCTATCATGGTCATTTAATGGGATGCAACTAAGTTTTTTAGAAATGCTTATTTTTCAATAGCTCTCGCTAAAAATTGAACAGCGATAATTATAATAGGTTTTAATTTTTTGATAAGGCAATATTTGTAGATTATACAGGCCTATTACATTTAGACCAATTGCACTATGCAACAAATTTTTACCTTTTTGCCATAACCTTAAAAATTAGATGTTTTCTTATCTAATTTAGGGTCGGTGAACACAAATATGGCATTTATTTATTTTTCTTAGGAAGCGTTTTCGAGATATTCGCGAAAAACGTGTTTTCTTGCACTTTACAAAGATATTTCCAAAAATCTTGAGAATTGTTTATTAAAATTTAGCAAATTTAACACTGTTGCAAAGATATGTGCTTCTTTTATCAGCTCATATTTGTAATGTGTTGACCGAATAAAAATTCATTGAGTTACGGCTCTTTAGATTTAAAAAAGTTTTATGTTTGTTTCTAATTTAGGGTCGGTGAACACAAATATGGCATTTATTTATTTTTCTTAGGAAGCGTTTTCGAGATATTCGCGAAAAACGTGTTTTCTTGCACTTTACAAAGATATTTCCAAAAATCTTGAGAATTGTTTATTAAAATTTAGCAAATTTAACACTGTTGCAAAGATATGTGCTTCTTTTATCAGCTCATATTTGTAATGTGTTGACCGAATAAAAATTCATTGAGTTACGGCTCTTTAGATTTAAAAAAGTTTTATGTTTGAATTCTCAAGATTTTTGGAAATATCTTTGTAAAGTGCAAAAAACACGTTTTTCGGGAATATCTCGAAAACGCTTCTTAAGAAAATTAAATAAATGCCATATTTGTGTTCAGCTAAATTAGCTAAGAAAACATCAAATTTTAAAGGTTTATTTTTGTTGTTGCAGTGTTATGTATCACATAATAATATAGGGATAAAAACATCACATCCAGTTTATTATAAGCTTTTGAGCCATTGAATATATCGCTCCTTTATTGCAACGTAGTCATACCTCAAAACGAGTTTGAAGTTTCACACAACTTAATAAAAAAAACAAAATTTTATTTTTCTCTCAAGAGCTTAGTAAACAAGATATTTGTATGACATTTTTACACAATATAAGTAACAATATGAGGATTAATTCTGCAGCACTAGCTCCAAAGATTCATTTTTTGAGATATGACTACGTTTCGATAAAGGAACGATATGTATCTCAACAAAACTGTACACAAATATCCTTATTATTAAAATTATAAATGATAAAGTGAGTTTATTTGTTTGTTTGCTACGCTTTCACACCCAAACCACTTAACACGTTTTGAAAATCCTTTTACCAATAAAGAGCTACATTACCAGCGCCAAACATCGGTGTTTTCTTATCCGGTTCGGAACCGTGTTTTGATATTTGGTACGGATTTTCAAAACTCAACCAATTTTGAAAACTCTTTCACCACTGGAAAACTACATTAACTGTGTCAAACATCGCCTATATTTAATCCGAAAAACACATTTTATTTTAACCGGTTTTAATACCGGTTTTTATGCGCGTTCTAATTTTGTTTCCTCTTTATGTCGGTTTTTATCGTTTTTTATATAATAACAAAACACTCATTATTTTAAGTACAGTTTCAGATCAACGTAAGCGGAGCCTCGTGTAAAAGCTAGTAACATATATTTATAACATATTTGTATAAAAAAATTTGCGTACATACTTGCATATATTGTGTAAATTCACGAACAAAAATAAATACTTATTGTTTAAAAAGCATTGTTATTTACATCCATTGTATTTATTTATTTTGATATTTTTTGCTAAAAAAAATGTTAACTATTTGTTCATGAATTTACATAATATATGAAAGTATGTACACAGATTTTTTTAAGGATATGTGTGTTATAAATATGCATATACTATGTATGTATTATATTAGTGTCTAGTTTTTTTGAGACACTGTACAATAATTTCCACATACATACATACATAACAAAGCTTATAACAAACTAGATGTGATGTATTGCCCTTCTATAATCAAATGGTACGTATTTGATCCAAATGTAAAGGAGGTATATAATATACAGATCTTACCTTATAAAGTAATGAAAACTAATTATAGATGTTGCTATAAAACTTTTAGCGAGAGCGATTGAATTTTTTTTTCCAAAATCTTAGTTTCATTCTATTAATGGTTACAGTTACGGTGAAATTACGTACAGGAATGGTATTGTGCTATTTATTCTAAACAAAAATGGATATAAAATTTTTTCCCCGAAAAAACGCCACATTTAAAAGTTGTGGCGCCAAAAGTGTTTATAGTGAAGATAGGCCATTTTTGGGTAAAAAGTGCAATGATTTTCGGCATCCAATAATTTTTTGAGTAGAATAATGTTCATTTACATACGAGTACATATACATATATTGTCACTGTTTTATCTAACTGACCTATCTAACATTTTCAAAATTTTACAGAAGATCAGCTTTTATGATTGTTTTATACTCGTTCATGTATTCTTATGGAAACCTCTGAAATATTTTTACTGTTATAGGCTCAACAGTAATGTTTACAGTCATAAAAATTGTAGACAAAATCTATTATGACTCAAAGTCTAGTAGTGTACTTAACTAATTTTTCGAAAAAATTTCAGTTAGTCCAGTTAGATAAAACAGAGACGATATGTGGGTTTATGGGATTTGGTGTGGTGGATGTGATGTTTGCTGGGATGTTACATCTTAAATATTTTTAAATTTTTAAATAACAAATATGAATTTTATAATCAAGTAATTGATAAAATGTATAAAATTGTGAGAAAGCCATTAATAAATTTGATCTGAACACTCCATACATACACATATGGCCATTAAAATAGGTACCACAT
The DNA here is from genome assembly GCA_949987645.1 of Tachina grossa. Lineage (NCBI taxonomy): Eukaryota > Metazoa > Arthropoda > Insecta > Diptera > Tachinidae > Tachina > Tachina grossa. The sequence goes on from OX465278.1 coordinate 54,452,076, forward strand.
TTATAATGATCAAATATGCATATTGTTCGAATTTGTGTGAAGAGAAAGACACAATATTTCAATTTGCAGCAAGCAATAAGAAAAGAAAAATTTTTAAATTTTTCATTTAAGTACGAGTATAAGAAAAGTTTTTTATTTATTTATTGGCAAGTAATTTTGTATCCGAAAATATTTTTTTATCTAAAAATGTTAACTTTTAGCTAACCTTTTATTTACTTTTATGCTTCCAGCAAGAGCATTTTATATATTTTTTTTACTCTTTTCACATAAATTCGAAAAAAGCATTTTTGATTATTGAAGAAGTCGCACCTATTTTAGTGAGCACATCTGCATATACTACATATTAGAACGTAGAAAATCCATATATAAAAAATTTTTTGTAATTGCGTAACGAAACTGTACAGCAAAATATGTATTTATAATCAGGTGTATATCAGATTCAGAGTGATGTTTATTTTCGCATACGACCGATCTAAATGAAAAAAATAAAAATCTTTAAGTATAATTATATGTATGTATGTATGTATATGTATGTAATTAAATATCATATGCAACAATGTGTACACATGTTAATAAAGGTATTTTTATAACACGTACTTAACTACATATCGAAGGCTTTTTTATGCAACCAGACACATATCTAAAATGTGCTAATTTAAACTTATTTAAATAAAATTTTGACAAATTTATGTAAATGCAATTTTCGATAAATTGCTAGATTAGATAAAGGTTATTATAAAACTGTGTTTCTCCATCGATATGTAGTTTTCAATAATGGTTATGTACGTTTATGTTCATAATTACTTTCTTGTATCTTACTAGACAATTTTGCCTGCTTTATAACGTCTTTGGTTGTCAATCCAGCTCCTTATTTGTTGTGGTGTCCTTTGACTTAGAGCTTCATATTGGTTAATAACGACTTGACACTCATTTAGAGTTGGAAGTTGTTTTAGAGCTGATAAATCTCCAAATATGCATGATATGGCCTCTTTTTCAGCATCGCTCCATCTACAACGTTTCGTTTTACCGAATGACGATCCTACGTGTAAAAATAATGTGTTAATTGATAAGAGCTGATCCTCATAACAATATACATTTATATAAGTAGCGTCTGGTTCAAAAAAATTAAAATTGATTTTCAATAACTTAAATAAATTTTTAAATATGTTTTGTGATAAATTACTATTTAATATACAAAATTGTCATAACGTTAAATTCAAAGTACAGGAAATAAACATATAGGTTTGTTTCTATTTCTTACATCATTAAAAGATGACTGACTGACTCACTTTTTGAATTTTTTTGTTTTTAATTCGAAAATATTAACCCTACGTCTATACCTGATATTTTTTATCATGACAAATGTCAAATTTCATGTAGAAAAAAGAACTAACATAAAAAAATTATTTTTCAATTCAAAGTTTGACTTATGTTATGACTTATGTTCGTTGCATTTTAAAAAAATACTAGTAATGGCTACATGCCGTAAAATTTTTATAGTATTTTTGTTCCAAAATAAATATGTGGTACATGTAGCCGAATAGAAGACATTTTCTGGGGCAGCGCATTTGTAAGGATGTTAATATATACATGTACATATGTTGCTAGTACACGGCATGTAGCAAATGTAGCATCGGTGATGACGTCAAAATTACGTCAGAACCACATGCGCATGTGGTTTTTTACATGCCGTGTACTGTAGGCTTTAGGCTTTATAAATTAATAAATATTTGCTCAATTTAATACCTACTCAATTTAAATAAAATGTTGTATGTACCCAGTATACCAAATGGTTTGAGAAAATTATTATATTATTGTAACTTATACAACTAAAGTAAGCATCAAGCTTCAAAAAGTATTACAAATATATTGAAAAAAGTTTTCAAAGCGGAACCCTTGCGATTATATTATATGTGCATTATTAATTTCCTTCGTTACATACCTACATATCGGTCTTTTGCTAAAAAAAACTCATAACTCAAAAAAACAAATTCGGCAGAAAACGAGATAAACGTTTTCAATTTACACACAACGTAATGGAGAAAGAAATTTTTTTTCGTTCAAATGCTGAGTAAACAACATATTTACATAAATTTTTTACATAAGATGAAAAACGATTTGGGGATTTATTCTCTATCATTAACTCGAAAAATCCAATTTTCGACTTATGAGGTTCTTTGAGTAAAAGAGCGATATGTTTGTATGTGCAGTATTAAGTGAGTACAAAACGCTTATCTTGAATAACTTTTTTTGAACAGAATGTCTTCTTCTTTTGAAAAAGTATGTACATACATATGCACATATATAGTATGTATGTATTTACAAAAAGCTCGCATTTAAAAAAATAAGTTTAAATAAATTCAGTAAAGTGCGACTATGACTCGCGCACATAGGGTTCCGTACGAACACTAGATATGTAATTTAATACAAACTTCATCCTATATAATATATAGTTTTGGCATTTTTTTCGTTTTTGGGGTCTTTTCGGTTTTTTTGTTTTGTCATTTTTTGCGTTTTTTCGGTTTTGGCGATTTTTTTAAACTTTGGCTCTTTTTTAGTTAGACACTTTATTTCTTGTTTTGGCGATTTTGTCGGTTTTTTTGGCGTTTTTTCATTTTGGCGTTTTTTTTTATTTTTGGCGATTTTTTTTTAATTTTGCGATTTTTTGTTTATTTAATTTTTTTTTTAGTTTTGGCGACATTTTCGCGTTTTGGCGATTTTTTTAAATTTTTTGCGTTTTTTTCATTTTGGCGTTTTTTTTATTTTGGCGATTTTTTCGAATTTGGCGATTTATTTTAGTGTTAGATTTTTTTTTTAATTTTGGCGATTTTTTTCGTTTTGGCGATTTTTTTTAATTTTTGGCGATTTTTTTTTTGGTTTGGCGATTTTATAATTTTTGGTTTTTTTAGTTTTACCGTTTTTGAAAATTTCAAGTGTTTGCCTCTTACGGTTTCCAAGATATAGCAAATTGTCAAAATTACATAGTCAAAATTGCATTAACTGATGGACCACCCTTTAATTTAAATTTTTTTTTTAAATTTTAGTGTTAATTGTTGTAGTCTGTATAAAAATACACTAATTTTACAAATTTCAAGTTTCAATATACATATGTATGTTCATACAATTGTATGTATATTACATGGGATTTTAACATATTTCATTGCTCGTTTTGGAACACCCTTTAATTTTTAATTCTCATGTATTTGTTGTTGTAGCGGCCAAGGATCTACATACTGTAACTAAATTTCAGGTCCGTAGCTCATACGGTTCCTGAGAAAATACCGTGTGACGGACAGACGGACAGCGTAGCGAAAACAATAGGGTTCCTTTTCACCTTTGGTGTACGGAACCCTAAAAAGTGGGTGGTTTGATTTGGAAAAGTTCTTATATGAAAGTAAAAACGTGGAAAACATGCCAAGAGTCATGTTTTCTTTTTGTACAAAAATGTTGCTTATATAGCGAAATCTAGGTTTTTTATATATGTAAATATTTACATATGTGCCCTTAATTATGAAAGTGGTCTAAGTCATATATTTCTCTGGTCGAGATATTTAATAGATTACATTTGAACAAATAAAAAAGTATTTTTATATTATGCAGCATTTTAATTTAGAGTTGTATTAGTCTCGTCTTATTTAAATTTATTTAATATTTTTGATTATTTGAAGTTTTTTAAAGATTTATTTGATATTTCGAAGCAAAAATGCACTGAGACCAATTTCATAATTATGGGTACATACATATGTATGTACATATATGTATAATTATTATGTACATTAGAGAGACTTACGGAAAAAAAGTATTTGTTACATCTCTCAAATCAAATATCGGTCTTTTTAATGAAGACTCACAAAATATTTTATGGGTCTTAGCGGTGACCGTTCATGAGCTGGACCGTGTCTAAAAAAGGTATATTTTTGTAGGTTTTTGCAATTTTCGTATTTTGTCCCAACACAACATTAAAAAAGTATGTACATCATCTAAAAGATTTTTTCGAGTCTCTTCCAATGGTATATTAAACTGCCATTTGTACCATCAGCAAAGCGTTATTCCATAAATACTAGGATGTTTTAAGAATTTTCTTAGCAGGTGCTATTTATATATATTAAAATAAATTCTATTATTTCTTAAGTATTATTAGATTTGAGTCTTTGTTCATTTATTTCTGCTGCTAGTTCTTTCGCGAACTTTTGCGAAAACTATATATTAACAGAAATAAGTTAACAATGACTCAAATCAAACAATACTTAAAAAATCATAGAATTTATTTTAACATAGGTAAGTAGCACCTGCTATGAAAATACTAAGAAAATCGTATTTATGGAAATCGCATTGCTGATGGTACGAATGATAAAGTTGAATACACTATTAGAACCGACCTGGGGGTCTACTCAGTAATTCGAAACGAAAGAAAATACTTTCGAATTTGTATTTTAATTGCCTGCAAATTCGAAAGCACTTTCTTTCGTTTCGAATTACAGAGTAGACCCCCTGGAAAGCATTTCAGACGATGCGCCATCAACGCGAGTCACTTTAATGTACATATGATATGGCATTGCTTTCTGAAAATATCCACTTCTAAGTTTCTTACGTACATATGTACATACATACATACATATGTACGTAAGAAATCAAGTGGATATTTCTTATAAAAAACATTGTTCGTAAGTTATTTTGTCTTAAGGGAGTGCCAGACATTTCAATATTCAACTTCAATATGTGTGGTTGTGTGCGTTTGTTTACCAAAAATAGTCACACATATGTACACTATTGGTGTGAATATTTTTTATAAAAAAAACGCACACAACCACACATATTGAAGTCGAATATTGATGTGTCTAGCACCCGCTTTACATACATATGTACATATGTAAAAAAAAATCCCTGATAAAGTTTAGTTATTATCGTAGGAGAAATGAAACTGGTGCAATGCCTATGATCTATCTAGTCACTATATTTTGGGAATATTGACATCACGAGCTTGAGGTCAGTTAAATTTCCCTCGTGACTTTCCAAAACACTTTTTAGAAATTGTGGCTGGGAATAAAGTAATCTTTGCTGCAACCAATGACGATTAATATCAAGTCTACGCATCTCTATATTAATTTTTTTTCATATGAGTTTATTGGACATTCTTACGGAAGTATGTTGTCGTTCTAGAGATGCATAGACCTTATAGGTATTAAATGTCCTTGGTTGTGAGCATTAATTTCTAAAATACATACATATGTACATAGTTCTACTATATATGCATATGAAATTATCTACAATTGTACATAAAAATATTTCACTTACCACTTTTAGCAATAAGGAGAGCTTCATATTTTCCACCACTAGATTTTGCAATGCAAATCTTCCCCAAGATTTTCTGAACATGCTTGGATTGTAATACGCCAAATTGGTCGTTACTAAATTTTACAAGAGAGAACATTTGTAAAAGCCAAAATATTCCAAGTAGCTTAGATTTTCTAGAAAATTTAAAATTAAGAAAAATTAATAGAACATTCAAATTTAAGAGAAAATGTTTAATAAAAAAAATTCACAGCGACCGATAATACCAGAGGCATTGGGCTCCAAAATTTTTAAAGATAAGCGTTATTGTGCATCGATTTCAAACAAACTTTCTCCGAATGAAAAATTTTGCCTCTCACGAAGGGAGGTTGTGCAGAAAGTTTTCAGTGTAATAATTTACAATTGGAGCAGATGCTGGAAATACGATGCACAATCGGCCTTCTCTATGAATATTTCAGAAGCCAATACGTCGGCAAATATAAGAAGCCACCAATTGTTTTAATTAAACTTTTTCTCTTATTTTCTAGCACTCGATTTTTCCATTTGTAGCCACTGTACTTACCATACTTTCGAATTTGTGTATTTGCTCCAAATGGAAAACAATGTGCACATATTAAACATGCTTACATACCTTCAAGCTCTTCGAATTGATTGGTTTCTTTTAAATATTCCTTTAAATATCTTTACATAAAGCTTTACCAAAAATGTACTGTACTATGTGTACGTCTTAATGCATACTCGACAAATTTTCAAATGAAAGTGAAATGATGCAACTAAGGCACATTTAGTAAAATTAATCTTGAACGCTGCTTAAAAAAAACGTGAATCGTTATATTTCAGAAAAATATGTTTTATGATTTGTATACATGTATACATATTAACATACATATGTATACACATATGCAACGTTGCCAGAATGATTTTTTTGATATTATTGATAATTTATGTGCCGGACTTGATGGGCTGCATGAAAAATCTCCCGAAACAAAAATGACCCAAAAAGTTTATCAAATACTCCCAACTGAAAAACTACCACAAATTATGAAATGTATTCATAAAATAAAAAATTAAATAAAGCACAAAATCTATGTAAAAGCAATCAAAATAAATGAAAAAATTTCAATTTATTAAGTTGCGGGAAGTCTTTAGTGATAGGCGCGTGTCCGGAAAAACTATGATGGAAAAAATTTTTGAGCTCTGAAAAATATCTTTAGTAAAAATTAAAACAATTTATTTCACTTTTTTTAATCACTTTAAAAAGAAAATTAAAAAAAATTCTAAAATTTGTGATCCATAACTTCCAAAATATGCGTTTTCGGAGATTTTTTTAATGAACAAGTTCATTCATTCTTAGAACATAACTTTATATCACTTATCATACCTTTTTTCTGAAAGATGTTCTATGATAATAATTTTGTGTAATGTAATTTTGCTCCAGATTTTTTGTTATGTCGAAAAATGCCTTTGCTGAGTAGACATTTTTATACTTAAAGACTTTTTGAAAATTTTTTTAATTCAGCCTTATTCTCAACAGCATCTGCACGATAGTTCATTCCCTTTTCATTGTTTTTCCCATTTTAAGAAGTAATTTGCAAGCTTTATTCAAGCTTTATTTATTTTCAGGAAAAAATTAAGTCCATGGGAATTATTTCGCGGAGAATAATTGAAATTTGGCTGATTATAAGATTTATCCTATTTCATAAATACTTTTGGTCTTTTTGTATAAATAAAAAAAAATTAAAAATGAGAATATAACCATTTTGGGCGATATTTCATAAATTTGTTGAACTTTTTTCATTCAGCCGGTTTAATGATTTTTTTCTCAAATGATGTTTCTGTTTATTTTTAGAAACACTTTCATTTTTTTACTTGTGTAGTTACGTTTTGAAATAGGTTGCAATTCAAATACTAAATTAAGTTTCTATTACTATTATTTTTAACAACAAAAGTGAAATAAAATAATTTTTTATTTATAAAAATTTCTATTCCTGTATTCATTTTAATTGTGTTTTTAAATTTCTATCTGTTATATAAAATACATTTTAATTAATAATAATTATTATAACTTTGTTTGAATTGAAAATATGTGATGATTTCTTTTCTGTACACACCTTTTGGCAACGCTGTACATATGTAAATTATTTAGTCCGGCAAGCCTGCTAGGTAGAAATTACTCTGCGAGCAGGGTTGCCATTTTTATTTGAAAAAAAAGAATGCCAACTTCAGAAAAACAGGACATTTTACTAAAAAAGTGGATCGGTATTTTTTTAAATAAATATATAAAAAAAACACCAATAAATATGTTGACGACTATAATCTTCTTTCTTTAAAAATAAAAATTGAGTACAAAATACAAAAGAACAACATATAGGTAGTATAAATAAAAAATTTTTGCTCTTTCTGAATGAAATTTCTTAGCTGGTGGTTGAGCATGCCTATATGCATTTGATTGGGGCTTTACCAAATCGTCAGTACAATATTTTTATCAAGGCAATACGTTTGGCATACATACGTATGGTGTATTTCTCTGTTTTCTGGGTACTACCATAGGCTCATAGTTCTCACATTTGACGAGTAGTTATTATTTAAGAATAGGATTAATTATCCTACACAATCGTACGATTATAACCCTGGTATGGTAGAGTTTATGAAAATTTTCGAAAGACATCAAAAATTCTTTAGACCAGGTTTGTATTTTTTCCAAAAGTTGTACTATTGTTCAGGATTATGAGTCCTACGCTTTAGGAGTTCTTATGAGCTAATAATATGGATTGATCATTCAGAGGTTTATAGATATTTGAATTATGTACATATGTATGTGCAACTAATAGTGATTTTATGAAGCATTATATTATTATTATATGCAGTAAACTAAAATAAACTGCAAGGTTATTATGTAACCCGAATCAAACAAAAATGTTTTCGAATTGTAATGTTAATAACATACAAAATTCGACCAGTTATTTTTTCGAATAGAATTAAACAATAACCCCCTTTTTCTTTTTTTCATTTGTGTAAATTTTAATATTAAATAATGAAGAAAGCAGTCAGCATTTGAAGATTACTACAATACAATTTTTAATATATATTAATAGATAATGTTAATATATTGCTATCTAGACGAGATATTTAAACACATAATGCGTTTCCTTATTGCAGTTTTTTTAAGGGAATGGCAATACTGCTGCAGAACACTGGATTGTACATACATACATACATACACAAGGCATATTATAATTAGTGATGAGATCGTGAGTCACTTTTTAGACACTATCAAGCGAGCTCACGGAAAAAGGATTATTTTTTGTATAGTAGCCTTTGGGCTTTAATGGTCTTTACATTCTGTTGCTGTTCTGTGCTGCGCCGTTCTGCTTCTAAGTTTGAGTACTTACTTCTTCTGCAGTAACTTATCAGCTGTTTTTCTGTCCAGAATGGTCACAGTTTTCCACTTAAGTGAGAGTTTTGCATAGGCCATTGTTAAGTTTCAATATAATTTCATATTTTTCCTTTACAAATTAAATTTTTTAAATTATAAAAGCACAATCACAATATATTTCAAAATATATTTTTTATTTATGCTGTCACTTACAATTACTTATTAGTAGAAACTTATTATGCGTTTTATCTTGTCCAAAGAATTCTTTCTGTCGAACTTGGACTGGCTTCTTTTAATATTTTATTTTTGATCCATTTTCACTTTGTAACAAAAAATATTACAAAACAACACAAATTTTACGAAATGATCACGTAAAAAAATCTACTCACGCATTCGAAGTAGCCCCCATCAATAATTATAATGTTCCTTGCAAACACAGTTGCCAAATTTATGCATGCTTTACTCATTTACGCAATATATACATACATATGTACACATGTATATCGGTGTATATATATGTATGTATGTATAAATAAATAAGGCCTACGCACATGCGTGCATATGTATGTATGTAGATACATCACAATTTTTGTTCTTTGTAGAACACACGAGACTAATTCATCTGGCATAAAAATGTATACTTATGTATACATACAGATTTGTGTGTATTAGTGTTTTTTTTTTGTATTATTTTAACCCAGTTAGTTGGCCACGTCTTTAAGACATCTTTGACGACGGGTACAAGACAATGGTAAGTCGTAGAAGACATATTAAAGACAACTCCATACAAATCGTTGACGAAATTTTCATACAAATGGCGGCGAGGTCACACAAGACCAGATGAGCGACATTGTCGCTCAGATTGTCCTCAACAAGGCTTTATTGAAGACAAAACGTGTGACACTGTCGCTCAGATTGTCATCAACAAGGCTTTATTGAAGACATAACGAGGGACATTGTCGCTCATATTGTCGTCAACAATGCTTTATTGAAGACACAACGAGGGACATTGTCGCTCAGATTGTCATCGACAAGGCTTTATTGAAGACAAAACGTATGACACTGTCGCTCAGATGGTCCCCAACAAAGTTTTATTGAAGAGAAAACGTGTGACATTGTCGTTCAGATAGTCACGAACGCCGATTTCTTTTAAATTGTCGATTAGAAAACTTAATCTACAGACGACATGTCGTACATGAAACGTCGAAGACAATGTCGTCTAGGACGATTTGGACAACTGGGAACATTTACTGTTTTTTATTTTGTGTGTATTGTTTTTGTGTTGAAAAATTGTGTCAACCAGTGTGCACACTTCTACCGATATTCGGTATTCTATCGAATATGTTTGTGAATTTAACAATCCACCAATTCTACCGAACAAGGGCTGAAATCTAACGAATATTGTTATGTAGTAATTTAAGTCTATATATGTATATGTAAAATATCTATTTTGCCACATAGCAGTGCGGCCACAGAGCGGTCATTTTCTCTCATGAAAATCATTAAAACAGAATAAAGAAATCGGTTAAAACCTGAAACTATAAGTAACTTAATATTTGGCAAAGAATTGTGCCTTGGGTATGAAATATTTATTCCTGAAAATGATTTAATAATTTTTACACAAAAGTTTAAATTCATAAATGGATCTTACATATAATCTTTGTAGTTACAAATGTTTGTCAAATAAAAGTTATTTCAGTAGCTTTATAAAATATATGTACCTATGTTAAAAACGGAATTTCTGTTATATATAATTATTTATATATTATTTTATATATGCATAGCATATCTATATAAAGGGTAAGGGCAAATAACTGGGGATGACACTTTTTTATTGGAAATTCATTGTTTACGGCAGTTTAATTTCCAATCACATGTGAAGTTTTAAATGCGCTTTTTGAACCTGTTTAGTTTGATACTCCTTACACTTACCCTTTACATATAAGTACATATATTTTGTTATTTCTAATGTTTCTCTGAATAAAAAAAAATTCTACCAAATTTCATTCAAATCTACCAATTTTTTTTGTCGATTCTACCGAATTTAAAAAAAATTAAGTGTGCACACCAGGGAAGGCATTGAGAATTTTAAAATCGTACCAACAACTTTCAAAAATTGTACTTTTTTTACCTTAATTGTACTAGAAGATTTTTTTAGTTCATATTACATATTTTTATTTGTAATAATCAACTTTGTTCTAACTACCGAATCGTTTTCAAAAATTTTCTTGTAAGTTGGGATGTTAAAGCATATGGTTACACCTGTTTAAGTTGAAATTTAAAATATAGAAGTTAATAGCATTTGCTCTAGCATCCGAAGTTAAAAAAAATTATTTGGAAAAGAACAAGTTCATATTTTTTGATTTTATTGCTTCGTTTTGCTTTCACAAGACGGGTTTCAAGTGAGAATAATATGAGTTGTATGGTTCAAAAGTGAAACTGGAGAGATTCCTTAAATGTACTTAATTAGTCATTGGTGTACTATTGTACTTTCCGAGTTTGAATATTACCGAAAAAGGTACAATTGTACCAACTTTGCCATACCTGGTGCACACTGGTGTCAACCACAAAACCACTCTCTTTGCTTCTCTCACCAACAAACTAGCATGTTATGCCAGCAAAATTGTTCTCGTGTGCGAAAGGGCATTCGTCGCAGAATTAAATATGTATGTAGAAAAAAAATATGCATATTTACAATAAAAGAACTTTAGTCAAGCAGCTTAAAATATATACATACATACATACATACATATGTATATAAGAAGTTGTCTACATACATATATGTACATATGTATGATAAAAATTTAATAAAATAAATTGGCTGCGACCCATACATATTTCCCGACTTATCGGTCTTCAAAGTTTTGAATGAAAATACAGTTTAGTGAAGGTACTCAACAAAATATCAAGATACATATGTATATTTTTAATACATATTCACCTATTTCCTTTTTTTTTCGAAAAATATTTTACCTATTCTTTTCGCGACATTTAATGTTTTATGTTACAAAACTTTTAAGAAAATAAATGAATACGTACATATGTGTGTATGTATATATGATATATGCACATACATACATACATACATACATATATTCACATGTACATAACTATGTATGTATATATTTACTTACCTTGCGGCTACACGTTCAATAAATTGTTTTCAATTTTGTCACACGTATGGATTGTCAAAATTTGCTAAAATTGAAGTTGTGACGTAGGCTGCAAGCAATTTGATTACCAATTTTATGTTCAATAAATTGTTTTCAATTTTGTCACACGTATGGATTGTCAAAATTTGCTAAAATTGAAGTTGTGACGTAGGCTGCAAGCAATTTGATTACCAATTTTATGTTCAAAATGCCGTCGTCGAGGAAACAATTAAAAATTTTTGACTACATATTTTATTTCATCAAATAAAATTACTTCTGTCTTAAATTTATTACAAACACAAAAATTATTTTAAAACATTTGTTAAATTAAAAGAAAAAATGAATGAAGCGTTGACAGAAAAAATTGAAGTCCACCTGGTATTCAATTCTCAAATGTATAATTGTTGTAGTAAAAAAGTGTGAATGTATTGAACTTTGAAACAAAAATTAAAGAAAAACTTGAACGTGTACCTCCAAGTTAACTATAATATTGATTGACTACAATTTGGTTGTAAAATAAGTAGTTAGTAGTCAATTTAAAAGTCATGCAGAGACGGACAATTGACTACCGCCTATGACATGCCTATGTTAAAATAGTGACAAGGAAGAAAATCAATTAATCAACTAGATGTGGTTATTAAAAAACTAGTTTGAAGTTACTTACAAATGGGTTTGAGTTCCTATAGGGTATTATATAACTTGGCATATAGTATATAGCATACATACATATGTACATATGTACTAATATGTAAGTATGTATGTAGATACATAAGCACATACATATGTATGTACATACAATTGCACATAAAAAATACAAACAATATTATGGGTTTACAAAACAAATTTTGTATGAAAATTTACGGCCTGGTCCACGATGTCGACATGAAATTATCTGTCGCTTTATTATATTGAAAACAAAAACAAATTTTCTTATTTTGTTTTTGTTTTCAATATAAGTAAGCGATAGATAGTTTCTTGTCGACATCGTGGGCCAAGCCGTTAATCTATAAACCTTACCAAATTACTTTTTATGAAGAAGGCCATTTCGTCATAATGCAATAAATAAGTAAGTACGCATTTATGCATGTACTTATGTACATATCGATGGCTTAATATAAAAAAGGCCTAAATCGAATTTTCGATATTTTACAGGAGAAGCAAAAAACTGAAGAAAAAATAAAATATTTACATGCAGAAATAGGTTTTTAAGTTGCCATAAGTCCTTGATTTGGAACTGTAACGTACTAAGATCTTCAAGGAGGATGCAATTATACGTTGTCACCCAGAAAACATTAAAAACACGATTTCGAAAAAATTGAGTTAGGCCCTATTTGTATTAAGCCGTCGATATGTAGAAACACTACAGCAGAAAACTGCAATATTTATACTACAGAGTATTACCCCTTTTAGATACGAAAAGTTTACTTTGCAAAGTCTTAATTCAGGTGTGAGAAAGACAGAGGGTGGAATATCTCTTCGTGTCTTCCTCCCAGCTGAGTTAAGACCTTGGAAAGTAAACTAAAAGGGGTGTATGATCCATGATACAATTATAACAGGTACATGCAAAAGCCCAGCCTGTTATTGTATACAACACAAATAGTTGTCAAACTTTGTTTACAAGCTACAAAAATGTTATCGTATTTGTTTTACCAATGAAATTACACATGGCTGTTGACGAAAATTATACTACACATGTTTTTTGTGGGTTAAAATGAAAACAAAAATAAATAAAAATAGAACATATAGTAGAATTACACACAGATTATACATGAATGTAATTACATGACCTACACATGAGATTAATTGCACACTCTGTGTAATTACACACCTATTGGCAACACTGAATGACTATAATCATTCATGAATACCGCGTCTGCAGTTGTACTTTAGTTACCCTGAAATTTTTATTTTTAAAAACAAAAGGCATCTGTATCTGACAATTCTGCGCAAGGCGCATTTATTAGGTAGCAGCACTACAGCAGGTGATTAATGTCATTATACCAATCTAAATGTCAAATTTGGATTGTGTAGGTATAACCATAAAAGCATGCTTTTATTTGGGTATACATAACCACCTTTCGAATATTCAGTTTTGTATGGTGCTTGACATTTCCTATAAGAAACATGCAATCTGACGATGCTACCCTGTTTTGAAAAGTAAGAAGGTAATTTATACCAACAAAGTTGCTGTTGTAATATTTGTTGTAGCATCGCGGGTACCTGATTGATGTGCCTTGATTATGCGTTTGTTTATACCAACAAAATGCATGTGTTTTTTGGTGTTGTAATTTTGTTGTAGTCGTGCATGTACCTAGTATAATTTTACCATGACGTAGTGTTAGTACATACCCATCTAGCATTTGGAAGATACATACATATGTATGTATGTACTTACACATCGCTCATTTACTCAAACAACGCCACAACTCAAAAAATGGAAATTTAGAGTTAATGATGTAAAATTAGTCCTCGTATCGTTCTTCATACATATATTATAAAAATTTCATTGGAAAATATTATTTACTCATCTCTTGAAAGCAAAATGAAATTTACTTTTTTAATTAATTTGTAGGCAAATTGCAAAATTTAACTCCTTTCCTCGCAAACTAGTTTTTTAGAGTTATGGCGATGTTTGAGTAAATGAACGATATATACATTCAGTGATGCCAACTTTTTCAGAGCAAAAAGCACTGTTCTTTAAATATGCACTGAAGAGCACTAAATGCAATGTGCATGTTTGTATGTTCATGCTTAAGTGGGGTTTACATTCGAACTTGAAAGTCAAAAATGTTTGATACTCAGACCGTTATTCAAAAAAAAAAGTTGGACACATGATGGAGTTTATGAAAATTTTCAAAAGACATGGTTGTATTTTTTCGTCGTGCGATTGTGTAGGATAGTGAGTACCAGCCTTGACAAAAATTTTGTATAATGAATTATTTTAGAGTTTCCTTTTCTTCTCATTTTCTGTTCTAATCATACTTCTCGTACGATTTTGTTTTAACATAGCATCTCACATATATAAATTCTTTGAAAAATAATTTTACGCGAACATATTGTGTAGTTTATGCTACAAAAATTGCTCTTGAATGACACTTTTTTACACTCTATCAGTTAAAAAACAATATGGCCCATGATTGTCACTCAACCGCAAATATTTTTGCTATTGACTATTGACTGATGAAATTTGTGTTCTCACTATGGATCAAGCCAAAATTTAAGCAAAATGCCCCTTATCTTCTGTATTGCGTGCTCTACTTTATATTTATAGGATATATGTACATACATACATATATTTCAATTCACATTTCATTTGAGTTGCAAAAGAGGAAAAATTCGTATTTGAAATATTTTATGAAGCTTCAAGACCATAAGAAAATAATATTTAGTGGAGTTGCAAAATGCACTAAAAGCACTAAAACCAAAAGTGAAAAAGCACTAATTCAGTGCCGTTAAAAAACACCAATTTGAACAAATTGTGCACTGTTATAATTTAAAAATCACTAAATCTAGTGCGAAAGGTACTAAATTGGTATCGCTGTTTACATTAGAGCACCATAATTTCCAAAGGTAATTATTTTATTCGCTCCACTGGAAATTCTTGATAAACTGGCCATACAAAATTACATGTGTGTAAAAATTGTACTGATAGCGGCCATGCGCAATGCACTTTTCACAAAACAAATTTCCTATTTTCACTTTAAACACCAAACATTTATATGCTGCATTTTTCGTAAAAATTTCTTATGACCATTTTTTTTAGAATAACAAGCTCAACATCTTTCCTGTACATAATTTTGCCTTAAGGGAATGTAACTAAATTGTTTGGAAAGGTTTCGGTTTAACGGCTTTCGCTAACAATTGGATAGCAATAATTAAATCCGTTTTCATTATTTTATAAGGTAAAATCTGTATATTATGTAGCACAATTGCATTTGGGCCAAATATGTGTCATTTAATAACAATGCATCAGATACCAGTTTATTATAAGCTTTGTTATGTATTTGGAAATTGTCATGCAGCTCGTGATCTATTGAATATTTCTCAACAAAACTAAACAAATATAGGAGATAGAGATAATTATTTTTTTATATACAAAATCCGCGTCCATACTTGCATATATTATGTAAATTCACTATATCGTCGGTTGGTTTCTGGTTTGCGGCACAGTATATTCCAAACACATTATGTCTGCAGCAAACCAGAAACTAACCGACGATATGTTATTAAAGTATTATTTTTAATTACTTTATTAACATATACATATGAGGTACAATGAAAATAAAGATTCAGCTTGGAAAGTGTTAACACGGCATTTTGGAAATCACATATAAATCTTGTTTTCAGATTTTGTAGAAAATAATTTATAATATCATTATGATGAATTAAGTATGATTTATAAAAGCTAAATAATCAGATATGTTTCAGAAAAGTAAATTCAATTGAATTTTGAAATATTGACTTTGTGTGTTATTTTTTCAATGAACATAATTTTTCGGTGCAATGTCTGTATAGTTTTTAGAATGTTTATTAATTTCAAATGGAAATAGTAACCGCATACTATTAATTATGTAGAAAATTAAAAACTAAAGTTTCATTTGCTTCTAATGTTTTCGTACACGCCTGAATGTGATAATGCTTTCGTTATCATATCGACCTTTCGTTTACTCAAAAATATATTTTGTGATATTTCTTTGAAATTTTCACAAGTTTTTGTTTGAGCTTCACCTACATAGAACTATTTTTCATTAAAATTTTCTTAAGGAAGTACTATTATCTATTATCACAACTATTATTATGATTGAATTATTGTTATTTTAACAAAAAATCTAAAATTTAGTGCTTTTTCAGTTTTTTCTCTCAGTTTAGCGCTTTTTGAAATTAAAAAGTTGACAACTCCGGTAGCTGAGTACAGAGCTAACAAATAAAACTAGAACGCCGGCCACAATTGCAAGGGAAATTACAGAAAGATCTGGCAATAATTTTTTGCATTTACACAGACCACATTTTGACGGCCAGCCGCATTACTATACATAATTTATATCAGAGCCGTCATAGTACACAATTTATGATAAAAATCATTTTTTGTCAAAGTTATCCAAAATTATGAGGAAATATCGGGTTTCATTTGACTATAAGGATAGAAGATCCGTAAATCCATATCAAAAAGTCCAAATTTTTTAGGGCATCAAATCATCCTCTCTACATATATATATATATATATATATATATATATATATATATATATATATATATGTGACTTTCTCCGAGAAAAGGGTCCTAGTGTGTAAAAAAATTTAACCATTCCAAATCGCATCTCCCAACTGATGAACGTGTGTTCAAAGTGATAATGCGTTATGAAACTTTAAATGCGTTTTTCTCAAAACTTCATTTTCACACACTAGGTCCTTTTTCTCGGAGAAGGTCACATGTATGTATTTACAAAAATCAAGGTGCGTTGTAGGTTGAAAGAAGCGTAAAGGGGCTAGGTCACCTACATTATTTTGTACTTTTGTTTTTGTTTGCTTTTAAATGTTTTAATTATACATATCTTTATTTTCTATAATAAAAAACAATTA
Organism: Tachina grossa; assembly: GCA_949987645.1. Taxonomy (NCBI): domain Eukaryota; kingdom Metazoa; phylum Arthropoda; class Insecta; order Diptera; family Tachinidae; genus Tachina; species Tachina grossa. The sequence goes on from OX465278.1 coordinate 54,469,475, forward strand.
AAACAATGTGAAAATCATGTTTTTTTAATAAAATTATGCAGGTTTGACTAGTTTACTATGATGGTTATATACATCAAGTGTGATCAGTCAGACGTGACTACCACATGCACATATTAAGCAGGTCAGCTATAATTGTTCCATAGTAGACATTTTTAATTAGTTAGACAAAGATGAAAAATCATACGTTTACAAAAGTTTACATCACTTTTTCCACATTGCTCTCAACAAACTGATAGAAACTTAGATAGATAAACCCATCAGCACTGTCGGTAAAATAACCGGTCAATGTACAAAAGCTTATTTAGATGTGACAGGCAATAATAAATTAAGAAGCTTGTCTTATTTATCCAAAATACAGTTCCAAAGTTTTTATTCTGATATCGTGATATCTTCTGAAGCTGAAGTGAAATTTTAACGGCCGTATAAAAAAAAAATAATTTTTTTATACGCTTTAGTCAAAATTTATATTACAATTTTGTTTTAACGTACACTTCAAACCCAAATAATATTCATTTTATTCATTTCATTTCATTTATTCTTTAAATATAAATACGTCATGATTTTTAAATGTATTCACGTCGCATGTATTATACTAAACCAATAATAAATGCTGCCGTACTACAAGCGAAGCACGATGGATGTATTGGTGTACGTGTATATCAGTGTTAACAAGCGATGTCGCCAAGACAGCTTGTTTGTAACAAACACTGAAAAGAAGTACTGTTGATGTTTATGCTTGTTATTTTTCATATTGTACGTTTGAGTATGTGTGTAGTATGTAGATGGTAAGCTATTATGTGATTAACCGCATGCAACTAATGTTAATGCATGTGTGTGCCCTTGCGTGTGCGCAGAAAAATAAAAGATCATACACACATACATGCATGACGTTTGTACACGCGCTCATGCGTAGAAAGAAGCAAGTATCACAAATTCTTCCGTCACGAAGTGTTTTCTTCTTTACTCTTATACCTACAATACTCAAACAAATTTCTTGCAAACAGTGTTGTTAACGTTTGTTTCATAAGATTTCGCTGTAGTAAAGCATTTGAAAAATCCCTCATGTCTTGAAAGATCTTATAAGATGCCTTATGCAGGACACTATTGTCTATCAGTCAGAAGTCGCTAGTTCAACACTTTTATCCTCTCAATGAGATTTTTATTCCCCTCGGAGAGGATTGCATGAATCATGAATTTCCCGTGAAATTTTTTCCCCCTGTCAGTTATTGAAAATCAACAGATTTAAGTTTAATAATATATAAGGATTAAAGTGAATGTGTATTTTTAAATACTCTAGCTGCAGTGGAAAAAATTCTTTAGCATACCAGCACCATAAAATTTACTGAGTGTGAACTAAATAAATTCACAATACATGAAAAAAGGTGTAATTATTGTTACTAGTCGCGAACTTTATTCACTAATATTGTCCTAAAAAAATATCTGAAAATGGATAAATTGGCAACAGTGATAAATGTTTGTGTTGCTATAACTATTGTGATTGCGTTAGTCAAAAATTTATTTCTTGCTTAAATTTACAAGAATTTTTTGAATGGTTTTTGTCTAGACTAATAACTTGAAAACTGCGCAGAAGCCAAAACAAAGGACTCTCAGTTGTGAAAGGTACATCCAACATGTTGAAAAAGTATTTTGTTGTGTTTTTGTTGGAGCAGAAAGTTGTGTTTTGAAATAATTAAAAAGTACGAATGGTAAAACCAGCTGCAGAATGTAATATTATAAATTTTCTTCATAGTATGATGCTTAAGGCTGCAACAAAAAGTTGTCGGTATGAGTGCACGATGGTCGGATATGTATGGATAAAGGAAAATAGCGTAACAGATGAACAAAAAACCTCAATACAGGTTATTAAATGAATCAGTCTTGAAGTTGAAATCGGTGCGTTAAGGACGAACAACTTAGCTTAAAAACGGTTAAACAAATTTGTAACGGTAACGTTGAAAATATTTTTAAATATACATACATATGTACATATGTATGTATGTATGTGGTTCATACGTACATACATACACACATATTTTTTTCAAGTGCGAGTGTTAAAAAATGTTTAAAGTATGAAATTAGATGCCAAGCATTTTAGCATAAATTTTAATGAAACATTTTAGGGAATTTAAAAAAGCACAATACATACATAAAAAAATCATATGCGAATGCAACCATTTCAATGTGTTTTAATATTGAAAGGTGAGCACTTGAAATCGCTGTTACTGTTGAACTGCTGCGGATATTTTTACTTTGTAAGTACCTACATATGTATTTGTCCATTAGTTGTTGTCGATGGATAATGAAAAAGTAAAAAATTTGAACCGTGATAGAAAATTCATCACGATGCTGCATAATACAGGGTTATCCATTTAGTGGTTTCAACACCGCCGGTGTCATTTGAACTGTCATTTATTTAGTGACAGGTTTGCCATTTACAAATATTGAGTGCTCAACAACTCAAAAAAAAAAAAAAAAAAAAAAAAAAAAAAAAAAAACTAAAACTTAATATAAAATTATACTTTAAAGAAATTTGAAAAGTCTGGAAGCGTTACAGATACACATTGCGCCTGTGCATTAGCGCAATGTGGTCACTACCAAAAATACCACTTCTGTTAGTGAAAGTATGGCGACTTTTTTTGCCCTGCATATGTGTTGTTAACAAGACGGCGCCACGAGCCACACAACAAGACCAACTTTTGCTTTATTGCATAGGAAGTTTCACGTTTTAGCCAAGAAAAACTTGGAGTTTGACGCGGTCAGACATTTTTTGGGGCGGTCATTTAAATAACATTATATTTCATCCGTAATGGCAAGGTACAAGCTTTATGTATATTCTACTATTGAAACTAAAAAAAGGGATAAACGGTTATATTTATATTTATTTTAGAAGTTATATGTAAAAATATGAAACAAACCGGTTGATAAGATACACGTGTAGCTTAAGGCCGTGATACACTAATCAATAAAACAATCATCCTTATTCCAATTGTCGAGACCACTTGATATGATCTGATTAGTCGAACAAATACTTTAGAAGATACAACTTTATAATAAAAATTTTTACGATTGTCAATGGGGAGATAAACAAACAGCAAGTTTATCGCAAACACAAGTCTTTTCTCACTAACATATATTTGGTTTATAAACTATAACGTTTAAAAATTGGTTTTTAACAAAAAAACTTTTGGCTATTGCATTTTGAAGAAAACAAAGAAAATCAGAAAGCTCCTTTTTGTCACCACAAGCAAGTAAAACAGTTTTCGTTCGTTATTTTTAAGAACGTAAACATTTATTCATTTTTCAAAAACAGGCTGAAGGATGTGAATTATTTGAGTTGGATATTCCATCTGTGAGTAATATTTTGCTTTACACTTGTTTGAAGCATCCTTTAACGTAGTTTGTTCCTTCAGTTGATTGGTATTGTTTGTTATAAATAGTCATGGTTGAGTTAAGCACTCTAGCTTGAACTAAATTTGTTTTACCATCTTTGTTGAAATATATGTTGTTGAAATATATGTTTGGCTGTGCTAGTGACATTTAGAAATGTCTTGATTAAAGTCCAAATAAAATGGACTCTTTAGTCTAAGAATATAAATTACTCTATTAAATTCCTTTCGTATTAAAAGATAACAAGACAATTTTATTAAAGAAAAAGTGTAGGGAATGAAAATAGGTGAACTTACTGATGAGTTAAATAGAAAACAAAACGTTTAGAAAACAGCAACCAGTGCAATTTCACACAAAGTTTCCCTTTAGTGGAAAATAAATGTATATTTTAGATTTAAGCAAAAACACAAAAGGATAATAGTTAGACAAAATAATGCTTAATGGAACACAGAAAAAACTAAATTTAATTTTCAGTAACCAAATTCGTTGAATCAGTAAATATTTTATTTGAATGCGGTCCTACAAATAATTTTGTAAATTCTGATAAAAATTTTGTAAAAATTTAAATTAATCATAGTTCGGCTGAGAGAAAATGTTATTTCAGTGTTGGTGTTTATCTTGCTTGTTGATAGGAACAACGTGCTGTTGTGCGGTTGTTGTTGTTTAGTTGTTGTTTATTTTGTTTGATCGTGTTGTATACATGCAAATGCCGAAATGTAGCCGACAAACGTCGTGGCCTGTTTCTTCTCTATACAGTGTTTTGGTACAAATTAATTAAGTGGAACAGTACAGAATATTTACTGAAACTAAGTTTGATTTCAAACAAATATTTGTTTAAAAATTTTTTGGGAATAATTTTTTCTGTGAAGTCATTATGCAAACATGAAAACTTTTAATTGTATTATCTTGGTCCTCACAAACTACAGTAAAGTGTACAACAAATAACAAGATTGTAATGACTGATTCCTTTGAGTTTTAAAAAAAATTTTGTCTGAGTTTTATTTACGTTTCATGAACGTACTGAAATCCTATTCAGCTTATACGATTGACGTAATTTGTTTCGTACGATTCTCGATACGAACACGGATGTGACGATTTGAGCCCAGCGGTTTAAAAGTCTGTTTCGATAACGAGCTCATTCGATCATGTTTTTTCAGTCTAAGATTATAGCATTCGTTGTCGAACCATATTATTACATTGTTCGATAGCGAATGCCAAAAAAAGTGATCGAGGCAGCTCGTTATCGAAAGCGACGATTTGACCCCAGGTGTTAACAGTTGATTTTAATGTTAAAACCATGTCAGTATGAAAACACTATAAGATATCTTTGATATTTTCTGTATAAACTCACTAATTTTTAATATTCTATTAATTAGATTTTTTGGTGTATTAATTGTAATCCTCTTGCGACATTTTGAATAGTAATTAATAATTCTACTAGAAGATGTTGGTTTTTGGTACCAATGTATTGGGAAACTATCATCTTTTTCTAATTATAAAAATAATAAACTATAATTATAAAAATTAATCATAAAGATATTTCTTTAGTGATAATTTTTGGTTTAGCATATTTTGTAAAACACAACGCTAAACGATGACAAATATTGTGTCTTTTGTTTTTTAAATTTATATTTATTCAATTGAAAATGTATTAACGTTGCGTTTTGTAATCTACATATATCCTTTAATATATGCAAAAATGTAATACTTTCTCTATAATAATGTCATGTGAGGCTGGATAACCCATTGGAAATCCTTTTGTGATCATATTTTAATTGTCTGCTAAAATCTATGAAAAAACCGAGCTTTACTTTACTTTCTACTACTTGTGTGTATGTATGTACAAACATACATACAAGCATACATATCGTTACCTTAATATAGAAAGGCCCTAACTCATTATTTATTTGAAATCGAGATTTTTGCATTTTTCCATACATTAGGTGTTCTCCTATCGATATATGAAAAAAACTCGATTTCAAAAAAATCATGAGTTAGGGCCACTCCATATTAAGGTAGCGATATGCACATTTTTTTTAAACGTTAATTTTTTGGCGTTATGAATTAAACACATTCACCACAGCAGGCTACACGAACACACGACTTCAAATGCCACTAGCAGCATTTGTTGCCTCGTAGCCGGCTACTTAATTATTTTGGAGACGGCAGCAGCACCATCTGCAGCTGACATTCAAGTACAAATACATAGTTCAGTATTGCCACTTTCATATATTTTGCATTTATAAAAATTAAATACTCTTTTAAAATATACTTATTTCACGTAAAAGTACAAAAATGAATCAATTTATTCCTTACATCAATGTTTATGTACTGGCAATACTGACTTTTCCCATTGTAGCCAAAGAAATAGAAATTAGTTTAATTGGACTACAATGGCAAAATCAGCATAGACAACAACCTGCCGCCATTTTGCCTTGCTGTCTTCAAAAGAATCATTCTCATATAAATATGTGTATTCTATCCTTGATATTTGGTAGTCGGTAGCTTGCTGTGGTGAATGTGTTTAATGCTTATGAATACACAGTGTTACCACCTTCAAATATTTCGCATTTATAAAAATTAAATTACTCTTTCGAAATGTACTTATATGACGTAAAAGTATAAAAATGAATCAATTTATGCTTTATGTCAATTTTTGGATATTGTTTCTGTTAAATAATATGAAATAATTGCACAAAATCATTTATTCAAAATTTTGTATTATACTGGCAACACTGAATTTTCTCATTATAGCCAAAGAAAGTCCCAATTTACACTATGCAAGTCTTATTGCTAAGCTGATTAATTTGTTAGGGGAGAGAGACGGGGGAAAAGAAACGTTGCTGTTCCCCTCGACTCTCTCTCCCTGAAACGAATCAGCTTAGCAATAAGATTTGCATAGTGTGATTTGGGACAAATAGAAATTAGTTTAATTGGACTACAACGACAAAATCAGCATAGACAACAACCTGCCGCCATGTTGCCTTGCTGTCTTCAAAAGAATCACTCTCATATAAACATGTGTATTCTTTCCTTTACATTTGGTAGTCGGTAGCTTGCTGTGGTGAATGTGTTTAAAGTTTTACATTACGAATTATGAGAAGTTTTGTATTAAGGGCCAATTTCACCAACTTATTTAAATATCAATTCATATATAAAAATAATTTTTCCATACAAAAATTAATCAAAATCGACATTTAAATATGAATTGATATTTAAATAGAGTTGGTGAAATTGGCCCTAAGATTTAACGCGATTTTTTTTTAAGTTACCCAACAACTTGTTACGCATTATTGAGGTCTTCAATTTAACGTGGTACGAATTATCAAGACTCTACTATATGTATTTACTTTTCAGTATAACAAACATAACGTAGTTTTTTATGGTTTTCCCTTGATACTTCTTGTTGTTTGGTTTTATGCCATACAAATTCAATTCTAGTAGCAATTTATATGCCACACACAACCAAACATACATATATACCCATCTAGCATTTGGAAGATAGTTTTCTGAATAATCACCTTGCTGAGTCTTTTTAGATCACTATTCGTGATCAAAAACTGATTAATCACATACACGATCAAAAAAGGATGGATAAAAATAGTTCGATTTAAAATACAATAACAAATTGTATAGAAATGACAAATTAATCACCTAGATGTGTAAAATGTGACTATTATTTCCGTTTGTTATTATCATATTTCGCCTACCTGGAAGACTGAAAAATGCTTAATCAAAAACAATTCATGCAGGTGTTTTAAAAGTGATTATAATTATGTATTTTATGATCATATTTTACGCAGATAGATGATTAAACACTATTTGATATGTTATTTTTAAGTATAACGGGGCAACCTTTACGTATAATGTCAAAAACATATTTTTTTTTTCATATATAAAAGTTAAATCGAATATGAAATTAAATGACGAAACAGAATAAGTCTGCAGCTTCAGGAAAAATCGATTTCAAATTAACAGAGCCCATAATAAAATCAACGGCAGTAACTTCAACTGCTCTCTGATTTATGTTATATTTTCTTTCTGCTTATTTTTCTTTACAAAATGTATGAAATTTATTGAAAGTGTAGTAGCATAAGAAAAAACGCTGTCAAAATAAAATAGATTCTGTCTCTGGCCTGCTTTCTGTAACTTCCTTTTTGTGTCAATTTGTATGGAAAATGTGTTTGTGCCATAATTCTGTTTGACCTTTAAACGTAGGACTCAGAAAGCTGACTAAAAAATACTAGAAGAAAATTCAAAAACGATTAGAAATGCGACTGATAAATGACTTAAATATCAGTCATAAATGACAATAAAAAGACTCATAAACTGACTGATAAATTTCTCAAATATGACTCGTAAGCGATTAGAAACGGCTGAAAAACAATTCGAAAAAGAATAAAAAATTAAGCGAATTAAGACTAATAAATGATCAGAAAACGATTCGAAAAAGACCTTAAATACTACTAAAAAAAGGGGTCGAAAATGACTCTAAACTAATATAGAAAAAGACTCATAAATGACTTATCAAGAAGAGTCGCGGGTAGTCACGTTTTTCTACCGACAAAAGTATAATTTATGATCAGAAAATGAGCGCATATTCTAGCTTTTTAATCGCGCAGAGGAGTCAAAAAAGACTCGAATTTGATTGAATATTTCAAAAATTGCTGGCTGGGTACATACATACATATGTTTTTATATATCTATGTATGTGTGTATGTATGTGTGTATGTATTTTGGCATACATATTTCATGGATTACAAAAGTATGTAAATAAATATTTTTTTTTTCGATATGTTTGTTTTTATATTTGTAATACATTATCAATTTAAAATGTCAAGATGACAACAATCTGCTCATTATTACAAGTGAATTCTGAAGATCATAAGTTAGAAATCCACATACTATTGATGTGAGTTAAGCTTACAGTGCACGGCAGAGAATGACAATAAGTACTCAAAAATACTCAAAAAATATATACATAGGTAAATAGTCTTAATTTTAGCAACTGTGTATAATTCTAACTAGAATATACCAAACGGACGACACAACCTTCAGTGTTCTAGATGTAAATAATTTTATTAAAACTCAAAGAGAAATTATCTAAACGTCATGAAAAATTTATTAAAACATAGTCACATACAATACATACACCCCATTTAGATAAGCAAGACTTTGCAAAGTAAACTTTGCGTGTCTAAAAGGGGTATTACTCTACAACTACAAATAGAAAGGAACATGCGTATTAAATACCCCTTTTAGATAGGGAAAGTTTACTTTGCAAAGTCTTAATTCAGCTGGGAGAAAGACAGAAAGATATAGTGCTCCTCTCTCTGTCTTTCACACAGCTGAATTAAGACTGCAAAGAAAACTTTGCGTGTCTAAAAGGAGTAAAACTAATGGACTTTCTCTCTCTCTCTCTCTCTCTCTCTCTCATTCACCTCTTTTACACACGCAAAGTTTACTTTGCAAAGTCGTAATTCAGCTGGGTGAAAGACAGAGGGAGGAAGAATACTCTCTCTTTCTGTCTTTCTTACAGCTGAATTGAGACTTTTCAAAGTAAACTTTCCGTGTGTAAAAGGGGTAATACTTTGATTCTGAATATTTTTACACACAGAATATTAATATTTATTCAGTAAAAAAATAATTATAATAATACAGTGATACTCGGAATATTTATTGATCATTCGCCATTGTATGCAATCATTTGTGTACATAAAATGGCTGTGTTTACATCTGGGGCCTAATTCACGCATTCGATTGCGAGCAAGTTATTACTCGAATGTGCGAGTTTTTTAACTTTTGGATTTTCGCATTCGGTTTCCAGTAACACATATCGAAATTTCTAATGACAGCATTCGATAACGTGCAAACATTCGAATGCAACCGTTCGTGTTTTTACTCGCAAGCAAAATGGCATTCGAAATCATGTTTAACCTAGAAAAAGCGATGAAAAAGAAAATGTATGTTCAATATTAGACTTATTTATTTATAAATGAATGAATGCACAAATGTACTTATTAAAAAATACTTATAAAAGAATTTCTTGTTGACTTTAAATATAACAAAACACACCGACTTGACAAATAATATTTTGCCTAAGAGTTGTCGGGGAAAATAAAAAAAATCAACCAACTCTGGGAGCATCTAAATAACAAATTAACTGCTTCTAGTCAACCAATAAGAGAATTGAAAATATGACTAGTGCTCTATTCTCTAGCTTTACACTAATTTATTATTATTAAGTTATTAATTAAATTAAAAAGAAAATAACATTTATGTATATTCGTTTCTTTTTTCTGCATATACGTGTGTATGTACGTACATACATATGTTTTTGCACACATGCATATATACAAACATATGCTTTTGCTTACAATTTATTCAGTGTTGTGAAATGAATTTATATAAAAATATATTTGCTTTTTCCAACACTAAAACAAAAACTCGATTCGCTTGGTAGCGAGTGACATCATCGGAAAATTTCATGCCATCGAAATTAATTTCTATTCGAATGCAATTCCGATCACGAGTTAAGGGATTAGGCCCCTGGTATTTTTCTTGTGCCATGAGCCCGAAAAAACGTAAACACTAATTACTAATGAAAAACTATTTGATTCAGACATGTATTTATTGATTTAAACCAGCTACGTCTAAACACACATACACTGATATTTGCTTTTGAGGTAAACAGCTTTGAAAGCTCTTAAACTTGTTCTTGTTTCTTTTCAAAGTAAGAGCAAGCATTTCTGTCTGTTGTGTTGTTGTTGTTGTGGATTTTGTACTCTCGTTGGTGTGAAAGCACAAAAAGCTCCTTATAAAAGTTTGCACATTGTGCATATGGCTTGGACGTATCTGATTTAAACTGTTTCCAATCATGTTAGATTCTATAAAATTGTCTATTAGTTATGTATGAAACTGTTTAACTTAATAAATACGTGTCTAAATCAAACTGTTTTTTATTAGTAATTAGTGGTTACGCTTGTTTTCCGCTTGTGTGGCACATGGCACAGAGATGTAAATCCGGCCTTACGCATGTGTATTCGATTTAGTATTCAGAATGCGAGTATTTTTATATTCAGAATATTTTTATATTCACACAGTCTATAAATTTTAGTTGTTGTCATTTGTGCTGGGTAATTGTAAATTGTGTGTACACACACATAGTTGTTGGATGTTTATAGTTATACGTATACGGTTTAAAATTAATTCGTGTGTTTGTATTTTGCATGTTTTTTATTTTTAGCTGCCCGCATTCGTAAATAGTTGTTTGATGGCCAACACTCAAAAAGTACTTAAAACGATACTTTTGTCATTCTCTGGTACACGGCATGTAAAATTCCGGATGAGTATGTGGCGATGACGTCACGGGAATTTTCAGCATGTTGGCTACATTTTTTAAGATTACTAGTAGTGGCTAAATGCCGTAAAATTTTGATACAAATTTTGTTTCAAAATAAAAGTATGGCATATGTAGCTTAATCCAACACATTTTCTGTTGCAGCAAATCTGTAAGCATGTGATTATATACATGTACATATGTATGTTACATGTGTTACTGGTACACAGCATGTAGCAAATGTAGCTTCGTGATGATGTCAATATGACGTCAGAGCCACATGCGCATGTGATTTTTTACATGGCGTATACGTCTGTGACTCTTTACGTTAAAAGAAATAAATTATTTTTTTTTGCAACAGCTTGTGCCGAAAAAGTAATTTTACAAATTTTAAGAAATATTTCAACTGAGAATTTCACGCATTTTTTGAGTAGATAGAGTCTTTGAACAGTAGCAGCTCTTAAAATATTTATTTATTCAATTTTCAGTTAAAACACAATCACAATTAATTTGCTTGCATATGAAACTAGATGAGTTTGGCAAACGTTAGAAGATGTCTTAAAATTCCTGATAAAGAGTAGAAAAAAATAACTGCTTTTCTCTAATCAAAAGCCTTAAGAATCGAATTATTGAACGACGTAAAAAAGCATTAATTGCATTAATATTATTCCCCAGCTTTCCTATCCAATAAGGTTTTTGAAAAAAAAGTGTAAAGTATCTGGCTTTTTAGTATTACACTTGCTTTTAAGGTAATCATTAATATTAACAATTCGTGATGTAATTTTTATTAATTTAACCAACAACAAAACCAGGAAATCAAAACGAAATTAATTACAAATATTTCATGAAATAAATTACAAAATTTATTCTTAGATTGTTCGTGATATAAAAAATATTGTAACGAGTACCAATAAGAAAAAGAATTGAATAGTCAAATGTTTATATATTTTTCAACACTAAGTGGAGTTGAAGTCAGCTGTTTCCTTAATCCTACTAATTTTTACTATTTTTTCATTCGCTTACTTTTTTCGACAACAGCTTTTTTGAGAGTAAATTTTAAAATTTTCCCAGTAATTACTGATTTACAGATTTTATTGAAAAAGTTAACAAACACAGTTATTGCCATAATTCTATTATAAGTGTAATTTATTTGCTTAGCCACATTTCATTGTTGCCTTAATAAATCGTCGACTTCAAGCACACATTTCGAACCTCTTTTTATCTAATGCATAGACTTTCAAAAACAATTTGAGAAATAATAAAATTGTTGAAAATAAAAAAAGAAAAATAAGCGTAGTAGGCTTATGCCCCTTTTACACACGGAAAGTTTACTTTGCAAAGTCTTAATTCAGCTGAGAGAAAGACAGAAAGAGAAAGTATTCTTACCTCTGTCTTTCACACAGCTGAATTAAGACTTTGCAAAGTAAACTTTCCGTATGTAAAAGGGGTGTTAGAAACTTATACAAAACCCAGCAAATAATTTTTATTCGATATGAATTTATTTTATCATTCATTTGTTTTTATTATGGTTAGATTGGATAAGCTTAATAACTTAAGAAACAAAAAAAGTCAAATAGTCTTGCCTTCAAGATGTTTTTTGCCCTCCTGAAAAACTATTATTTTTCACTTACAATGTTATTCGCGCCGAACCCTCTATTGTTGCTTTCATTTGAGCTTATCTTATTTTTTATTATAGATTCACAAAAAACCTTCATTATTTGTTTTAACATTAATGTTAAGCACAATTTTAAATTAATCACTTTTCAATTTATGTTTGGAGTTCTTGATCACATTTCTTTATCTAACCGTTTAAATCGATCGCTGACACACAACTAAGAGCCAAAAAAAAAAACAACAAACAAAAAACCATGGTACAACTATACTAGGTACATGCACGACTACAACAAAATTACAACACCAAAAAACACATTCATTTTGTTGGTATAAACAAACGAATAATTGTCAGAAACACATGCCTTTTGTTTTTAAAAATAACAATTACATGGTAACTAAAGTACAACTGCAGACGCGGCATTCATGAATGATTATAGTCATTCAGTGTTGCCAATAGGTGTGTAATTACACAGGGTGTGCAATTACTCTCATTTGTAGGCCATGTAATTACATTCATGTATAATCTGTGTGTAATTCTGCTTTGGCTTGTATTTTTATTTATTTTTGTTTTAATTTTAACCTACACAAAAGATGTGTAGTGTAATTTTCTTCAACATATAATTGGAAACACAGCCATATTTAATTTCATTGGCAACACTGTAATCATTTTATGCACACACATACACTAACATTTTTGCAGCTTGTAAACAAAGTTTGACAACTGTAGGTATTGTATACATTAACAGACTGGGCTTGTGCATGTACCTATTATAATTGTATCATGCAAAAAACAATGCCAGCCAGTGATGGGAAATGTGGCACAATTGTGCCATTTTTGGCACTATTGGATGGTAACTGGCACTGTGGCACTCTCGCTCCTTTTGTGGCACTTTTTGTCTATTCCAGCCCTAACCGTCAAAAAAGGTTAAGCGTCATATTTTTTTAACTTCGTTTTTACGAAAATCGATTATTTGCGATCGTAACTAATCGATTTTTGTCAAAAAATTAAGCCCGAAAGTCATTTGTTTAAACTTTTTGGTGGTTATGGTTGGCATTAATTTGGCCACTTTTTTATCCCAATAAAAAGTATTATTTTAGTATTTACGTTGTTAAGTATTGAAAACTTATGGCCCTTTTCACAAGGTGGAATCAAAAGCTAACAGGGACTGTAACGGCTAGTTTTGTATGAAGAACTTGCAGTTAAGTAGACTTGTATCGAACTCTTTCAGTAGCTCGTTTTTGACACAAACCAATGATCAAACCCATTTAAATTATACGGGTTTGAACGTTGGTTTGTGTCAAAAACAAGCTACTGAAAGAGTTCGATACAAGTCTACAGTTAAGGTTTATTTTAAGTCTTAAGGCCCAACTATAATATGAATAAGCTGGCTTAAGCTAATGTCAGAATTGAACGATAAGTCTGTCAAATGCTTAAACAATTCAAATGTGACTTTTAGGTGGCCACAATGAACTTACATGCACTTAAGTATTATTTAGCCACAGCTGCACATCTAGGTATTGTCAATAATTTTGTATTAATTTTGTTTCTTCTCATAACTCATAAATGAATGCAATTCAATCAAACTAACTTGAAAGAATGTCCTAATCTATTAAAAATTCACATATAAATATATCCATCATCTTATTACTTGTTTTATTTGTTTTGCCTACTAAAAAGTACAACAGTGAATATACATAAGTAAATACATGTGCATGTGTGTATATGTGTATTGTAAAACAAACAATGAAAATAAAAGTTTTGCTTTATTTTCCGAGTTTAAAATAAGAAACAATAAAAAAATATTTAAAATCAATGAATATTTTCTACTGCTGCTTGTTTGAGTTTAAAAAATGCACAAACAGTTGTTTCCTTACGGAATGTGCGTTCAGTTTGGCACTTTACTTAAGCAAATGACATTTGACGAAACTTGACGAAAAGTTTGTTAAGTACATTATAGTTTGCCACATACGTTTTATATGTAACCGCAAAGTTGCTTAAGCTAGCTTATTCATATTATAGTTGGGCCTTTAATCATACATTGTGGAAAGGGACGTTTGTATGGTTTTAGGCTGACCTTTGTTCGCTTATGATGGGGAAAAGTAACGGTGTTTAATGAATGTTTATTACGAATTTAAAAAAAAATAACAGCTGATGTAAACAGTTTATAAATATCCCCGAAACGCTTATTGCATTGTCAAACTATTTTATATATAGTCCTGGAACAATGGAAGTCCTCATAATATTTCTTCTCATTGTTAAATGCTTAGTCAAAATGCAATGATAAAACTTATGTTCTTAAAATTTTAAATGATATAAATGTCGAAACTATCTGAAGATGTAAGAGTACGTTTAATTTTTAGGAGGCTTTCTTTTTTATTTCGTCATTTCATTCAGAAAATGTTCTCAGTAGAGACATAAATATTACTGCTCCTTTTACACAAATGTTTCCAAATTAAAGAAAACGCACTGAAAAGTTAAAAGTGAATACAGATCTATATCACACGTTGAAATTTTATAAAATTGATTATCTTAAGTGAGAGTGAGTTTTGAAAAGATATCGGAGACGTAAAAAATAATTTCAATATGCTGGCATAACATAGCCCCTTGTAGGCAAATTCGGTGAAGAAAATGGGTTTCGATTTTATCTTTAAAAGATCAAAAATTGTGCGGCTTAAGAATTGTTTTCGACCTTCACCACCTGTCTTCTCTATCACTTCCCCTCTTCTAAAGAAGGTAACACCTAGTGACAGTACTAGCCATTCATTGCCTGAGTGTTACTTCTCTTAAATTTTTTTTTATATTTTGGAAATAGAGAAAAAGTAGTTCCTGATTAATAATCTCCAATTTATTCACTGGAGCGATGTATCCTTTAGAATCATGTTTTGTTCAATTATGTAAAAGACTAGCTGAGGCCACTAAAACCTTGCCTTGCGATCAATAATTTTATTTCCGTCATATGTTTATTTAATATATATACATAAAACGCCTATGTTTCCATTTTCATAAAAAATCAGTTCAGCAGTCGCTTTAGCATCCGGTTAAGTGACGGTCGAGCGGACAGATTGACTGGAAGCGGAATATAGGATGAATAGTGTATTAAGATTAATATGATTTTATTTTTCTTTTCAGTACATAAGCTATTGCTTTAATAGATCTCTTCTAAAATGATCCCAGCAAAATATTTCAAAAAAGGTAATCGAGTTTGGAATTAAGCATTTTTGGTCTTCCCTACTGGATTAAGTTGGGAAGCTCTTCCCAACTTAATGATTTTAACAAGACGTCAGACTAAAATAATCGATTCTTGAGAAGTTCTTACTTTTTTTATTTGGCAACTTGTTCACGTAATCTATTTAATCTAAAAAAATCATTTTTCTCACTTAGCAATTTGTACATATTTTTTTTTTTAAATTTTAGGTAATGTGATTTGTAAGCGAGTAATGAAATTTGGTGATCAGAAAATTAAGCCATTATATGGCAAGTAGTTCTGATGGTAATGTGTAATTTTTGCTGGTATAATTCACATTTTCTAGATATAGGAGGTTTAGCGCCCGTGGACCCTGTCTAAGCCACATTAGTTGAAGTTTACTTAGCCTAAGTCCGTAAGGCGGTTCCATTCTTCATTTTGTTGAAAAAAATTTTAAAGTCGAGCCGGCAGTTTCGGCGATTACCTTTTACAGACTTATAAACATGCAAACATATACAATTTTACCTGTTCAGATCAGTTGATTGTATTTATTGCAAATAAGTAGAAAGTATTAATTAATTATACATACATATGCAATGTACATATGTGTGTAAACAACTAATTTTGGAAAGTGGTTTTTGTGATATTCATGGAATTTTCTAGCTATACACAATAATGCATCATTAAAGGACCATAGTTGTGTCGTTGGCTGAAGTAGTTAGCACGTCGACTACAAAACTGAAGATCCTAGGTTCAATCCCTTTATCCGACAGTCATTCAAATAACAACACCACGCATTTTTCTGATGTGCATTAGAGTCCCTTTGCATCAGCTGTTGTTGGAAAGTTCAAGTGATGAAGGCATAGTCACTGATCACTGAACTATACCGACTTCAGCAGATGCCAATCCTAATGATACATCAGAGCGCCCTCCTTCGTCGGTATTGTGTAACAAAATCATCGGCGAAGTAAAATAACCAATAAAATAGCTACTAAAAATACAGCTTCAAAATTTAATACGCCTCTTTTAACACCAGAAGGCGCTGCAAGACTGCATTATTAAAAAAGCGTGCAAAAAGCAGAGTTGTAAAAGAATGAAGCTTTCTTCTATCTCTTCCTTCACCACCTGTCTTTTATCACTATCCCTTTCCTAAAGAAGGTAACACCTAGTAATTGTAGTAGGCATTAATTGCCTGAGTGTTACTTCTCTTTAAAAAAAAAAAAAAAAAAAAAAAAAAACGAACATCAAGTGCCAACATTTAAATTATATAAAAGGTGGTTTGGTACTATTAAAGTGATTTCGCACTATTTCGAAACAGATTCGGCACGAAATCAAGATTTCCAATTCCCATCACTGATGCCAGCCAGCAAAAGGCAAGTTGCGTTTGTCATTTTGTGTGTTGACACACGAAACAATATACTCAGCTGTATTTGAATAAATGCACTGAGTAAACCCAGTGCAATGCTGGCCACCGAGAGTAATGTATTCGCCTGTGTAGTTGCAGTGGGCCTAAGTTGACCACATGGGACTCAAAAAAATTTCTGAAGCCTGTAACTTTTAGAAAAACTATCTGATTTTTATGAAATAAAGCGTCTTTAGCTAAGCTCAAACGTACAATATGCAAAATAACAAGCATACACGCATCAACACTACTTCTTTTGATTTTTTGTTACGAACAAGAAGTCTTCGTAACATCGCTTGTAAACACTCATATACACGAACATCCATACATCTATCGTGCTTCGCTTATTATATAAAATACAGCATCCGAAAAGTATACAAACAAAATATTGATACTTTGCGGAATCAGCTAATTTTAGGCATTCCTTAAGGTGAACCATGCGCAAGCGTGGGGACTTTCGATTTAAATTTGTTCACTTAAAGGAAGTGCACTGTATGTAATTGCATACATATGGCATGGAAATATATGTAACAAATATAACCCAGAGGGATCTAGAAGGAGTAGGGAGAAGGCCTCTGTACGCCTTCTTTTGGATGTAGAAGGCCTGCTCGCTCCTTTCGCCAGAGATTCTGGAAGGCCTTCAAACTAATAGATTTTGTTTTTACTTTGGTAGAAAAACAAAACAACACATGTTACTTCTTCTCTTCTTCCTTCTTATAGAATCGAGTGTGGAATCCCAGTGGCAAAAATATACCTTAGGTAATCGATGATATCAGTAATACTTAGTAGCAGTCAGTGATGATTCGTTCGCTTATTTTGCTATTTAGATTTAACCTAAAAGTAATAAATTTAGCCTAAAAGTAAACCAGTATTTGTTGTTTTATAACAAACTGTTTGTTTTAATCAGTAAATGAATCCCTGCTTACACCGTAATCGAAGTTATAAGTAACACATGATATATCAGATTACACGTACATTACAATCCAAGTACTTAGATTGCTCGCTTACGATGTAATGTTGACGTCAGTGATTATTATCAAAGTACTTCGCTTAATTTCCCGCTGGGATGTGTATCGTATATTTTATGCGAAAGAGTCCTTTAATGAGGCCTGCACCATGTGTGAATGTATTTGAGTGAAAATTCTTTTTTATTTCATCTGCCTCGTAAACTGGGTTCAATGAGGGTCACAAACTTGAAAAGTCATATTTGCTTTAGCAAACACAATTAGCAACTTGTTGGTTTTTATGTAATTTGGTTCTTATTGGTTTATATTCCAAAAGTTATTGCTACTTCGCATTCTTTAATACAGTGGCCGTGTTGTTTATATTTAATTGGTGTTAGAGGAAATTAATGATTGTGGTTGGATTTCTACTTATATGTATATGTAGATACCGTGTGGCAGTAAACATACATACGTACATATTAGTGATGTACAAATATTTGTATTCGTATTCGAATTCTCAAATATTCGTCCATTTTTAGATATTCGCATTCGTATTTACCAAATTCAGGCGAATACGAATTTTTTCCCAAAATATAAAATAAATTAATGCACAAATCCTAACCAAAATGTAAAAAATGGCATAAAAATATTATTAGTTTGTAAAAACTAAAAAAAGAACTTTACTTCAATTCAAACAAAATAATTCAAGACAAACAAGACAATTCAAAACAAACAAATTTAACTTCTTGTACAATTAACACTAAAAAAGTTGAAGTACTTTTCTTCACCTAAAGAGAGTAATATTTTACTTATCTTATTTTCGAAGTTTTTGGGGATGTTAACAAGACTAAAATATTTCATTGTTAAAAATAAGATTTTTAAGAATATGATATTTGGTAGTCTTAGTATATTATTTGATGTGCTTTTGACTAAAGTACTGACATACTCCCTTCATCAAAAGTATGAATTATGTGCCTGCATATACTTATCTTATACATGTTCTATTCAGAAAATATTTTGTGTTATTTATTTACCTTTACGTTTGTTAGTTCATTTGAAACAAAATAAATTTTTCTTGAATTTGAATTCAGTAAAATCAATGCATATTAATATATTTTGTGTAAAATCACTAAAAAAGAATTTTGATGAGAAAAAAAGATTTTTTTGTTCGACTTAAAGGTTTTTGAAAAAAAATATGGCAACGCTGCTTCATATATAAAAGTTGAGAAGCTTTTTCTCCATCAACCCTCTTACGATGAGATGTGTAAATAAAACCAACACCAACACTGACTAAAACTCCTGTTCTATATCCAACTTAGTTTGAACCATGTTAGATGATCTACGTCATTTGCTATCCGTTTTTCCGCCAAATATTCTGCTATAGTTTTCCGTATTAATGAATATACAGAATTTGAAAACTAAATATTATTTAATGATGACCATTACAATTTTGGATGCTTTTTTATACCCTTTACCAAAAAATGGTAAATGGATACATATAGGTTTGTCATTCCGTTTGTAATTTCTAGAATATTAATAAGCGAGCCATAAAGTATATATATTCTGGATCCTTATGCATCGGGAAGACGAATAAGCGATGTCCGTCTGTCTGTACGTGAAATCGGTTTTCCGAAGCTCCCAGAAAAGCTAGAGACTTCGTTCTTGGACTGGTGTGTCAGAAATGGTCGAAATAAGATTGGTATTGAAAATCAGCAAAATCTAGCAGGCGGTTTCAGAGCTGCGAAGCTTAAACTTCATTTTGCCATACAAAATAACTACCGAAAACTAGTTATTATTATTTTTTTTATTAAATAAACTTATTTTATACTTCAGTATGAATAAAATTAATATTTCTTAATAAAAAAAAATAAAAAAAATTAAATAGACGTTTCCAGGGTTGGAAAACTTTAACTTTTTTATACAAAATTATACAAAATTAATTTACTAAAAGAAATTTTTCCTTTTTTCTATAAATTAAATATATCTTATATTCTAAGGAGAAAGAGATTGGGTTAAAAAATCAGAAAAATCAAAAGGGATAATTCCAGGGTTGGGAAATTTAAAATTTTTGTGATATAAAAAATTAACTACCGTAAACTAATTTTTATATGTTTTTATTAAATTAACTTATTTTATACTTCAGTACAAATTAAATTGGTATTTTAAATTAAAAAAGAAAGTTAAAAAAATTAAAAAGACGTTTCCAGGGTTGGAAAACTTAAATTTTTTTTTCTTAAACAAAAGTGGCTTACTAAAACAAATTTTTTCTTTTTCTCTATAAATTAAACATATCTTAGATCCCTAACAGAAAGAGATTGGCGTAACAAATCAGAAAAATCAAAAAGGATGTTTCCAGGTTTGGGAAACTTACACTTTTTGTAATATATAAAAGTAACTAGGTCTTACTATTTTTTTTATTTTTTAATTAAATTAACTTATTTTATACTGCAGTACACATTAAATTGATACTAAAAATTAAAAAAAAAGTTTTATATATGAAAAAGACGTTTCCAGGGTTGGAAAACGTTAACTTTTTTCTTATACAAAAGTAACTTACTAAAACCAATTTTTTCTTTTTCTCTATATATTAAACATAGCTTATAGTCTTAGAAGGAACATATTGGTGTACAAAATCTAAAAAAATCAAAAAGAACGGTTTCAGGCCTGGAAAGCTTACACTTTTTGTGATATATAATATTAACTATCAAAAACTAATTTTTATTTTTTTATAAAATTAACTTATTTTATACTTCAGTACGAATGAATTTGATATTTCAAATTAAAACAACGTTCCCAGGGTTGGAAAACCTTATTTTTTATACAAAAGTAACTTACTAAAACAAATTTTTCCTTTTTTTACTATAAATTAAACATATCTTACATTCTTAAAAAAATATTGTTTTTAAGAATACAGAAAAATCAAAAAGGGGTATTCCAGGGTTGGGAAACTTACACTCTTTGTGATATAAAAAATTAACTACCGAAAATTAATTTTTACTTTTTTTTATTAAATAAACTTATTTTATGCTTGAGTACGAATAAAATTGGTATTTAAAATAAAAAAAAACATTAAAAAATTAAAAAGACGATCCCAGGGTTGGAAAACTTTAACCTTTTTTTGTACAAAAGTAACTTACTAAAACAAATTTTTCCTTTTTTCTATAAATTAAACATATCTTAAATTCTTAAAAGAAAGGGATTGGTGTAAGAAATCAGAAAAATCAAAAAGAATGATCTCAGGGTTGGGAAACTTACACTTTTTGTGATATATAAAAGTAGCTAAGTATAATTAATTTTTATCTTTTCCTTTATAGATTATACATATTTTACATTTTGGAAAGAAAAGTTTGGTGTAGAAAATTATAAAAATAAAAACCACAGCTCCAGAGCTGGAAACTTTGAATTTTTTTTCTGGATATTAAAGTAACTAAATAAAACATTTTTTTTAAATTTCCTCTTTTTACTTAACAAACTTTCTATATTTTTTTAAGAACTACTAGATTGATATAAGAAATCAGAAAAATCTAATATAATGATTCTAGGATTTGTAAATTTATTTATTTTTTGTAGATAAAAGTAACTACGTCAAATTATTTTTTCCTTTTTGTTTATACTTTATGTATATGCTTATGTATGTATCTCTATACTACATAAAAACACTTTGGTAAAGGGTATATAAGATTCGGCACAGCCGAATATAGCACTCTTACTTGTTATTTACTTAAATGTGCGCAAACAGGAAGGAGTACGCAATTTTTTTTTCATATGACTTCAATTTAATGTCTAAATATTTCACATATCCATTTCACATTCGTATTCGTATTCGCGAATATCGTTTAAAATATTCGAATTCGCGAATATCAAAATTTGACATTCGTTACATCACTAGTACGTATACATATATGTGTTTATATCACCAAATATCAACAACAGTGTGATATTAACTTAAATGCTAGTTTTAAGGACTTTATGGCTTTTATTTGATGGCAGTAATGTGAAGATTTAATTTGTCAGGCAATTCCATTTTAGTGCTTAAATGTGTATAATTTTTTTATTACAATATAATTTTTTATTATATTTGTATTGTAAAGGAACATACGCATATGGTATATTTTACAATTAATTAATATTTACGCGCCGTTAAATGGTGCAGGTGGTCAGAAATTACAATTACGAAATACAGCCAATTCAAGTGGAAGTATGTACATAAGAGTGGCCGTTAGTTGCATGGAGAATTTTTTTTTTTTTTGATTTGGTATGTTCTCTCCCCCAAAATCGGCTAAGTTTTATGTAAAAAGATCCAAAAAAATTTCATAGCTGTAACTTGTTTTTTAGGGGGTGCGACCGGCCCACAAACCCATTTAATCAATATATATTTTTGTTTTTTTTTTGTTTTCTTCTAACTACATATAGTATATGTATGAAATAATTTAATAGATATAAGCTCTTATTGTACATGCTTAATATAAATAATTTTCATATAAAGGGTGTTTTTTATTGAGGTATAGAACTTTAAGTTGGCATCACTTTTTTAACTGGCGGCCATTTTGTCAGCTGTCAAGTGATTAATATTTAGTTTGGTTTGCCATTTCATCATGAACATGTTGACAAAAGAACAACGCTTGCAAATCGTGCAAATTTATTTCGAAAATAATGGTTCAGTTCGCGAAGTTTACCGCAAGCTCCGTCCATTTTATGGTCGACATAATCGTCCATCAGAGCAATTAATTCGGTTAACCATGGATCGTTTTCGCACTACGTTTACTCTATGTGATAATACGCATCCGCAGAGACGTCGAACAGTGCGCACCGAAGAAACAATTGCCGCTGTAGAGCAAAGTGTTGAAGAGGACCCGAATGAATCGATTCGCCACCGTGCACAGCAATTGGAGCCGACTAACCGACTATTTTGTTCCCGAATTGGATGGCATGAATGTGGATGGGTTGTGGTTCCAACAAGACGGCGCTACATGTCACACAGCGCACGTCACAATCGATTTATTGAAGGAAACATTCGATGAGCGCATAATTTCGCGGAACGGACCTGTCAATTGGCCACCAAGATCGTGTGACTTGACACCATTGGATTATTTTCTTTGGGGATATGTGAAGTCGCTCGTCTACGCCAACAAACCAGAAACGTTAGGGGACTTGGAAGCCAACATTCGTGGCGTTATTGCCAACATACGGCCCCATATGCTCGAAAAAGTGGTTGAAAATTGGACCTGTAGAATTGGCTTTATTCGAGCCAGCCGCGGCGGCCACATGCCCGAAATCATATTTAAACATTAATGGCATAAAATTATCCTTCCAATAAAGCCAAATTGATGGACATTAAAACGATTTTCTTGTGTTTTATTTCAATTTGAAGTTCAATACCTCTTAAAAAAACACCCTATACATATATATAATCTTTGGTATTTTTAACCGATTTCAAAAAAAGGAGGAGGTTAACAGTTCGTCTCAAATTTTTTTTTTTTTTTT
Source organism: Tachina grossa (assembly GCA_949987645.1). NCBI lineage: Eukaryota > Metazoa > Arthropoda > Insecta > Diptera > Tachinidae > Tachina > Tachina grossa. The sequence goes on from OX465278.1 coordinate 54,492,830, forward strand.
AGGTGTGGTTCTACATAACTCAGTACATTTTGGACCGACTGTAAAATTTTTGTTGTTGTCTGAGAGGGTATAGATTCCCATTGGTCCCATTGCAAAAAAGTGGGCGGGAACACGCCCACAATTTTTTATATAATTTTATGATATTATACTTATTTGATTGCTGCGAAACCTATAAAACACCTTTAGTTCTTGTAATTACACAATTTGAAAGTTGAAAAAATGGGCGGGATTACTTACGCCCATTAAAATTTATTATAGTATTTTACGCAGTTCGACTTAACCGATTTTTACGAAACCTGCCACACACCTTGAGCTCTAAAATAGGCACAATCTTCGTAAAAAATGGGCGGATTCACGCCCACTAAAATTTAATATTTTATTTTAAGTGGTTCTACTTTACCGATTTTTGTAAGACTTAACATGTACCCTGAGCTCTGAAAAACACAATCTTGCACTTAAAAAATGGGCGGAGGCACGCCCATTAAAATTTAATTTTATATTTCACGTACTTCTTGTCTTCTTCTATCAGATCTATGCATTGAAGTCGGTTTTTTTTTTGGCAAAAAGAATTATGTTGGTTATTTTCTTCATTATTTCCTAAAATAATAATTTGAGCAAAAAGCTTTCTTTGAGACTAATGTTGTAGACTAGAAGAGCTAAAATATTGCTATATATCATATTCTTGTGAAATCTTTTTAAAAAGATATTCATATGCAAATAAATTATATTGAAAATGGACTTGAAAGCCAACTTTGAGGGGAAGGGCGCACCCCCAGAACGTAACTTATAGCTATGAAATTTTTTTGTATTTTTTTTACATAAAAGTGAAACGATTTGTGGGGAGGGAATATAACAAATTACAAAAAAAAATAAATAAATAACAGTCACTCTAATGTATATTAGACCTACTCAACTTGCATGGAAGAGTAAAAAGTGATTTTGTTACCCCTCTGAAAATAAAGCTTGATATGTTTTATAATGATTTCCAAAATATTTTGGTTTTAGCGATGACCATCCGTGACCTGGACAATTTTTAAAAAAGGTCTTTTTCAGTTTTTCGAATTTTTTTGTACTTTGCTCCAAGACGACATAGATAAAATTTGGTATCATCGAAAAGAGCTTTTGAAGCAGCGTTTTATTATTATTTATTATTATTTTATTTTATTTTTTGGATTATTCATACAAAATGCGAAAATCGCATCAGATTATTAAAATTTAAAAAGAAATTATTAAAAATGTTTGCATTTGAATTTACAAATATCTTTGTAGGACCTAAATTGAAAAAAATTTTACTTATTAAGTAAAATATTTTTTTTTTATTATATCCCGGGACGGGAAATTTCGGGAAAAAACTCTTTGTCTGCTCCAAGTGCAAGATACTTAACATTAAAGATATTCAAAACAACAAAAATTTAACACAATTATTCATATCGGAATGTATAATGCCGTCTGAAAAGAGTACCTAATGAAAATTTTTTCTAAATATTTTTCTCTATACATATTGTTATAGGTGTTCCACATTCTGACGAGGAACTAACTAGTCAAAAGTTTATAATAAGCACAGTTGCTTTCAATAAAAATACTGGAAATTAATTTAAATAAATTTTTGATTTTGCTATATGCAACGGATTAGATAAATAGATGTTTAAGGAAAATTTTCAATGTATAAAAATTTATTTTGATGTAACAGGCAGCGGTTTTTATTTGATTTTTAATTTAAGTCAACATAGTTTAAGTCATAAGTGCAAGTCTTAGAAATGCATAGTTGAGCAGTTCCGTTCCACTCAACAGTTAAGTAATTGCTATAATTTTTTCCATCATAAAATTTTTCGCTACCTATAGTCAACATGTTCTGCTCAGCCTGAAATGATGATCGAATAGAGCTATGCCTTTCATTTTGGTTTGTTAGGTGTCAAGAGTAAATAGTTGTAAAGTTTTATACTACATCAAGCCGTTTCTAGGACGTAATTGTTGTGGCCAACAGTTTCACAACCGTTGAGCTCAACAGCTACGTCTTATGAATGCGTCCATATTGTTCTTTATTCCAAAAACAATTGTACGTAAAAAGCTTATCTTATTTATCCAAAATACAGTTCCAAAGTTTTAATTCTGATTTGTGACCTCTTTTGAAGTAAAATTTTTATTCTTTCACTTTTTCCTTATTAACCCCCGACCAAAAAGAGGGGCGTTATCAGTTTGTAGTATGTGTCTGTATTAGAGATGGTCGCGTGTTGTGTTTTATTTCCGTGACATGAACACAAACGACTCAACACGAAGTGCTCTTAACAAAAATCTGATTTCGTTTGTGTTCGGCAAAATTGACACGAAAAACACGAAACGATTTTATATGTAAAATATGTATGAATGAATTTCCAGTAAAGAAAGTATTGAATATTTTGTATCGTCAAACACACAACACCAGCATATTTGTTGATATTGTATGGGCCTCTGAAGCTGAATGCTTTGTACTTAAACCGATAGTATTACCTGTAGTGGCAGATAGTATCAGCTGGCAGTGCAGACTCGTTGCCATATTTTGGAAAGCGACTCTTGAAAAAATCAATTAAATTTTCTGATCTGCAATACTATACCAATAATATTTCGTGCGTGTTGTGCAGTATGTGTTGACGAAATTTTTCGATTGCGAGTTTCGTACGTGTTCAGCATCTTGGCATTCTTGTTCGTGTCGTGTCGTGTTGGAAAAACTCGACACGCGCCCATCTCTAGTCTGTATATCTGTGTATCTATGTGTATGTACGAGTACACGTATAGGCCATACGGCTGGACCGATTTGGATTTTTTTTTTTTTATTTTTGTTTGCAAGGTGACTTTATCCTGACTCGAGTGTTCTTAGCTATGTGTGAAGAAAGTCGGCCCAACCGCTTAGAAGATATTATATCTTTTCTAGAAAAAAGGGGGGGGGGGGGTTTAAAGCTTTTAACTTTTGTTATTTTCTTGTTAGTTTTATTTTTGTCTTATTTTATATGCAAATGTTATTGAATTCTTGAACTAAAAATATATTTTCATTTCCAAATAAACCAATTTATGTTATTTTTAAAAGCATATTTTCTAGTTTTTAATTGTGCATATTTTAAAGTTGTTTGAGCATACTGAATGCGAAGAAAAAAGTTCATTTAGATCATATTTTTAGCTTCCATGGTTATTACATTGATTTGTCACACTTAAAATGTGACAAAGTTTACCAAAGACGTTTTTAATCAGTTTAATTGGCTAATTGACATCAGATTAATAACAGTTGTACTCCACTGATTATTGATTTCAAAAGTATTAATACTACTGTTACCGTGTGAAATTGCTTTCAGTTGAAAAGATTTGCAAAAAAGTGTAAATAAAATAAATAATATTATATCCCAATTCTCAATCTTGTGCAAATGGTTTTGCATCCTAGCATATGCAAAATGGTATAGTATGTATATTGATACTCACCACTTAACAATTTTTAGTGGTGGGTATCAATATACTATACCATTTTGCACTTGCAACAATGCAAGATCATTTCCACGAGATTGTGAATTGGGCGTTTTTTTTTTTGTTTGATAATTTGGCTCTAAGCGTAGCAATGAAATTATTCGTGTTAGCGGAAAAAAGACAGAAGTAAAAATCTGAAGAATTGAGAAAAAGGAAGTTGTTATATTTTTTTAAATATTATGCCTTAAGCTAATAAAAAATATAAAGTGAAAGTAAAGTATTTCAAAGTAAAGGGTGTGTTCTTTACCTTCGGAATATAAATATATGTACATATACTATATACAAATGAACTTAAATATATCTATGTATACATATATGTACATATACATATGTAATTTTTTGGCATAATGATTGATTTATATTTTTATAATGATTTCTACATGCGAGAAAACAAATAAAAAATCAGTCATGTGGACTAAAGTGGCAGTACATTACAATGGTGAGCCCAAATCTTATCAGATAGCTTTCTTAACATAATTACATATAAACAAGGAAAAACGACACTCCAAAAATGTCATGAAAATGTAGAGTTTGCGATCCTGGAGTAGTGTAAATTTGGATAATTTCTAATGATTTTTACATAGGTTTTTCATTGCAAGAAATTCTCTTTTACGACACCTAGCCATCGAATTGAAAGCGATTTTAATAAAAATATCCTTTTTGTAGTTCTGAAATAATACTTTCATCTAGGAAACATGTTAAAAAGTTAAGGATATTTGCAATTTGTTTCTTTTTATATAAATTTAAGCGCCAAAACAGTTTTTTCATTTTAAGTTAAGTAAATAACTTTTAAATTTTAGATCAAAATTAGTTATTGAATTTCTTTAAAACAAATTGATTATGTTAAAGTTATAGTGAGTATTTTTTTTTAAGCTATGGAGGAATTACATACAGAAATAAATGCTAATATATTGTTACGTTTAAATTTTATTAAACGTGTGAGTTCTTTTGATTGCTCAAAAATAAAAATAAATAACACACAATTTTTATTTGCTACTGTTTTTCCTTTTATTCTTAACGAAGCAAATTACAACTTGTCTTTACTTAATTACTTCTTATCTTTATTATCCACTTTCAACGAAGCTGGCTCGACTAATTTCTGATTAGCACTGACTCAACGATATCAACTTGACTACTTTCTGATTAGTACTGCCCTGTTCTCGCACATGCTGCCACTTTTTAAAATACAGCAACCAGTTCTCGAATGTTCGCCCGATAGGTGGCGTAATAGCATGTCTGTACTTCGTAATGGCATCTATACATGCCGCCATCTGTATTGTCATTTACTATTGGTATCCAGATGTTCAAACAGTCCTCTAGCACAATCGGGAAAATTCATGTTGCTGCTTCTAGGCGTTTGTAGATAATTCGATTGGCCGTTATTTTTTTGAATTTCAAAGTAACGACTCTTATGTTGGCAATGCGGTGTGCTACTGAAAGTACAGGGTAGTTACCATACGTGCTCGCACTTTTATTTGTACTAGATATACCAAACGGACGACACACTCGTCCGTATTCTAGAATCAAAATGTAAATAATTTAAGATTCAAAGAAAATGTATCTAAACTTCATAAAAAATTCATTAAAACACAGCCACACACAAACTTACATACATATGCAAGCATAATTAAATAATACATGAAATTAAAAAAAAAACATAAACAAAATCCCTTTAACCAAGTTAATTCAATTTATTTAACTCTCTTCCTTTAAGTATTATGGCTTTCATACAACAACAAATAAGAGAAAAAAATTGTTAGATCAAGAGAAATACTACAAACACACACACACACACTCATGTTTTGTTTCCTTTTTACTTGTAAGCTAATAAATGCGTGTGTAATATGTGTGCATTTAGTAGTAGCAACTTTAAACGCTTATAGCTCCCAAAATACTAAACCGATTTCAATAAAATATAGATTCTGCACATCTGTATAAAAAATCCTTTAAAACCATATAAATCTTTTTAAAATCGGTGCAGTGATACCAGCGTAAAAGGGATTACAAAAAACATGTTTGCCTATTAATTATATAGAAGATGTGTGTATGTCTGTAGCTATGTACACAATTGTTGTTGCACGTAAATATATGTGTATGTTTAGTGCTTTAGTTAAATACTTCTAGATAGTTCTTTTAGTTTGCATTAACCCTGTAGGAATATTTTTTACGTAACAATATTTATGATTTAAACAGGCTAAATAAAGTTTGTATCGCTTTGTAAGTCAAATTACATGTGATAATTATTAATTAACAAATAACACCAGAGTTAGTTTTAAATATTCTGACAACACATAGTTGAATGGAACAAATAGCTGTTTTCGAAGGCCACTAAATCTTCATCATCAGAGTTCTTTGTGTTTGGTCCACACTGTGTGTGGTGTCAGTGGATGTAGAATTCTGCTTTATATGCTCAGCCATTATTGCAAATGGAATATGCGAATTGTTTAGATTCATACCTATCTTAGACTAGGAAAGTTTTATTTTGCAAAGTCTTAATTCAGCTCTGTGAAAGACAGAGGGAAGAATACTATTTCTTGCTGTCTTTCTTCCAGCTAAATTAAGACTTTATAAAGTAAACTTACCGTGCCTAAGAGGGATATTTCTGTAAAAGATATCTGGTTTTGACTCATTTAAGTTTGTTTCCACCAATAAAATGCCTGAGTTTTTTCGGTGTTAAAATTTCATTGTAGTTCTGGTGGTACCTGGTATAATTATACCTTGAACAAAGTATTTTAATCAGAAATAATTTCTTAATCGGGCTTAAGTTCAGTAATTTCAATTCTTATTGAATGAAATATTTTTATTAATTAATGTGAGTTTCCAAGGAAAAGATGAAAAAATTAAACTAGACTTTATTATCTGTAGACAATGCCGATATTTTTCTATGCAGCCACTCACTTTATCAGCACCCATGTCTATCTACTGGGCTAGAGATTGTTATTAGCATCAGCCATAAAACGTAAATTTTCAATGAAGTGGAATATCAAAAATGATTACTGTGTATACAATTATTGCTTTACTTTTGGTAAAGTTCAATTAAATCTAAAAATGATTCACTCATGAACTAAGTATTTGCATACTACTTGTAATCTCGAGCTTGTTATTTAGTGATATAAATATTTTAAACTTATGTAATGTAAAATATTTCCTGTATAAAGTTTATTTCGAACTCTACTATTCGATAACAATTACTCGAACAGTCCTTTAGCTGAAATGAAAAGTTTTGTCTCATTCCAACAGAAATTAAGTTTCTAATGAAAACACTAATACATATCGACAGCTTAGTTTGAGAAAGGTGTAACTAGAATTTCCGATGTTTTATAGGGGAAGGAAAACACTGACTAAAAACTAAAGCATTTATGTGCAAAAATAATCCATAAATTCTTTATTTTTTAACTCTAACTCTATTCTTAACATATAATTATACGTTGGCTACTAGAAAACGTTAAAAACACGGCCCTATGTATAAGAAAAAACTAGCAAGAAGTCAGCATAAGTGGCAAAATTGTATATGATCTTAACGAGTTTTGCCATAGAATTTTACATTAAAAAGCACGCTAGGATTTGATAATGGGTTAAAACTATATGATGCGCCGATTTTTAATATCAAATTATATGGAAGTACTAGTTAGCACGTAGTTCAATGTCGTCACTTATGCTAACTTCATGCCATTTTTTGTTTATACATAATGCCGTATATGTATAAAACAATCAATTAACAGTTGCAATTTTTAATTTATTTTTACTAACGGAACTGAAAAAAAGAGAGAGTGAGTTAATGGCAGTCAGTTGTTAGATAGGTAACTCTGCAAGCAATATCAATGTTTACTTTAGAAAATTATCTTGAAAACTAATGCAGTGATAATTTTGGAACACTTCATGACTATTTTTTTTATAATTTTTTTTAGTTGTATTTTAAAAAATAGTGAAAGTTGATGTGCAACTTCATTCATGAAAGTTCCCAAATATTTAAATTTTTTTTCAAAACATGTGTCGGAAGCAGTGGTGCAAATAGAAAAGAAATCCATCGGGTATATTTTGGGAAAACTTCATGTAAACTTTCTTTGTCGTTTTTTTTTTCTACTACCATTTTGTGGAGTATGGCCTAAACCAATTCTGAGGCTACGGAATGTACTTATATATTATACATATATATTTTTTTTTGGAAGAATATTCCCGCTTACCCTAAGGTTTGTTTTTTATATTACAGATTATCTGAAAATTGTTGTCTGAAATTTCAATAAAATTTTCTTTTATATTTTTAGGCTTCAATAGTACCCTTAATAAAAATCAGACTTAATTTTTGCTATGCATGTCGTTAAAAAGGGTTAAAAATAATATATATTACATAACATAGTTATAAAAATAACAACTGTCCCACGACACCGTACGATCTCTTTTAGTCTATGCAATTCTAGGGGAGGTTGTTTTTAAAATTCGTGTTTCATAAAATCATTAATTTAGTCAGCAAATAAAATATTTACTTTGCTTCCAACAAACTAACCCTTTTGTGATAACTGTGATTAAAATTTATCTCGTCACACTTGTGAAATGCTCGTAATGTAAATTTGCATACACGCACGTAAAACTTATGTATATGATTTATTACATTTGTCATTACATTCCCTCTCTTTATGTGCACATTTTGGCTTTGAGAGGGAAAGAAAACGTTAGTACTTATTGTTTATGAACTCTTTGAGTTTAGTCAGTCTCTTGTGCGTGGTTGGAAAAAAGTTAGTACATCCATTAAAGAATATTTATAAATAGCAAAAAATGACTTGATTACATGCAACCATACCCTGTAGGAAGAAATGTCACTAGTGAAACAGTATTGATTCACTATTGATTTTGTTGCCAGTGCTCTTACTACTGGCGGATTATATCCCAAATAATGCTTTCCGCTATAGACAATTAACATGTGCGCGTCATTGAAAAGCAACTACTGACTGGGAAGTCCTTAGGGGCAATATTTAGACATTGACAGATAGTCGCTAGTACATTTTAGTAATTCTAAGTTACACTTTTCATAATGAAATTGAAACATGTTTTTTTCAGATTTGGTGTTTAATTGAGAAAATATATAAAAAGGCGAAATAATGCATGAAAAATTTATAAGAAGAGGAATTAGTTCATTCATTCGTTCAGCATTACTAACAATCAATCAAAAATTCAATGTTTCGTTGAATTAGTAGAGTCAAACACTTACGTATTGACCTGAAAGTGTAACTAAACTTTAACTAATGGCACAAAATCGTTCACAGTCCAGTGAATAGAATTGGAAATAATTATTCAGAACTACTTTTTCTCTACTTCCAAAATATCAATATGGGTGTATTTTTTACTTTCAGAAATCGATTATTAAAAACATCTAGATAGTTGATTAAGAAGCTATTTTTTATGAAGCATTAGATTTATTTATTTATAAAAAAATATATTGAGTAAAGAGAAATTTAGGAAACGAAAAAAGAAGAATATACGAAAAATAAGAATTACTCAACATCATTAACATGACTTCACCCTATATACAAATCATTAGAAATTATGCAAATCTAAACTACTCCCGAAGCAAATTTTTTACTCAGAGACTAAACAAAATTTTCATAATTGACAATTTCACTTAATAATGCTCAAAATCTAGTACTTACGAGATTTAGAGCTAAATCTAACTGCTTTTTACTTGATTTCCCATACAAAACAAAATCTAGTTTGTGAGTAGATTTCTAGGCAATCTACTCAAAATCTAATATTTTTATTTTATTTTCACTACCCTGATAAAAGATGAATGAATTAGCTACGGTCTGCTTAAATAGGTGTGTGAATTAGCTACATTGCAGTTGTTTGGTTGTAGTTCTGGAAATTTTTCGATTAATGGCTTTTGTTTTGGATAAAAAAATCTTGATAAATGTCGAAAAAACATGGTGTAAACGGTATAGATTTTCGTAAAGATTTTAATTAAAATATGCTAGATTTTGTTCAGGTGTAAATGCCCTATAAAATAGTTTAATTTTCATATTTTCTATTTTTACACAATATAAATTCTTTTGTTTTTTGTAACATATTTTTATATAATTTTTTGAGTTATAGTTTAAAATTTATATTAAGGGGTTTCGTGAAAAATCTTTAAATTGCCATTTGTGCAATTTTGCAAATACGCGCGGCTTGTTCCATGAAGCCCCTTAGTAACTTTTGCGCATACAGTTAAGTGAATTTGAATGAAATGTCCAAAAAAATTAATTTAATAAAAACAAAACCAGAAAATTTCAAGCAGTTTTTAATTTAAATACACATAGGCATAGGATAGTTCCATTTTAAATCAACGAAAAAAACGCAATTTTTTATGTAACCCTCTTAGAATTGTACAAAAATTTGCACGAATGTTCTATAGTACTAAAATAATATAAATTCAAAAATTTTGGGTATCTAGCATTTGTGGTTCCCAAAATATGGCGCTTCGAAAAGTAGGGAATTCATTAAAAACACATATAAGTAGTCTGCCATTATTGCTCATATCTTCAAAAGTTTTTAAGATACAGGGTCGATATTAGTCCCATTTAATAGGTATTGAGAATAGCTTTAAAACTGCATTTAGTTTAACTTTTTTTTTCTGAAAGGTCAAAGATCACTGTCACATGATTTAAAGTTTGGGGAACTATATCTCAAAAAATGAAATTTTTAAAATTCTAAAAATATATATGTTAATCCTAACAGTCTCTTCTGCATTTTGTGTCAAACAATTTGAGTGAGCTCTTAATAGTTCCTGAGATATGGGACCACTTATATGTGTTTTAAATGATTTTTTCATTTTTTTTACACGCCATATCTCAGGAAAAACAGAAGCTGGAAGTCCAAAATTTTATATTTATCTTAGTTTAGTAACGTCCAAAAAGGCAACTAAGTTTCATAAGATTCAAAGGTGGTCGGCATAATCCATTCGTCGGTTATAAAAATTTTAACACATAAGGAAAGCCAAAAACCCAAGAAGTTGTTGTTTACGAATTGCACAATTGCACTGCTTAAGCTTACGAGTCAAAATTGTTGGACAAACTTTACAGATTTGTGTAAATAAATTTCCATAAATTTTTGATATTTTATTTACGAGAGTGTAAAAATGCACAATTGCACAGCTTGCGAGACTTTTGAACATTGTCATGAAAAGCCTTATTAAACTTTGAAATTGATTTCGTTGATTAATTTTTATAAAAACTTTTTAGTCAGGTTTAAGTTCAGTAATTTCAATTCTTTTATTGAATGAAATATTTTTATTAATTAATGTGAGTTTCTAAAGAAGAGAAGAAAAATTAAATTAGACTTTTAAGCTGGGAGAAATACCGATATTTTTTTGATATTGTTGCTGCACAGAAAAATATCGGTATTTCCCCCAGCTTAAAAGTATAATTTAATTTTTCTTCACTTCGTTATAAACTCACATTATTTAATAAAAATATTTTATTCAATAAAAGAATGGAAATTACTGAACTTAAGCATGACTAAAAATTATTTCTTATTAAAAATTTACTATAGTTCAATTAAAATCTAAAAATGTTTCACTTTTTATAAAAAGTTTAATATTGCTTAACGACATTTTTATTTTCAACAAACCAATAAAGCATTAAGAAGAAGCATACATACTCTGCAAATAACGGTACTAGTCCATACATGCATGTAAGGACTACTCCATAAAAGACCAGGACTATTACAAAACTAGTCCAAATGTATGAATAAAACATGGTCGATTTAACATTGTGATGTCCTAGGGATGGACGACATGGTCCAACTTTGCATTGCATTGGACCACTTTCAAAACTACCCCATATGAGATAGATATACAGGGCAATTATGAATAAAATTCCGCGAGAAATTTCTCCCTTTTACAATTAGAATTTTTTGTTTTCCCTATTACTTGCTATTAGTTGGAATTGTTCCCCGGGAAAAATTTCTCGCGGAATTTTATTCATAATTGCCTTCATAGACTACTCGCATACAATTTGTAAGTGCCTTAGAAGAACGTTTAAACACGAACACATATCGTACAGCATTGAATGCTTATGTATAGACGACAAGGTCCATGGCTGCATTACATGGGACGATGATGTAACTAGTCTGTTTCATCTAGATTGAACCACGTAGTCTAATAATGTATGCAGGGTAGTTATGTTTATCTAACGAAATGCTTTCTACGCATCAAAAACGAAATCAATGTGTAGACACTCCGTTGATAATGTCGCCAAAATGTCACAAAAACAAAGGTGGACAAAGGTGGTATCTTAGAGACACTTAACCCCATGCTTCCTTCAGGGTATATTTACATACATACATACGTACAATATGTAACACAAATATACATATGTACTCGTATATATGTATTTTATTTTACGGCTGTTGCGAAAATATGGTGAAAATCATTATTTTTTAATGTGAAAATAAATGATTTTTATTTTCTTCTTGAAAGTAAAAAATTTGTTACACGATGTGTATCTATGTATGTATGTATATTAGAGCGACTCAACTTGTATGGAAGAGAAAAAAGTGATTTTGTTACCCCTCTGAAAATAAAGCTTGATATGTTTTATGATGATTCCCAAAATATTTTGGTTCTAGCGTTGACCATTCGTGAAGTGGACCATTTTTAAGAAAGGTCTTTTCTCAGCTTTTCGAATTTTTTGTACTTTGCTCCAAGACGACATAAATAAAATTTGGTATCATCGAAAATAGTTTTTGAAGCAGCATCCAATGGTATATAAAACTTGACCATTTGAAACCTACTAATTAAGATATTTAACTAAATACATATTTTCGTTTCGGGTTTTCATACAAATTCTAAGTATTTGGAAATAATGTTTTGCTCTTCAAATTGAATCTGTCTTAAAATAATGTTATTTTATTATATTTTTGTAATTATTCGCATAAAACGAGAAAATCGCGATATATTTTATCTTTTTTTAATATAAGCAATATGGGTATCGAATTTTTTCATTTTTCAATTATAATAATCTGGTGATAAGCAAAAGACCTGTTTTCAAATTTAGGATGCTGTGAGATATATTTAAGTTTTCAAATATTAATTTTTTTAATTAAAAACATATTAATCTATTAATTAATGAGAGGTGTACCATATATTTATAACAACAAACAAGGAAAAAGAAGTTCGCTCGTAGCCACTAAAAATTATTCTCGAAGCACGCGATAGTAATATTGATGATATTGAAAAATTCAGTATTCCAAAAAAATTGTTCTAGTACGAATCCTTAAAATATATGCAAAATTGCAATAAAATTGGTCGCATTACTGAACCACCTTGTATACAATTTTATTCCCATAAGTATTTAAAAGATCTTTGTGATTCTGAAGAAATTATTGAAAAACTAGGTAAAGTCACAATTTTTTTAATTTTTAGTTCAGTTAACTACTTTAATTTGTTCTGTTAGTAACTATTTTTCTTGTTTCATACATCTATTCAACTAAAAAATTAATATTTGAAAACTTAAATATATCTCACAGCATCCTAAATTTGAAAACAGGTCTTTTGCTTATCACCAGATTATTATAATTGAAAAATGAATAAATTTGATACCCATATTGCTTATATTAAAAAAAGATAAAATATATCGCGATTTTCTCGTTTTATGCGAATAATTACAAAAATATAATAAAATAACATTATTTTAAAACAGATTCAATTTGAAAAGCAAAACATTGTTTCCAAATACTTAGAATTTGTATGAAAACGCGAAACGAAAATAAGTATTTAGTTAAATATCTTAATTAGTAGGTCGCAAATATTCAAGTTTTATATACCATTGGATGCTGCTGCAAAAACTCTTTTCGATGATACCAAATTTTAATCATGTCGTCTTGGAGCAAAGTACAAAAAAATTCGAAAAACTGAAAAAATATATTTTTTAAAAATGGTCAACGCTAGAACCAAAATATTTTGGGAATCATCATAAAACATATGAAACTTTATTTTCAGAGGGGTAAAAAAATCACTTTTTTTTTTGAGTCGCTCTAATGTATATATGAATCTAAACATATATAAAGAAAAGTTTTCTTTCATACGAATTGTCTTAAGACAAGTCCCAAAAACAACAGCGATAATCGCGAAGATTGCTTTAAAAATTTTAGGACTTTGTAATGAAATCAGAGTTTAGCGGAAATTACATCTTATACTATTGCATACATGTACATATCTTAATATATTAAGGCCCTTACTCATTATATTTTTGAAAATGAGTTATTTGTATATTTCAATAGAAGTACATCTAATGTATCGAAAAATGCAAGAACAATTCCTCTTCAAATAAATAATGAGTTAGGTCCTTTCTGTATTAAGGTAACGATCTGCATATATGTGAATGTATGTGATCTGCCGAGTATAAACTATGCCATTTTATGACATCGCAATAGCATGTACTAGCGGCAACGTTTGCCATTTGTGGCATTGCTTTCCGTATAAAAAAACATAATGTGAAAAGCGTTCCACACATTTTGAAGATGACTCAACAAAATGACAACACAATAAATTCCAGATGTGTAATCAGCATATGTGGCTGTAAATAAATTACAAGTAGACAGGGAGTATGAGTTAAATTTTCTAACCAGGGTTGCTACTGGTTCAAAATGGTGCTGCAAAGCAAATAACTGTCTGCGAGAGCCTGAGGTTTCGATAATTTGTCAAGCCCAGTCACAGCTTATAGTGATGCGGCTACTTAGCACTAAATGCTCCTTGCTAGTGCTATGAAAATTAACCACACGCGTAATTGCAAAGTGGTAAAATGGGTTAAAACTTAATTAATTATAATATGTGCTCCCTTCACTTTTCCTTTCCTGAAAAAGGTAACACATATAAAGATATGTACACAGAAACACATACCAATGTAAAATCACCATACAAAAAGTTTGATTCAAATTCATTCAAATCATATTAAATTTACAAGAAATAATATGTGGTTCAAGTGTATTGGTGTTTATTGGCTTTGTTCATAACTGTAATATAATTTTTGCTTGGTTGTGTGAGTTGTTTTTGTATTGTTGTTATTTCTAATGTTTGTAAACAGTAAACAAACTGCTGCTGGCTGGTAGGCAGTGTACTAGTTTTGCAGTCGGAGAATCGCAGGTTCGAATCCTTTAGTCAAGTCAGAGTATTTTGTATATTTTTTTTTAACTAAAACTTTTAAAATACGAGTAAATTGTATGTTAAATGGTCAATGAAAGAATTTTGAATTCAAATTTTTTTTCATAATGGTAGATATTTAGTGTGTATCTAAAGAATATTTAAAATTGTTGTGGCTGTAGGGGTAAGCACGTTGACCAGCATGATGAGTTCCGAGTTCAAATCTTGGCCTTATATACTCGTAGTACAATCAAACATTTTTCTGATGTCTATGTCAACTACACGTAAGTAAGTTAAATAATTAATAAAACAATTACTACATCAAATTAAATTAATGTTGTTCCAACTTTAAATAACTTTGATTCAACATGACTCTTAATTTTGAGTTTACTAACAGTAGCTAAATGTTAAATCAAAGTGAAAAAAAGTTATTTCAAAAGGAAACATTTTCTTTGGAAATTTCTATAAATCATGTTAGATTAACATGAAACACACATGAAACACATATGTCTGAGTGTTGTTTCTATTAAAAAAATTTTTATGAAACGAGCAGTTACTAATTTTTGTTTGCCTCCACAAGTTGTAGTATGTTTCTGTTTCATTCCCGAAAATGTAAATGCTGCGATTTTACCAATATCGTCCTTATTTTTAGTTTTAAAGTAAATTTTATAAACAGTCATAAGAGTTAAAGGGCCGTATCCAAACAAATTAATTTGAACTTCAAGTGTTCTTTTGTCAAAATTTGTATGGAAATTTTGTTTTAACGTACACTTCAAGCTCAAATATTTTTTTTTTTGGATACGGCCAAAGTGTTTAATTAAGGGAATCAAAAAATGTAATTGAAAATATTTTCAAAATCAATGAATCTAATAATTGAATTAAAAAATTCAATAAATAAAATATTGAGCTGATTAAACCTCAACGTGTATTGAAAAATTAAGCAAGTTAAAAGAAAATTGTACTAAATTAGAGCATCAAGCTATGCGTTAGAAGCAGTGTACGTATTTTCAGTACATTTAAATAATATTTTATAAGTGCCTTGCTGCTAATGCAGCTCTTGGTGCTCTTAGTTAGGTTAGACTCTTAAATGGTTTTACGGACAACTCGTAAAAAGGCCTAACTTAGGGCCACACGATTGAGTTTTACCTTTTAATTCGTTTCAATTTGCAAACAATACACCCACACTTTTTTCTTGCAAATACACTCGCAATTTTTAAATTGACCACTAAATTGATTTCAATTTCACCCATTTGAGTTGTTTCTTCGTCGGAGGTATTTAAAAAAAAAATTGAGTATCAACCATGTAGGAAGTGGAATTGACACCAGTCTAGTCACGTGATTGGTCCACAAGTGATAGGGACCAGTCAGAGTTATAACACTTCTTATAATTTTTACAAATAAAAATATTAATTGAGCTTAGGTTAATATCTAAGTATAGTTACGGGACTGGTTTCAGAGTGCCTTGGCGGTCTTATTGGAGGGAACAACTAACATTGTATAGGTCCAGGATACAACCAACTCGAACTTGTTCAGTGCCATTTAGTAAAGTAAAGATTAGACACATCACGAAAATGGTGAATATGTAACCGTTTACATACATACATACATACATACATACTTTTGGTAGCACTACAATTTTCTCAAATAATGGGACGGTTACTTTTCGACCAAATTTTCTCAGGGAATTTATGTAGAGCTATCAATTTTAAAGAAGTGTGACACACAGTATCTGTGATGAAATTGAAAGCGATTTATTGAACTTTTGGCTGTTAAATGAAATACTTGAAAATATTTAGAAAGATGAGTAACAAACAAACACGGGTAACAAATAAACAAACTTACCACGTATTACTTTGGTGCCGTTCCTATATTTCGCAACGCATTTTTCTTGATTTTTTTTCTGTTACGTACTACCTTAACACATCATAACATAACTCGAAACCATCCTTTGAAATTCATCGAATGATTGAATCAATTAATATCTCAATTGAATATTATCTAAAAATCGATCAAACAGTTATTGAAAAAACTAATTTATGTGAAAATATATACTTGTTCTTTTAATAAAAGAAATAATTGACAAAAAAACCGAAACAAGCAAACTCAATAAAATATTAACATTTACTCCTTTAATTTATGGCAGAGATTTGAAAAGGATTCCTACGCTTTTTGAAAGTGAGAGCATTATGTAAAAGATAGCACATAAGGGAAATGTAAAACAGGAAACGCTTAGGGGCATCATTTTCAAGACAAATAAAGCAAATATAAACAAGTAATAGTGCTATATTCGGCTGTGCCGAATCTTATATACCCTTTAGCAAAGTGTTTTTATGTAGTATAGAGATACATACATAAGCATATGCATAAAGTATAAACAAAAAGAAAAAAATAATTTGACCTAGTTACTTTTATCTACAAAAAAATAAATAAATTTACAAATCCTAGAATCATTATATTAGATTTTTCTGATTTCTTATATCAATCTAGTAGTTCTTAAAAAAATATAGAAAGTGTATTAAGTAAAAAATGAAAAAAGGAAATTTAAAAAAAAATGTTTTATTTAATTACTTCAATATCCAGAAAAAAATTCAAAGTTTCCAGCTCTGGAGCTGTGGTTTTTATTTTTATAATTTTCTACACCAAACTTTTCTTTCCAAAACGTAAAATATGTATAATCTATAAAGGAAAAGATAAAAATTAATTAGACTTAGTTACTTTTATATATCACAAAAAGTGTAAGTTTCCCAACCCTGAGATCATTCTTTTTGATTTTTCTGATTTCTTACACCAATCCCTTTCTTTTAAGAATTTAAGATATGTTTAATTTATAGAAAAAAGGAAAAATTTATTTTAGTAAGTTACTTTTGTACAAAAAAAGTTAAAGTTTTCCAACCCTGGGATCGTCTTTTTAATTTTTTAATGTTTTTTTTTATTTTAAATACCAATTTTATTCGTACTCAAGCATAAAATAAGTTTATTTAATAAAAAAAAGTAAAAATTAATTTTCGGTAGTTAATTTTTTATATCACAAAGAGTGTAAGTTTCCCAACCCTGGAATACCCCTTTTTGATTTTTCTGTATTCTTAAAAACAATATTTTTTTAAGAATGTAAGATATGTTTAATTTATAGTAAGAAAAGGAAAAATTTGTTTTAGTAAGTTACTTTTGTATAAAAAATAAGGTTTTCCAACCCTGGGAACGTTGTTTTAATTTTTTTTAATTTGAAATATCAAATTCATTCGTACTGAAGTATAAAATAAGTTAATTTTATAAAAAAATAAAAATTAGTTTTTGGCAGTTAATATTATATATCACAAAAAGTGTAAGTTTTCCAGGCCTGGAACCGTTCTTTTTGATTTTTTTAGATTTTGTACACCAATATGTTCCTTTTAAGACTATAAGCTATGTTTAATATATAGAGAAAAAGAAAAAATTGGTTTTAGTAAGTTACTTTTGTATAAGAAAAAAGTTAAAGTTTTCCAACCCTGGAAACGTCTTTTTCATATATAAAACTTTTTTTTTAATTTTTAATATCAATTTAATGTGTACTGCAGTATAAAATAAGTTAATTTAATTAAAAAATAAAAAAATAGTAACACCTAGTTACTTTTATATATTACAAAAAGTGTAAGTTTCCCAACCCTGGAATCATCCTTTTTAATTTTTCTGATTTGTTACGCCAATCTCTTTCTTTTAAGAATCTAAGATATGTTTAATTTATAGAGAAAAAGAAAAAATTTGTTTTAGTAAGCTACTTTTGTATAAGAAAAAAATTTAAGTTTTCCAACCCAGGAAACGTCTTTTTAATTTTTTTAACTTTCTTTTTTAATTTAAAATACCAATTTAATTTGTACTGAAGTATAAAATAAGTTAATTTAATAAAAACATATAAAAATTAGTTTACGGTACTTAATTTTTTATATCACAAAAATTTTAAGTTTTCCAACCCTGGAATTATCCTTTTTGATTTTTCTGATTGTTTAACCCAATCTCTTTCTCCTTAGAATATAAGATATATTTAATTTATAGAAAAAAGGAAAAATTTCTTTTATTAAATTCATTTTTTATAATTTTGTATAAAAAAGTTAAAGTTTTCCAACCCTGGAAACGTCTATTTAATTTTTTTAATTTTTTTTTTTATTTTTTTTCAAGAAATATTAATTTTATTCATACTGAAGTATAAAATAAGTTTATTTAATAAAAAAAAATAATAACTAGTTTTCCGTAGTTATTTTGTATGGCAAAATGAAGTTTAAGCTTCCCAGCTCTGAAACCGCCTGCTCGATTTTGCTGATTTTCAATACCAATCTTATTTCGACCATTTCTGACATACCAGTCCAAGAACGAAGTCTATAGCTTTTCTGGGAGCTTCGGAAAACCGATTTCACGTACAGATAGACGGACAGACAGACATCGTTTATTCGTCTTCCCTATGCATAAGGATCCAGAATATATATACTTTATGGCTCGCTTATTAATATTCTAGAAATTACAAACAGAATGGTAAACCTATATATATCCTTTTACCATTTTTTGGTAAAGGGTATAAAAACAAGGATTCTAATTCTATTTTTGCGTAGATTTATTTTGTTCTTTTAGAAAACTTTTTGAAGTTTTGTTATGCTTATAAATTTGCTAATAAATTTTCTTTTATTGCTATAAAAAGCAAAAGAAAAAACTTTTATTTTTTAAAGTGCTCACTCACTTCTCGTTTATGTGTATATTAAAGTTTTTAAGCACATTTAATCCCTTAAAACTTTTACAATTGCTATCTCCCAACAAGGATTTATTTAGCGCTTGTTATCGCTTTCAATTCTGCTATAGTTCTCCTGTAGTCTTTCTAATTATTAGAATGCGGGACATTAATATTTTGTCAGCAATCACTTAAATAAAACTTCATAGAAATTATTTAAATTTGTAGAAATTAGAACTGCTAAAAAAATTAAATAGACAAAAACATGAAAAAGTGCTCGTTTAGAAATGTGCGTGTTCAAGAGGGTTTTTTTTCGTTTCCTCCCTTCCCTTTGTAACCAAATACCATTTTGTCATCATCGCCATTAGCGACAAGTATCTCAGTAAAGGAAATAAATATGAAATAGAAAAAGACCAATTGAAATAAATGATTTTTCACAATAAACTGACTTTAGTTGTTTGAAGTTGTTGTTTTTTTTTTTTTTTTGTAGGACGTCTTGTTTGTTGTCATTTTATGTGAAACCAATTATGAAACTTTTTATTTGATAAAAATAAAATTATTTTAAAAACTCGTGTAATTGTGAGAATATGAATGAATATACATTCTGGGAAAAGACTCAGTCGTCTAAATGGCCAAAATATAAATTTTTTCTATTACTTGAGAGTTCTCATTGTCAAAGTGGTAAGAAGTTTTTATTCCATGGAAAACAAATTACAAAGTTATAAGCGACTTAAAGCTAAGAAATGGGAATTGTTATTCTAGTTATTAAAGTATGTCCTTTAAAATTATTGCTGTTGACAAATAATGTTTAAAACTAGCAATTTGTTTGCAAAATTACTTGTAAATTTCATTTAACTTTAGCTTGGATTTATTAGAGTAAAAGGGCTTAATGTAAAAATAAAACCTAACGAAGGGTCAGACTAGGTCTGATCATACCCTTAGGGAGATATATTTCCGAGTTTAATCTCTGTTGAAGTGAAATATTTTATTTCGTAAATAACATTAAATTAAGAGAAAACTATACGAAACCAGAAAGTTTTCGAGCTGAGCTAATAACCTTAGTTCAAAGTCTAAAGGGATAACTTTATATGCTTCTTTAATTATGATCTATAAATTCATATATTTCTTTGGTCGAGATAATTAGTAGAATATTGAACAAATCAAAAAATATTTTAATATTATGTAATATTTTAATTAGAGTTTTACTGGTTACGATTAATATAAATTTATTTAATATCAATATAAATTTATTTATCTGAGAAAATTGTGATTCACTGGGCAGTCTGCTGCCGCAAGGGTTTGAGAGGCTTGCCAAACTTTAATATTATGCTAGGAACAGAACAGGCAAGAAGTACCGCAGCAAAAAATGGTGCTTCGCTGGAAGCACCTATATAAGTGCTCTTTTGGTATGCAAGCGCTTACCCGATGCATGACAGTTTGCATAATTTTTATATGGCATTCCTCGCGTAGAAGCTCTGCCACGTCGATCTAAAATGTGATTCCTTCATGCCTGCCGGAGTGAGCTGAATTCAGCAAAAATATTCGTCTACCTGGAAGCATGTCTATTTCATATGTGTATAATTAAAAAAATTTGCTCTTTAATTTTTTACTTTTTTTTACTTTTTGTTCGCGCGTTGAATCAGGAGTCGATCCCAGGATTTCCGTATGTTAGGCTAGAACACTACCCACTCTGAACTACCGAAGCACATATTTATTTTTGTACACAATTCAATTAAAAAAATAAAAAATAAAAACTCGAAGTAAAAATTTCATTCGCATCCAAATTTGTATACAGGTAAGCGAGAGAGGATGATCTATAAAAAACTTTGAGAGTTTGAATATAAACAGCCGACTGACTTCGTAGTCTTTGTGTTAAATTTCGTCATTCGTATTGCATTCTCGTAAGGCAGAATGGATCCACTGTGTACTTTTCCGCGCTTTCGAAGCGCTTATTTTTGTGTTATATTAAACGACACCTTCCAAAATGTTTTTGTGGAAGGGATATAAGAAACTAAAATAGAAAAAAACACATAAAAACAGAAAAGAAGCTATAAAAATGCAAAAGACTTTTCACTAATAAGCCATTTAGAAGCAATTGCTCCGAAATCTCGATTATTTTTTTGTTGGGACGCATTTTTTGTTGCAAACTTTCGTCATCCGAAATAAAACGCATTGATAATGAAAACTAATATAACACTGCTGTCGAACGAAACTCGTCGCGCGAGATGAACCCTCCGATAGATTTACTTCTGTTTTGTACGCTGAAGAACGACGAAAAAACAATTTAGCCTCTCTCTCTCTCTCTTTCTTTGCACGCACAATAAGCGTGGCCATAATTTTTTTTTTGGAAAACTGAAAATTTAGAATAAAACAAGTAAGAGTGTTATATTCGGCTGTGCCGAATCTTATATACCCTTTACCAAAGTGTTTTTATGTAGTATAGAGATACATACATAAGCATATACATAACGTATAAACAAAAAGGAAAAAATAATTTGACCTAGTTACTTTTATCTACAAAAAAAAAATAAATTTACAAATCCTAGAATCATTATATTAGATTTTTCTAATTTCTTATATCAATCTAGTAGTTTTTAAAAAAATATAGAAAGTGTATTAAGTAAAAAATGAAAAAAGGAAATTTAAAAAAAATGTTTTATTTAATTACTTTAATATCCAGAAAAAATTCAAAGTTTCCAGCTCTGGAGCTGTGGTTTTTATTTTTATAATTTTCTACACCAAACTTTTCTTTCCAAAACGTAAAATATGTATAATCTATAAAGGAAAAGATAAAAATTAATTAGACTTAGTTACTTTTATATATCACAAAAAGTGTAAGTTTCCCAACCCTGAGATCATTCTTTTTGATTTTTCTGATTTCTTACACCAATCCCTTTCTTTTAAGAATTTAAGATATGTTTAATTTATAGAAAAAAGGAAAAATTTGTTTTAGTAAGTTACTTTTGTACAAAAAAAGTTAAAGTTTTCCAACCCTGGGATCGTCTTTTTAATTTTTTAATGTTTTTTTTTTTATTTAAATACCAATTTTATTCGTACTAAAGCATAAAATAAGTTTATTTAATAAAAAAAAGTAAAAATTAATTTTCGGTAGTTAATTTTTTATATCACAAAGAGTGTAAGTTTCCCAACCCTGGAATACCCCTTTTTGATTTTTCTGTATTCTTAAAAACAATATTTTTTTAAGAATGTAAGATATGTTTAATTTATAGTAAAAAAAGGAAAAATTTGTTTTAGTAAGTTACTTTTGTATAAAAAATAAGGTTTTCCAACCCTGGGAACGTTGTTTTAATTTTTTTTAATTTGAAATATCAAATTCATTCGTACTGAAGTATAAAATAAGTTAATTTTATAAAAAAATAAAAATTAGTTTTTGGTAGTTAATATTATATATCACAAAAAGTGTAAGTTTTCCAGGCCTGGAACCGTTCTTTTTGATTTTTTTAGATTTTGTACACCAATATGTTCCTTTTAAGACTATAAGCTATGTTTAATATATATAGAAAAAGAAAAAATTGGTTTTAGTAAGTTACTTTTGTATAAGAAAAAAGTTAAAGTTTTCCAACCCTGGAAACGTCTTTTTCATATATAAAACTTTTTTTTTTAATTTTTAATATCAATTTAATGTGTACTGCAGTATAAAATAAGTTAATTTAATTAAAAAATAAAAAAATAGTAAGACCTAGTTACTTTTATATATTACAAAAAGTGTAAGTTTCCCAACCCTGGAATCATCCTTTTTGATTTTTCTGATTTGTTACGCCAATCTCTTTCTTTTAAGAATCTAAGATATGTTTAATTTATAGAGAAAAAGAAAAAATTTGTTTTAGTAAGCTACTTTTGTATAAGAAAAAAATTTAAGTTTTCCAACCCAGGAAACGTCTTTTTAATTTTTTTAACTTTCTTTTTTAATTTAAAATACCAATTTAATTTGTACTGAAGTATAAAATAAGTTAATTTAATAAAAACATATAAAAATTAGTTTACGGTACTTAATTTTTTATATCACAAAAATTTTAAGTTTCCCAACCCTGGAATTATCCTTTTTGATTTTTCTGATTGTTTAACCCAATCTCTTTCTCCTTAGAATATAAGATATATTTAATTTATAGAAAAAAGGAAAAATTTCTTTTATTAAATTAATTTTTTATAATTTTGTATAAAAAAGTTAAAGTTTTCCAACCCTGGAAACGTCTATTTAATTTTTTTAATTTTTTTTTATTTTTTTTTCAAGAAATATTAATTTTATTCATACTGAAGTATAAAATAAGTTTATTTAATAAAAAAAATAATAACTAGTTTTCCGTAGTTATTTTGTATGGCAAAATGAAGTTTAAGCTTCCCAGCTCTGAAACCGCCTGCTCGCTTTTGCTGATTTTCAATGCCGTTCTTATTTCGACCATTTCTGATACACCAGTCTAAGAACGAAGTCTCTAGCTTTTCTGGGAGCTTCGGAAAACCGATTTCACGTACAGACAGACGGACAGACCGACAGACGGACATCGCTTATTCGTCTTCCCTATGCATAAGGATCCAGAATATATATACTTTATGGCTCGCTTATTAATATTCTAGAAATTACAAACGGAATGACAAATCTATATATACCCTTTTACCATTTTTTGGTAAAGGGTATAAAAACTTGAGATAAATTAAAAATTAAAAACTGCAGCATGCTCGATTTATAGAAAAACTTATTTTTTAAGCAAAAAACTGCAAAACTGCTCTAGGCTTAAAAAAAAGCAATGTGAGTCCAATCACAGAGGAGATGTGTAAGCATCTAGTAATGAAAATTTTTTTTAAGTTGGAAGTACTTATGCTTTTAGTATCTATTTTTAAATTAATTAAACTTTCAATATTGTAAATACATATGAATTTGTTGGTTTTTGTTTGTTTTATTTAACATATTTGGTTAGTAAATGGGCACACTGCAGTATATGTACCCAGTAAAAAAAGACATTCTTGTCATTGCAAGAAGTTCTCTTTTTCGATGCCTAGTCACCGAATTAGAAGCGATTTTAAGAAAAATTTCCTTTTTTGTGTTCTATGGTAATATTTTCATCTAGGAAAAGCTTTAAAAAGTTACATATTTTAACAATTCGTTCCTTTTTATACGAATTTAAATGCGAAACAGTGTTTTAATGTAAATTTAAGCAAATAACTTCTAAATTTTAGGCCAAAATGAGTTCATAAATTTCTTTTAAAAAATCGATTTTTTGAACATTTTGGTGAGTATTTACTAAAACTATGAAAAAACTACAAGGTTTTGTGTGATGAAAATAAACTTTTACTTGGTTTTCTGCTAACTATCGGCATATTAAAAATATCGATTTTTTGAAAGCAATGAAAATGTGGTTCCTTCAGAATGACTTCCATTTTTTTTACTGGGTACATATGTACTGCATTCAAAATTGCAGTAAGCAGTAAATTTACTGATTACTAAAAAAATTCAGTAAATTTTTACTGCTAATGAAATTTAATTTGCATTACCAGTAAAATCGTAGAGCCGTAATCATAATAAAATTGTAGCAATTGGCAAAGTGTTTTCATTCAAATTTTGAAACTTTTGTATGAACACATTTAGCCACTTGGTAGAATTTCATTATGAATACGGGCATTACTGATTACTGAAAATTCAATGCACCTCATCATATAACAGATCTTTTAGGCAATTTATAAAAATTGTAGAAAAAAATTTTAGTAATCAGTAAAAATTTACTTGTTAAACATTTTTTATTGTTTTTACTGAAACTTTAAAGGCACTGCAGTGCTCATCTATGGTAAATGCCTTTACTTTTACTTTTTAATTTTTAATTCCAGTTGTTCATCGTTTAGTTGTTGCTGTTCTTGTTGTTGTGTACGCATTGCAATTAAAATATATTCAGTAAAGTGCGACTTTGACTCGCGCACATTCGGTTTCGATCATCTTTTTTTTGATTTAGCTTTCTTCATTTTTTAAGTTATTTCAGTTTAAACGATTTTTTTTTCAGTTTTATCGCTTTTTTCTCGTTTTGGCGTTTTTTTTTCTTTTTGGGTTTTTTAATTTTCGCAATTTTTTTTCATTTTGGAGATTTTTTCATTTTGGCGATTTTTTTCTGTTCTTTGGGGTTTTTTTATTTTGGCGATTTTTTATTTAGGCGACTTTTTCATATTGGCGATTTTTTTGTTTAAGGATTTTTTTCATTTTGGAGATTTTTCCGGGTTTTCGCGATTTAGTTTAGTCCTAGAGATTTTTTTTAATTTGGTGTTTTTTTTCGTTTTTGGCGATTTTTTATATTTGGCGATTTTATATTTTTTTGATTTTTTAGTTTTACCGTTTTTGAAAATTTCAAGAGTTTTGCTCTTACGGTTTCCAAGATACAGCAAGTTGTCAAAATTACAAAGTCAAAATTGCATTAACTGATGGAACACCCATTGATTTAAACTTTTTAAATTTAGTGTTAATTGTTGTAGTCTGTATAAGAATACACTAACTTTTAAAATTTCAAGTGTATATATCTACATACAATTGTATGTATATTACATGGGATTTTAACATTTTTCGTTGCTCGTTTTGGAACACCCTTTAGTTTTTAACTCTCATGTATTTGTTGTGGTAGTGGCAATATGTTTATATATTGTGTACAAATTTCAAGTCCGTAGCTCTTACGGTTCATTTTCACCTTTGGTGTACGGAAATATACAGGAAAATAACCGGCGGTGGCGCACCGTCGGCTTCGAGCCGGTCGACTTGTTTCTCTGCTTGGTATTGCTTCTTTCAAATACTAATACACTCATACATGGCTCACACCGATTTGACAATGCTGTTTGCATCTCAGCAAAGAAATCTCAGTCAAAAGATTTTTACCCCCTAGCGTATAGATGTTTACACATCGAAACTGCTAAAATCAGTTAAAACTGCACATTTGGCAGCCCTGCACACAATATCAAACTTTATCAATTATAAGAGCTGAATTCGCTGAGTAAATTCGTTGTTGTTGTGCCTCACACGACGAATTTACGCAGCGAATTCTTATCGACGAATTCGTCGATTCGGACCAAATTCGTCGATCGTCCCAGTTGTGTTCCTAGCATTAGGCAGACAAACTCGTATATCTGGTCGTTAGATTGGTTCAGCACTGTACCCAATAAAGAAACATAGAATAACAGATAGCACAACGGCACCAACTAGGCCACAAGTAGGCTGGTTTTAAACCTTAAACTGGCAACGTTAAGGTTCTATTCCTTTTTGGAATGATATGAGGGAATTTTTGCCGATAATTCTCATCACCAGGGCTCGGACATTCATGCACCTAAAAACTGATTTTAAGCGCTTAATAAATACACCTAAAAATATTCATTTACATACGAAAGAAGCACAAAAATAATTCAGGTATGTGATGAAAAATGATTTAGACTCAAAACCAATTTGAAAACGAAGAAAGGTGTGATGTGTTTACTACAGTCGTTATGTCAATAAATTTAAATTTTGTTCTTAATAGTTTTCCCTATAATTTTTGATAATTATAAAACAGTTTGAACATCATGTTTGAAAAAAAAAATATTCTCATATTTGGGAAGTGACTAAATAGCTCTTTATGCCAACCGTCAAACCTAAAGATTTCAAGATATACACAAAAACTGACTTGGCGTTCGTTACAAAAAACATTTTTTTTGCCGGAAAATGCCTATATTCAATCAATACCCATATCATAAAGGTAATATAAATAGTTTTTCGGCTGCAGAATCTTAGAAAATGATTTTTATTTCTTCTAAAAAAAAACAATAAATAAAAATCAGTAAATAATTTTAATTTCTGGCCGAAAAAATTAAAATCATAAAATAACTGTTATTTCTGCTCAAAAATATAAAAATCATAGCATAACTGTTATCTTTCAATTTTTTTTTATAAAATTCATAATAGTTACGGTCCCTGGCTCTGTTTCTTGAGAGATACAATTTTTTATATCGTTTTCCAAATCAGTATCTAGGCGCACGGAAGTGCGCCAGGCCAAGTTCCGACCAATGCACGCAGTGTGTATATTTACAGGAAGCCATTCGAGCTGTTTTTACCCCCCTCATAACTTTGTTCCCTACGACCATAAAATTATGAAATTTAAACCATAATTAAAATAAACTCATGTAACCTTACATGCAAAGTTTGAAAGTTTTACAATGAAAGATTCCTGAGATATGAAGGTGCAAAAAGTGCATATTTTAAGACATACTCACTGACTCACTGATCACTCATCAAATTGATGAAGCACTTCCGCTATAGCTAGAGAGCTAAGATTTGGCACACGCGTAGATCTAGGTAAGTTATGAGCTAGAAAAATCTGAAAACCAGAAAAATTTAACCAAGGGGGCAGGGCTACGCCCATAAAAATTAAAATTTATGCTAGTGAGCTGAAATTTGGTACAGAGCTAAGTCTAGGTAGGCAATAAACAAAAAAAATTTAAATCCAAAAATTTTGGCCAAAAGGGCGGGGCTATGCCCATAAAGGCTAGAATTAAAAAAGCAAATCTAAGGCGCTTAATGGAAGCTATTTTATTGAAATTCGGCATACATACTGCAATAGGGCGAGCCTAAAAATTTTCCATTAAAAAAGTGGGCGTTGACACGCCCATAAAATTTAACCTCATTTTCGTGTACTACGGCTCAGCATATTTAGATATACTATTTATGCATGTAAATATTATTATCCGTTTGCAACGAAACTTGACACAAATAATAAACACTGGCCGAAAAAAATCTTAAGTTTGGAAAAGTGGGCATGATTACGCCCATAAATATTAAAAATTAAAAGTTGCGCTAAGTAGCTGAAATTTGATAAACGAGAAGGTATAGGTGAGAAAACAACAACAAAAACCTGAAAACCCAGAAATTTTAGTCAGAGGGCCGGGCTGCGCCCATAAAAATTAAAAGTTGCGCTTATGAGCTGAAATTTGATACACAAGTAGGTCTAGGTGAGAAACCAACTAGAAAAATCTGAAAAACCAAAAAAAAATTCCCAGAATGGGCGGGGCCACACTACTATTGTTTGAACCTGAAAACTTACAGAAAAAAAACTGGAAAACTTTAAATTTTTTATCTATGCAAAATAACTTACTATATCAATTTTACCTTTTTTCTTATAAATTAAGCAATTCTTATATTCTGAAAATAAAAGTATTGATGTGAGAAATCAGAAAAATCAAAAAGGGATGATTCCAGGGTTGGAAAACTGAAACTTTTTGTGATATAAAAAATTACTACCGAAAATTTATTTTTTTTTTATTAAATAAACTTATTTTATACTTCAGTACGAATAAATTTGGTACTTCAAATTAAAAATTAAACTTCAAAAAATTAAAAAGATGTTTCCAGGGTTGGAAAACTTTAACTTTTTTTTATACAAAATAACTCACTAAAGCAAATTTTTCCTTTTTCTCTATAAATTAAAGATATCTTATATTCTTAAAAGAATGAGATTAGTGTAAGAAATCAGAAAAATCAAAAAGGAAGGATTCCAGGCTTGGGAAACTTACTCCATTTGTGATATAAAAAATTAACTACCGAAAACTAATTTAATTTTTTTTTAAATAAATAAACTTATTTTATTCTATAGTACACATAAAATTGGTATTTCAATTTAAAAAAGTTTAAAACACGTTTCCAGGGTTGGAAAACTTTACGTTTTTAATACAAAAGTAACCTACTAAAGCAAATGTTTCCTTTTTGTCTATAAATTAAAGATATGTGATATTCTTATAAGAAAGAGATTAGTATAAGAAATAAGAAAAATCGAAAAGTATGACTTCAGGGTTGGAAAACCCATACTTTTTGTGATATAAAAAACTAGCTACCGAAAACAATTTTTTTTTTATAAAATAAACCTATTTTATACTTCAGTACGAATGTATTTGGTATTTCAAAATAAAAAGTTAAAAAATTAGAAAGACGATTCCAGGGTTGGAAAACTTTAACTTTTTTGGTACAAAAGTAACTTACTAAAACAAATTTTTCCTTTTTTCTATAAATTAAACATATCTTAAAATCTTAAAGGAAAGAGATTGAAGTAAGAAATCAGAAAAATCAAAAAGAATGATCTCAGGGTTGGGAAACTTACACTTTTTGTGATATATAAAAGTAACTAAGTCTAATTAATTTTTATCTTTTCCTTTATAGATTATACATATTTTACGTTTTGGAAAGAAAAGTTTGGTGTAAAAAACTATAAAAATAAAAACCACAGCTCCAGAGCTGGAAACTTTGACCTTTTTTTCTGGATATTAAAGTAACTAAATCAAACATTTTTTTAATTTCCTTTTTTCTTTTTTTTACTTAACATACTTTCTATATTTTATTAAGAACTGCTAGATTGATATAAGGAATCAGAAAAATCTAATATAATGATTCTAGGGTTTGTAAATTTATTTTTTTGTAGGTAAAAGTAACTAGGTCAAATTATTTTTTTCTTTTTGTTTATACTTTATGTATGTGCTTATGTATGTATCTCTATACTACATAAAACACTTTGGTAAAGGGTATATAAGATTCTGCATAGCCGTATATAGCACTCTTACTTGTTTTTCATTAGTTTTTTTATTTTTAACAAACAAAACTCGCAAAGCTATTAGGTTGTCTGCAGAGAACACCCAGAACACACGACCTCTGGACTGAGATGATAGTATCGCTACCACTCAGCCACAGATGTGCGATAGCTTTCCGTGAGCACCTGCCATTACGGCCTTATCTCACGTGTGCCAAAGCACCGGGTGTCGGTTAGACGCCAGACCAGCGCCCCCATGCACCTTATTAGAATGAACCTATGGCCCACTCCATAAGGAACATAGGTTGCAATCTGTGAATATAGTTATCCCTGTACTATATTCAATTGCCTTGCTGAGGTAATTTGAGCTATCTAAACTCTGCTGCTATGTCCGTGCCCATAGCAGCTTCTGTTGAATGGCAACAGCACCTAGAATAGTGGCTGGCTGACCGCGTCAGAGCAATCACTAGCATTGATTTCACACTGAGAAGCCAAGACTATTCTCCCAGCGATTTTGGTAGCAACCACAGCCACCACGATAATTCTCCGGCTTCCACGCTAAGGTGTTGTGTATACACCCATAGCGAGGTCCCCAAGAGAATTCCTCAACCATTGCCGGCACAGCCCAACCACTCATCCGAGATGAGCCAAATAACCAGTGCCTACTCCACACATACCAAAATCATCCCTTTAACCCCAAGAGGTAGGACGAACTCAGCATTTTAGCAAAGGAAAATGACGACCGCTACATGCACTCAAAACTTCAAAGCAGCCCTACTGTCGGGCAACCGGCACCCGTGGCACCAGAAGTAGCCTCTGGTCAGACCTCGAAGTTCCACCACAAGGGCTTCACCTCTATCGTCTTTTGAACTCAGGGGCAGTTCTAGGTGACGCTGCACCTAATTGACATCAACAGGACCTGTCTTCCTTTTATAAATATGTGCACATCCTTTGCTCTGTTTATGTTCAGAGATTGGGTAGTAACACATAAGTTCTATGGGTAATGTACCAAAGGTATGTCAATGGAAAAAGCCACATCACCCCAGCTGCGGCCCCGGGGTTGCCACACCCGTAGTCAAAAATAGACTCCCCTGGGGGGACCACTCAGCCACAGGGGCACGCGTTCTTAGGTTGTTAAAATGGCAAGAAACTCACTAAATAAATCACACTTCAGATGACAGATATTTTACAGTTGACAGCCGAAATGGATAACCTTGTATGTGCCCGTAAGTAAGTTGAGAGCTCTCTTGCAGTCACCGAACTAGTTTCGATTTGGCACTGTGTCTCTTAAAAACTGAATGTCTATTCCTCAGCCATATACAACAGCGCCCGTGCCTATCTACGTCTCTGTAAAGACAAGTAGTAACCCTCATATAGCTTATAATTACAACTTAATACAAGAGTCCCTATCCAGAATTAGCGGCCTCTTTCATCGGTATTGTGTAGCGGAATCATCGGCGAAGTAAAGAAAAGAATTTAATGCGCCTTATTGACACCAGAGGCGCTGTAACTCTGCATTATAACGTGTAAAACGTAGAGCTGTAAAAGTAAGAAGCTTTCTTACATCTGTTCCTTCACCACCACCTTCACTATCCCTTTCCTAAAAAAGGTAACACCTATAAGTGTTAGTAGGCATTCACTGGGTAAAGTGAATAAAAAAAGCATTTGCAAAAATTTGTTGTAAAACCTCAAATATGTACATATTTTTTTGTGTGTTTTTTTTAAACAATTTTTTAAATAAAAAGCAAATGCTTTTTGTATTCACTTTACTCATCGCCTGAGTGTGTTATTTCTGTAAAAAAAGCTTTCTTTCTAGGAAAACACCCAACTATTTGGTCCTCTCTGGTAGCCTCAGCCTCCCATCCTGGGCTGTCTATTATATATCTCCTGACAAATAAAACAAGCTTAATTTTTTTATGCCGGCTTAGTAGGATAGGACGACTTTACTGATAGTGGGAGGTTTCCCGTTACCATTAAAACCACGTTACATGTATGTATGTCTATGGTTTATATTTTTGCTACAGGTATTTTATTTGTACTGAATTTTTTTAGTCCGCATGCACTAATTTTTGATATTTAAATCATTGATTACATAGGAAAACATTTATGGCCGTATCAAAGAGAAAAAATTATTTTCGCTTGAAGTGTACGTTAAAACATACAAATTTCCACGCAAATTTTAACAAAAGAACAATCGAACTTCAAATTAATTTTTTTTTGATACGGCCCTTAGACTTTCATTAAATTTAACAGACAAAACTATTTCTTTTCACTCCCTCGTCATGCTTATATTTATTATTTATTTATGTATTTGCTTAGATAATAGGTCTGTTCATTTATTTTCCTAGCAGAAACTAGCAATGAAAGAGTAAGGCAGAAATTTACAAAATTACTATACCAGATACGAAAAAGTAAATGAACGCTTAACTTGTAAAAGCTTGCATGAAAATTATATTAATGTCAGAACCATGAGTGGAAATCATGATAAAATTGTGGTTTTTCTGATGTATTTTGGATAATTTTGTTTGATAATATATTATGCTACAAAATTTTTAAAAATCGACATATAATATGAAATACTTCACATATTTTCATGTATTTTCATTATACTTTAATTCTATTCTAAAGGGTGTCCCAACAAGAACGCAAGATGTAAATTTTAAATAAAACACAGATATTTAAAAAAAATCGGGAAACTTTATTATATCGTAAAGTAGACAAAATGAGCTTATGTGTGGAACAACAAATCGGGCAGATGGCCGCCGCGGCTTTGCTGGCAATCCAATTTCCTCTTTTAAGGCGTGAGTTGTCGTCGCGTAAACCATCGACTTCAAAAAACCCCAAAGAAAAAAGTCTAATGGTGTTAAATCGCACGATCTAGGCGGCCAATTATAATCTCCAAAACGCGAAATAACACGACCGGGAAATGGCTGATATAGCAATTGAATTGTTTCTCTGGCTGTATGACATGTGGCGCCGTCTTGTTGAAACCATATGCCCTCCACATTCATTTCTTCAATTCTAGGCACGAAAAAGCTGGTTATCATTTCACGATACTGAACTTCATTGACTGTTTGCGCTTGACCTGCGTTTGAGCGACATCATCACGTACAGCTGCGACATTTTCGGTCGATCGACCTGGTCGAAGGCGCGTTGTTGTCTTTACATCACTAACAGACCCAGTTTCGGCAAATTTATCCATTAATCTCTTTACAGTTGACTCTTTTGGAGCATTATTGTGACCCCAAATTGATCGCAAATTTGCTAACTGTAGCCGCAAAACTTTCACCATTTTGGTAAAACAATTTCACAATGAAAATGCGTTGTTCATTCGTGTAGCACTCCATTTTTACTAACCTCGTGCCTTCTACTAGCAAACAATAACAATTGTTCAAATGTCAAACAATGACACTTCGAATGGCGCCAAATTTAAATCTTGCATTCTTGTTGGGACACCCTTTATTAACAAAAACAAAAATGCGGGTTTCCATCTCTGATCAGATGTGATAAACCAACAAAACTCTTTGAACACAAAATTTTATTTATATGGCTTAACCGAAGAAAACAATAAATGTGCTTTCTTTTTACATTGTACATTCATATATTTTTTGATAAAGAAATTCACATTTTTTGAGTTTTCCTTTTTCAGACATTTTTGAAATAATTAATTTAAAAACAAAGCACAGAACAGCTGTTTGGATAATTCTTGCAAGGTAAAATTTTACTAGTAATAATTTGTAAGAAATTTTTTGTTTCTCAGTTTTTCTATATCTGTTGATGCTCTCTCCTTAAAAACTTTTTGAGCTAATCAACACTTTACAATAACAATTGTTAAAAGCTCGTAAAAATTTTTAGTAAATGAACAAACCTAAAACATATTTTAATTGAAATTATTGTAAATTTGACATTTACAATCCCAAAAAGGTCAGGCTGTACATTACGATTAGTAACATGTATAAAATGATCTATTCCAAATACGTTATTCGTTGAATTGTGGGATATATTTTTTTTTTTAACAAAAAAACGGAATAAATATTTCATTACATTCAAAAGTATGTACATACGTATGTAGGTATGTAGTTATGTCTCATTCTTCAATATTTATGAAAAGGCTTAGTTAGGTCTATGACCATTTCCGTTGATGGAAAGTTAACAAATTAGAAATGGGAAGCCATGGTTAAATAAAAAAGTAAAATTATTTTTTTTTACTTGTATTAGCAAAGGGAAATAACTGCCACAGATGTATGAAACATGTTCAATGAATTTTTTATGTAAAGGCTGTTTTTTATTGAGGTATAGAACTTTAAGTTGGCATCACTTTTTTAACTGGCGGCCATTTTGTCAGCTGTCAAGTGATTAATATTTAGTTTGGTTTGCCATTTCATCATAAACAGGTTGACAAAAGAACAACGCTTGCAAATCGTGCAAATTTATTTCGAAAATAATGGTTCAGTTCGCGAAGTTTACCGCAAGCTCCGTCCATTTTATGGTCGACATAATCGTCCATCAGAGCAATTAATTCGGTTAACCATGGATCGTTTTCGCACTACGTTTACTCTATGTGGTAATACGTATCCGCAGAGACGTCGAACAGTGCGCACCGAAGAAACAATTGCCGCTGTAGAGCAAAGTGTTGAAGAGGACCCGAATGAATCGATTCGCCACCGTGCACAGCAATTGGAGCCGACTAACCGACTATTTTGTTCCCGAATTGGATGGCATGAATGTGGATGAGTTGTGGTTCTAACAAGACGGCGCTACATGCCACACAGCGCAGGTCACAATCGATTTATTGAAGGAAACATTCGATGAGCGCATAATTTCGCGGAATGGACCTGTCAATTGGCCACCAAGATCGTGTGATTTGACACCATTGGATTATTTTCTTTGGGGATATGTGAAGTCGCTCGTCTACGCCAACAAACCAGAAACGTTAGGGGACTTGGAAGCCAACATTCGTGGCGTTATTGCCAACATACGGCTCCATATGCTCGAAAAAGTGGTTGAAAATTGGACCTGTAGAACTAGCTTTATTCGAGCCAGCCGCGGCAGCCACATGCCCGAAATCATATTTAAACATTAATGGCATAAAATTATCCTTCCAATAAAGCCAAATTGATGAACATTAAAACGATTTTCTTGTGTTTTATTTCAATTCGAAGTTCTATGCCCCTCAAAAAAACACCCTATACTTTCTCCTAAATATAACAAATGATAAAATTTCTTCAATATACACTGTCTTCGTATTAAATATTGTATTATTCCCGTTTCCATTTTAATGTTGGCGGAAAGAAACATGAATAATGTACAAAATGTTTAATTTGCATAATCCATATAAAACAGCTTAGATCTCTGATTGTTTTTTTTTCCTGTACTCGCAACGCACAATATGGCAAATGAATGTATAATTTTCTTTGCATAGAATTGTCGAAACGTGAGTGGGGAAGAGACAAGATAATTGATAGCGTAACGTAACATTCTTTTAAGTGTTCACTTAACTTAAACTTTAACTTTTTTTCAAGATAACTTTTTCATATTAATTTATTGCAATAAGAAAACAAATCTGTAGAAAATAAGATAAAGAAAATTCATTTAAATACAATGAAATCAAGTTTGTGTTTTTCATTTTATGTTTAAAATTAATTCGATTGAAGGATTTTAATTGATGTGATTAGTCAGTGTTGCTGTAGAAAATTAAAAAAAAATGTACCAAAAGGGAAGTTTTGGGTAAATGCCAAATTTGGAGTTGGAAATGTCCTAAATTACTTCACTAAAGTAGATACTTGTAATATACAAACAAATGCCAAATGTGGTGCACAAACATGGCTACACTCAAGGAATATTATTTCAATAAATTTCAATGGAATAGAAAAATTATATTTAAATATTTTAAATCAATAATTTTCAATTTCGAGTTAATGTTAATTCGAGTTATTTATTGAATTACATTGAATCAATATTGTTTTAAAGACTAAACATATTATTTTAAATTTTTTATTTCATCAAATTCCCAATTAAGTTGAAATTTAAATTGCAAAATATTAAATTAACAAGAAATATATTAACATCTAAAGAACACCATTTTAAATAAATATTTTAACCATATCATATCAATAAGACCACAACACTGTTCTCTAAAAGTTCACTACTGAAAGTGTACTACTGAAAAAAGATTATCAGCAAACTTGTATTGTGTTTTAAATAAAACTTTTGAGTATGGAGCAGATCAGTGATGTATTTATGAACACAACCATTATTTTTCAATGGCTGTCAAACACAAACTAAGTGACACAGATTTTTAAAATTTTGACAGGAGGTAACTGAATGAAAATCGCTTGTTGACAGGAGGAGTATTGACTTCAAAACAAATTCCGGAATAAATGTTTTAGATTTAAAACTAAATCTAAAGTTCGCATATGATTATTCAACTCAATATTCGTTTAAAATTAAATAAAACATTTAGTTCATTGGAGAAAGCTTAAAGTGGAAGAAAAAATATATAAGACTATGAAGGCAACTAGTAAAACGGAATAAGCCTCGAATAAACGATTTATTCTGATCGAAGCCTGGGAACTAGGGTTCTCAATTTTCGAGCTCAAGAACGTTCAAATTAATGCTGAGAAAATTATTTCTGTTCGAAAAAAAGATAAGTTTTTAAGTTTTAAGTTCAATTATTTGCTTATGTTAGGAATGGTGATATACCGCACCAACACTCGGAGACCCAATTGGGTCCACTTTGATAATTATTTGCTTAAATAACCTGGACAAAATTAATCTTTCAGAATATTTCCAAAGTTTTCCAATTTTTAAAAATTAAAATGATTTAACTAAAAGCTGAAAAACAATTTATTGTAGTAGTCAAATAAGTTTTTCAGTTTTATTCGATTATTCGAATGAATGAGAAACTATGGCGCATATTCATAGTTCAAAGAAAGTATACTTTAAAAATTTAAAGCCAATACTACTATGCAAAATACTGTTTTTATGCTTTTAAAGTATACTTTATTTTGACTATATTTTTTTAATATCCGACAAATTTAATTATTGAAATAATTAAAAACTTAAATATTTCTAACTTTCCCCTTATACAGGGTAGGCCAAAAGAAACCAAGGGGTTTAAAAGTTTAATAACTTTTTTGTTTATTAACTTTTTTTTATTTTTTCTTTCATATTATATAATATACAAAATGGAAATTTTTTTACACTAAGTATGAAAAATGATGTCTCTTAAATGACCACCGTTTTCAGCTTCGCACTGATGGGCTCTTTTTAGAGCATTTTCCATAACATCTTTCAAAACTTGTGGCTGTAGCGTTCGAATTTCCGCAACAATGTTTGCCTTGAGTTCAAGGATTGTCTCTGGCTTGTTCACATACACTCGACCCTTCAAAAATTCAAAAAACCCCAAAGAAAATAGTCGGGTGCTGTCAAATCTGGCGATCGCGCTGGCCAAATAATTTCCGAATTTCGAGAAATTATTCGCTCTCCAAAAATTTGACTTAAAAGTGCCATTGTGTCTCGGGCAGTATGGGCAGTGGCTCCGTCCTACTGAAACCACATACCAGGTCTGTTTTCAAGAGCAGGACGTAAAAAATTTTCTATCATAAACCGATACCGCTCTCCATTTACGGTTACAGCACTTCCATCTTCATTCTCGAAGAAGTAGGGCCCAATGACATTTTCAGATGTGATCCCACACCATACTGTACACCTGATGGGGTGCAATTGGCGTTGATGAATGGCTCTTGGATTTTGAGAACCCCAGAACCTACAGTTCTGCTTATTAACAAAGCCATTCAAATGAAAATGAGCTTCATCACTCAATCAAATTTTCAATAAAGTTGATTTCATAAAATTCTATTGTTCTGGTTCTCTGTTCAGTTGTGAACCTCTCCATTATAAATTCTTCAAGTGTTGTCTATATAATCTGAAAGAAAAAATAAAAAAAAATTAATAAACAAAAAAGTTATTAAACTTTTACACCCCTTGGTTTCTTTTGGCCCACCCTGTATATAGTAAGCAAGAGGTCAGGTCAATCTATTCTGATTATAGATGTATGTCTTTATTAGGGTTGCCAGACGGCCTGGAATGGGCTAGATTGTCCAGTTTTTTTGGAACCTTGTCCATATACCAGTTAAAATGCAATTTGTCCAGTTAAAAAATAATTTCTTTAAGTTTTAAGATATAATTTACACCACTTTTGATAATTCGCTTAATATATCACAAATAGTCTACCAAACTGAACAATACTTTCTGCACTGAAATAATTTTTTTCATAAGTTCTATAAATTTCGATGTTAATCCAATGAAAAAATTCATTAAAATTCAGCTAACGTCACGCTTCGTTTGATTAATGAAACCAGTTTCATTTAAATTATTTTAATGAAAACTTTGTCAAATGTTTTAAGCAGCATCATCAATGTAATGCAATAACTTAACCAAAACAACGAAATAGTTTAATTAAAACGACGAAATAATTTCATTAAAACCACAAAATAGTTTCATTAAAACAACGAAATAATTTCATTAAAATAACGAAATAATATCATTAAAACAATGAAATTATTTCATTAAAATAATGAAAAAACTTCATAAAAGCAATGAAATAACTTTATTAAAACAATGAAATAACTTAAATATTTATTCATTATATCTATTATATTTACGTACCGTTGCAAGATTAAACTTATACCTGAAGAAGCTGGAAAATACCAGCGAAACATTGGATAAAATAATGTAATAATAGTCTTTTATTTACATTAAAATACAATAAAGACCTTGAAAGCCCATATTAGATTACTCTGCAGTATCAAGAAGAAAAAACTCTAAATGTTTCTTAAATATGAAGGGGTTTCTTAATAGTTAGAAAATATTGTTGTCATAAATCCAATGAAATATTATCACTTTAGATAAACAATTATTAATAACAATATTTTTTTAACCATTTTGAACTCAATGTGACGATTTTTTTCTTTAACATTTTACATTTTGTTTAGTTTTCAGCAAGACAAATATTTGTTTATTTTTATTGATATTTCGCAAGCCGGGCTTTTAACAATAACTTTAAAAATATAAATAATTCATGATTCCAACAAGGAATAAAAATTAAAGATACACGTATTTGTTTTTTTTTTTAATTGAAAATAGAAAAATCTTAAATACAAAGGAAATTCGGCCTTAAGGTCAATAACTTTAGAATTAGAACAAATATTTTTTTCTATTCTTTTTGTAATAGGTAAGTTTCGGAGAAACGTAAAAAAATGTTTGATAACTTTACTAAAAAGAATATAAAAGTAAAGAAGAAAACAAAGAAATTACTTTGCAAGGCATAAGTTTAAGGATTCTATATTTTTTTAGCTGCTCTGTTTTATTGTGGCTTCGAAAACAATTTAAAATATTTTCTGTTTAACGTGCCAGGGTTTCAGTTTAATATTTGAATTTAACAGCAGCTTGCCAAGAATGATTTCATTGCGTTTTATTTCAATAGCAACAAAAAGTAAGTGGAAACTCACTGCACGTCCTCTCTTTGTACATTATCAAAAGCTGCACACATACATAGATATAAACACACACGCGAGCAAATACATACAAAAGAGGTGGATAATTTTTTAAACAAAATTAAACTTCATTAATTATTGGTTAATATATTCTTCAATACCTTATAAGTAGCGGTATCAACATACGACAGCGCATCAATAAGTCTGTGACTTTTTGAATGAAACACAGTTTTTTTGCAAAACAAAAATTTATTTTTCAACATACTCTCCTTTTAACTCAATACACTTAGTCCAACGTTTATCCAGTTTCTGGATTCTTTCAAAGAAAATAAAAGAAATAGGATTTTTCGAGGTCCTTGTTTGGTGAATAATTTCATCGTTGGAGCTAAATCTCTTTCCACCGAGCCATTTCTCTAGGTTTGGAAAAAGGAAGTAGTCACTAGGGGCTAAATCCGGAGAATATGGTAACTTTTCTTTTATCAATTAGTTGTTTTTAGATTGCCTCTATAATCAGTTATGGGCAGTAATGAGAACATTTTGTAATTGATTACAAAATGTAATTGAAAGTTTTCAATTACAGCAACATTTTATTGGAATTGAACATAATATTCTTAGCCCTGTTGAAAAAACTATTTTTTCCATAAGTAGCCAGTGAAGAATTTTTCAATCATTCGTTTTCGAAACCATTCAATAACAGGCATTTCATACAACTTTAAATTTAACTTTAATTAAAGCGGCCCATACACTACAACAGCATGCACGCACAATCAAGCGATTGACTATTCATGCTCGAACCACACAACATACCAGCAAGCTGGTACAATATTCACTTCATACAAAATTGCGGGAAGGGAGGTTATGAATTGTCACACAGTTTTTGCAGCAATTATTATTGGTATGTTGTTAAAATTAGCAGCTAGTATAACTTAATTGCTAAAATTCTGTTTTCCATACACGACCACACCGTTGGCACAAACACTTGATTGCGCATGCATGCTGTTGTAGTGTATGGGCCGCTTAAGTCATCTAAGGAGGGCAAATGCCTTAAAGCATGCATATTCAACTTATCGCAGCTTGTGTGAGATTTGTTTTTTATTCTTAACATATGAGCTGTCGAAAATATGAGGTTTACTGTCATAAATGCGGTCTTCATTTTTTAGCTCGATCCGTTGGCGCCTTATGGTACCTAGTGGGGACTAAACTACCCGATATTATGAAGAAACACATATGTATTTAGTTAAATTTTTATTGCTTTTTATACCTATTTGGTAGAAAAATATACATATGTATATTATTCCGAGCTTTGTGACAAATAACAAAATTATAACAAATGAAAATTTTTATTTTTTAAGAAATGTAAAACTGTCATTTGTTATAGTTTTTATATTGTCACAAAGCTTATAATACGGTTGTAAAATACAATTTTAATTAGTTAATAAGTATTTTTATACTGAGGGTATATACTTTATAGTTATATAGGCATTTCCAAAGCCATTAAGCTTCTATTTTAGAGGCATGTTGTTGGATTTTTTCCTATCATTTACTAAATGTAAAGCTAATTACGCTCTACAACCAACATACAAAGTTTTTTTCTTTGAAAATGACCATATACATATACGTACATAAAAAAAATAAATTGTAGTTTAAGAAGAAAAATCATCTCCTAATGCAAGCTTTTTTTAATAAATAACAATATAATGACTGAAATAGCATTACATAATAAGCCTAGACAATGTCCAAAAAATCTTTATTTTGTTATTATTTTTATTCTAATATATTTTCTTCTTATTAAAATAAGAAAAGAATACGATTTTAATGCGCTTATGCCAGTTTAAAATCGCATATTTTTCATCAAAAATAGATGATGTATGGTTTATTAATATTTCTGTACGAAAGATAGATGACGTATATAGTCAATTTAATTTTTTGCGCACGAAATGGGCAATTTAGGGTCAATTAAAGTTTTTCAAATAAAAAAATTTAAAAATAGACAATGTATAGCCCATTAAATTTTGTATGTATAGTCCATTTAATTTTTTGCATGAAAAATAGACGAAGCATAGTCTTTTTGATTTTTTGCATATGAATGGACGATTTATAGTCAATTAAATATTTTCATAAAAAAATTAAAAAATAGACAATGTATTATAGCCCATTAAATTTTTTAAGTATAGTTTATTTAAATTTTTGCATGAAAAATAGACGAAGCTTAGTCGTTTTGATTTTTTGCATACGAAATGGACGATTTATAGTCCATTAAATTTTTTCATAAAAAATCTAAAAATGGTTTAAGTATATATTTAAAATTTTTTCACAAAATTTTTTTTTTTCATAAAAAATGAATGATGTATGGTTCGTTAAATTTCTTGTACGAAAAATAGATGACGTATATAGTCCATTTAATTTTTTGCATACGAAATGGGCAATTTATGGTCATTTAAATTTTTTCATAAAAAAATTGAAAAATGGACGATGTAGATAGAGCCCATTAAAATTTTTTGACAAAAAAAATTTTCATCAAAAATAGATGATGTACCGTTTATAAAATTTTTTGTACGAAAAATGGCGGTGCGAAATAAGTAAGTTTTTCATAAAAAGCTGCCTTATTTGATCTATTGAAAAATCGTAAATTTTTAGAAAAAATCGTCTAAATGACGATAAATCATTACGTCTGGGAGCGTGGCTGTGTGTTTCACAGCCACATGCCATTTTGGCATTTTCACTGCAATATTTGGCATTTTCATTCGTTGAAAAGCATTCAACTTTTAAAAAATTCTGCTAAATGCTTTTTGGCAGAATTTGCTTAAAATACATATGTGTTTGTATGGAACCCTATTTTTAATTATCCATAAGCGACAAAAATTTAAGTTTTCAGAAGACGGTTTTTTAGTATCCAAATATGGTTTACAACATACATAACAAGCCTTATTTCCAATTTTATCGTAAGAGACTTTTTTATTGAAATTAAAAATTTTTGGGTCTACCCATAATTTAGAATTATAAAAATGACGGAATTGTTGCTGAGTTTTAAGATACGGGCTGTAAAATTTTATCGTAAGCGACAATTTACGTATGTAAAACAAATTTGAATATCATAAAAAAACCTTCTTCTGAAAAATTTAATTTATGTCGCTTCCGATTAAATAAAAAATAAGGCTCGATAAATTGTCGCTTACGATAAAATTTCAGGATATAGGACAGTA
Organism: Tachina grossa; assembly: GCA_949987645.1. Lineage (NCBI taxonomy): Eukaryota > Metazoa > Arthropoda > Insecta > Diptera > Tachinidae > Tachina > Tachina grossa. Next base: position 54,535,351 of record OX465278.1, read on the forward strand.
AGGGTCTTATGCAAAAAAATTTTATAAAGCTTTGCCAAGCAATGTTAAGTAAAGTTGTATTCTAAAAAAATTATTGTATAAAAATTCTAAAGTAGGCACCCACGTTTGTTAAGACTACTTTAAGTTGATATTTCCAAAATGTGTATTTTGTACCTCAAATATTTTTAATAATATAGCACATACTGTTTTATGTTACATCTGAAAATGAAGCTGGAAGTGCCTGCTCTTATCTTAAATTTATTATTTCTGTCAATGTAATGGGAAACATTACCAAATTTTCCAACTGCTTCGAAATACATAGCAAAATTCATAAAAAAAATATTAAAATAAATACAATTATACAAAAATGTTTTAGTGATGTACATACAATCAAAACAAATCGAAAAAAGCTGGATATTCAAATACTCGTTTCATTCGAATAAAACAAATTGTGATAATTTTTCACCTTTTTTTTACTTTTACTTCATAGTTGTGTTTATCTGTTTTATTACCATGTCAGAAGCTCATATTTTTTAAATTAGGTTGCTTTACTTGAAGATAATAAAAATTTATTTAATAAAATAAAAAAAATATTTGAATACCCGAATGAAATTGTATTCAATTTTGTACATCATAAGCTGTGAAGCGGTTGTTGAACACGGTGGTGTTACCAGTATTTATTATTAAATCACAAAATATTTAAAGTTGTCTTTTGCATATGATTTTTTAATAAAGCTATGTTAGCCTTAAAGTGCTTATCAACTACTGTGAACTTTAAAGCTAAAGTAAAATATTTTTTTGCATAAGGGGGTAAAACTTTAATTTCAATTCAATTCAAAACTTTAATTTCAATCGAAAACAGGTTTGATATACATACATATATGTATGTATGGATATATATTTAATGTTTGAAAATACATAAAAATTCATACCTATGTATTATTTTTTTTAAGACGTTTTTTTATTTATTGTATCTTCAATTATGAACTAACAATAAGTATTCAAATCTAAATCTAAAGTATAATTATTAGGCCCAACCAATGTCGGACATAAACTAAGTGATAGTTATTAATAATCATAAGTAGTGATAAGCACAAAAAAAAAATACTTTTAAGCAGCTGCATCTGGAGTGTTGTTTATTAGAGCCCTTGTATCTCTCTATTTTAAGCGGATGTTTCTAGTAAAGTTCAATATATTACGGGCAAGCGGATTATGATGTGACTCGAGTTTTGTTAAATATTTGCCTGCGTATTTTGCAATTTCTTCAGTCACTAGTGGCATATTTAAATCACGATGTATATTTGAATTTATTATGTACCATGGAGCCGATGTTATTAACCGTAAAATTTTGTTTTGCTTTCGTTGGATTTTCTCCCGTAGCTGAATTCCGTAACACCATATTAGCTTTAAAAGCGACTTGTATATTGAAAGTTTGCAGTCTAGGCTGAGTGTTGAATTCCTACCAATCAGCCAATGTACCTGAGTTAATTTAAGTTTCATTTGTGAAAGCTTAGAATCAATGTGGAGTTTCCATGTAAGTCGTCGATCAAGGTGTATACCAAGATATTTCACATGTGAATGTTGAGGAACAACTTTATTGTTAATCCGAATGGGGGAAGAAGTAGCTCTTCGTAAGGTAAATGTTACTTGAACACACTTTTGTTCATTTACCTTAATTCTCTATAAGTTTAACCATAGCTCCATCTTTCTAATGTGTTCCTGGAGTTTGCGGGATGCCTCATCGGGATTTTCGTTCATACTAAGGCAGGCTGTATCGTCGGCAAATGTGGAAGTATGGATACTACTGCTTACAGGCATATCACAAGTATATATCAAATATAAAACTGGCCCCAGTATACTCCCCTGTGGCACACCGGATGAGATAGTTTCAGGCCTACTCGTAAAGTCTCTTTCCACAACAGTGAACTTACGCGAAATAATGTAACTTTCCAAAAGATTTAAAATGTTTATTGGTAAGTAAGTCTTCAATTTTAAAATTAGGCCTTCATGCCACACTTTATCAAATGCCTGGGAAATGTCAATAAACAGCGTAGAACAATACTTTTTTTTCTTCAAAAGTTCTTCTTATAAATTGAACCAATCTGTGAGTTTGTTCAATGGTGCTATGCTGACTTCTAAAACCAAATTGATGGTCTGGTATGCACCCACTACTAATTAGAATTGGGGACAATTTTGTTTTGAGCAGTTTTTCGAAAATCTTTGACATTGTTGATAGTAGAATTATTGGCCTATATGACTTAGCCTTGGTTAGATCTTTGCCCTGCTTTGGAATCATTTTAATCTTGGCAAGCTTCCAGCTGTGTGGATAATACTCCAGTCGTAAAATGGCATTAAATATGAATAGTAGGATTCTCATTGCAATACGAGACAAGTTCATCAGCATCTGGTTGCTAATTCCATCAATACCCGGAGCTTTCTTCGGGTTGAGTTCGGCAATTAATTTTTGTAAATCACGCGTCTTAAACTTAATGTGTTGAGGGGGTAGAGCGACTACACTCGGCAAATCAGCAACACCAGTACATATGTTTGGCGTAAAAACGGATTTTAAGTGCTCAGCAAATATGTGTCCTTTTCAGTATCGCTTCCTGCCCAACCTCCGGTAGATGTGCGTAGAGGTGGCTTATACTCAACGGGTGTTTTAAGCTTTCTAGCAGTGCGCCAAAAGGAGTAATTAGATACTGGTGTGACATCAAGACCTTCCAGATAATTTTTAAGAGATGCAGTTTTTTCAGATGATGCAAGCAACTCTTGGAGTCGTTTAGTGCACTCTTTAAATCTGATTTTATTTAGGGGTGATCTGTGCTGTTGCCATTCTCTTCTAGCTCTTACTTTTTCACGTACGAGACGTTCAATGTCTGAAGAATAAGTTCTATTAAAACCAGTCTGCGGATGGTAGGTGGTGGCATGTTCAGCAGCCTGTTTAATATTTTTGTTAAGATTGGCAATGCTAGATTCAATATCATTGGGTGTTCTTAGCGTAATATTTTCCATGCAATGACTACTGAGACATTTTTTGAACCCCAGCCAATTAACACGATTGATCATCTTCACATATGGGTCAGGTAAGTTACTTCTTAATGGGCTACAAATTATAATGATCGTTGGCGAGTGATCGGACGAGAGATCAAGAGAAGCTTGAACCTGAATTAAATTCCTAGAGATATTTTTTATGACGGCAAAATCTATAACATCCGGAATTTTTTGTATGTCAGTAGGCCAATAAATGAGCTCCCCACTCGAAATGACATCCAAGCCCATTTTTGAAATTGTGTCATTGTAGTCGCCAGCTGCTACAAAACGAGGTCCAAGAGATTTGTAGAAATTTTCGTATTGATCTTCAGTGATTGAAAATCTGGGAAGGGAGTAAATTGATGATATCACGAAGTTTTTCCCAAAACTTTCAATGCCAATATTTGTTGCTTGTAGGTGTTGTTAACAAATGTTGTCAAGAATATAGTGCTTAAGTCTTGACTTTATTAGAATCGCTGATCCACCGCATGCTCTTCCTCTAGGGTCCTTTGAATCATATAAGGTGTAGCCATAAATTTTAAAAAGGCTTTCTGGAAGTCAAAAAAATGTATTATAACAAATATATAATATGTATGTGCCATAAAAATACCTGTAAATAGTAATAAGTTTGTATAAAAACAATGAATTCAAAAATATTTCAATAAATTTTTTAAAATTTAAATCTGGCATTATACTTTTCTTCTTGCTGACAATTAAACCGAAAATAGGTCTCGACATACCTACATACATATATTATATGTAGGTATATACCCTGGAGGAAATGTCGATGGTAAAATGTAATGAGTCGCTTTTGACTTTGTCACCAGTACTACTCTCTAATAATTCCCCATACAATACTTTGTGCTATAGACATTTAGCATCTGCTTGTCATTGGAAATCTACTAGTAGTTCTGCGTAGACTGCGCAGTTCTTATAGCAACATGGAGACTTAACCAACCAGACTTTACTGATACATTTCTGTACTTTACGTACATACAAATTTGTGTATATTGACAAGTTGTTCAAAAATTCACCAGAAATACATCTGTTTGCTCTCTTTCCTTTATACTGATGAATAGAAGAAAAACTGTAGACAATGTAACTAATAAACTTGTGACCAGAATTTTAGTGTTGAAATGAAGACACTTGGCCTCAGTCTTAAAATACATAAATATTCATATCTATGGATAATACCAAACACATACATATGTATGTATGTACATATATACATATGTATGTGCTGTAAAAACACCTGTTAATGAAATTCAAAGCTTTTTAAATAAAAATTTAAAAAATTAAAATCTGGCATTTGGGGGTGGCGTTGGCTGAAGTAGTTAGCACGTTGACTACAAAACCGAAGATCCTGGGTTCAATCCCTGTATCCGACAGTCATTAAATAGCAACAGCACACATTTTTCTGATGTGCATTAGTATCCCTTTGTATCAGTTGTTGTAAGAAAGTTCAAGTGATGAAGGCACAGTTACTGGTCAACAGATGCTAATCCTAATGTAAAATCAGAGCGCCCTCCTTCGTCGGTATTATGTAGCAGAATCATCGGCGAAGTAAAATAACCAATAAAATGGCTACTAAACACTGCTTCAAAATTTAATACGCCTAATTTGGGACCAGAAGGCGCTACAACACTGCATTATTACCAAAAAATGCGTGCAAAAATCAGATTTATAAAAAGAATGAAGCTTTCTTCTATACCTTCTTTTACCAACTGTCTTCTATCACTTTCCCTTTCCGAAATAAGGTAACACCTAGTAATAGTAGCAGGCATTAATTGCCTGAGTGTTACTTCCCTTCCTTTAAATTTTTTACGGATCTAGCATTCTCTCATCATAATTTTCTGGCAACACTGCACAGCACACACTCAGCCAGTGATGGATTTTGAGTTTTTTGTTTTAGGGCCAAACAGTGTTGCCAGAAAATGAGGATGAGAGAATGCTAAATCGGTATAAAAAAAATTCTGCTAAAATGTTCTACAGAAGAAAAGTATAATGCTAGATTAAAATTTAAAACAAATTATTGAAATAGCTTTAAATTTCATGTTTATACAAACTTATTAGGGGTTACAGATACTTATTAGGGTTTATAGCACACACAAACATAAAATAGTAAATAATTGTGTTTTTTTGGAATTGTTACAATTACGTTTAAAAACTTTTTAACGCACCAATAATCCCAAATTAATATTGTAATTATTCAGTAAAATATTTCTTCGTTAAAAATACACTTAAATTGATTAATAAGGTGTTTGCTGCGCATATCACTGTTGCTAGTCCAGATCATCAGGGAACCTTTACACTGCAATGCATGTACATTTATGAGTAAAATCCTCTATACAGAAGAATTTTTTTAATAAATTATAATTTTATATTTTCAACAAAATCTGCCAGAAAGCATTTAGCAGACTTTTTTAAAAGTTTAATGCTTTTTAACTAATGAAATGAAATGGTAGTGAAAACCTTAAAATGGCAACAATCGGGCCAAATTAAAGATTTGAAAGGGTCAAAATAACTTGGATAGGGCCAAACAAATTTTTAATGTATTTGACTACAATATTTTTATTTAAATAAAAACAAAATTATGTATTAGTAATATAATACAAACAAAAAATAGAGCAAAAACAAACAAAAAATGTTGCTTAAATTAAATAAAATTTTAGTTACAAATATTCCATATATGTAATTATAATTTTGGTGTACATAATCTCTAAATTCTTAGTCCAACAGTTCCTCCATTTATTCTTGTTTCCAATACTTTTGTGTGCTAACTTTTAAAATATCTTTATCACAACAATTATTAGAACTAGATTTCATTAAATCTTTCAATTGTATTAAAAATGACACAATGCTGTTTACATGAAGACGATTTCTTGTATTATGCCCTGTTTCACAATATCGAAAGAAAACTTTCGACTGAAAATTTATATTGAAAACAAAAACAAATTTTCATATTTTATTGTTGTTTTCAATATAAATTTATTTATATCTTTATCGTGAAACAGGACATTAGTCTCAACCACTTTTTTTAATATTCTTTCCACACATGCTGTGGAATCGAAAGAGTTCCTTGAACAATTCTGTATAAATTTCTATGCAAACGTTTGTTTACCCAAACGATTTTTAATTGTAGGAATCTTTTTCCAAAATATACTTCTACTTAAATCTTTGAGATTTTTAAAATATGGAACTTGCGATACTGCCCTTTGTTCATTATTTATTAATTATGTTTCCTTTGGAAAAGTTTAATAGCAAGTGGTACAATACTATTGGCTTCCCCACTTAAAACATGATCTGGCGCAGATTTCGGACACCTGTTTAAATAAAAAATCTTAAAAAAAAATCTTCCGTTTTTAAAACGGAGAAAACTCCATTAAAAAGTGTACTCAAATGTTTGAAGGAATTACATAGTTTAATTTTGAGCTGAAAGGCCCAAAATAGTCTAGACAGTACCACAGGGCCATCAAACATCCAAAAGCGCCACAAATGGCCCAATTGTGCCACATTTTGCATCACTGCACTCAGCACTAGCTATACGAAATACACATACACACATGCAGCAGTCAGCACTAGCAATACGAAATACACAACCAACTTTGCCTTATTAGTTTTTTTTTTTGTTGTTATTCACTGTATACGTAAGCGGAAATAACAATATTTTTTCTTTGTATGTATGTATGTACATATTGGTTTTAACAACAAGAAATAAGTATTGAATATAAATTAGTTTTTCTTTAAATGCATTGGTGTTTACTCTTCTTTTGGACACCCTTGAGATAATCTATAGAATATCTAAAAAATAAAGAAAACAAAAGTACAGGGTGGGCCAAAAGAAACCAAGGGGTGTAAAAGATTAATAACTTTTTTGTTTATTAATTTTTTTATTTTTTCTTTCAAATTATATAGACAACACTTGGAGAATTTATAATGGAGAGGTTCACAACTGAACAGAGAACCAGAACAATAGAATTTTATTATTTAAACCAGAGATCAATTATTTTAACGCAAAGAGCATATCGTCGACATTTTAACGTCAGAATTTCGCCCTCTGAAGCGATGGTTCTGGGGTTCTCAAAATCCAAGAGCCATTCATCAACGCCAATTGCACCCCATCAGGTGTACAGTATGGTGTGGGATTATATTTCATATGAAAACTGTCTTTTTGGTTACGGGAATCTAGCAGGCTCTAAGAAATTACATGCAAACTATTTCCCTAATGTATGATAAATATGTTGCTAGTAAGTAAATGTTTTCTGTGCTTTAATACTATATATTTTTTTAATTGATATCTCCGCCTTGAATTCGCCAAAGCAGAACAATACCTTTTAAGGAAATGAATTGCAATTATAATGAAATAGATTTTGTATTTCTGTTTGGATATAATTGTATTTGCATTTTATTTCAAGTAAAACTTGGAATGTTAATCATAGAAAAATTAAAGGAAAGGTATATGTTTAAAAAATCGCTTGATTTTAATTTCGCCCAGTAAAATTATTGGACAATAAAATTTTTTCATCAAAAATAGATGATGTACCGTTTATTAAATTTTTTGTACGAAAAATAGAAGACGTATATAGTCCATTTAATTTTTTGCGTACGAAATGGGCAATTTATGGTCAATTAAAATTCTTCATAAAAAAATTAAAAAATAGGCAATGTATAGCCCATTAAATTTTGTATGTATAGTCCATTTAATTTGATGCATGAAAAATAGACGAAGTATAGTCTTTTAATTTTTTGCACATAAAATGGAGATTTATAGTCCAATATTGCCCATTAAAATTTTTTGTCAAAAACATTTTTTTAATCAAAAATGGATGATGTACGGTCCATTTAACTTTTTTGTACGAAAAAAGGATGATGTTTATAGACCATTTAATTTTTTGCATACGAAATGGGCAATTTATGGTCAATTAAAATTCTTCATAAAAAATATTAAAAAATAGGTAGTGTATAGCTCATTAAATTTTGTATGTAAAGGGTGTTTTTTATTGAGGTATAGAACTTTAAGTTGGCATCACTTTTTTAACTGGCGGCCATTTTGTCAGCTGTCAAGTGATTAATATTTAGTTTGGTTTGCCATTTCATCATGAACAGGTTGACAAAAAAACAACTCTTGCAAATCGTGCAAATTTATTTCGAAAATAATGGTTCAGTTCGCGAAGTTTACCGCAAGCTCCGTCCATTTTATGGTCGACATAATCGTCCATCAGAGCAATTAATTCGGTTAACCATGGATCGTTTTCGCACTACGTTTACTCTATGTGATAATACGCATCCGCAGAGACGTCGAACAGTGCGCACCGAAGAAACAATTGCCGCTTTAGAGCAAAGTGTTGAAGAGGACCCGAATGAATCGATTTGCCACCGTGCACAGCAATTGGAGCCGACTAACCGACTATTTTGTTCCCGAATTGGATGGCATGAATGTGGATGAGTTGTGGTTCCAACAAGACGGCGCTACATGCCACACAGCGCACGTCACAATCGATTTATTGAAGGAAACATTCGATGAGCGCATAATTTCGCGGAATGGACCTGTCAATTGGCCACCAAGATCGTGTGATTTGACACCATTGGATTATTTTCTTTGGAGATATGTGAAGTCGCTCGTCTACGCCAACAAACCAGAAACGTTAGGGGACTTGGAAGCCAACATTCGTGGCGTTATTGCCAAAATACGGCCCCATATGCTCGAAAAAGTGGTTGAAAATTGGACCTGTAGAATTGGCTTTATTCGAGCCAGCCCCGGTGGCCACATGCCCGGAATCATATTTAAACATTAATGGCATAAAATTATCCTTCAAATAAAGCCAAATTGATGGACATTAAAACGGTTTTCTTGTGTTTTATTTAAATTCGAAGCTCTATACCTTTAAAAAAAACACCCTATATATATCATTTATTTTTTTGCATGCAAGATATACGAAGTATAGCCTTTTTGATTTTTTGCATACGAAATGGACTATTTATAGTCCATTAAATTTTTTCATAAAATATTGAAAAATGAACGATGTATAATAGCCCATTAAAATTTTTTCACAAAAAAATTTTTTTCATAAAAAAAAGATGATGTACCGTTTATTAATTTTTTTGTACGAAAAATAGATGACGTATATAGTTAATTTAATTTTTTTCATACGGAATGGACGATTTATAGCACATTAAATTTTTTTGACAAAAAATTTTTTTTAATCAAAAGTAGATGATGTACGGTCCATTTACTTTTTTGTACGAAAAATAGATGACCATACAGTCCATTTGAGTTCTTGCATACGAAATGGGTAATTAATGGTCAATTAAAATTCTTCATAAAAAAAAATAAAAAAAAGTAGGCAATAAAAATAGGCCCAATAAATTTTGTTTGTATAGTCTGTTTAATTTTTTCTTTTTTATTTTTTGCTTATGAAATGGACGATTTATGGTCCATTAAAACTTTTTCACAAAAAATTTTTGCATCAAAAATAGATGATGTACATTTTATTAAATTTTTTGTACGAAAAATAGATGACGTATATAGTCCGTTTAATTTATTGCATACGAAATGGGCAATTTATGGTAAATTAAAATTCTTCATAAAAAAAAATTAAAAAATAGTTAATGTTTAGCCCATTAAATTTTGTATGTATAGTCCATTTAATTTGTTGCATGAAAAATAGACGAAGTATAGTCTTTTTGATTTTTTGCATACGAAATGGATGATTGATTTATGGCCCATTAAATTTTTATGATAAAAAAATTTTTTAATCAAAAATGGATGATGTACGGTCCATTTAATTTTTTGTACGAAAAATAGATGACGTATATAGTCCATCTAATGTTTTGCATACGAAATGGGCAATTTATGGTCAATTAAATTTTTTCATAAAAAAATTAAAAAATAGGCAATGTATAGCCCATTAAATTTTGTATGTATAGTCCATTTAATTTTTTGCATGAAAAATAGACGAAGTATAGTCTTTTAATTGTTTGCACATAAAATGGACGATTTATAGTCCAATAAATTTTTTCATAAAATATTTAAAAATGGACGATGTATTGCCCATTAAAATTTTTTGATAAAAACATTTTTTTAATCAAAAATGGATGATGTACGGTCCATTTAACTTTTTTGTACGAAAAATAGATGAAGTTTATAGACCATTTAATTTTTTGCATACGAAATGGGCAATTTATGGTAAATTAAAGTTCTGCATAAAAAAAAATTAAAAAATAGTTAATGTTTAGCCCATTAAATTTTGTATGTATAGTCAGTTTAATTTGTTCCATGAAAAATAGACAAAGTATAGTCTTTTTGATTTTGTGCATGCGAAATGGACTATTTATAGTCCATTAAATTTTTTCATAAAATATTGAAAAATGGACGATGTATAATAATAGCCCATTAAAATTTTTTCACAAAAAAATTTTTTTCATAAAAAAAAGATGATGTACCGTTTATTAATTTTTTTGTACGAAAAATAGTTGACGTATATAGTCAATTTAATTTTTTTCATACGGAATGGACGATTTATAGCACATTAAATTTTTTTGACAAAAAAATTTTTTTTAATCAAAAGTAGGTGATGTACGGTCCATTTAATTTTTTGTACGAAAAATAGATGACCATACAGTCCATTTGAGTTTTTGCATACGAAATGGGTAATTAATGGTCAATTAAAATTCTTCATAAAAAAAATAAAAAATAGGCAATAAAAATAGGCCCATTAAATTTTGTTTGTATAGTCCGTTTAATTTTTTATTTTTTATTTTTTGCATACGAAATGGGCGGTTTATAGTCCATTAAATTTTTTCATAAAAAATTTAAAAATGGACGATGTATATCCCATTAAAAATTTTTCACAAAAAAATTTTTGCATCAAAAATAGATGATGTACCGTTTATTATATTTTTTGTACGAAAAATAGATGACGTATATAGTCCGTTTAATTTATTGCATACGAAATGGGCAATTTATGGTAAATTAAAATTCTTCATAAAAAAAAAATTAAAAAATAGTGTGTATAGTCAGTTTAATTTGTTCCACGAAAAATAGACAAAGTATAGTCTTTTTGATTTTGTGCATGCGAAATGGGCGGTTTATAGTCCATTAAATTTTTTCATAAAAAATTTAAAAATGGACGATGTATATCCCATTAAAAATTTTTCACAAAAAAATTTTTTTCATCATAAATAGATGATGTACCGTTTATTAAATTTTTGTACGAAAAATAGATGAGGTATGTAGTCAATTTAATTTTCTGCATACGGAATGGACGATATATAGTCCATTAAATTTTTTCATAAAAAAATTGAAAAATGGACGATTTATAGCCCAATTAAATTTTTTTGACAACAAAATTTTTTAATCAGAAATGAACGATGTACGGTCCATTTAATTTTTTGCATACGAAATGGGCAATTTATGGTCAATTAAATATTTTAATAAAAAAAATTAAAAAATAGACAATGACAATAGACAATAGACAATTAAATATTGTATGTATAGTCCATTTAATTTTTTGCATGAAAAATAGACGAAGTATAGTCTTTTTGATTTTTTGCATACGAAATGGATGATTGATTTATGGCCCATTCAATTTTTTTTTGATAAAAAAAATTTTTAATCAAAAATGGATGATGTACGGTCCATTTAATTTTTTGTAGGAAAAATAGATGACGTATATAGTCCATCTAATGTTTTGCATACGAAATGGGCAATTTATGGTAAATTAAAATTCTTCATAAAAAAAAATTAAAAAATAGGCAATGTAGGCCCATTAAATTTTGTACGTATAGTCCATTTAATTTTTTGCATGAAAACTAGATGAAGTATAGTCTTTTAGATTTTTTTGCATTTTTAATGGTCCATTAAATTTTTTCATAAAAAAATGAAAAATGGAAAATAAAATTTTTTGATTAACAAATTTTTTTCATCAAAAATGTACGGTTTATTAAATTTTTTGTACGAAAAATAGATGACATATTGCATTTATTTATATTTCACTCTGAAACCCCAAAAAAATTTAAAAGATGTCATTTTAGGCCTAAATGACTTTGACAAGGGACAGTAACTAATTCAATTCAATTGAATTTAAAATAAATAGAAAGCTAAAACCTTAAAGAACTAATTTCGGTGATGGATGTTTGTTACATTTTTTTATGGTGGTTTTGTTGTCATAACCGATTAAAAGTGTTATTGGCGGTTGGTCATTTACTGGTTGAGTTTATCAGTTATTATTATTTACCTAGTATGTATGTATATATTTATTTATGTATGTATATATGTAAGATACATTGTATGAATACGTGATATGTTAATGCACTAAGTTGACAAATTATTTTGTATTGATCAATAAACTTGCAGGCCTCTTCTAGTCTGGTGGCATGTTGCTTAAATTACTTACACATGAATTAAATTTGTAGTCGGCAAACTTTAATTATATTATTTATAAAACAGAACTGGGACGTATGATAATTTTCTATATAATTTAATATTAAAAACATGACCAAAGTAGCAGTTGTGATATAAAATCTATTTTAGTTTTAAGATGTTTTTTTGCGCTTATATTAAAATTCTACTGTCTGCATTTTTCCAAACAATGTAAAAGTTAACAATTCTTTAAATAATTCTCGATTTTACGTATAATTTGAATGCAAAATTGAGAACTGGTAAAAGAGTGTCAAGTGTTTTGAGCGATGCCTGTTCATATTAAGTCTCATACTTTTTATCAGCACACCTTAAGATTCGTTATAAACATTACGACCAGGTTTATAAAAAAATTCAACTAAACTGGCTTTGAAACAATGCTAAAAATGTTAAAAAGAATAGAAAACTGTTAAAAAAATATGCTAAAATTTAAACATAATAAGTCACCTGGGACTGTTTGCATTCTGTCTAGTAGACTCCAAGTCTAATCGCCTCCTTCGGTATCGAATAAACTATCGCAAATGTGCTCTTTCAATTCTTGATTTTGGCGAAAGTAATTTGGTTGCTAATGGTAGAATGTGGGTGGCATGGTGCACTTTTGTCAAAAGTTGTTTCTCTTTGGCAGGGTGAGAGTTTTGAGAGATGTTAAAGATGATACATCCTCAAACAATATGAAGGTAAATCTAGAGGCACAGTCAGCTTCAATGCCTTCTCCTAGCTTATATATATTTTGACCATCCATTCTCATTCTGCAATCGTTCAAGTCTATCAGGGGCTGAATTCAAAGGAAAGAATATGAATCATATGCTTAGTAGCTAGTGTGCTAAGCTTTAAGTGTGGCGATCGTGGTTTTCGACTCCCTCCAAAAAATCTGGTCTATTTCATTGCAACGGATAACGGTCGTTTTTACAATTAACATAAAAATAAGTTACTATCTAATTTGTAATTGTATTTGTAACATTTGCTAATAAAATCAAATACATTCTGCATTTGCTCGTAAGTCACAATAAAATAAAAAATCTGTAACTATGGTGTATATGTATATTCAAAAGCTCTTGTTGTTCTCTGTAGGAAAATTCCATGTGATTTTCCTTAGGCTAAGACAAACAAGTAGACATGTATGACTAGAAACCAACATGGTAGCGAATGCAGCTATTGTTTCTGTTATTATTGGAATTTCTAAAAGCTGTAAAGCATTTTTGGGCTTCCCTGATTTAAATGAAAACGCCCTTGCTATTATAGATGTGCATGTGAGTGTTAAAAAATATATTAATCGCGTAATTTGAAGCACAAATGATAGTGCTCTCACACTGACATGGTTTTAATAAAAGTTGGTTTTAACGTTAAAACCAACTGTTAAAACCTGGTTTTACCATATAAATTGTTTTTGTTAAAACCAACCTAAAACCATTTTTAAATTGGTTTTAAGTTGGTTTTATAAAATGCAGCCTTGTTTTCGCTGTGCTAAATTCAGTTCTGACAAGTTTAAATGACCGGAAGCAGCTGATAATGTTTACGCCAGTGAATAACAATAGATGTCGAACGATTTTCAACTTAAAAATGGATGTAGCAGCAACAATAATCAAAAAATTGTGCAAAAATAAAGTTTTGTTTGGAAGGAAAACAACGAAAATATTTTAATTGCCTTCTGGGAAGTGAAAATTGACGATATGACTCGCATCGATCCGCCGATAAAAAAGTTTTATTTTGTGATGGATTTTGTGCAATTTTAATATACAATAACTTGATTTCCAAGCACTTCTTCACTGTATATAACTAGTTCTATAATTTTAAAATATTTGTTTACAAAATATAAAATAAGAAGCAGAAAAAAATACTACAACAATTACACGCATTTAGACAGTCTGTGAGTTAAAACCTGAATTTAACAAATTCGCAGTGTGAATGCAAAATCAGCTGTTTATGGCCTTAACGTTAAAACCAGGTTTTAACTTTCAGTGTGAAAACACTATGATACTGAAAATTTTCCCAATCACGTATGCTTACGAATTAAATATGCTTAATCATGATCACGCAGGCTTACAAAAAAATACATTATTTAAGTTTAAAATTGTTTAAACGCACTAATAATTCCAAATTAATATTTTACTTATTAAGTAAAATATTTTTCTAATTACAAATACATTGAAATTGATTATTGAGGGGTTTAGCTGGATCCTATGTGCATTTCACTGTTGCTAATGCAGATCATCAGGGAACTTTTACCTAAAGCTTCTTAGAACAACTAGAGTTATTATGTTATAAACTTTCATTTAAGCAAATCAAAAGCTCAACAACAAATAACAGAGTTTTAACAAGAAATCAATAATCAACATGCGTTTTATTTTCTTATTCCCGGTTCACACATTTCAACTTTTGTTGCTCAACTCGTAATTCAGCTGTAAGAAAGACGGAGACTGAAGTATAAATCTCTCTTTTTTTCTTACAGCTAAATTAGGAGTTGAGCAACAAAAGTTGAAAGGTGTGAAACGGGACAAAATTTACCATCGCTACATTGGCTGACTTTTTTTCAGCTTCAAATTGTAGTCGTAAGAGTATGTAAAAAGAAAATAAATGTAAATAACAACAACAGCTATTCAAGAATAGAGTGTTGGCACTCAAGTATTTTTTTGACCGGGTGCAGTCACGTTAATAATAAGTGTTCTTTATGGGAATTGTTACAATTTAAGTTTAAAAAAGTCAGCCAATGTAGCCATGGTAAAGTAAAAAATTAAAAAAACATGTTGATTATTAAGTTCTTGTTTCAACTTTGTTATTTGTTGTTGAGCTTCTCATTTATTTAAATGAAAGTTTATAAAATAAAAACTCTAGTTGTTCCAAGAAACTTTGGGTAAAGGGTCTCTGATGATTTGCATTAGCAACAGTGAAATGCACAAGGATCCAGCTAAACCCCTCAATAATCAATTTCAATGCATTTTTAATTAGAAAAATATTTTAGTTAATAAGTAAAATAATAATTTGCGATTATTAATGCGTTTAAAAAATATTAAACTTAAATTGTAACAATCCCCATAAAAAAACAACTAAAAATTTGTAACTTTCTTATTTAGTTTGCAATAAAAAATGTTTCTTGGCAATAATTTGTTTTACATATTTTGCGATACTGTCAACACTGTCTTTGGTTTATAGCCATAAAAAATAGAAATTAGTTTGATTTTACTACAACGACAAATGTAGCCCGGACAATAGCATGTAGCCTGTTGCCTTGTTGCCTTCAAAATAATCATTCTCATATAAACATGAGTATTCTATTTTTGACATTTTGTAGCCGGTAGCTTGCTGTGGTGATCGTGTTTAATGCATCATACTCTCACCACAAACCGGTGTTGCCAGTGAAATTTAGTCTCATTTTCCTAATTTTAAATTTTAAATCTCCAAAGACAAACTTGATTTTATTATGGTCAGAAGAAACACTTATGTTTTGTTTATAAAGAATGGCATCTTATGTTGTTGATGAGAGTATGAGATATTTACAACTTGTTCTCAACAATGCGTGTGTACACACACGTAATAAGGCGCGGAGCCCTTATTTTTCCGACCATGTACATTAGTATAAATATGTATGCAGATCACTGCTGGTATTCGTGTATGTCTATTCATATCAGAAACCGATTGAAGTTCGGCACCCTGGTGCCACTTTGGCAGACTATGGTGAGAACGCGTTGGTTATCCTCAAAAACATCTCACGCATGAATGGCACACGAATAATTTAGTTTAAGTCACGTTTACGCACGCACGCATTATCAATTATAAATTTGATCACAATTACGTGTAATTTACGCGTGACACGATAAAATCACCACATTTGCACGTCTCTACTTTCTACTACGCTCAGTCTACTGTATCGTAATTTTTGTCTAGCGTTTACATATTTAATTTTAAAGTATTAATCCACTCTTATTGTAGAAATGTTTGTACAAATTATAAACCGCATAATAAACTCACAAATAACTTTCTTTCCGTTTCATATTTTCCAGTAATAGAAATGCTGGTAGAATAACAACAAAATATTCTCAATAATCTTTCAGATGGTGATTATAATAGATAATAATAGAAAATAGAAATAAAAAAAGAATTTGCATACTGCTTCTGTTTGCATTACAATTCAACAAAATCCTATAAAAAGTTAAGGTGTTTTGTTTTATTATTTTTTGTTTATTTTTTTACTATGTTTGTACTTAATTTCCTCTTTTTTTGTGCACATACCACGCAACAAGATACATAGTTGTATATATAAACGGTCCGCCATCTAACGCTTTTTTTCAACTAGTGCTTATTTCGTAAATAGTACCACTTAGCTCATGTCTGATTTGACAGATAATTAGTTTTATCCTTCCGCTGAACGAGCCAACTGACCATCCAATGCGTTTTCGCTTCGCTAAGTGGGCCTGCAATCGACTTGCAGAAGATGCCGATTTTGCCAAAAAAAAAACATATTTTCATATGAAGCTCATTTTGATCTTGACGGGTATGTAAACAAGCAAAATTGTCGCATTTGGGGCCCAGAAAAACCGCACGCATACATTGAAAAGCCGACGCACCAAAATCGAGTCACTGTTTGGTGCGGATTTTTGTCCAGAAGCATAATTGGGCCATTTTTTTTTCGAAAATGAGCCAGGAGTGGCCGTTACAGTCAATGGCGATCGTTATCGGACCATGTTGAACGAATTTTTGTTCACAACAATTGAAGAGGAGGATATTGGCAACATTTGGTTTCAACAGGACGGCACTACGTGCATTTTCAAAAAAAAAAAAAAAAGTATATGTATATATATATATCCATACGTTACATACATACATACATACACAGAAAAATGTATTCACCAATTAATATTTTTAATTAAAAATTTAATTCATTGAATTAAAAATTTACTTGTATTAATTAATTTGATTGGAAAAACTTAATTGATATTGTCAAATTGTTTATAAGTGAAAATATAATTAATTTTTTAATTGATATTACAAATATTTTAATTAATAATACAAAATCATTCATATTATATATGTATATATGTATATATATATATATATATATATATATAAATAGGATGTGTGTATGTACACACAAAAAATTAAATTAAATTAATTGTTAATCGTTTTTTTATATGAGCAAAACCAATACGGACTACCTGTTAGGGCATTTTGAAACCGCGAAATATTTAGGGAGTTCAGAATGAACATCTTAAAATATTAATGTGACAACATTGACATTTTCATTATGAGCAGACGATGAAGTATTAAAATAACAAAAATATTTACATTATAAATTATTTTAATCAACAATAATTTCTTAATATTTCTTAAGTTAAGTATTTTCAGTTCTTATTAAATGAAACAATTTTATTAATTAATGTGAGTTGCTAAAGAAGAGAAAAAAAATTAAACTAGAACTTTTTAGCTGGGGAAGTACCAATATTTTTCTGTGCAGCCACGCACTTCACCAGCACCCATGTCTATCTACTTGGGTAGAGATAATTATTAACATTAGCTATTTATCGTAAATTTTTAATGAAATGGAATATGAGAAATGATTAAATTGCAAAAACAATTATTCATTTAACTTTGGTAAATACATTTGTAAGTATCACTATTCATTTTCTGTTTTTCCTATTTTTCATTTTCTGTTATTAAAATTCATTATAGTTCAATTTAATTTAAGAATGTCTCACTTAAATAATCATGAGCACGTTCACTTGGCAATCACAGTTAATATACTGGAAAGTAAAAGCAATGTAATATAATATCAACTACAATAAAATTGAACTTAATTTTGAGTTTACAATGCTTGATCCCACCCCCTAATTAAAACTTCTGGTTTCTTAGATTTTTCTGAGTGATCTCTGATCTAGATTAATTTGCGTATCCAATTTCATGAATTGGATTTTTAACAGATAAAACTTCTTGGTTTTAAGATTTTTCCATTGGCTTACTCATCACACCTAGACCTACTTTAATATCAAATTTCAGCTCATAAGCGCAACTCTTAATTATTAATTTTTATGGGCGCAGCCCTGCCCCTGTGACTAAAATGTCTGGGTTTTCAGGTTTTTCTTGCTGTTTTCTCACCTAGACCTACTTGTATATCAAATTTCAGCTTCTTAGCGCAACTTTTAATTTTTAATATTTATGGGCTTAATGATGCCCACTTTTCCAAACTCAAAATTTTTTTCGGCCAGTGCTTATTATTCGTGTCAAGTTTCGTTGCAAATAATAATAATACATACATAAATAGTATATCTAAATATGCCGAGCCGTAGTGCACGAAAATGAGGTTTAAATTGTATGAACGTGTCAACGCCCATTTTTTTAATGAAAAATTTATAATAGGCTTGCATTATCGCTGTGTGCATGCCAAATTTCAATAAAATAGCTTCCATTAAGCGCCTTAGATTTGTTTTTTTAATTCTGACCATAATGGGCGTAGCCCCGCCCTTTTGGCTAAAATTTCCGGGTTTACAGATTTTTTTTAGTTGAGTGCTCACCTAGACCTAGCTCTGTATCGAATTTCAGCTCACTAGAACAACTTTTAATTTTTATGGGCTGTGCCTTCTCTTTATAATTAAATAAACATACGATGATTTCGCTTAAAAATACTCGTTTTTTTACATACAATCAAAATGAAACCACCCATTGTAAGAGCCTTTATAATAAATGTAACTAAGGTCATTACCCAAGAAATAAGTTCCTGAGCTAACAGCAGCTCGAAATTCACGAACAGCTGCTTAAAAATATGTAAATTTACTGTTGGACTCAACAAGTCTTAAAGCATTTCGGAAGTCATCTATTTGTTGTAAATGCTCCGCGTAAGATTTAAAAACGTGAACAAATTAAAATTGTAAAAGTAAAATAGCTGATGGAATACACGCTCCTAACGTGGTGTGAATATTTCGTTTATTCCAAAAATTTTTTTATTTAAAAGCTTTGAAATTTTCGCTGACGCAGCCTATGAATTTTGTCAGGCATGAATGAAGTGGTCGCTATAAATTTCCGATATATCTTTATAAAGAATTATCTATCTATTATGTAGGTATGTCTTATGGTAACCAACCGTTGTCAGCACACACAATTTAGTACAAAATTAAATATTTATTTACAGTGGCAAAATGTATTTCCAAAATATTTTGTGGATGTTTTTTTTATCATAATGTTTATTGAAGTATGTTTTGTATTCTAACTGCATCATATTTTTTAGTTAGTTCCAGGTGATAAAACCAAAAATAAAAATAATGTTTAAATGAAAATATTTTAGAAATTGCCTGAATTTAATTTAAATAATTTCGTTATTGGCAGGTGCTCCAAAACTAAAGTGCCATCAATCTTTAAGCTGTTAATAAAAAGCTTAACTCTGCAACCAATTTAATATTCCAGGTGGGGCTAAAGCAGTTAGTTGACAAAACTCCCCAGATTGCCATCAATCATTAGCTAACATTTTTCCTCCTAAAGTTTGTGTAAAAAATTTAAATTTCGAAGCATGTTTCCTGGGCTTATTTCTATGCTAAATTTTATATTGTGTTAAAGTTTTATTTTATGGTCGTGCAGTGGTGTGCGCCAACTGACATTTCCTAAAGCCCATAAGCCATAAAGCCAACCATGGATACAAGTGTTGATGGTTTATTTGCGTACGTTAACAGAACATTCATATTCTAATAGACTATTGTAAAGGTATATTCACACTAGGAAAGTATTTGAGAAAGTGAGCGCAAAGATTTGTGCTACAAGATATAAAATTAGATAAAGTAGTTGAATTTTACTTGAAGTCGACATTTGACAGAAAACGAAAAACTTTAGGATTGCTATTATCTCGTCAAATATTTCTCCAGTCTGAGTGTAACTTAAGATGGAAACATTCACCCTAATACGACAGTAAAATAGAATGTCAATATACATATGTATTTATATACAAATAATATAAGGATATGTGTGTTTGTACAAACATACACGTACAAAGAATACCCATGAATATTTATAACCCATTCAATGCTTGAGTTAACACTTTATTTATACCAAATGTTTGTTGTTACATTGGCTGCTAATTCCGTGCGCCTTTTGTTGACAGTTTTAGTTTAATGTCACAGCTTTATTTTATATTCAAGTTCTTTCTCTTTTGGCTTTTAAGAAATAATTGAGATATAGAGATATAAAGGAATTTAAAAAACTCCGCTTTTAATGTTTGTATACAAATAAACTAGTGATATGATACTGAGTAATTTTTTTACTCACGATCATGTACGCTCACGAGAAAAACATCCTTCGTGCTTGTTTAGACACCACAATTTTTTTAGTTCATATTCATGTGGCCTTGACGTGTAATCACACATGAACACATGGATAAATTCGCCAGGCCTATCACATAGTGCATAATAGAGGGCTTTCCATGCTAAATCGCACCTCAAAAGAGCAACCCTAGTAATTTCGGAAAGGAGCAGCTTTAAAATTACAAATTCTCAAAAAACTCTGGATCAAAAATACTTGTAATATATTTTTTTAATTTTTTTTTCTGTGAAAAACATCTGAAAACAAAATTTCGCAAAAAACTTACAGTTTTGACCATTATTAAGAAAGTTATGCGCTAATTTTTTTTTTTTTTTTTTTGAAAATGTAATGTCTAGTAAAAAAAATATCAGAGGCGCTGTTCTGAGGTAAGCTAAAATATCCCACAAATTTCAGGTAATCAAAACGAAAAAAACTTCAAGCCATCCGATTTGGCGTGAAATATCCCATATATAGTATTAACACGACACCATTCGTCTTGTTTCTAATGACGTGAGCGACAGTTTCTTTATTTGTACAAATACCAAATATTTGCTACCCGTATAATTTTTTTTAGCGAGAAAAAGGTGGCTGGGTGGGGAAAATTTACTTGCGTGATAAATTTCTTTAAAAATTCAAAGTATTATGGGTAATTTTTGAGCCGTTTGCGTTTTGAAACTTTAAAATAAAACTGAAAGTATTTGCAATAGTTTATAAATGTTTCCCGCAGAAATACATGCAGGCATACTTTTGCAGCTGTACTGTTGTCTTCCTGGGCTGAAATGGTAAATGACTTTTCTCTGTACACGAAGGACTTCACACACACTAAAATAGTCTACTGGGATCATATCGTGTGAACTTGGCTGCCAATATACAGATACACAACGTTAGATTAATTGCTCACCAAACTCGTCTCTGGTATAGCATCCGTATGCACTGCTGGCATGTGGTTCTAATTACATGCCACTGATGTAAAATTTTGACATTTTGGGTCTAGGTTCTTATGTAAAATCATCCAAGTTCTATTGTTGGCAAAGTCAACGAATTTATAAATATCGATCTTCATTAGCACTGGTGGCTACAGCAGCAATGTTCTCTACGGTACACAGTCGCCGCATATGGAGTAGTGGATTAAACTGGTGCGAAATATGGTCACAAAAGCTTTAATAGTTTCAAACCACAATAAGATTTTGAAAAAAAGCAGGCTAGAGTAAGTTTGAACTGCTGTCTAAAATATTTCATGCATAATTGAAGGTCGATCCAATAAAAAATTTCTGAAAGGGAAATCAGCTATAATAATTAACTTTTAAGTGCTATGGATCGTGATAAAAACTCATCAATCAAGACTATAAAAATAAGGAAATAAATGGATAGTGCTTATCAAAAAATCGAACTCAGCTCTATCCCAATAAGCACTCAAAAAATTAAAATGCAAGCAATTGAAATTGAACTGGAAACAAAGTTGAATTCAAGCATTTTTTCAAGTAATTTTCAAGTTTGAAAATATTTTTAAATAAAAAATCAAATAACATACATATATGATCAAACTTTGTCAAATACGTAATTTATTTATTATTAAAACTGAAAATGTGGTGAAAATATCAAAAACAAATAAATAAAAGTGAATTTAGAAAACAAAGGTGAGTAACACGTGAAAACAATAGCGAAGGCACATGTGCAGAAAATAATTATTAGAAAACAAAGGAATTGCATTTTGCTTTCCATTTTAAAAGCCTTGTTTTTTCAGCTTGAAATACACTTGAATTCAATTGTAATACAAGGTTGAATTACAGTATAATTCAAGGCTTGAATTAAACTGTACTACAACTGATTGTTCGCATTGAGTTCAAATTCCCATTTCACTGGAGAATGCTATTGAATTAAAGTGTGAATCAAGCACAATTCAACCCTTGACAATTGATTGTGTGGCTTGAATAACACTTGTTTTACACTTGGGTTGAATTATGCTTGATTTACACTTTAATTCAATAGCATTCTCAAATGAAAAGGGAACTTGAATTCAATGCGAACAATTCAGTTGTAGTACAGTGTAATTCAAGCCTTGAATTATACTACAATTAAACCTTGTATTACAGTTGAATTCAAGTTTATTTCAAGCTGCAAAAACAAGGCTTTTGAAATAGAAAGCAAAATGCAATTCCTTTGTTTTTTTTTTTTTTTTTTTTTTTTTTTTTTTTTTTTTGTAATGCATGTATTTATTTATTGTATCTTCATATATGAACTAACAATAAGTATTCAAATCTTAAATCTATAAAAAAAATTATTAGGCCCGACCAGTGTCGGACATAAACTTAGTGGTAGTTATAAATAATACATTAGTAGTGATAATCAAAAAAAGAAGGGGGGGGGGAAGTATTTTCAAGTAGTCCCATCTGGAGTGTTAGGTATAAGAGCCTGTGTGTCCCTCTTTTTTAAGCGGATGTGTCCAGTAAAGTTCAAAATATTACGAGCAAGCGGATTAGGATGTGATTCGATTTTTGTTAAATATTTGCCTGCGTATTTTGCAATTTCTTCAGTCACTAGTGGCATATTTAAATCACGATGTATAATAGAATTTTGGATGTACCATGGAGCCGATGTTATTAACCGTAAAATTTTGTTTTGCCTTCGTTGGATTCTCTCGACATTGGAAGCTGAAGCAGTGCCCCATAACTGAATTCCGTAGCGCCATATTGGCTTCAAAAGCGACTTGTAACTATAATAAAAGTTTGCAGTCTAGGCTGAGTGTTGAGTTTCTGCCAATCAACCAATATATTTGAGTTAACTTAAGTTTCATCTGAGTTAACTTAGAGTCAATATGATGTTTCCATGTAAGTCTTCGATCAAGGTGTATACCAAGGTATTTCACTTGGGAATGTTGAGGAATATTTTGATTGTTGATTCGAATGGAGGAGCAAGTATCTCTTCTTAGGGTGAACGTTATATGGACACACTTTTGTTCATTGACTTTAATTATCCATAAGTTCAACCATATTTCCAGCTGAGTGATATGTTCCTGGAGATTGCGGGATGCCTCATAAGGGTTTTCGTGCACACTCATACAGGCTGTATCATCGGCAAAAGTAGAAATATGGATATTATTGCTCACAGGCATATCACAAGTATATATTAAATACAAGACAGGACCCGGAATACTACCCTGGGGCACACCAGAAGATATAGATTCGGGCACACTCGTGAACTGTCCTTCCACAACAGTGAACTTCCTATCAATAATATAACTTTCCAAAAGCTTTTGAATGTTTATTGGCAGATATGTCTTCAATTTTAAAATTAGGCCTTCGTGCCATACTTTATCAAACGCCTGAGAAACATCAATAAAGAGAGCAGAACAATACTTCTTTTCGTCAAATGTTCTTCTTACAACTTGGACCAGTCTATGCATTTGTTCAATCGTGCTGTGCTGACTTCTAAAGCCAAATTGATGGTCCGGGATGCACCCATTATCAGTTAAAATTTTGGACAATTTAGTCATGAGCAGCTTTTCGAAAAGCTTTGAGATTGTAGATAGTAAGCTTATAGGCCTATATGACTCAGTCTTGGTAAGATCTTTGCCCGCCTTTGGAATCATTTTGATCTTGGCCAGTTTCCAGTTATGTGGAAAATACTGCATTCTTAAAATAGCATTAAAAGTAAATAGTAGGATTCTTATTGCAATATGAGGCAAGTTCATGAGCATTTTGTTACTAATGCCATCAATACCTGGAGCTTTCTTCGGGTTGAGTTCAGCAATTATTTTTGTACTTCACGCTTCTTAAACCTTAAGGGACGAGGGGGTAGAGAAACTACACTCGGTAAATCAGCAGCACCCGTACATGAATTGGGAGTGAATACAGATTTTAAATGCTCAGAAAATAAGTTACCTTTCTCACTATCACTTCTTGCCCAGCCTCCGGTCGCAGTACGCAATGGTGATTTAAGATCAACGGGTCGTTTAAGATTTCTAGTAGCGCGCCATAAAGAGTAATTAGATGCGGACGTTACATCAAGACCTTCTAAATACCTTTCCAGTAGTGCAGTTTTTTCCGACGATAGCAGCTCTTTGAGTCGTTTAGTACATTCTTTAAGTCTGATTTTATTTAGGGGTGATCTGTGTTGTTGCCATTCTCTTGTAGCTCTCCTTTTTTCACATACAAGACGTTCAATTTCCGTAGAATAAATTCTGTTAAAGCCGGTCTGCGGATAGGAGGTAGTGGCGTGTTCAGCAGCCTATTTAATATTTTCGTTAAGATTGGCAATGTTAAATTCAATATCATCGCATGATCTAAGCTGAATGTTTTCTGCGCAGTGACTACTAAGATATTTTTTGAATGCCAGCCAGTTGATTCCATTAATCATCTTCACATATGAGTTAGTTAAATCACTCCTTAGTGGGTTGAAAATTGTAACTATTGTTGAAGAGTGATCGGAGGACAGATCTAGAGAGGCCTCTACATGAATTAAGTCCCTATGAATATTTTTCGTGACGGCAAAATCTATAACATCTGGAATTTTTCTTACGTCAGTAGGCCAGTAAGTAGGCTCCCCACTCGAAATGACATCTAAGCCCATTTTTGAAATTGTATTGAACAAGGCTCGACCTCTAGGTGTAACAAGACGCGATCCCCAGTACGTATGTTTTGCATTGTAGTCACCAGCTGCCACGAAACAAGATCCAAGCTATTTGTAGAACTTCTCATACTGATCTTCGGTAACTGAAAATCTGGGAGGTGAGTAAATTGATGATTCTACGAAAATATTCGTTGCTTGCAAATATTCTTCACTAACGTTGTCAAGGACATAGTGCTTGAGTCTTGACTTAACCAGAATTGCTGATCCACCACATGCTCTCTCTCTTGGGTCCTTTGTATCATATAAAGTGTAACCATTTATTTTAAATAAGCTTCTTGAGGTGAAATGAGTCTCAGAAACCAACATTATATCAATATTTTTTTCCATGAGGAAGTGCTCAAGTTCATTCTTATGTTGGCGAATGCCGTTTGCGTTCCAGAAACATATTTTTAACGTGTTCATGGTTTATTAACTAATGCTTGAAGCAGTGTATTCTGCATTCGCAGCATTTATTGCATCATACTTGTCATATTTGTAGTAAAGTTGTTTATAGTTAGCACCAGATTCTCAATAGTAGCTTCAAGGCGACTAAAGTTAAAGCTTGAGTTTGAATTCGTTGAATTATTTGGCGGTGGAACATTTTGCGTGGGAATTGAACTAGTCTTAGCAGCATCAGCATACGATACTCGTGAAGTAACTAGTTGGCTGATTTGAGCAAAAGTGTCGGAGTTCGCGTTTACTTGTAGAGCTGGAGTTAACTTGGGTTTTTGACCCATAGCCTGTTTAACGAAAGAATATACAGGGCACCCTCTATAGTTAGCTGTGTGATTACCTCCACAATTACTACATTTTTTTCTGCTTGATCTTTTGGCTTAGTGCAGCTAGCAGTACCATGCAATTCACCGCAGATAACACACACTGTAGGTAACTTGCAGTAAGTTTTCGTATGGCCATATTCTTGGCAAGTATGGCACTGTACGGGACCTGAACGCTTACGTGGCTCTTCAACTGTGATTTTTCGATGTAAGAAATAATTTACGTTATAAACTGGATGGGCTTCATTTTTTTCAATTGTATGTCATTCGGCTCCAGTTCAACCCGAAATTGGGGTTGGGGGACCTTTTCTCTATAAAATATGTTGGTAACATTTTTTACCTAGAATCCTTGATCGACAAGTGCACATTTTACTTCTTCGGGTTCAACATATGAATCTATGCCCTTTAATACTATCTGTAGGCCTTTAGCACTCCTTTGTTTTGTAATAACAATTTTCTGCACATCTGCCTTCGCTATTGTTTTCCCGATTTTACTCACGTTTGTTTTCCAAATTCACTTTTATTTATTTATTTTTGATATTTTCACCACAATTCAGTTTTAATAATAATTAAATTAAGTATTTCACAAGGTTTAAACATATTTGTATGTTGTTTGATTTTTTATTTAAAAATATTTCCAAACTTGAAAATTACTTGAAAAAAATGCTTGAATTCAACTTTGTTTCCACTTCAATTTCAAGTGCTTGAATTTTAATTTTTTGAGTGCTTATTGGGAACAAGTTAAAGGCAAGATTTTTGTGGTCCCTACAAGGGGCTTTATCACGTTTGCCGCATGCTATTGTTGACATATGTAATTGAAGTATTTATTTTGCATGAAATAACTCTTTGGTTGATAGATGATTGTCTTTTAAAGCAGCTGGAAAATGCCGTAAATACGATCTGTCATTCAGTGTCGTATGCTTGTCGCTTTAAAGCAGACGTACGACTACACAGAAACACGTCAATTACTATTTGTGTTTTGACTTCGTGCCGTTTGTAGCAGATGATTGTTCGTCAGAGGATGATGATTTTTTATGTTTTCAAAGATTAAAATTCAACTTTAATTGAAATTTTTTTAAAAATTCTTTAAAAAAATTAATTGAAATATTTTTTAAGATTCAATTTAAAATTTAATTTAATTAAAGATTGCATTAAAATATTAATTCAAATATTTAAAAAATCGCATTATATACAAATATGAAAAAAAGTATAAAAAGGAGATGTCATATACAATATTAAAAAAGGAAACATTTTGCTTTTGAAGTTCTAATAGCCCACAATAGTACAATGTACTAAATTTACCCTACATGTTTAATTTATTGGGTTTGCTCTATTGAGTAACAAGACAACAAAATGAAGTTCGTTTTTTAACCAACTTAAAAAAAGGAGGAGGTTATCAATTCGTCTCAATTTTTTTTTGTGGTGCTACTTCATAATTCGGTACATTTTCGACCGATTGTAAAAATCCTTTTTTGTCTGAGAGGGTATAGCTTCCCATTGGTTTCATTTAAAAAAAAATGGGCAGGGACACGCAAATAATTTTTTATATATTTAATTTTACTAATCTCTTTTACTACATCCTTGGTTCTTGTATTTACACAATTTGAAAGTTGAAAAGATGTGCTGGGTTATACCCATTAAAATTTATTAAAATATTTTACGCTGTTCAATTTAACATATTTGTACGAAACTTACTACACAGCTTGAGATCTAAAAGAGACACAATTCTCCATTTAAAAAAGTGTGCAGAGTCATGCCCATTAAAATTTAATATTTTGTTTAAGTGGTTCTACTGTACCGATTTCTACAAAACAACACACGCCCTGAGCACTGAAAACACACAAAATCTTGCATTTAAAAAATTAGCGGAGGCACTCTCACGAAAATTTAATTTTATATCCCATAATTTTTTTTTTTTTTGAAAATGTTCTATCAGGTCTTTGCACTTAATTAATATCGCACTTAATCAACAAGAGGGTATTAACTAATTTTTTTTTTTGCAAGAAATCAACATCAACTGTAAAAATTTAAACGTATTCCGATTACTGTTTCATTTGAAAAAACACATTTGAGGCCATTTTTATGATAGTGTAGTAGTGACCTTTATATAACCAAAAAGGTATTATTTTGAGTTAATACAGAAGTGGAAATAGAAATGTATCATATATTTTCAAAAAACAAATATTTCGATTTGAGCCTTTATTTTGTTGCATTTTGAGTTGATACTGTTTTGTTGATAACATTTCTGTGACAATAAGGAAAAAGTGCTTAAGTCATATTTCACTGTTTTGCAGGAGAGCACTTTTAAACTTTCAAGTCGATTTTCAGAAATTAGTTTATTTTATGGTTAAATTGCGAAATTCTCTGGTAAGCTAAAAAAAAAAAAAGATAAGTCCCAAGTCATAGTGCTTTAACTTCCTGAAAACTCACACAAAGTAATTGAGATTTTGACCAAGGGTACTTTTAAATACGCATATTACGGAGGTACCATTAACTCAAAATTAGCTTATCTCGACTTAAGCAATTTTTCCTTTTTGCCACAGATTTGTTTTACTCTAGGATTTTAATTCGAAACGTGACTGTTTTTTTTAATATTTCTCACATTTTTTTTTTGAGTTGTGGCGCTTTTCAAAATATAGATTTTCCCCTCAATAATTTTAAATAAAACCGCCATATTCATAAAAAAAATTAAATGAATTTGAAATCCATTTTACAAAAATTTTGTATGAAAAATTTGATATAAAATACATTTCAGATTGATTTTAAGTATTATGAGTATTAAAGAAAGAATGTAAATATATTTTAAAATGGAATTTTCTGCATACGATGTATTTAGATTTTCAAATTCTCTTAATACGAGTATGTAACCACAAACAGCTTTTCAACCTTACTGAAAGTTTTTAAATTTTGGGTTAATACCCTCTTGTTGATTAAGTGCGATATATTATTTACATACAATTCATATTGTTACGTTTTTCTCTCTATAAAACGCTTTTCCGTAGATCCGAAGATTTGCAAAGGAATACAAGAGCCGAGTGTAGTAATTAAGGTTAAGAATGATACAAGTTTTATTTACAAATACACTTATACTAAATTAATCAAGAGCTTAAATACACTAATACAACTTAAACTAATAAATTACACACAAATATTCACAACTGGTTACCACTGCGCCTTCCTCGCTATAGTTTACGCACGTTTCTTAGCTGGATGCGCAAGTATTCACGTGACACCTCTTTGTCTGCTGCCGTCACTTACGAGACTCTCTCTGCCGCCACTCACAGTTGATACACCAATAAAGACTCACTGGCTTTACTTACACCCTTATACAAGTCTATTCGCTGCGCTGTTCCCTTTACTCCAGTCGACACGATAGACTCCACAATAATCTCAATTCCACGACAGACTATTATTAATTCACAACTTAATTATCAACTGACTAACGAGGTCTTAACTCGACTACTCTCTGATTAGCACTAACTATAACTGTTCGCTACTGACTTACAACTGCAATTAACTAACTCATTGGATGCGTCACCTCTTTTTATATTTCACACAAATTCTACTAGAAGTTTCAAGCAATGTCTAGACGATCATTATCATCTTATATGCTGCCTAATTAAGTTCATGTGGTAACTATGTACATAAGTACATGTGTATATGCGTACGTGTGTACATCATTAACTAAGCAACACACGGTGGTTGTTTATCTTTTGCTTTTCGTTTGAATTGGCATGTATGTATGTGTGTAAATATGTGAATCTTCTTAATAAGCAGACGCTTTTTCTGTTGTTGTTGCTTTTGCTTGTTTAATCAAGCTAGGCATGCTTATTTAGTTGTTGGCTACTTTCTAGACTATTCTTTGCTTTGACCCTGTAGGAATATTTTCGCGTAGCATTTACATCAACCCTGTTGGAATATTTTTGTGTAATGCTGCTTAACATTGTTGACGGCTATTTTCGTAACAATATATTGTAATTATTTAATATTTTAATATTATATTCTATCACTAAGTTTATGTCCGACACTGGTCGGGCCTAATAATTTTTTTTATAGATTTAAGATTTGAATACTTATTAAAATAATTGAAATTTATTTGCTGGTAGTTTAGCATGTCTATATACGTATTTCATTGGCGCTTGAACCAAATCATCAGTAGACCTTAACCACAAATTTTAAACAGTCACAAACCTCTTATTTTATGCATAGACTTTCAAAAACTATATGAGAATTCATAAAACAACAATACTTTTGAAAATCACAAAAGAAAAAATAAGCTTAGTATCCTTTGAAACTGATACAAAACCCAGCAAATAATTTATATCCAGGTAAACTCATTTTATTCTTCTACATCCTTATACAATTAGAAATCCATTGGATAACAATAAAAGTATTTACAAGGCTAAATGAAAAATAAAACATTAATCGAACTTTAAAGAAAATCCATTATTTTGTTTTATGAATTCTCATATAGTTTTTGAAAGTATATGCATAAAGTAAGAGGTTTGTGACTGTTTAAAATTTGTGGTTAAAGTCTACTGATGATTTGGTTCAAGCGAAAATGAAATACGTATATAGACATGCTAAACTACCAGCAAATAAATTTCAATTATTTTATGTACACTTCTGACAATATGTCAAATAATGGATTTTCTTTAAAGTTGAATACTTATTGTTAGTTCATATATGAAAATACAATAAATAAATACATGCATTAAAATAAAAAATATATAATATTCTGAGTTAAACTATGTTGATATTACTTTTTTGATAGAGCAGTAAATTCAATTAAATTAACACAGATTTACCCCCTGTTTGTGTAAAACGTTTGAGTTAAAAGTATTGACGTTTTTGTAATAGACTAAAGGAAACTTGTGCAACTTTTCTTTAATCTATTACAGAAACGCCTAGATTTCTAACTCAAACGTCTTACACAAACAGGGTGTTAATTAATATATTCATCAGTTAATTTTTTTTTCAACTTTTTTGAGTAATCATTTCATTATAAAAATTTACAATAACTTTTAACACCTTTACATAATGCCAAGTTGCAATAATGGCCCTTAATAATAAGAATTGATGTAGAAAACATCACAGCGAGAGCGGTTTAGAATTTTAATGCGACCCAACGAATATTTTTCTTAAATATTTCAACAATAATCCTATGCACGCAACTGCCGTTTTACATCTTCTGAAGCATGTGACTGAAATTAAAAATGTAAAATATCAGCGTGAACGTTGAAGGTAGCAAACAGACCTAAATATGTACATACAAACCCTTGAGTGGCGTGGCTTAGGTTTAAATGCTTTTTTCCTCTATACAAACACGTCCGGCATTAATAGCACATACACAAACAAACAAATAAACAAACAAACTAAAATCACAGACGAAGGAGTGAAATATAAAACTTTCTTTTGAACCTTTTCTCTGAGATATTTTGTTATGCTATTTAACAATGACTTTCATTTTGTACTCCTCTATTTTCTTTAATAAAAATACGCCACTAATTGCCAACCACATCATCTCCTTTATCATTGTAATATTTTTCTCAGAGTGCCACTTTGCTTTGTATCTGTTAAAGTTCTTTGCCAGTTGCTCGGTGTTTGAAAATATTGAATACTTCAAAATATTTTTTACCGATTTAAGGAAATGAACAAATAAAAACCTTTCTCTCCTTTTTTTAAAAAAGTAAAAATATTGGCAAGTTAGCAGATTATCTAGAAATTATATGACATCCTTACGATTACAAATGTATATAATACATAACATATTTCTGTGTTAGGTATTGTGGCAAATCAGAACTTGGTCAAAATTTATATCTCACTACTTTTAATGGCCGAAATTTTGGATAGGAGCTTGGCCTTTTTTCACATTTATGTTTTTGTGAGGATCTGACTACTTTTTGAAAAATTTTCTATGATAAAGCTTTTTAAACTTAAAATTTCAAGTATGTCTTATTTCTATTAATGATCACTGTGCCAGTTGCAAATGGCATAGTTGCATAAAATAATGGGTTAGAGCGTGATGGATGTTGGATTGTAGATCTTAAAAATGCACTATTGTGTCATTAAAACGGGTCGCTAGTGTGTACGCAATTTGTCAAGAGTTGTCCGGAAAGAAACATGTAAAATACAGTGTAAATTTTACTGGACGTGACTCCTTTTATTTTCTCAATATATTTACATATTAAAGTCTGCTTAACCGAAGTATACAAATCAAAAGGATATTCCCAATGTGCATGCAAAATTTCAATAGGGTACTTGGTACTTTAATTTTTGGATTTTCCGATTGAGTACATCAATTACTATTTGTGTGCAAAATGCCAGATCTCTACAATATAATATAACGTTAAAATTTTATGGGTCTGGCTCCGCCGACTTTTATATCTGCTAGTGCTTATGGTTCATGCAAAGTTTGGTATTAAAAATTTAATGAGAAATATATGAGTAATAAATTAAAAACTGCCAAAACCGAAGTACAGGAAAGAAAGCTACGAATTATGGGTGAAGTCACGGCTACTTTTCAAAATAGGATACGTTTATTTTCAATAAGTGCAATGTGTATGAAAAGTTTTAATAAAATTTATCTTAATTTTGATAGCAACTTCTGGTTTTTCAGATTTTTCTTATTGATCTCTGATCTAGATTTATTTAAGTATCAAATTTAAGCTCGCTAGTCGCTAATTGGAGTTTTAACGTCGTGGCCCCGTGTACCGGGTAAAACTTTTTGGTTTTAAGATTTTCCCATTGGCTTACGCAGGTACACTTATTTGTATATAAAATTTTAGCTCTGCAGCGCTGAGTTTATCAGCATTACGTCTTCCACTATTTCTAACTCAAAATTTTGTTGTGAGCAGCGCTTATAATTCATGCTTATTTTCTTCTAAAATATGCTAGACCAAAGTAGATTAAACACAAGGCTAGCATTTTATGGGAATGATTACGCCCACTTTTTAAGGTGATAGTTTAAAATCTTGTGCACGTGCAACGCGTATGAAAGATTTCATTTAATTGGCTTGAATTAAAAGCTGTATATTAAGTTTTTAGTTCAAAATAATATTAGCGTAGCCCCGCCCATTCTGATAAAAATTTTTGGGTTTTAAGATTTCTCTAGTTGGTTTCTCCTCTAGACCTACTTGTGTATCAAATTTCAGCTCATATCCGCAAACTTTTAATTTTTAATTTTTATGGGCGCAGCCCCGAACCTCTAACTAAAATTTACAGGTTTTCAGATTTTTCTAGTTTGTTTCTCACCTAGACCTACTTGTTTATCAAATTTCAGCTCCCTAGCTCAACTTTTAATTTGAAATTTTTATGGGCGTAACCCTGCCCACTTTCCAAACCCAATTTTCTTTCGGATAGTGCTTAGTTTTCGTGTCAAGTTTCGTTGCAAACGGATAATAATAACCACATAAATAGTATATCTAAATATGTTGAGCCGCAGGTCATTAAAAATTTAAATTGTGTGGGAGTATCGACGCCCACTTTTTTAAAAACAAATTTATAGCCTTGCATTGCCGCAGTATATGCGTCACATTTCAATAAAATAGCTTCTATTAAGCGCTTTATATTAGCTTTTTTAATTCCGACTTTCATGTGCGTAGCCCCGCCCACCTGGCCAAAATTTCCGAGCTTTCAGATTTTTTTTTATTTTATTTCTTACCTAGACCTAGCTCTATATCGAATTTCAGCTCAATAACACACATTTTAATTTTTATGGGCGTAGCCCCGCCCTCCTGGTTAACATTTTCGGGTTTTCAGATTTTTTTGGTTCATTGCTCACCTAGGTCCACTCGTGTACCAAATTTCAGCTTTCTAGCTGTAGCGGAAGTGCTTCATCAATTTGATGAGTGTGTCAGTGGTCAGTGAGTAAGTCTTAAAATATGCACTTTTTGCACCTCTGTATCTCCAGAGCCCTTCACTGTAAAACTTTCAAACTTCGCATATGAGGTTATATGAATTTATTCTAATTATGGTTTAAATATAATAATTTTACGATTGCGGGGAACAAAGATATGAGGGGGGTAAAAACATCTCGAATGGCTTCGTGTAAATATACACACTGCGTGCATTGGCCGGAACTTGGCCTGGCGCACTGCCGTGCGCCTAGATTCTTTCTATTACCTCGTTTATACGCAAATCTTGTTTGCAAGTAAAACTATTTGCAAATACTGAACTCACCGTTTATACGTAGATAGAATACATTACTATCTGTGAATGATATTGCCACACATTGGGAAATTTGTATTAAATTTCTTACAAAACAAAAATAATTGGCAACATATTTGCAAATAGTTTTCGTGAGTTATTAACTTACAATAAAAAAATTATACGGCAACGCTTTCCAGTTTTATTTGCAAATAAGAAGTGCATATAAACGGGATATATATAAAATTTATTAATGCTTGGCTTTGCGTTTTACAAAATTATGCCCTAAATGTTGATTTTTAAAAATTTTATCATGCAAGATTATCCAAAATACATCAGAAAAATTAAATTGTGTCATGACTTCCATCCACGGTTCTGATATGAATCAAATTAATTGCAAGTTTTTAATAGTAGGTGTTCATTTACTTTTTCGTGATTGGGAGAGTAATTTTGTAAATTTCTGTCTTGCTTTCTCTTTGCAAGTTTCTGCTAGGAAAGTAAATGAACACACCTAATACAAATTCACAGGATTGAAAATGGCAAAATTTTAAATTTCTAACTTTTACCTCAATTTCACAAGTGTATTTTTGAACTAAGAGGCGATTATACAATATGTCAATCTGTACATACTTACTTGCTTACGAGTATGAATACTTACCAAAACAAATCAGGAACTCCAATGGACGTTAATGAACCTTAATGCATTTTTTTTTTGAGATAACGTTTAGCGAACGTTTTAACGTAGTCTCCTTTGGGCTTTATACACGTTGTCCAACGCTTCTCCAGTTTTTTCAACCCTTTCAATAAATTAAACTTGTCGAGATCATCAGAATAGGTATTTGTTTCTGAGATGATTTCATATTTGGAATTAGGTATGTAATGTAGGCTTATCGCAGCACCCTCCATTCATCGATATTTATAGCAATTAGTCTTCAGCGAAGTAGAAGTAATATTGATACTTGACACCAGAGACACTGCAACGATGCTATAAAAATTAAACACAAAATTAGAATAGCATAGTTGTAAAAACGAAAAAAATTAGTAAAACTTTCTTTCTATCAATCTATATGTCACTTCACTACCTGTACTTGCACACTTTCCTTCTCTAATTTAATATAAAGGGACTTTTTACTTGTACCCAAATAACCTAAAAACATACCTTCTCTTCTCAGCAACCTACCAACCTAACCTAAAATATCGTTGGAGTCAAATATCTTTTCGCCGACATATTTTTTCAAGCTTGAAAGCAAGAAAAAGTCAATCGAGGCTAAGTGCGGTGAATAGGTAGATGGGGGTGGGGAGGAATTTCTTAATGTTGCCCATGAAAACTGCACATTTGCGCATCCTTGCATTATCCTGGTGGAAAGGAAATTTTAACATGGCCACATGCGGTTGATTTTGTTTTCTGTAATTCAACCCATATATTTTTTGTTGATTGTTTTACTCTTTTAGGATAGACAATATTATTTGTAAAAGGTGCATTTCAAAACCGGTCACCATTACTTTCTTGCCTGACAAATCCACATCGGCCTTATTTGCTCCCTGTTATTAACGCCAAAAATCCCAATGTTTTTGACTGTTCTTTGGCATATGTATACATACCAAACACTCTGAATCCTGTGAGATCTCTATGGATTCCATAATCTCTCTCACTTTTAGTATCCCATTGGCCAATATCATATCTTAATTTTTTCAATCGGCATCTTCCGTGATTATACGTTCATAGCGAACTTCAGTAAACCACCTTTTGACCAATAGCTTTTATTACAATAATCGTATCGCTATAAAAAAATATAACGAAAATATATAGACATTGTCATCCAGTCGGTTGAAGTACAGAAAGTAAAATCACAGGCTCAAATTCATTTAATTTTTCTTTAATTCTTCTTTGTGCTTTTCGCTTATTTTGACGTTCTGTACGCGGGGATACTACATGATTTGCAATTAAATGGTGAGTAAAATACAGAGGTACACTATCGTAAAAAAAAAAATATAGAATCACATTATCGTTAATGCAAACGAATTAATTTTCGGTTCATAAAAAGTTACTGAATCTAGGTAAGGAGTCTTTTTGGCATTCATTAAGCTTAGTTCTGTTTTGAGTGATGATTTTTTCTGCAAAAAAAAAATAATGCTAAGTGAGCAGCCGTATTTAACTTTCTTCCGTTTTGTTTTTCTCAAACCACGTAGTAATCTGCTTTCAATGTTTGTCAACCACAAAGTTAATGATGCAGCTGGTTTAAATTTTTACAGAAGTCAAGTAATAATTACCCAGCAAAAAATTTCAAAAAAGATAATCGGGTTTGGAATTAAGAATTTTTGGTGAAAGCACTTCCCTACTGGATTACCAACTTAATGATTTTGACAAGGCGTGAGAGTAAAATAATCGATTCTTGAGAAGTACTTACTTTTTTTATTTGACCACATATTCACGTAATCTTAACAAACGGCCGTTTGAGGGTTAATAATTAATAATAACACAGTTTATATATTTTTTTTATCAAAGTAGGTATGTTGTTATAAAAATATGTTTCGTTTGCTTATTTCTGAATTTGCTTATTACCTCCCTCCTTTTTCTTATAACATTTCAAAAATATGCTACCACCTTTTCTTACTTTTTTTTATTCCAATCACTGTTTGCCTGTGCTCCTTGAACAACAACATGCTTCATCAATTTTAAAATAGCAACTGCTCATTTCAATAATGCTCATTTCATTAAACTTAAAAACAACAGGAATAATCATCGACAGCAATAATCATCGACATAATCGTTGTTGTTAGAGTTAGTTAAATTTGTATACAGTTCATTAGGTTGTCAATTAAGTTGTTGCATTGAAAAGATTTTAAATTCTGTACACGTGTTCTGCATATAATTTAATAGAGAGGAAATGGCCGACCGAATAATTGGCTTCAATAGATATCGCCCAAATATTCGGCATTCGGCATTCAACATAACTATAACCGAATTTCATCGCAATCCGAATTTCTAGATCATGTTATCTGTTAAAAGCCAATTTCGAACTAAGTTCCGGCTGAATTGTTTGTAAAGAAATGTATGGAAATTCCGATTGGTAAATTTCTGAAGTAAAATTGCATTTGCTAGAAATGAAGAGTGTACGGAACTATTAATAATTATTTTCTATTATGGAAATGGTATAACAACAAGCTAATGGTATTTTCTTTTCTGTAAAAAAATGTTACACTTATTACACTTTTCAATGAAAATTCGAAATAAAATGATTTTCTGAAATATACATTTTATTAGAAATTATTGTATTATCCCTTGCGAGCTTAAATTTTTTCTTTAAACGAACGTTAAATTGTATTTTGTTCAATAAAAAGTTAAAAAATATTACACTTTTTCCAGAAAAGAAAACGCCATAAAACTTCTTTCGTCATAAAAATAAATAAAATTATTTTGACTTCGAACACGACGTTTTCAAAATAAAAAGATTACAACACATCTCAACTTTTTTTCTTTAATCTAAGGCCAAAATGTCAGTAAATGTCAAAATAAGCCAACCGCAATATTTCTTTATTTGTATATACAGGGTGGGCCAAAAGAAACCAAGGGGTGTAAAAGTTTAATAACTTTTTTGTTTATTAACTTTTTTTTATTTTTTCTTTCAGATTATATAATATACAAAATGGAAATTTTTTTACACTAAGTATGAAAAATGATGTCTCTTAAATGACCACCGTTTTCAGCTTCGCACTGATGGGCTCTTTTTAGAGCATTTTCCATAACATCTTTCAAAACTTGTGGCTGTAGCGTTCGAATTTCTGCAACAATATTTGCCTTGAGTTCAAGGATTGTCTCTGGCTTGTTCACATACACTCGCTCCTTCAAAAACCCCCAAAGAAAATAGTCGGGTGCTGTCAAATCTGGCGATCGCGCTGGCCAAATAATTTCTGAATTTCGAGAAATTATTCGCACTCCAAAAATTTGACTTAAAAGTGCCATTGTGTCTCGGGCAGTATGGGCAGTGACTCCGTCCTGCTGAAACCACATACCAGGTCTGTTTTCAAGAGCAGGACGTAAAAAATTTTCTATCATAAGCCGATACCGCTCTCCATTTACGGTTACAGTACTTCCATCTTCATTCTCGAAGAAGTAGGGCCCAATGACATTTTCAGATGTGATCCTAAACCATACTGTACACCTGATGGGGTGTGATTGGCGTTGATGAATGGCTCTTGGATTTTGAGAACCACAGAACCTACAGTTCTGCTTATTAACAAAGCCATTCAAATGAAAATGAGCTTCATCACTCATAATCAAATTGTCAATAAAGTTGATTTCATAAAATTCTATTGTTCTGGTTCTCTGTTCAGTTGTGAACCTCTCCATTATAAATTCTTCAAGTGTTGTCTATATAATCTGAAAGAAAAAATAAAAAAAAATTAATAAACAAAAAAGTTATTAAACTTTTACGCCCCTTGGTTTCTTTTGGCCCACCCTGTACATACATACATATGTATGTACATATATAGGAAATATGTATTAAAAAATCCTGCTCAAAGATTTCCTTTGTTGAAATACGTTAAATTCAAGCAGATTTTGGTACCAGGATTTGAAGGATTTATTTAAATTTAAAGTTCAAAATAATATGAACAGTTTGGCTTCAGTTCGGCCGAATTCAGAAAATATACGTATATAAAATTCGGCACAGGCACGAGCGCGAAAAAGGAAATTCGGTTGGACACTATAGACCTGTCATTTACATATATTGGCGGTGAGGCAAGTGTTGCCATAGATGAAACTTGTTATGGATTATTAACGATTATTCAGTAACATGTATAATTACATCGAATTTCTAATAATAAAATTTAATTTTTTTTTTCAAAATTTCAGTTATTTAAAAATCATTGCTAACTTTGTTAAAGAAAACTAAAATAAATTTCCGAATAGTGCAAGACACAATTTGGTAGCTTATACCCTATACCCAAACAAATCTCAGCTAAAATAAAACAATCGATATGACGGGATATATATTCTAAATAGGCAACAAATATCTCTGGGTTGCGGGACAACTCTCGCGTCATTGTAATTATGTATCTTATGTACAATCAGGCTTGTTTTAGTTGTCAGGCTTATGATTGTTTTACGTACTCACTCTGCATTAGTTTTAACTTTCATGGAATTTTGGGTTAACGTGCGACTTATGCCAAGCACACACTATGGCATTTTTAGACATCGCAATTGTGTGTACTATTGTTAACGTTTGTCATTTTCGATATTTTTCGTTTTGAGATATTACTTTACATACATATAATAAACATAATGTGTACGGCATTGCACACATTTCGAAAATGACAAAACAAAATGACAACACAGGAAAAACCAGATGTATTAGACACAAGATCAGCATATTTTGACATAAAACAGTAAAATTTCAAAAGATTAGATTTCTTAGGACTTGCTTGATTTAGAAATACCCATTTGAATACTGAAGTCGTAGCCAAAAATCAATAAATAAACTACATATATAGATTTTATGCGATAGAGATTTTGCTTTAGCGAGTAAAGCTTAATGCTAGGAACGCAACTGGGACGAACGACGAATTTTATCCACGTCGACGTATTCGTCGATAAGAAAATGCTGACTAAATTCATCGTGTGAAGCCCAATAACGACAAATTTACTCAGCGAATTCAGCTCTTATAATAGATAAATTTGGTTATTGTTTGTGCAAAGAGAGAGCGAAAATAATGTATAATAATAATAAAAATAAACCTACCGAACAGTTCGTCACGTACGACGATTCTCTTTTGAAGGCGCGCTGCGGCGGTGTTGTGCTAATTTTCATATGCATTAATGTCCTTTATTTCTGATGACGAAAGTTCGCAATGAAAATTCATCGAAATCGCCAAAAATCGAAAAATCGCCAAAGTGAAAAAACACCTAAACTAAAAGAAACGCCTAAAAAAATCCTAAAAGCAAAAAAGAAGCGCAAAAAATAAGAAAAACCGTAAGAAATAGAAAAATGGCTAAAGTTCTCATAGTATTACATATTAAAGGGCTGCGTAAACAGTCTTGAAATGTAAATACGTCTTGTTTTTTAAATGTACTGTCATAGCATGTATTATACTAAGCCAATAGTAAATGATGTCGTTTAATAAGCGAATCACGATGGATGTATATGAGTGTGTGCAAGCAATGTAGCGAAGACTTCTAGTTCGTAACAAACAATCAAAAGAAGTAGTGTTGATGCGTGTGTGTATGCTTGTTATTTTGCATATTTTACGTTTGAGTGTGCGTGTGTAAGATGTAGATGGTAAGTTAGTGTGTGCTTAAGGGTGGTTTTTTAGAGGAAGCGCATACAACTAATTTGTATGTGCGCAGAAAAATAAAAGATCATAGACACAACATGTGTTTATGTACATACATGCATGACGTTCGTATATGCCCCCATGCGTATGAAGAGCCAAGCATCACAAATTCTTCCGTTTATGAAGTATTTTCTTCTTTACTCTTATACCTGAAATAACTGAAACAAATGTCTCGCATACAGTGTTGTTTAGCATTTGTTTTGGAAGATTTCGCTGTAGTAACCCAGCAAAAAATTAGACATTACCATCTGAACTACTTGCCATATAATGACTTACTTTCTTGATTGCGAAATTGAAGTACTCGCTTACAAAAAACATTACGTAAAATTCTAAAAATAGGAATCAGAAGTTGAATATATTCTTTGGGTTTTTAAAGATGACGTGAAAATATTGCCAAAATAAGTAGTTATTTTAAATAAATTATATATATTTCTAAATTGTCTACTTATTTATTTTAAACTAAAAAATAAGTACTTACATTTTGGAAAATTATTATTTAAATATAAGTAGTTCCAAATAATTTATTTTTCATTTTCGGTTTTAATAAAAGTTCATCAATCAAAACAATTGAAATTTTTCTAAATATAGTACTTATAAGTAACAATACAGACACGGATATGAATAAAATATAACCCATTTCAATTGAGTTTATAAAAGAAAGTTTACAAAAGTAAACAATCGTTTTTTTTTATTTTTTATATTATTCTTAAAAAGTTATTATTTACTTAATCAAACTGAGATTTTAATCAAGATCTCCCATTTACTCAAACAATAGAGTATTTAAAAAAAAATTATTTTTCGACTAAAAAAGTAGTTCCATCAAGAAAAAAAATAAGTATTTCCCAAAAGGAAAAAAATAACTACTTCTCAAGAATCGATTATTTTAGTCTCACGCCTTGTTAAAATCATTAAGTAGATAATGCAGTAGGGAAGTGCTTCCACCAGAAATGCTTAATTCCAAACTCGATTACCTTTTTTGAAATTTTTTGCTTGGAAATCATTTGAAAAGTCCCTCAAGTCTTAAGTTCTTGTAAGTGGTGCTATGCATGAGTCTATTTTATACATATATAGTGCCCATACGGAACCCTTCGTATGCGAGTCTTAGCCGCACTCTACTCTACTCTACTCTCTAAATAATATTTAATTACGCAAAAGTTTTTGCTTTGCCGCTTATTTTTGCAGTTTTTCTTTCTCAAAATGTTAAATTTTAATGCGTCATTTCAAATGCAACGTTGCATATTTGACATTTATTTTTTTGGCTAGTGATGTAGATTTTTATGAACTTTATGCAAGTTCTTAAACTTTTTTTTAAATAACCCATTAAATGGCCGCCACTGGCTCCTATGTGTGCCGTGTTGATTTGTTGTCGTCAAAATAATCATTCTCATATAAACACGTGTAAGCTGCTGTGGTGAATGTGCTTAATGCTTTATATTTTGTATATTCTTTGCCTTGTTTTCACACCCTTTTATGTTACTGGAATGTCAGAATCGATTCTAAAAAATATTTTTCTTAATTTGAATTCAATATGCTATAAACAGTTACGAAAAATATCTTAGAAATTACTTATGCAAAGAGACACCTTTCATTTGTGGTGAAATATATAAACATAAAAGA
This sequence comes from Tachina grossa, assembly GCA_949987645.1. Taxonomy (NCBI): domain Eukaryota; kingdom Metazoa; phylum Arthropoda; class Insecta; order Diptera; family Tachinidae; genus Tachina; species Tachina grossa. The sequence continues at coordinate 54,577,534 of OX465278.1, forward strand.
TAATTAAAGAGGATGGACATTATTATTTTTCACTAAAGTAAAGAAGTATTTCTAAGATTCAGCATCATCCTCATATCTGCCCAATTTTGTTCCATTTTATTGAAATCTTCGTACCATATTGCATATTGCGCAAATTGGATTTGTTTAACTAATTAAATATATGTTGTGCCACCAGAATCCTGGATATAATAGCAAATTGTGTTTCCAACACAACATCCATAGCATATTAATTAATATATAATGCTACACTCAAAAAATAAAAACTAACTAAAACTTTGGAAAATTTTCTAAATTTGAATAAAAAAAGTTGTCGTATGGCGCCAAAGCTGTTTTTTACTTGAAACCAGTAAAATATTTACTAAATTTCTACTTCATGAATGAACTAGTTAATAGTAATTATATTTTTATATTTGAGTAAAATTTTTCTAAAATTAAGTAAAATTTTCCCATAAAATTCGGAGCTTTGCAAAAAATTTTTTTCATCTTTGATCTCAAATTTAGTAAATTTTTCAAAGTTTTTTTATGTTTTTAATTCTGGTACTTTTTTTATTTTTTATTAAATTCTATACCACATGGTATGTTTTTTTATTATACCTTCATATTCATATTATGTTCTTAATTAATTCACCATACATACATATTAATTCCTTGAGAAGAGACAAGTATTGAACCAACAGCCCTCTGAATGATAGGTAAGCACTCTAACCAATTGCCTAACAGGGCAGCCTGAATAAGCATTGAAATTTTTGAGTTTTAAAATTTTATTTTATTTTCAAAAAAATATATTTCAAGTTCAAATATTCCTCGGAAGAATGAAAAATTTACTTAAATTTTTTGCTTAATGCAAATAAAAAATATATTCTATAATTTAAAGAAAAAATAATTAAAACTGGTAAATATTTTTCTAAAATTTATATCTTTCGAGTAAGGAGTAAGTCATTTCCTGAAATTTATTTTTTAATTTAAGACGAGATTGACTAGTTCTTAGGATACATTTTCCTAAAACTTTTAAACCATTTTCTAATTTTTGGTACATATTTCCTTTAAGCAAGTAAACTTGTCCTTGAATGTGAGATTTTTTGTGTGTATTTTTGTGAACTATTTTTAAGGATATGAACTTTTAATTTTTTACTCATATTAAGTAATTTTTACTAGATTTTTGTAAAAATTAATTTAAACTTAGAAAAAATTACTTAAATTTGGAATTTTTTTTTACTTAAATTTAGAAACTTTTTTTCCTTAATAATAGTAATAAAAAAACCAGAAACGTTAGGGGACTTGGAAGCCAACATTCGTGGCGTTATTGCCAACATACGGCCCCATATGCTCGAAAAAGTGGTTGAAAATTGGACCTGTAGAATTGGCTTTATTCGAGCCAGCCGCGGCGGCCACATGCTGAAAATCATATTTAAACATTAATGGCATAAAATTATTCTTCCAATAAAGCCAAATTAATGGACATTAAAACGATTTTTTTGTGTTTTATTTCAATTCGAAGTTTTATACCTTTAAAAAAAACACCCGATATAATTATGTCTTTTTTTTTGAGTGTACAGACTCATGTATATTTGTAGTATTTATTCCTGAAAGCTTAATTTGTTGTACATTTATGGCTCTCCTTTCTCATTCTTTCCGCCAGGCCTTTAATTAAAAATATTCTATTGACAATTTATCATCATATATTTTTGTTTTCTTGTGTTTTATGCTGAGGTAACATTTCGGTACGACATTTTGAAGGAATGAATAAAATTCATATTTTAAGGATAGAAATTGTATCACATTTCATGCTTAATGAAGCAGAATCAATGAATAAATAGAATGTCATTAATTTTGTAAATACATTAATATTGGTTAAAAGTAAAAAAAAAAACAAACAAAATATATTTTTATAAATACTGTAATACAAACACGTACATTCCTTAAATGAAGAAAAAAAATATATGTTTGTATTTTTATAGATATTTTTAAAACTAAATTAGGGCAGTAGTAATTACAACAAATGCCATTAGTTGTAATGAAAATTAGATGATTACCAGTTACTTTTAAATGAGAACTAGTCTAACTGTGAGTATAACTACAATTTAAGGTAATTGCTATTGCAGACCTTAAATTTAATATTGTAATGATTATAATTATAATTGCAAGCGTAATTCTATTTCGAAAACAAAACAAGAGTCTCAATCTCCAAGTATCTAATTGGCCTAAGCTTAATGAGAAAGGAAAGAAAGGTTGAGTTTTAGAATGAAAAAAAACAAAACAAATTATAAATAAAAAAAAGATGATAGGTGTCTTAGGACACCCGTTTAAAGAATTTGCTACTTAGCTATATAAAACAAACTTAGGGCCATTATTACAACTTAAAGTTAGTTAGAAGTAGGACTTTATCGGACGTATAAAAACTTTATCATTTGCAAAATTTTACTTTAACCTAAAGTGAGCGATAAATTACAGGCAAGTTTATCCTACCTGGTAAGTTAAATCCAATTTTCACTAATGGAAAGCTTTTTATACGTCCGATAAAATCCTACTTTTAACTAACCTTAAGTTGTAATAATGGCCCTTAATGTGTTAAATAACAGTGCAATAAAATTATATTATATGATGATATCAAATTCGCCGCAAATATACCAAATCGTTTCCATTTATTTCCCATTATTATCTTTTCTAGAGGCGCACGATTAAATTAAAGTATTGTTTGTGACCGGTTTAATAATAATTTGGCTGTCGCATACTGCCGATGTCAAAAAGCAGAACCTTAAACAAACAAGCTAAAATAAGTTAAAGATAAGATATTTGCACAAAATTCTAACATTTTGAAGCAAAACCCCGTGAAAGCGCCACAAAAAGGGGATTTTAAGAAAAAATAGGGACAACCTTAAAAACAAGAAAAATTAAAACAGATCTGCTTATTTTTGAAAACATCAAGAATAAAAATTAGGTTTTGCATATATAAAGAGTAAAAATTACTATTTTGTATGATAAAACAAAACTAAAAAATATAAAAATAGTTAATATGCGGCCCTGTACTGTAAACCAAATGATTTGAAATCGCACGAATTTAGAATAGGAATATTTTTTTAGATTTTGTTTAATTTTTTTTTACTATATAGATTCTTAAATATCATATCTTAAATATCATATTATCGTGTACGATCTTAAATACGTCTGCTGGATCATTATTAATTTTTTGAAAACGAGAAATTTACTCGGATTCGGTTTACAGAACAGGGCCAATAATCTGCGTTTATAATAATAACTTACTTGAATTTTCTGAAAATACATACATACATATTTATAAAAAAATTAACTCAACTTATTTAGTTAAGAAAAAATGTATTTAACTTTTGATAAATATCTGAGTAGTGAATGCTGAAGACACTGGCATATTACAATTCTGTAAATTTTTTGTACCTTGCATTTTTTAATTGACGGAAAAATATCGTTTTTAGAAATTTCTAATAGTTATTAGTATATGCCAATTTTTTAAACTGTACAGCCGGGTACTCCGTTTACAATTTCGTGCGAAATGCTGTCAAACTACGTATAAAAGTATTTGGTATCAAATATTTGCGAAATAAATTCGCAAAAGTAGTACTCTGTTCTTGTTGTGAAAAACACGTAAAATCATTTCTTTCGTTGCAAAATTAGTCTGGCATAATTTCAGTTTAGATGCGCACGGAATTTTAACAATGTTGCATACTTTCAAGCAATAAAAGCGAGAAATTTATAAAAAAAACGCGAGTTGGGCTACATTTATTACATGTCAAATTTTTCACGCAGAGTACCACGCTTATATCTGCACTTTTGAATAAGTTCATTATTTGGAATCCAGTCTCCAGATATGACACGAGACAGTGTTTTCTCAGTCACTGCGTCTTTCTTAAACCTCCTTTAGTGGTGGCAGTTTTTAGCTTATTTTCATTGTATACTTTGTAACCTCATTCGCTGTGCGATGTTTGTAAATAAATGGTAAAAATTAAAATTGAAGGACTTATTGCAAAAACTCGATAAGCCACAAAATGAAAATACTGAGAAAATCACCTTTGAAGTTTAAAATAAATGCAGAAAATAGGTATTTTATGAAATCATGATACATATACTTTTATTTAGTGCTTAAGGAAGACTACTATCACATACCCGTCGCTGTACACCAAGAAATCTTCGGAAATCGCTAAAATCGCAAAAAGTTGTGGCTTATCCAGTTATTGTATGAAATTTATTAATTTTTTTTTTATTATCAAAAGTTTTGTTATTTTGGTTGAAATAAAGTGGCATATCGTGTTTTTGCAGTTTAAAATTTATTATTTCATCCATCGTTTTGTAATACTGGCTTTGTAATTGCTGTGGCTTATCGAGTTTTTGGGACAAATAATTCTGAATAAAATCAAAATGTAAAAAGTGACACTTGCGGCTAAGGCGGAAATTAAACGGAATATAGGTACAATATTTTAAGAGGACGTTCCGATGCTGTAAAGTAATTGAATGAACTGATAAGACCACTCTCTGAAATCGTGTGGCTTATCGTGTTTTTACAATAAGCCCTTCAATTGTACAATGAAAATGCTTAAAGTCAAATCAGGAATCATTTGGAAATAAATTTTAATTACTTTTTAATACCGATAATCTTTTTCAAACTCTATTTTTTTAATTCAATGCAACAAACTCTTTCATTTAATTTTGTAAATGTGTATATATGTACAGTGTACACGTTTTCATTTCACAAAATACAAATTTGCTCTTGTTTGTTTTGATTATGTTGTTAACATCTTAATAACAAATATACTACAGTTGTCCCTTTCAGACGCAGAACTTGCGTCATAGATGGTTCTAGCTTTTTTTCAGAAGTCACTTTCTTCAACTCTGGTATCCTCTGTGTCCAATCTTCTAAATCACTTTGATACAAACTTATAGCAGATACCTATCACGGAATGAAAATTTTCAACTTTCAGGTAGTTAGCTAATTTATTTTCTAACGATCTCAATTTAGAAAAGAACCGTTCAGCAGGAGTAATATCATATAGCTAACTAAATATACATAAACATATGAAGCACATGTAAACAACTTTGAATATAAATTTTCATCCGAGCAATTTGATAAATTTTAAGTTGAAATATTTTGAAAATCACATCACAGCATTCTTTATTTGCTTAGATTAAGCTACGGCCACACTTATCAAACATTTGCTCCGAAACGCGTAACCAACAAACACTAAAGAAAAAAGTTTTGGTCTAGACACTTGTTTATCATATAAAATAGTTTCGAACACAACTAACAGACAATGTCATAGAATCCAACAATATTGGATACTCCTTAACCTTGCGAATTTTTGTCTGAATTGAAAGACTTTTCATTGGCATTTAGTGGTTATGCTTTTTTGGGCAAATGTTTGACAAGTGTGACCGTAGCTTTACTAATACGCGTAACTTTAACTCAAGGTCTCTTATTATATTACTAAGAACGGAAAGAATTTAACAGATACCGGATCTAAATAAATACTTTAATAAAATCAGTCTTTCAGCGCTTCTATTAATTCTTCACAAAACTTCAATGCATAATTTAAGTAAAACCATTTTTGAATATACTAATAAAACCGAAAGTCCAAAAAGTATATCTTCGTTCAGTCAAAAGTATCAAAACGTGACAAAAATTAGAAAAAGTGTAAAATTTGGGTGCATTTTGTAAAGGTAGCACAATAGTATCTAAGCAGTCGAAAAAGTTGCAAATTGCTAAAAGTAGCTACTAAAGAGTAGCACCAACGGCAACGCTGAATTCATCTGGCATAAAAATGTATACGTGCACACAGCTTTGTGTTTATTAGTGTTTTTTGCAGTCTTTTAGCATTTGCTGTTTTTTAAGTTGTGTGTGGATTGGTTTTGTGCTGCTGTATTGAAAAATAATGCCAACCACTCCCTCCCTCCCAACCCTGAAATCATCCCTTTTGATTTTCCTAATTTCTTAGAGTAATCTCTTTCTTTTAAGAATATAAGATATGTTCAGTTTATAGAGAAAAAGAAAAAAATTGTTTTAGTAAGTTACTTTTGTATAAGAAAAATAGTTAAAGTTTTCCAACCTTGGAAACGTCACTTCAATTTTTTTTTACTTTTTTTCTTTTTTTTACTAAAGTATAAAATAAGTTAATTTAATAAAAAAAAATAAAAATTATTTTACGGTAGTTAATTTTTTATATCACAAAAATTTTAATTTTCCCACCCCCTGGAATCATCCTTTTTTTATTTTTCTGGTTTCTTACAACAATCTCATTCTTTTAAGAATGTAAGACATATTTAATTTATAGAAAAAGGAAAAATTTATTTTAGTAAGTTAATTTTGTATAAAAAAATTTAAAGTTTGCCAACCCCGGAAACGTCTTTTTAATTTTTTTAATTTGTTTTATTAAAAATACTAATTTTATTTTAATTAATAACAAAATAATAAAAATTAGTTTTCGGTAGCTACTTTACTATGGCAAAATATAGTTTGAGTTTTTCAGCTCTGAAATCGGCAGCTCGATTTTACTGATTTTCAATACTAATCTTTTTTAGACTATTTCTGCTACAAGACCGAAGTCTCTAGCTTTTCTGGGAGCTTCGAAAAACCGATTTCACGTACTGACAGAAGGACAAAAGTGTTCCTTCCCAGAGATATGCGCGTTTTATGATGTGATGGTACACCAAAAATACACGTATTTAAATCTTTAAAATGGCTCTCCTGACAAAACCGGTTTTTACCCTTAGGTCCCTTTCTATTTTGCGCGTCACATATACTTTATGGCTCGCTTATTAATATTGTGGAAATAACAAACGGAATGACAAACCTATATACCATTTTATCATTTTTTGGTAAAGGGTATAACAAATACAAAAATTCAAATGAGTGAAATTTTGAAAAGAATTACCCTCTGTTTCTACAATAGGGACGGCCGACTTGAGTATAAAATTTATACGAAAGAATACACATTTCCTAGACGAGTCGCCTTCCTGACCTCAACGCCATAGTGTTTTAAAATTCAATCAGAATAATTGCAAATCTTTTTATACAAATTTATTGATGAAAAATATTATTACAATCTTAATAAAAAAAATTATTGGTAATGCTAGTTAATGCAAATTCAGTGAAAATATATTGCTGAAAAAAAATTTCGATTCAATGAAATTATTTCAAAATTTGAAAGTGCAGTCACTCACTTATTGGAAAATTTTACACAGAAATCAACTTTCAAACTACCTTTCAAAACAACGCACAGTGGCGTGAAATAAAAAAAGTGGTAAAAAGTCTGCAACTTTTGAACTGAAAAAATTATTAAGATCGGTCGATATTTACGGAAGTTTCCCACTTAGAGACTCTTTGCAGCTACACTGTTTTACAACAGGGTGCTTCCAAATATACTTTCTGAAAAGTTCAGCACTTCTTCTTTCCAAAACAGTTAGTTTCATCGAAATCGGTTCACTAGTTCAAAAGTTGCGGACTTTTTACCACTTTTTTTTATTTCACGCCACTGTGCAATGGTGTACGTAAGAAAATAGATATGTTTTTTTTATATATTCTCTTAACAAACACTTGCTAATATAACACATCTTTGGGTGCCCCAGTAGGCTAGTGAGTATTGTACTAGCCTACCAGTGTAAAAGTTGTGTGTTCAGTTTCCACCATAGACTCTGGTATGTTTCACTACAACGAGTGAATGTCTTTGTTACTATTCTTGTTTAAATTCAGTTATGATATAATTTGTAAATGTATTTGTAACATTTAATACATAAATAAAAAATTAACACACCTTTATTTTGTGCTGCTTAAGTTGAACGGGTATTTTTATAGCTTTGCTATTTATTGAGCGATACAGGAGTTAGGACTTGATTTTGGTAGAAAAAATAATCGACACTATTACAGTTATAAATTTATTTTTGTTTTGATTTCTTTGTACTTAAAAGCAGAATATGAAAATAAACGAAATAAACTGTTCGATTGTTTTAGTTTTGTCTCGCTCGTTGTTTGAAGTGAAACAAAAACAACGAGAACGATTGCTCAATTTGTTTTTGATTTGTTTTTGCACATGAGCACAAACCAGAGAACACAGCTGATCAGTTACAAGCCGGCTAACCAGCCACAAGCAATACATTAATTTAATAATCGGAAATGAATGGAAACGTTTTGCAATATTTGCAGAGACTTTGACATCATCATATAATAAAATTTTACTGCATTGTTATTTCACACATGAAATTTGTTTTATATAACTAAACAGCAAACCTTTAAACAGGTGTCCTAAGACACCTCTCTTCTGTTTTTTGGCGGGACGGTGGATGCTACTCGGAGAAATAAGTTGAGGAAAAGTGATTTTGAAGAGCGCGTTTTGCTAAAAAAATAAGATATAACTTAATTTGTATATTGCTCCCTTTGTTATATTTGGTTAGTGTTTATTTACTTTATATTCTCAGTAAAATCATTATTTATTAATGCGTTATTATTTTTTATGAAGTAATACTTTCAAGTTTCAGTAAAAAATACAGTTTTTCTTCGTGTGATTAATATATAAAGATTTAAAGGACATAAAAATGCTGTGTTCAGCATATGGATCTAAAAAATTTATTTAAATCGGTCCTGCGTTTGGATGTAAATCATTATGGCCACAAAAAGTGGCAAAGTTTCCTAAAGTGGAATTTTTGGGCAGATATAAGAAAATATAACACAAAATATTAGTAGGGGCGAGTCAGCCTTCTGTTCTAAATTGATAAATAGATTAAGGTCTACTTAGCCGAACAACAGAAGATTAAAACTCAAAATTATAGCCCTGCATAATTTCAATAAAATCGCTTGCTTGAAAACCTTAAATTTTAATTCTGAGTTTTAGTGGCGTGGCCCTGTAGCCGTGGATAAAGCTTTTACGTTTTCCGATTTTTCTACTTAGTGGAAATAGTGCAAAATAGGATATTTATTTTTAAAAGGCGTTACTCCGCCCACATTCTTGCACCCAAGATTTTACTATGGACACTGCTGATGTTTGAAAAACTAGATAGGAAATGAGTAATAAGATATACATAAATTATGTGTTAAAATATGCACCAAGGAGAAAGCTATGGGTGTGCTCACGCCCACTTTTAAAAATTAAAAATTATGGCATAAATGCAATATAAATGCTGGGTTTCAATAAAATTGCTTGAGATAAAAGCTTTTTATTTAGTTTATAGTTTTCTGATATTCAAGGTAGTTGATCCGTGCCTTTCTTATTTTAAGACCTGTGTATCAAATTTCAGATCTCTAGCTAATATTGCAAGTACTTTATAATATCGATAAGTGAGCCAGTGAGTGAGTCTGTCAGCTAATTAAGCTACTAATCCATATTATCACAGATACAAACTCTATGCATAGGCCAGTACTAGGGTTAGATTGAAGCAATCCTAACGTTTCGTCATACGAAATCTTTCGAAAATCTTACACCTCGTTTATAAAACAGCAGATATTTTATAACTCATATATAAACTCTATATTCCCTTACACATATACGACTACGAGTATATTTAGTGCAATAATATAATTTAGATGGAACCATAAAGTCATAAACTTTTTTCTTATGTTATGGCCTGTTAATACGAATTGTATGATAGAAATATATACATATGTACGTAGAGTTTGTAGCTTTTAATGTAATTTTACAGGAAGTTATTTATAGAAATAGATACATCTGTATGTATGTATGCATGTATGTGTATGTGTATGTTTATATGTATAATACATGTATGTATATGTAGATGATGTAAGTAGACACAGTAAACTAGCACCCAATAAGTTTAATGTGATATGATGTCCAAATTTTATGATGCACAATAAAATTTTCTACGTTCTGTACCAAATAAAGTAGAAACAAGTAGGAGTGCTATATTCGGCTGTGCCGAATCTTATATACCCTTTACCAAAGTGTTTTTATGTAGTATAGAGATACATACATAAGCACATACATAAAGTATAAACAAAAAGAAAAAAATAATTTGACCTAGTTACTTTTATGTACAAAAAAATAAATTTACAAACCCTAGAATCATTATATTAGATTTTTCTGATTCCTTATATCAATCTAGTAGTTCTTAAAAAAATATAGAAAGTGTGTTAAGTAAAAAAAAGAAAAAAGGAAATTAAAAAAAATTTTTTATTTAGTTACTTTAATATCCAGAAAAAAAGGTCAAAGTTTCCAGCTCTGGAGCTGTGGTTTTTATTTTTATAATTTTTTACACCAAACTTTTCTTTCCAAAACGTAAAATATATATAATCTATAAAGGAAAAGATAAAAATTAATAAGACTTAGTTACTTGTATATATCACAAAAAGTGCAAGTTTCCCAACCCTGAAATTATCGTTTTTGATTTTTCTGATTTCTTACACCAATCTCTTTCTTTTAATATTTTAAGATATGTTTAATTTATAGAAAAAAGGAAATAGAGTAAGTTTCCCAACCCTGGAATCCACCTTTTTGATTTTTATGATTTCTTACACTAATCTCTTTCTTTTAAAAATATAAGATATCTTTAGTTTATAGAGAAAAAGGAAAAATTTGCTTTAGTAAGTTATTTTTTATAAAAAAAAGTTAAAGTTTTCCAACCCTGGAAACATCTTTTTAATTTTTTGAAGTTCAATTTTTAATTTGAAATATCAATTTTACTTGTACTAAAGTATAAAATAAGTTTAATAAAAAAATAAAAATTAGCTTTCGGTAGTTAATTTTTATAGCACAAAAAGTTTCAGTTTCCCAACCCGGCAATCATCCTTTTTGATTTTTCTGATTTCTTACACCAATCTTTTTCTTTTAAGAATATAATATATGTTTAATTTATAAAGAGAAGGAAAAATTTGTTTTAGTAAGTTACTTTTGTATAAGAAAAAAAGTTAAAGTTTTCCAACCCTGGAAACGTCTTTTTAAATTTTTTATTTTTTTTATTTGAAATACAAATTTTATTCGTGGTGAAGTATAAAATAAGTTTATTTAATACAAATAATTTAAAAATTAGTTTAGGGTAGTTAATTGTAACTATATAGCACAAAAATCGTAGGTTTTCCAACCCTGGAATCATCCTTTTTGTTTTTCTGATTTCTCACATCAATCTCCTTCTTTTAATAACATTACATATGTTTAGTTTATAGAAAAAAGAGGAAAATTTTGTTTTAGTAAGTTGCTTTTGCATAACAAAAAAAGTTGAGGTTTTCCAACCCTGGAAACGTCTTTTTAATTTTTTTAATTTTTTAAAAATTTTTTTTAGTTAGAAATACTAATTTTATTCATACTGAAGTATAAAATAAGTGTATTTAATAAAAAATTATTAAAAACTAGTTTTCGGTAGTTATTTTGTATGGCAAAATGAAGTTTAAGTCTCTCAGCTCTTAAACCCTCTGCTCGATTTTGCTGATTTTCAATACCAATCTTATTTCGACAATTTCTGACCCACCAGTCTAAGAACGAAGTCTCTAGCTTTTCTGGGAGCTTCGAAAAACCGATTTCACGGACAGACAGACGGGCAGAAAGACAGACGGACAGACGGACATCGCTTATTCGTCTTCCCTATGCATAAGGATCCAGAATATATATACTTTATGACTCGCTTATTAATATTCTGGAAATTACAAACGGAATGACCAACCTATATATACCCTTTTACCATTTTTTGGTAAAGGGTATAATAAAAATATTACATACGTGCAACATATACTTACATATATATTTTAACTTTATGCTGGCAATAAAAATGTTATTGATTTTGTCACAGCCTTTGGCCACTTGTACAGCTTCTTTTTTATGTGATTCGGAGTTTAACGACAAAAAATAACATTCAGTTTTATTTGACCATTTCGGGAAGCACATCATATGAAATACATTATTTAAAAGATGTCATTCGTAATAGTTTTAGGCAAAACATCAAAAATAAACAAGTAAAACATCACATAGAATTGGTTTGGTCAAAAATAAGCGAAATACTGGAATACGTACTTTTCACATTAAGTTACAATATACGATTTCATGGCATGTCTTTCTTTAATCGTGAAAATATTTTGCAGATTATTTTTACCAACAGCCAAGAGAAAATCTATTTTGTACTCTTGATTTTTTTTATACCCTTTACCAAAAAATGGTAAAAGGGTATATATAGGTTTGTCATTCCGTTTGTAATTTCTAGAATATTAATAAGCGAGCCATAAAGTATATATATTCTGGATCCTTATGCATAGGGAAGACGAATAAGCGAAGGTTTGACCACTAATTTAATATTCTAGAGCTGTTGTTTATGTCAAAAATGTTTTAAGCACACACCATCCAGTTATTGGGAACACTTTCTATACACATGTATATATATATATATATATATATATATATTTAGCTGGGTAACATATCGTTACAAAAAAAATTATTCTCTAAATTTTCACTTTGTTTAATGGTCATCAAAAATTAAAATTAAAAAATATTTTATAAAGAAATAATTAACAATCTAATTATGGAATTGGAATTGTTATAATACAGCATTCAATCCTAAACTATCAAACATTATTTATACTCCGAGGAATAATTTAATTTTCTTAATAAAATAGGATCAGAGAGAGCCTTGTGCGAAAATTAAAAATATAAAGGTGCATACACATGTATATGTATATGCATATATTTGTTTACTTCGTTTTGGCAAAAAAAAAAAAACTAAGCAATAAGTAAACGAAATAAAATGTTTAATCGTGCTTGCCCTAGAAATTATTTCAAATAAAATTAAAAATGTTATATAATGATGAATTCTTATCAAGTTTAGGTTTTAAGTAGTAGCTGCTTATTTAATTTTATTTTATAAAATAAAATGTTTTTCTCCCCAGCAAAGACTGAAATTATATTCAGCATAATCCGGAACAAAAATACCGCACGAGTGTTTTACTTTTCACTTTTCTCCTGTTATGAATTAGTTTTTATGTAACTTTTACTAATTCGGTGTATATTCCATAATAGACACCAATAAAACAAATAAATTTTTAAATTCTGTAAAAATATACTATAATTGGAAACTTTTATGTTCATATATAAAACTTTGCAAAAGATATGCAAAATACCTAGATAACTTTTTAGTGCAGTCACAATGTTTTCAATTTCAATGTTTTTAAGCGAGACTTCAATTCAAAGCTTTCAAGCTAATAAAAGGCGTGGAAACTAAAACCAGCTTGTTATTTATTACATTTTCTTTTTTTTTACTAAGAAACGGAGAAGCATTTCCTGACTTAAATTGACAAAAAATATTTAAAAAAAATTGTGTAAGAGTTACACTATTCAAATGACTAGTACACAGTATGGCATTTTGTGACATCGCAATGATGTATATTAGTGGCAATGTTTGTCTTTTTCAATATTTTTTGTTGTGTCTTAATGCTTTCAATATAAAGAAAACATAAACGTAAACGGCGTTGTACACATTTTTAAAATGACATCTCAAAAAAAAAAAAAAAAGAAAACTCAGATAGCAATAGTTATATATTATTGTGTCATGCAGCTCTTTACTAAGGAATTGCTCAGACGTATACATAATATTTTCAACTCAGGTGATTATCATATTTATCATACGCAGACATTTATTTGCAAAACTGTTGCTTACATTAGGGAGTTATATTACAAAAAGAACAAATGGTGATTTAAGAAAGCGAAGATGCCACTCGTTACTCTTTTTTGTTTTCAATGAACTTTTCACTGCAGGGATTTTTTTCTCGAGAAAATAAATTTCTGTGATAAATTAATTCCAAAGCAATATTAATTTTTTATTGGGCTGATTATGTGCTTAAGGAAGATAAGGTCTGAAAGCTGAGGTACTATTCTTACTATTTTTCATGCATACGAGCAACTCTGCAATCGCTTAAGTAGCTCAGAAGATATTGATTTGTTCAATAAATGAATTTAGCTACAAATTTATATTACATATTAAAAATGAGCTGTGGATATATGTATGTATATAATTAATAACGATTCGGAAAATAAATCAATATATAAGAATAGTGTCTATTTTTAAAACACGTGGAAAAAGTGAAAATTTCCATAAAAAACAAAAGCAAACTTTAATTTTTTTTTTTTTTTTTTTTTTGCTTACGATAAATTTCTAAAATCAAATAGACGTGAGAATTTCAACAGGTTTCTCTCTCCATAAAAAACAAACACAAATTTTTTAAGCTTTGTTTATGTTTTTCATGTAATATTTTTTCTTTTAGGAAATATATGAAATATTTGAAAAATACGGATTTCAAAGAAGATAATGTAATGATATTTTGTTCGATTTGTGTGTAAAATAAATTTTAAAAAAATTAAGTGCTAAAGGAAGATGGAGTCTGAAAGCTGAGGAACTATTTTTACTATTTTTCATGCATACGAGCAACTGTGCAATCGGTTAAATAGTTCAGATTTGTTCAATAAATGAATTTAGCTAAAAATTTATATTATAAAAAATGAGCTGTAAATATATGTATGTATATATGTAATTAATAACAATTTGGAAAAGATTGTTTACAAAAAATCAAAACATAATAATAGTGTCTATTCTTAAAAACGCATAGAAAAAGTGAAAATTTCCACTTAAACAAAAGCAACGCTTTAAAAATTATTTTTCTCTCTCCTTTATATACGGTTAAGTTTTTATGATAAACAAGCACAAATTTTTTAAACTTTGTTTATGTTTTTGGTGTAAATTTTACTAAAAGCACCAAAAATATAAATAAATTTTTAAATTATGTAAAAATAAATAAAACATTTAAAAAAATATTTAAAAAAAAAATGTGTAAGCGTCACACTATTCATATGACAAGTAAACATTATGGCATTTTGTGACATCTACTAGTGGTAATGTTTGACATTTCCCATATTTTTAGTTGTGTCAAACTTCTTTCAATATAAAAAATATAAAGTTAACGGCGTTGTACACATTTTAAAAAAAGACCTCAAAACACAGGAAATCCCAAATAACAGTATATATTTACATTGTTTGATTGCAGCTCTTTACTAAGGAATTGCTCAGACGTATACATAATATTTTCAACTCAGGTGATTATCATATTTAGCATACCCAGTCATTTATTTGCAAAACTGTTGTATACTTTAGGGAGTTATTTAATAAAAAGAACAAATGGTGATTTACAGCCGTATTCATAAAAAAAGTTGATTGAGGTTTAAAATTCATATTAGTTAAAAAACGTTTTAAGGCTAAATAACGTTTTTTATATATTGGTATTCATAATCAGTTTTTTAACTAAAAATCAATTAACTAGATTTTTTTAAAATATCGTGGCAACACTGTATTCTTTATTTGTCACTTGCATATTAGTTCTGCAAAACAACGATTGTTAACTCACAAAGTACTCGTGTCTATTTTGTTTATTTGTCGGTTTTCAGAGAAATATTGTTTCTTTAAAATAAAAGATATGTTCCAACTTGTATTTAATAAAATAATAAACAAAGTTCACAACAAATCTTTGTTAAAAGTGCTTTTTATATTATTTATTTTATTGCAGATAAAGAAGCACTAGGATAACGAGCTTTATTTTGTTTGTTTTGAGTGTTTATACATCACTAGTTAATTTTCTACAATTATACTATTTTTGTTAACACATAAAATGAGAAAACAATGACTGGGAATGGAAACTGGATCGCTCCTTTTCTTTTAAATATTCTTTGGAGTATATTTGTTATTTCGGCAATAGTTTCTATAAAAAAAATACATTGTTTTCTTCTAAATAACACTGGCATATGCATACATACATTCATACATACATACATACACACATATGTACATACAGGTAAAGTTCAAAATGTAAACAAAAACGAAGCAAAATTACAACAACGTCACCTTAAAATTGGTTTAAACATGGGGGCAGTCAATTTTAAAATTTGCTGATTTACGCAAGGTTTAAAAACCGTTTTTTAAGCTAAAATTCTATTATGAATACAATTTTAGCGAATTTTGCTTAAACAATATTTGAAACGCGGTTTAAGATTTTTATGAATACGGCTGTTAGTATTTTACTTTTACTACGTTAATACATAGCATATTTGCAAATAAAAATTATATGCAATTACCTAACAAACGGTTTATATTTTATTTTTTGGATACGACAAGTTCTAATTTTATGTGATGGAAAATATGAGACATAATGGTTCTTAAAATTAAATATTGCAAAAATGCCTTATAAAAGGCTTAACAATTTTATTTGCAGTCATATGGCAATAGGTGTGCAACATCGATGAAAGGATTGAAATCGTAAAATGAGTGGCAACGATTAATATTTTATTTGCCAATACTGTCGTTAATCAGAAATTGTTTGCGTGAATAAGCAATTTGCGAATAAAACATTAGTTCGCCATTTATGTGGTAAAATTTTCTATTTGCAATACGTATGTTTGCGAGGAAGTCATTCATATAAGCACGGTATATGCTACTATTTTTTAACCCCCGGACTAAAAAAGGGGTGTTATAAATTTATAGTGTGTGTCTGTGTATCTGTACAAGTACTCGTACAAATCAAACGGCTGAACCGATTTTAAATTAGTTTTTTATATTTGAACGGGTAACTTGATCGAGAGTGTTCTTAGTTATGTTTAAAGAAAATCGTTCCAGCCGTTCAGAAGATATAACATCTTTTCAGAAAAAATCGGGGGTTTTTAAACTTTTTAATTTTTAAAAAAATTGGCTTGTTTTTATGGTTGAGCAATTGTCTATATGCATTTCGTTCCCGCTTGTGGAACTCGTCAGTAGACTTCAACCCAAAAATTTTTTGAATTTAGTTAGCAAACTCCTTATGTTTATATTAAGACTCTTAATACTATATTGAGAATCCCAATATACAAACATAATAAGTTTGAAAACTGCAAACAAAAATCTATACAAAACAAGCATCTTTATTCAACTGTGCATCTTTTTGATTTTCCACCACAAGCCAATTTTTGAAATTAAATAAAGACATTAAAAAAAATGATTTTGATATTTGAATACGAAAATCGTTGATTCAATAAAAAAATCGTTCGAATTTGATGACGATTTTTGCATTATTGATAAATAAAATTGTATGCAAGTTTATTGAATATATTTTTTTTCAGTCAATAAAGAAATTTAATGAATCAAAGAAAAAAGTTGTTGACTGAAATTTTATTTTCAGTGATAATTGTTATTGTGTTGTGTGTGTAGATGAATGTCACATTTTTCAACCCCTTTTTGTTTGCTTTTGCTTGGCTGCTATTAAAATTAAATGTGTTTGGGATGAGTCGAACCGGCAATCTCTTGACTAATAAACTAACGTACTTACCACTCAGCTAAAGAGCAACTCGTTTTTGGATACGCAAATAATGAATACACGCAAAACATGATTTCTTTTGTTTCTTCTAATCTAAAAAAAACTTTGTTGATTAAAAAAAAAACAAGCCACGACGTTTTTCGGCTTCTTATCCGAATGCACACGTATACAACACCAACAATCAAAATAAACAACAACATCAGCAGATGACCAGGAATAGTCAATAAACAAGCAAGGAAAACACCAACACAAATAAATGACATTAAATGATATTTTAAAATGCGCGGAATTGATAAATACAATATTCAAGTTAATGACAAATATTATTGAAACTAAAATTTTATTCAATAACATGGTTTTATTGAAAATAATTCTTGTCTATTTTTTTCTGTGTATGTCAAATAAATATACTTCAGTATTTTTAATATTTGTTATTCACAAAGTCTCTTTATTATGTGGCTCTCCGGATGAAATTTTTAAATTTTTTTAACTATCTTCCCGATGAGCAACATACTTTTAATTTAGACCATGGCTCAGAATTGGATGAAAATGCATTAGAATTTTAGAAAAGATCAGGAAAAGGATTAGAGAAAGATAAAAAAAACGAACACGACGAAAACAAAAAAAAAAAAAAAAATAATAAAAAAGAAGGTAAAAGTTGTATAATCAACTCACAGCTGGCTGGCTTCTCCATCAGATATGTACCCGAATATTACACAAATATGACAGATGAACCGAATATATCAATATTTCTTTTATTCCGTGTAAGCAAACTAGTCGCTGGTAAGAAACACACCACTAGACTTCAGCCACAATTAAAAAAAGCCTACAAAATCACAATGCCTATCAACAGAATACAAATTTATTGACAATTACAAAACCAGCATCATGGTAGGCTAAGGAAAAGTTTTATTTTAGATTTTAAACTTTTTCTAAATTATGACAAAGTATTCCTGTGAATGAGTGGTAGCGATGCCAGCCTCCCAGTGCAGAGGTTGTGAGTTCGGTTACCGCCATACGCCATGGGTGTTTCCGCGGGTTGAGTTTTATTTAATTGTGAATGAACTTTAAAGTTCATACTTTGCAACTTTTGAACGCTTTTAAAATACTAAAAAGATCAGCATAGCCAAACTCAAAGAATTTGACAGTAATTTTTAATTATGAATCTCAAGCCAATGCTTGTGTTAAATATCAAAAGCAAAGACTTAATTTATAAAAATTATTAAGGCTTTATAAAGGCTTAACACGAAATATTTTGTAAGAAATTTTTTTATAAACCCTTTATATGAGCCTTTAAAAAGGCCTTAAAAATATAAATTATTGTGGACCAATAATTTTATTTAATTTTCTTTTATCTTTAAAACTAGTTGTATGCAGTTTTGTCAGTACAAAGAGTTCTCTGACATTTTTAAATGCATAAACAATAATGAAATATCTGGCATATATGCACCCAGAGAAAAAACAGCTTAAAATTCATGTATGTACCGACGCTACATCGAATAAGTAAAAATAATTAATGTGATGATCGTAAAAGATAAGCAAGAATAGTTTAACATACGTGGGTAGAGTAAAATAACTTCGTGCTAACCTAAATATAAAAATGAAAAAAATGGAAAAACAGGGGAAATAAGTAGTGATACTTACATATGTATTTACCAAAGGTAAATCAATGATTGTACACAATAATCATTTCTCACATTCCGTTTCATTAGAATTTACGTTAAATAGCTGATGTTATTTTAATATGGAAAAACATTAATTTACAGTATTAATTTATTTATCTTATTTATTTTTAAGTATCTCAATATATATTTTCTATTATAGTGAAAATTATTGAATTAATGTGATGCATTCTTATTTTTAAGTTGCAGCTTTTCCCTGAGTGTGTATATATTTGATAATAATTCGACAATGACATAAAAAAGTGCTGAAACAATTGTCAGATATCTGAAACTTTGTTGTCAGCAAGCGTCACTGTGCAATATGCTTATGTATGTAAATGAGGGATTTATTATTTCATTTCATAAAACAGCAAAAAAGAGTCCACTAATAATTCTTCAGCTTAAATATGATTTAGAAAAATTATATATACTTGTATATGTACGTTTATTTTTCTTTTAACTTTCTAACTAAAACAATTAAGCCAACATTTTACTAATTCTCTGTAACTGTTTTATTTATTTCTAGCTTTTAAAACTAATCAAAAACTAATATTTGTGAGTTGGATAGGAACGAAAAAGTAAAGTGAAAACAAACTAACAAATATTTCTATAACAGTTTAGTTGCAAAACCAGTTTAAAATTTTCAAAATTTAAAAACAAACTTAAAAATACAACATCCCCTTCTTACCTTTCGACTAGTATCTTCTCTTCTTTTATTTCCGACTTAAGTTGTACAAGTCTTTTGCATACATGTATGTACTTTGTTGAGCTGTCAAGGGTTTTGCTTTAAATAAAAATGGCAGATTTGGAACGCATAAGGCTGGTGATACTTGGAGGGGCTGGTGTTGGCAAAAGTTGTATTGTCAAACGTTTCCTATTTAAAACCTACATAGACAAATATCGTGCCACTGTTGAGGATTTATACAATCGGGAATATGATTTGGGTGGTGTCACACTAAAGGTGAGTAAGCTTTAAAAAGTATTATATATATATGAAGTATGTTATTCAAAGTGATTTTTAAAGCTAGCATAAGGTTGAAAAAATATAAATAGGAAAAAATAGGAAATAGATTTTTAATTGGGTACTAGAAAAAAGCTGCATGTACTGCATAGAATTTTTTTGCAGGAAAAACATAAAAGGGTAAGTTAAGAGTCCACTAATAATTCTTCAGCTTAAATATGATTTAGAAATATTATATATACTTGTATATGTACGTTTATTTTTCTTTTAACTTTCTAACTAAAACAATTAAGCCAACATTTTACTAATTCTCTGTAACTGTTTTATTTATTTCTAGCTTTTAAAACTAATCAATAACTAATATTTGTGAGTTGGATAGGAACTTTGAAATTAGTTGTCCCAAGAACGCAATATTTAAATAAATTCAGTGTTATTGACAACAAACTACATAGAAAAAATTATGATAGATTTTTGTTTTAACAAGCATGTTTTTAAAACTGATTTTAGGTTTTATTATATTATAATTTTTTAAGTAAATTATTTAAAAAATAAATGTTTTTTATTTTTTTTATTTTATAAAACTTTTATTAATTTCGGGTTTTAGTTTTACTAATTCTGTGGTAGGTTATATTTTAGTAAAAATATAGTTTGGTTTTTTGAGTTAAGTAATTTAACACAAAATAAAGTTTCTTTGTTTGAAAAAAATATGGGCTCTTATAATACTGCACAATATATAAAATCAACCTTTTTTCCAAATAACAAGCTTAATAGAATTTGATGGCGAATATTTTGTAAAACACTTAAATCCTTAATTACTTAACCCAATTTTTATGAAAGAGACCACAAGCCACACATAACAGCTACACAGAAAAAGCTAAATTTCGTTTTCAGTAACCAAATTCATTGAATCAGTAAATATTTGTATGAATGCGGACCTAAAAAGAAATTTGTAGATTCTAATAACAATTTTGTAAAAATTTAACTAGGAAAAAAATTTTATTTTTAGTTAACTTATTATGGCATTAGAGAAAAAAGTTAACTGAAACTCAAAATATTTTTAGTCAAATGTATTAATAGGAACAGAAAAACATTTATGCAGATTTTTTTTTTTTTGTATTATTCAGCAAATTTTTTTTTTATAATTTACAAACACATTCACTAAAATTTTTCGTATTATCAGAAAATAAATTAACTGAATCAATAACAATTCTTACCAATTTTTCTAAAACAAATCAGTAAAAGTTTTATTTGAAAAAAATAACTGAATCAAATATAAGTTTCAACAATTTTTTTTTTTACTTTCAAAAATTGGCTTGTTTTTATGGTTAAGCATTTCGTTCCCGCTTTTGGAACTCGTCAGTAGACTTCAACCCAAAAAATGTTTGAATTTAGCTAACAAACTCCGTATGTTTTATCTTAATACTATATTGAGAATCACAATATACAAACATAATAAGTTCGAAAACCGCAAATAAAAATCTTTCAAAAAAAAAAAAAAAAATAAATAAAAAAAAATGCTTTTTATATCTATAAAATAATTTGTAGAAAAAATGAAAAAAAAACAGACAAATTTTTTCACAGTGTATAAAAATAAATTTAACTGAAAATAACAAATTTAAAATATAAAAAAAATAATTCTAAAAATTTTTTTTAGAAATTTTACTTTATATAGAAAATTTTCATTCTATACAGTTTTTTTTACTTGGGGGCCACACATTCAACTTTTGACTTTCAATTCCATTCAATTTTCAATACACTCACACTTTTTTCACTAACAAAATCATACTTTTTGAATTGAAAACTAGATTGATTTCAAATTCACCTATTCATTTATATGGCAATTTAGTTTTCAATTTGAACGGCTGGTCACAGCACACATTGATTGAAGCTACAAATTTAAGTTGTTTCTTCGTCGGTGGCATTTAAAAAATGAAATTGATTATCAATTTGTGTCACAGATATCAATTTCAAAGAATTTTAACACACAATGTGTGTGATGGAATTAAAAGTGATTTATTGAACGTGTTGCTGCAGCATTACATAAAATAAAACTGGAACAAATAATTTACTGGAATAGTAAAAAATATTTACTGAAACTAAATTATATTTCAAAACACACCTTTGTCCGAAAATCTTTTGGGAATAATTTTTTCTGTGTAGACGGTTAAAGTGTTCTACAAAAATGTTTTCCATATGTCTTTATATAAAACTAGGTATGAATTGCGTTCGACATTTAGCTTTAAAGAAATTTTAACAGCATGCCTTTAAAACGATACTCATTGGATTTTAGATTGCGACGTAACAGCTGTCAATTTAGTTTGGATCTTACATCACAAGACGGTTTGTCTCATCATAAATGACAAGGTGTGCGATTAAAACAATTCGAGTA
This sequence comes from Tachina grossa, assembly GCA_949987645.1. Lineage (NCBI taxonomy): Eukaryota > Metazoa > Arthropoda > Insecta > Diptera > Tachinidae > Tachina > Tachina grossa. Next base: position 54,599,823 of record OX465278.1, read on the forward strand.
GTGCTAAAATAAATTCAGTAAAGTGCGACTGTAACTCGCACACAATACGAACCTGAGCGATTTTTATAGTTTTGTCGGTTTTTCTTATATATGGCGTTTTTTGTCCTGTTGCGACTTATTCGTTTTTTTTTGTTGTTTTTTTTTTCATTTTGGCAATTTTTTTTTTCATTTTGGCGAACTTCCGGTTTTTAGCGATTTGTTTTAGTTTAAGAGATTTTCGAAAATTCTGCAGATGAGAGAGCTGTTGTGGGAGTAATGTTCTTCTGGCACGAAACATCCCCTACTTCTTTCCTCGTGCTAGCTTGGTTTGTGACTATTCAAAATGTGTGGTTGAAGTCTACTGATGATTTGTTGCAGCAACAATGAAATATATAGACAACGCTGAACCACCAGAAAATGAATTTCAAATTAAAATAAACTTCTGACAATATGTTGAATAATAAATTTCTTTTATGAAAACATATTTAAAAACTAGTGGTGAATAAATTTCGATAAGTTTTTATGTGAAATTAGCCCTTCGTATGACGCATTGATCTGACCAGACCTTTTTAATTTTTAAGTGTTGTTATAATAAATTTAACACTTAGTTAGAGATCATAAAATTCAGGTACCCCCTATAATTTATTTAGCTATAAATGCTTAGAAAAGAAATCCTGCGAAGGATACAGAAGGAAACTTACTCGAATATTTTAGTGCACACAACACATTCGTAACACATGTGATCTGGACAGAGCTTCATATATATATTATACTGAAGATGCTGTATTTGTTAAATCATTCTATATATATTAAATTATTTTTGTCAAATTATTTATTATTATTTATTTAAATATATTAAAAAAATAAACTAGTAGCTATATCTGAGTTCGGAAAAACCAATGAAACGCGCAAACTGGTAGCATTCATTTTCACAAGTTTTTATTGAATGTGTATGTGTGCTATATACCAAAAAAAGCAACCCTGCAGGAAATCGAACTGACACAAGACTAGTCACGTGACAGGTCCCAAGTGTTGGGGACCAGTCCGAGTTCTAACACTTCCTATGAAGCGGACCAGTCACTTTTACATGGGGATGGCCTAGGATGGGGTTAATTGATACTTTGTATGCACCTTGTGACTTGTCACTGAACTATCGCGTAGAGACCTATTCGGTGTATAATAATATAAATTATATATAAATGTCATTCCGACATTTCACTGTAACAATGAACACTTTTAAACTTTTTTTATTGTTACAAATGCAATGAAATTTTATTTTGAATCTGAAAATTTTTTGAGATTCGAACTGGCAACCTCGTGCATGACAGGCCTGCACACTACCCATTCAAACACAGGGCCACTCATATTTCAAAAGTATAAATGCCAGTTAAGCTTAGGTTAATATCTAAGTATAGTTACGGGACTGGTTCCTGAGTCACATTGGAGGGAGCAATGAACATTATATTTACACTATTTAATAGGTGTATTCAACCACATCGAACATGTTCAGTGCCGCTTACGCGATAGAAACAAGCAATTCTATTTCACAATGCAAATAAATGCGGAGTCGAATGCATGGATCGAATGGTTTCGTATTGGACAACGAAAAATGTGCAATATATGCAAAAAAAAATTTATTGCATACATGCATTGACGTTTACTTTTATGCTAAAAATTTTGGTTTATCGCGTTGCCGTACCTTTGTGCGTTTTTGTATATTATTGAGAGAAATTATAGTTTGCTCACATTTTACCGAACTTTACCCAAAAACTAATGAAATAGAGCTATTATCAGCTGTTACTTGTAATTTTAACTAGGCAGCACTGGATTTAGTACAACGAAGACAAGGTTGCATTTCATAAAACTTTAAAGCCAATTTAAAAAAGGTTTTAGGCCGGTTTTATACAAAATCATTTTGTATGGTACAACCAGGTTGTTAGAGTTGGGTTTAGCGATAAAACCATGTCAAATCACACATCATGTTCTTCAAACAACAACACAAATAAAATTTTTTGAAACGAATGAATTTTTGTTGCCGGATTTCTATTAATGCATTTCTTTTTTAGCATAAGACTAGGATTGCCATTTTTTCGAGTTAAATAATGTATAAAAATTGCAAAAATACACAAATTTTAAAAGAAATATATAATTTTCTTCGTTTTCTAGCAAAATAGTTTTTTGCGTTATGAGAATATTTAAGTAAATGAGCGATATGTAAAGGGTGTTTTTTATTGAGGTATAGAACTTTAAGTTGGCATCACTTTTTTAACTGGCGGCCATTTTGTCAGCTGTCAAGTGATTAATATTTAGTTTGGTTTGCCATTTCATCATGAACAGGTTGACAAAAGAACAACGCTTGCAAATCGTGTAAATTTATTTCGAAAATAATGGTTCAGTTCGCGAAGTTTACCGCAAGCTCAGTCCATTTTATGGTCGACATAATCGTCCATCAGAGCAATTAATTTGGTTAACCATGGATCGTTTTCGCACTACGTTTACTCTATGTGATGATACGCATCCGCAGAGACGTCGAACAGTGCGCACCGAAGAAACAATTGCCGCTGTAGAGGAAAGTGTTGAAGAGGACCCAAATGAATCGATTCGCCACCGTGCGCAGCAATTGGAGCCGACTAAGCGACTAGTTTGTTCCCGAATTGGATGGCATGAATGTGGATGAGTTGTGGTTCCAACAAGACGGCGCTACATGCCACACAGCGCACGTCACAATCGATTTATTGAAGGAAACATTCGATGAGCGCATAATTTCGCGGAATGGACCTGTCAATTGGCCACCAAGATCGTGTGATTTGACACCATTGGATTATTTTCTTTGGGGATATGTGAAGTCGCTCGTCTACGCCAACAAACTAGAAACGTTAGGGGACTTGGAAGCCAACATTCGTGGCGTTATTGTCAACATACGGCCCCATATGCTCGAAAAAGTGGTTGAAAATTGGACCTGTAGAATTGGCTTTATTCGAGCCAGCCGCGGCGGCCACATGCCCGAAATCATATTTAAACATTAATGGCATAAAATTATCCTTCCAATAAAGCCAAATTGATGGACATTAAAATGATTTTCTTGTGTTTTATTTCAATTCAAAGTTCTATATCTCTTAAAAAAACACCCTATATATGCGAAGCGACGTAAGTCATATGATAAAATTGTGGCGTGTTCTATGGATGATATTCCTTAAGTGACCGTCTCTGCATCGGCTCTTTGCGTTTCAGTTTTGTCGTCTTCTAAAAATTGGCTGTAAGTTTTGGTGGATTTCTGACACTAAGACTTACAGTCAGTTTATAGAAGACTATTTGTCGGTGAAACCCGCTACCATTTTAGCGGTTTTTTTTTTTTTTTTTTTTTTTTTTTTTTGTATATTGTGATTATGATCATTTTTGTTATTTTGGAATTAACACCATCAAATGTGTTATTTCAATCTTACAATTAAAAACATTCACAATAAAAGTAAGCGAAGAGCAGGGATTCTTTCATTATAAAAGTTTCAGAGTATTGTCTAGCAACGGTAATGAAAGAAAATATGTATAAATTTAAGTTTTTATAACATGTTTACAATGACAACACACTGATGAAATTTGAAGGCTATAGTTTTTTACGCGCCGAGAATGTAGCCAAATCAAGCCAACCATAGAAAATAAATTGGTATTTTGTAACAACAACAACTTACGAGTAGTAACGCAACACATTCGTTGGTGTGACAACTAACGTCATGAAAATGACTTTTCGACCATGCTGTTTTCAAACAGTGTGTGTCCAATCAGTACGCCAGCTTGACAGCAAGTTATTTAATAATGTTTAGTACGTTAAAAAGTTATTTCACCTCCTGGGCATTCATGTACATTAGAGTGGCTCACGGGAAAAAAGTTTTTGTTATCCCTGTCAGATTATAGATAAATTTGTTTTGTGAGAGCTTAATAAAACATATTAGGGGTCTAGTCATAACCGTTCGTCAACAGCATCGCTTCTAAAAAAGCTCTGTTTAAATACTTTATTTATAATATTTTTTTGCATTTTCCACTAAGATGACACATGAAAGTTTTTAGTTTTTTTTTTGTGCTTAAAATAAAGCGATATTTTTATAAAAGTCATGCATTTTAAACCCCCGTTGTCACACGCCAGTAGTTACTTGCAAGTGGTGTAAATGCATTACCAACAAAAGTCGGGAGAAATATAAAAAACAACAACACAGTACAGTGCAAGTTCATTTTAAAAATGTCGCCAATAATAAATTTTTGCCCAAACTTAGCTCTAAAATGATCCTTTATGTAATTTCTCAATATATTTTTTATATATACAAAACATCAGCTATAATAGTAACCAAATTATTGAAATAACTCTGTACTCGGCAACACTGTTTTTCGCTTAGTCACTTTACTTGCGACAACTGTAAAAATTTAAATGCTTCAAAATTTCATTGCAAGCTGACTCGCAAAAGTGTAGATTTTTGTAAACAAATTTGAGTGTATTGAGTTTTTTTCAGTTGCATTTGCATGTGGAAATGGGAGGGGGGGGGGGTTAAGGAATCTTAAAACTATTGCCTTCTTGTGCAGAAAAAATTAATAATAATAATTCAATACTTAGAAGTCATTGCATATACAAAATTAAGTATTGAACTTGATTATTCATGTCTTCGACAGGATTTTTGAACATAAAACTATCTGCATAATAAACACACGCTCTACTGCTGCACCACACAGATAATGAACTTTTATGTTTATTTACTTTGCAGGCTATGAAGTAATACAGATGGTACATAGTTTATGTGGAAAAGTAAGTTGTGGTTAATATAAAATATTATGTTGCCCATGTGTTAAAAATTAGCCTTGCTTATCGCTTTCGTTTTATAAAATTATATATTCAACTTGAAAAAATAGCAACCCCACAGAGAAAAATATAATTTTGGAATTTGAATACGAAAACTATCGTTTCTGTGATGACAATTCTTGCATATCGATGCCTTACCTCCTCAGCCTCGTAACTTAAAAAATACTCTTTTGACCTTGTCATACCAAACGATTATAATTTTTGTGTTTATTATCTCAATACATTGTCTTAATTCTGTAAATATTAATAAAATATATTTTCGTATCTTATTTATTCTTATTTTCACAGCTGCGCCAAACTCTTTGTTCTAGTTTACACTATGCAAGTCTTATTGCTAAGCTGATTAGTTTGTTAGGATGGAGAGACTAGGAAAAAAGAAACCTTTCTGTTCCTTTCTGTGCAGTTGTTAAGAAGTTAAGAATTTTAAAAATTATGTAAATTATAACTTTTTCCGAGATTTATCTTCATTCGATTACTTAAAATCAATTTACGAGCTCTCAAATATACCTTTAACAAGGAAGTTCAATACAAATTATGTTTTGATCGAGAGTGGCATTTATTACCTCATCGTAAATTGCAATGATAACATTTTACTACCGGGTCTCTACAATCGACAACTACCTATTTCTAAAAAAAAGTATAACGACTTGCAAGATTTAAAAAGTATAATTCCAGCCGACTGACTATCATTCATTTTATGATAATTGTTATTTTGAACGATTTCGACCATTTCATTCGTGTGCATATATTGTGTCATGGAGGATGTTGAGAAATGAGTGGTGTGCTTCAATGGGTATGACTGGTGCAGCAAGAACCACAACTCATGCTGCCTGGGACGTCCTTCTTCATTTTCTGCCCATAGAGGACTATGTTATGGGAACATTGGTAAGGAGTTTATTAAGACTATTGTGAGAAGGGCTAGGTGAGGCCAAGACTAATGAGCAAATCGAGAATCTTGAGTTCACGGTATTCTCTGTCGCCTAGACTGACTTTTGTGGAATTGATATTGGTAATATCCGATAGGGACTTCTGGGTTAAAATAAATATTTTCTGTTACTGTTTTTAATTGACTTCAAAGAAAAAGAGAGGTTTACAATTTGTCTCTTTTTTTTGCGTATTCTGCTAAAAAAAATTAAAGCACATACTCCTCTTCAGTATTCTACATTAAACCCTAATACTAATTTTGATTCTTCCTCTGCAAAATCAAAAGGAGTTCGATTAGTTTCAGCTAAAGAAATTCTAATTCAGATTCCCTTTCTGCAAAATCAAAAGGATTTTGATTAGTTTCAGCTAAAAAAAATTCTAAATCATAAAAAAAATTAAAGCACATACTCCTCTTCTTTATTCTGCATTAAACCCTGATACTTATTCAGATTCTCCTTCTGCAAAATCAAAAGGAGTTCGATTGGTTTCAGCTAATCACAACTCGGTACATTTTATTTTAAGACTTAACACGCACACGCAAAGAAAAAATATGGTTGAGGTAACCATAATCAAACAGCAACATACTATGATTGAATTATTTGGTTGCAGTCAAATCATATTATTGTTGATAGAAAAGAAAACTATAATAATATTATTATCTGAGTTAATAATAATATTATCTACAAAAATAATGAACTTTGTTACACCTAATCTTAGTATTGTAAATATGACAACGCTATTGTTAGATGTGACTAAAATATAATTGAGACTCACCATACCATGTTCTAATATTATACTAATATTGTTAAATACGACCACAGTATTATTAAATATAATAATACTATTTTATTTTTTAATCATATATTTATTGTAGAAACAGCTGTGCGTTAAATTCGAAATAAAAATAATTTAATATTGTTGAAATAAAATGTATATATAGAAATGTATACTTACACGACATACAGACATGTCTGTATAAAGAGATACACAAATGTTTATATATTTTTATTTGTCTACCCTTTTGTTTATATTTTATTTATTTATTCATTTATTTAACACCACTCGTGCAGTACCGATAGCTGAAAAACGAAATACTGAACTAACAGATGTTTCTGAAAAAGATTTTTTTAAAATCTTAACATAGTATGGTTTTGAATAACATTATATTGTCATTTACATCATATTATTTTTAAATAATAATACAAATTATGTTGTAATCACAAATTTTTAACAAAACTATATTGTTAAACTCTAACCATATAACAATTTTTTATGGATGTGATAATGTAATTATTAAATTAAAACATTACTCTGTTTATCGTAACGAAATAAGTGTTTAAAATAACAATAAGTAGTTTTCAATGACCACACCTTTGTTTCAGAGAACATAATATTGTTTTCTCAACCATTCTACAACCATATCTTTTCTTTGCGTGCACTGTGAGCTCTGAAGGCACACACAATCTTGCATTTACAAATGGACGGAGTCACGCTCATTAAAATTTAATTTTATATTTCACGTACTTTTTCCTATCTGCTTCTATTAGATCCTTGCATTAAAGTCGTTTTTTTTTGGTAGAATTATTTAATTTTTTTTTTCAAATACAGCCATTTGTCTATTAAATGGTGTAGGTTAAGTGCTTAGTGAAAAACATTTTTGACTAACAGGGAGTTAAAGTTCTAATTAACTTTTAATCGGATATTGTGAAAAAGGCCGTTAGGAAATACGAAAAGTAATAGAATTAAAATTTTTTCTTGAAATTTGAAAATAAATAAAAAATTGTATATATCGAGTATGCACTATGGCATTATATGACATCGCAGTAGTGTATACTAGGCAAATTCTTTATCATTTCCGATAATTTTCATTGAGTGGTATTGTTTTCCGTATAAAAAATAGAAATGGAAATGTAAAATCATGTTCTCGCTACTGAAAAAAGATACTTAAAATAATGATGTTTTTAAGTGAATCTACACTCAAAGAAAAATATGTTTGAGGTAACCATAATCAAACAGCAACATACTATGATTGAATTATATGGTTGCAGTCAAATCATATTATTGTTAACAGAAAAAAAAACTCTAACAATATTATTATCTGAGTTAATTATAATATTATCTGAGTTAATTATATTATAATCTTAGTATTGTAAATATGACAACACTATTGTTAGATGTGACTAAAATATAATTGAGACTCACCATACCATGTTCTAATATTATATTAATATTGCTAAGTATGCCCACAGTATTATTTAATATAATAATACTATTTTGTTTTTTAATCATATATTTATTGTAGAAACAGCTGTGCGTTAAATTCGAAATAAAAATAATTTAATATTGTTGAAATAAAATGTATATGTGACGCGCAGAATAGAAAGGGACCTAAGGGTAAAAACCGGTTTTGTTCAGGAGAACCACTTTAAAGATTTAAATACGTGTATCTTTGCTGTACCATCACATCATAAAACGAGCATATCTCTGGGAGGGAAGACTTTTGGGGCATGGGATCGGTCTCATTCTATGTTCAGATGTTGTCAAAAAAAAAAGTGAAAATTGATTTTTTTTACCTTACTTACACGACATACAGACATGTCTGTTTAAAGAGATACACAAATGTTTATATATTTTTATTGATCTACCCTTTTGCTTATACTTTATTTATTTATTCATTTATTTAACACTACCGATAGCTAACAAACGAAATACTGAACTAACAGATGCTTCAGAAAATTATTTTTTTTTAAAACTTAATATGGTATGGTTTAGGAAAACATTATATTGTTATTTACATCATATTATTTTTAAATAATAATACAAATCATGTCGTAGTCATAAATTTTTAACAAAACTATATTGTTAAACTCTAAACATATCACACTTTTATATAGATGTGATAATGTAATTATTAAATTCAAACATTACTCTGTTTATCGTAACGAAATAAATATTTAAAATAAAAATAACTATTTTTCGACGACCACACATTTGTTTCAGAGAACATAATGTTGTTTTCTCAACCATTCCACAACCATATCTTTTCTTTGCGTGTAATTTATTTTCAGATTTTTACTGACTAGTTTTTAATTATGTTTTATACAGAAATATTTTAAGATGTTATTTATTTGCATGTTGAGCCACCCTAATGTACACAAATATGTTTATTGATTTTGCAAGTATGCTGATGTCTATTTAAGTATTTTTTATTTATTTACTCGCACACAAAAAGTGTGTGCTTGGTATTTCCAAAACCTCTGTGCTTTTGATAGAAAGAAACAAACGTGCCACAATAGACGGCATGATTTAATGTGTCCATTAATTTACATAAGAGCTTAATACTGTTCGACCACTTTCATCTGTGGTGGAAATCACTCAAGAAAATTCAATTTACTTTAACGTGCACAGAAAAAAAATTACTGATGTGTTGTGGTGCCTATGCTCTTTTGTTTGTTTGTTCGTTTGTTTGTTTCTAATGAAACCGGTAAGTAAATAAAATGTTAGAGATTTCTGAAATGAATGAAACGTTTTCAACTGAATTGAAAAAAAGAGGAGGTTCTTAAGTTAGTTATTTAATACGTAACAGTGATGGGAAATGAGATTTGGATTTCGGTATCAAAAAAATTTTTTTTAGTACTTTTTTGATCGCGAGAGTACCAAAAACTAATTTTTTTTTTTAAATTTTTAAACGCACTAATAGTCCCAAATTAATATTTTACTTATTAAGTAAAATATTTTTTTATTAAAAATACATTGAAATTGATTATTGAGGGGTTTAGCTGGATCCTATGCGCATTTCACTGTTGCTAATGCAGATCAACAAAGCTTCTTAGAACAACTAGAGTTATTGTATTAAAAACTTTCATTTAAACAAATGAGAAGCTCAATAACAAATAACAAAGTTGAAACAAGAACTCAATAATCAACATGTTTTTTTATTTTCTTACTTTACAGAAGAATGACGACTCATTCTACTTGTGCCAAGCTTATAGCATAATTCCTAATACATACATACATACATACGGGTAAAGTTAAAAATATAAATAAACATGAAGCAAAACTACAACGACGTCAACTCAAAATTATTTTAAATACGGGTGCATTTAATTTTTAAGATTTGGTGATTTACGCAAGTTAAAAAACGTTTTTAAGCTAATATTCTATTATGAATACAATTTTAGCGAATTTTGCTCAAACAACATTTGAAATGCTGTTTAAAATTTTTATGAATACGGCTGTAAGCATTTAATAAGAGACAATGCAAATGTAATTATAATGTTTAAGTAAGATGAGAAAAATATGAAGCATATTGAAAGGATAAATACAGATTTTGGTTATAAGTAAAGATATTGAATTAAACGATTTTCGTTATAGAAAAAAATTTAGTGCTCATAAAAGATTGACTTTAGTTATTTCATCTGACCTGAAACTTTATTCCTATAAATTATATAAATGGCCAGCTACTTGTATACTGATAACCTGATCTGAAAACCAGACCAGCTACCTGAAAACCAGACCAGGTCCTGATAAGCTGATCTGAAAACCAGACCAGGTCCGGATAAATTGATCTGATAAGGTGATGTGATAAGATGATGAGATGAGATGGTGTTAAAGCAGTTGGTGTCGATAAGAAAATATCTAATGTAATATAATGGAATTTCATAATATTGTGAAACTCAATTCCTCTTGTGTAGAACCTTTCAAAGATAACAAGACTGTGCATGTTTAAGCGATATAAAAAGAAAAAACAAGAATTTGCAAATAAGCAAAAAGAAAAATTTTTTGATCTAGCGAAGTAAAACCAATAAAGAAACAAAATATAAAAATGTGGACATTTGTAGTAAAAATTTCTATTTAGTAAATTTAAGTTGAAATAAAAACCATTTGTATATATTATAATTTTTTCAATATTTTATTATTTTTTCAATATTTTATTTAACATTTTTTCTTAAAAATCTTAGTACCAATACAAATTTAACTGTATGTATAAATAAAAATATACAGATATAAAAAGAAAAAAGATCATTAATCTAATATTTGATTTTAATTTACAGATAAAAAAAAAAGATAAAAGCTTTAAAGCATTAAATTTTTACATACTTTTGTGTGAATAAAATACTAAAATGAATAGATAAATTCATAAACAAATATATAAGCAATAAATAAATTAATAAATAAATAAAGAAATATATTAATAAATAAATTTATAAACAAATAAATAATAAATAGATAAATTAATTAATAAACAAATAAGTAAATAATAAATAAATTAATAAATAATTAAAGAAATACATTAATAAATAAATACAATTAGTATAAAATTAAATTATCGTTGACATCTTACATGCAATTTAGTAGGAATCATTCTATTCTAAATCCATTGTTTCATTATTTCGGTCTATGTAATGTCCCCAAGCGCGCGTTTTTATTTTATCTTTTATTATATTTCTTTTATCACCAGAAAATCTAAGTACTATTTTATGCAGTTTTTGGGTATAAAGTAACATTTCATCCGAGATAATTTTGGATTCGAATAAGCAACTTTTGTAATCATTAATGGACAATTTTTTAACTACAGACTTTTTGACCCCTTTTGATTTTTTAACAGCTTCCGAGCGAAGAGTTGACAGAGAATACATTTTTGCTCTTAAACCAACAAACTCTGTCATTATATCCCCATTGTTTTCATCTTTCATCATTCCCAAAACCTTCTTATTGAGTAGCGGCAAACGATCTATAGGATATTCTGACGTATCAATTAATCAATTCACACTAATGTCATTACGGATGTCATCGTAAAAATCATCACTTTTAATTGAATAAATAAATGAATCAGTATCCATACAGTTGAGAGAAATGTTGTCTCCAACTTTAGGCTTCATGAAGCTATAATGGAAGTCATACATTCTCCACTTGGATAACTCCAGTACTGTAAAACCAACATATATGGGTTTATCATATAGTGATTCCATTTTTTCTAACTCTACCGCATACATATCATCAGAAAAATTTGTCAACTGCTTAAAATTTGGTTTCGCAATTAATGCTCTGAGACCTAAATGATTCCTTTTTGTTGTTTCCCAAGATGAAGTAATTCTAATGTCCCTACGTTTTTCAATGTTTTCCATTGTCTTCCCGTAAACAGCATTGCTTAAAAGTTTGAAGAAATCTTTTTCGAAATTACTTTTAGCATTTGTCCTATGAAATGTGTTTAAGTCAATATATTTTTTAAGCCAAGGGGATTGCTTAAATCTGAGTATTCTATGGATTTGTTTTAAGATGAGGCCATTTGAAATGGCTTGTTTTCAAACTCTATGTGTAATTTATTTTTAAGTGTAAGTCTGCAACTAATTTTTGGATTTTGGATCCCCCCACGGTCGTACTTTGGGGACAAAATGGCAAATCATTATGAAGATCATGCACTGAATCGGGATACTCTATATCCACTTCCAAAATGTACCCATACTCTGCAGTATCAGAAATTTTTTTAACATCAAAATCAGTATCACATACCCACTCGAATTCACCGCAAGGAAGATATTCCGACATCGCCCAACCATACAAACTGTTAGCGTCTAAATATACAAGAAATTCTGGTGGTTTTGATATATCAAAATCTTCTAAATATTTTTTATTCGCCTTCGAATATCTTTGCGAGCATTGAACTAGTCCACCTCTGATTCCGTTTTGCATAAACATATACATTTCAGAATCAGTGAACTGTTCCAGTGAAACTTCTGTGGTTTTCAACATTGCATCCCAAGATAATCTTGGTGCTGTATAATAGTGGCAGGGGTCCAAATCGTATATATCTCTACAAATTGTCCTAAAATTTTCAAACACATCGGTTAGAAGAAGAACATCTGTCTTTAAGTAGAGCTCAGTATAGTCAAGGAGGGTTTTGCAGTTAAACTCTCTCCATATTTTTTGAGCATGTTCATACTCGACTACATCACATTCTTCATTCGTTAGAATATTGAAGAACTCTTCTATACTAGGGAGTTTAATTTCATTAAACTTAGTCATGGAATCTATGTAAGAGTACGGAAATACACCCTTTCTTCTAATCAGGTTGAAATGAGCTTCATCAACGAAACATGATCGAATAGTATTAAAATCATTGCTGTCAAGATTTTTCACTAACATATCTAAGCTCGAAGCTATAAATCTAAACGAGTCTATAAACCTTATTTCGAACCCGCGTTTTTCATCTAATCTGATGAAAATTGAAAGAGAAATATAACGCTCTGTGTTCTGGGGAATCACTTTTATTGTGGAATATTTTATAGTAGAAAGTTCTTTGAAAAATAGGTGCATATCATATGCTGAAAGATTACGCAAGATAACCGGTATAAACTGAGGTGCTTTATAATTCAAATTACATTCGCTATGAGCTGCCCCACGATAATTACCCGTAAGATGACAATGATCTCTAACTTTATCGTTGTTTAATATTTTCTTACATATATGACAATTTTTTGCATTATTATATTGAGCTATTTCTATTGGCGTTATGAACATTTTCTTAACTTTAAGTAAATAATTTAGATAAATATCTTTACAATCTTCAACTATTTTTTTGATAAATACATTTCCTGAATCTTCACCAAACTAATTCCTATATAAATTATTTTCTCTCTTAAAACTACAATTAATAAAATACCCGAATGCACACGCATGGTGTTTCTGTACATTTGTAGTGCTTTTACTTACAGGATCATCGACTTTTTCCAAAATGGACTCAAAGTCTGCGTAGATTACAAATGGTACATCTAACTGTTTGTAGTACTTTGTAAACTTGATAATATATCCATCTTCTGGCATTCTGATGACTTTTTTGCCGCAAACGTCTTTGTGATGATTATACACATAATCATCATGTGTATGATATAGGCAGGTGTTGCATATTAGGATCTTATGATCATGCGATGTTATGTTGGAACGAAGGAGTCTGAAGAAAATATAGAAAATACCAATACGATATAAATAAATATAACAATAAGAAGTAACTGTTTAAATAGAGATGAAAACACATTTTGCATAAATGCACAAATGAAACTTACTTTGATATATCCTTGATGAGTACATAGTGGATGTTTTCATTAGACTGGAGCAATAACAGATTAAGATGAACATGTTTTTCTCCTTTTGTTATGTAGTATGGTCCCATAAGTGATGTTCCATTATGACCAAATACATTGATACTCACATCATTTTGACTTTCAAATTTTTTTATGTGCTTCAATGGGAGTGGAAACTCTAGGTCTTTAAAATTTAGTACAATTTCCCCTATATTAATATTATCATCAGAAATGTTTTCAATATTGTAATTTCTACAGTTTTTCCGTTGTTCAGGACTCAGACCACTGTTTATATTCAAAGCCGCAATGAGACACCGTTTAAAGCAATAAACATCAGAGTTCTCGATATTTATGCATGCATGTTTTGCTGCAATATTTTTTGGGAGAGCGATAAAGTTCGATCCTCTTATTATGGACGCCTTATTTATATTAACTTCAAAGGAATTTGTTGAAATCAAGGTCCATCCGCTATCCCTCTCTTGAAATTCTTCCATTTTGGCTCTTAGTCCATCGGCTTGTTTCTTGTACATATCCTCTATGTCATCAGACAAAGTCACCAACAGCATTTTCGAAATAGGAACAAGTTGGGAAACATTCATCTCATCATTCACCATCTTCATATAATCACATATGAGCTCCATATTAAACTTAAATGTAGTATGTATCCTACTACGTTCATTTAGTTGTTGTACTATGGAGCTCTTGGCAGATTTCAGAAACTCCTCCGGAAATAAGACACCCACATTTTTGTTGAGGACGATATATGTCTCGATCCTCCCATTGGAGTTGCTTGCTCTTTTACTGAGAAAATCTCCAATCCGTTCTTGGTGACAACTGTTTTTATGTTTTGTGGTTCTGACATGAGCCATATAACCATTTGATGGTATCATCTCATCACAATCCTCACAATATTTGTTTTGAAGATTTAGCTTACTAGTTCCAAGCATAGCCTTCGATTGGTTAGCATAGGAGTGCGTTTCAATATGCTGATTTAATTTTTTTGAATCATAAAGACTTTATTGCAGA